>JARDYH010000008.1:47287892-47912892 GCA_029215795.1 Anniella stebbinsi
AGATGACTCCATTTCCAGGCCTATGGGAAGGAAGAGACAGGTGTCATTCAGGAAGGGCCATCACAGATACTACCCCAACCCAATTCCAAGCTCAATAAAACACCATTATCTTGAGCAGATTCCTTGAAATAGCCTTCCCCTATATAGTGCCCTCTAGATGTTTTGGACTACATCTCCAATCAGCCTCAGCCAACGTAGCCAATAGTCAGGGCTGATGGGAGTTGTAACTTAAAACACCTGGAGGGCACCAGGTTAGGGATGGCTGCCTAAATGAGACAAGTAGAAGTTCTATCTGATAGATATTGTAGGACCGAATCATTTCATACTGAAGGGGGGACTGAATGTTTGAATGTGTCCCTCATGTAAATACCCCTTCACACCCAAAACATCTGGGTCAGGAAAATGACTAGCCTCTACATCCTTCTTTCTGAGGTGCTGGTTTTTTATGTGCAAGATGAGAGGGAACATTCAGACATTTTATTGCTCTCTCTGCAGTATGAAATGGTACAACCCAACCATACCCTCAGGTGGGGACATCTGCTTGCATATTTGAAGCTCGTATCCTGAAGATTTTGAGCAGGTTGCCCATGCAAACCCAGGGTTGTGTGTATGCTGAATGTCCATGACCATAATGCTGAAGTGGAGGGACTTCTGGTTTGAGAGAGTTGGAGAGAGTTGTGTGTTGAGGCTCTGCTCCAAAGTCTTTAAGCTTTAAGCTCTTCCAAATTAGTTTTCCTCTTGTTAAACAGTTGTTAAACAGTTGCAAACTATTCTACCCACTTTGGGCATTTCAGCCAGCTTAAAAACCCAGAGACTGGGTGTTTTGTTGTTTGAGCAAGACCGAAACAAGCCGATATCCCTGGCTTATCTTCATTTAGTTACTACAGCAACTTTCTCTCAGTAGTAAATTCTACCTGTTATCATGCAGAGCCGGGAAACTCCAAAGCAATTTCAAAGAAACTTGGCAGCTGACAGTTGAACAAACGAACAGCAAGGGCTAAAATTATCGCCGCCAAATTGAAGGTCGTGAGTATTTTTCTAAATATGATTGATGAAGCCTTGTTAAGTTAATACTTTATGATGGTTCTCACGAGGAGCAACTATAAAGGCCTGGGGCTGGAACCTGTCCCCGAATTAAGGATACATAAACGAAGCAAACAAACGAAAATCACGCAGTTTTGTATCTCTAGAGAGCTGGGAGGAAAATTAAAGGAGACAAGAGAGGAAAGTCCACAAGAACAGGCTCTACCTTCTGAATGGCCAGTGGATATAAAGGGAGTCTATATGATTCCAAGCATGGACTTATCTGCCAAAACCCTGGCTCAAGAGATCAGGGAGGCTGACACCCCGATTCCACAAAGACTAATGCAATCTACAGAGAAGGCACAAGAGCTTCTGCAGGCCTCAAATAGTCCATCACAACCACCAAAAAGAGGTGTATTAAAACAGTCAAACGACCCAATGATAAAACAAACTGAGGAATTAGTCAGCAATGAAAATATACCAACCCCGGGGGGAAAGGCAAATTCATCTATGCCATCTATCCTGAATGAATTGTTGGAAGAGGAAAGCTTTCCAATTGAAGGCTGGCTGTTTATGATAACAAGAGAGGTAGAATTAATCAAAACCTTTCTATCAGAGGCAAATAACCTTTTAACCACCCTTGAGGAAACGTATATAAAAACTGACCCAAGAATTGAAGAGATGGGAAAGATAAAAGGCTGTGCTCAGCCCATCACACAAAAAAGCAAACTAACCCAGAGAAGAGGAAAGAAATCAAAAAGGGGGGCAAAGGGAAGTCAGGATACCCAAATGAAAAAGAGCAAAAATAAAAAAAATCCAAAGACTCGTCGTTATAACAAATTTGACTTTGGGAAACTATTTAAGATCCTGGACACAAGTCTGAATCAGGCAGTAAAATCAGTGAATATGATGTCAGGCAGGAAGAAACCTCTTCCAAAGATTGATAAAAATCAAGATCCTAGTCTGGTGGAGGCGGTTGTACCACCTTTAGACATGATAGAACAACCTTCAATGCAAGTGGATACGGCTACGAATCAGGACCCATGGGAAAATGCATTACTGCAATTTAAACCATTACAGAAAAGGAAAATAGAAAGGGAAAAATGGTCTCAGTACTCAATCGCCATAAGTTGGTGTTGATAAACTATCCTAAACCAGTAGGTAGACTTACGCAAGTTCAACATAAAGAACATCTTTTGGAAATCTTAAATTGGTTCCTACCAGACCTGTTTACTATAAATGATATAACACATGCGGAATACCTTTTTTACAGCTACTTGACAGCGCGTACTGTAGTCACCTTTAATGGTTGGGAAATAACCAAATTGGTATTGGAATATAGAGAAGTATTTAGAACTAGAGACATTTTGATATCAAGGTTCTTTGAGAATTCAGAACCTCCTCAGGATTTAAGAACAGACATCTTACAATGTGATAATGGAAGCCAGGCTAGAGTAGATAGCTTGATAGATCTCAGTTTTGGGGAAGAGACCACCTCCACACGTTCAAGCCTGGAGCCTCCTAAACAAAATGTGAATATACAATATGAACATCCAACTCGAACACCAACTATGTTAGACAATCTTGCTTTGACAAGAGAAGAAGATTCGTTGCTAGACTCTTTTGGTGCACTTCCATCAACAGCACAAAATGAAATAATGCTAAGATTAAAATCACTCAACCATCTTTTAGCAAATATACAGACAGAAGGACAGGGTTCTTCCTATGCTGGAAACGAATCTCTCTGGCCAGAGGAGTACTGCCAAAAGCAAAAGGCTCATAAAATTAATAACAAGGATAGCGTGGATATAGGGGAAGGTTTTTCTCATGTGAAAGTAAATGCGGATAAAAACCAGACATACGTAGAAATACATCAGCCACCCAAAAACAACGAGAAGAGTAAAAACAAGAAGAAATTATCCCCACCTATTACACCTATAACTGTAAGAACTGGGACTGAAAAGGTCCTGACTTGGACAGAAATGAGATTACTTGAGGAGGAAGAAATTGGACCCTTAGAGAAGAAAACAATAGAAAGTAAATTGCTTTGTAAAAATGATATAGTAAAACCAGTAATCTCCAATGTTTGCATATTGAATTTACCAACCAAGACTATAGAATATCTAAATGATAGTGGGCAGAATTCGACAAAATCAATTAAAAATCAAGAATTCCCCCTAAAGCATTCAACCAACGCCACTTCACTTTGACAAGGAGCTGACTCCTCAAATACTCAATTGAAACTACTTTCTTGGAATATTGCAGGTTGGAATAGAAAATTGGCAGACCTATCCTCTATGGATTTTATAAAAAAACATGATATAATATTTTTGCAGGAGACCTGGGCAACGGACAAAATAAATCTGAACGGTTTTGAGTCCTATACATGGGAGGCAAAACCAAGTACCAAGGGGGGACATCCAAAAGGGGGCCTTTCATTATTGATTTCAACAAGTATCCGAGCCAGTGTGGTTGAACTCGATCCGCTCCATGACCTGGCAATTGCACTGATTATTAACTTTAACTGGACATGTCTTCTAATTATAAACGTCTATCTCCCCACGCAGCGCCAAAAGAATTTGGTTAGAGATACCTGGTGCAGGCTAGAAAAATATGTCACCAATCTAGTGGCACAACATCCTGGCGCCTACATTGTCATGGCAGGCGACTTTAACGCCAGAACAGGACGATCTGAGGAGGATTTACTCTTGTACTTCCACATTCTTCCCTCTATAACAGATGAAGCGCAGAAACTTCCAGTCAGACAATCCAAGGACAAGGGCTGTAATTTTGCAGGGCTTTGCCTGACGCAAATGCTTAATAAGCTAAACCTAGCTATTATAAATGGAAGTGTGGACGGAGACAGAAATGGCGAGTTCACTTTTCTATCAAGTCAAGGAGCTTCAATAATAGACTATTTTATTGTCTCCTTTGATTTATTTGGGGCAATATCGTGTTGTGTAGTGGAAAAATGTATTGATAGTGATCATCTACCTCTTGTTTCATTCTTAAATTGTGGAAATCAAAAGGTGTTTATAGACCAAAATACTGTACACTCGGGAGATATTGAATTAAGATCTACCCGAATCAGATGGGCACCAAGGATAGAAAATGAGGTGAAGGAATTCCTGTTTACAGATGGCTGTCTTGATTTACGTAATGCATTAATATCAGCAAACTCAGTAGAAACCATTTTTAAATCTTTTCAAGAGTTGACCTTGGTTTTGCCAAATCTGCTAAAACAAAAGACCCAGAAAAAAATATATATATACCCCCCAGGTCAAATCCAAACAGTGGTTTGATAAGGAATGTTTAATTATGAAACAATCCTTGGTAGAAAAATATAGAACATACAGAAATAAAAATCTAGCAAAAATACCATCTGAATGGTTTGACCTGAAAAAGCGATATAAAAAACTAATTAAGGTCAAAAAATTCAAATCACAAAAGGAGGCCTGGAATGACTTAATAAAAGCAGTTAGGGACAAAGAGACGGCTACTTTCTGGAATCTGGTAGCTAGAGGGTGGCCGAACACAACAGCAAATATTGAGTGGCATATTTCTGCAAACGCTTGGGAGTCCCACTTTAAAAAGATTTACGGAACAGGACAGCCAACTCAACAGATCAGTCAACCAAATCTTATAAATTGCTTAGAATGGCAGCCAGTATCCGCTTTGGAAATAAAGAGCCTTATATCCAAACTTAAAGTGGGTAAGGCGCCGGGAAATGACAACATTCCGGCTGAAGTATTTAAATCCAATGTAGAATGGTGGGCGCCTGTTTTGGCGGCACTATTTACGTGTATAGATCATACAGCAACCATTCCAGAAGATTGGGGTCTAGCCATCATATTCCCAATAAACAAAAAAGGAAAAAGATCTGATCCCGCAAATTACAGACCTATCAGCCTATTAAATGTCATCAGTAAAATGTATGCAAATCATTTATTGGAGAAACTGAGGGACTGGCTAGACCAGGAAAATATAATAGCAGCAGAGCAGGCTGGTTTTAGGAGTGGACGCTCAGCAGTGGAGCACGGACTTGTCTTGCAACACCTAGTGGAAAAATACACAACCACGCCGGGGGGTGCCCTTTATACAGCCTTTATCGATTTAAGATCTGCCTTTGACCTCATACCAAGAGATAGATTATGGGAGAGGTTTGAGGATACCAACATTGACCGCAGGCTATTGACACTCATTCGCAGTCTATATGATAACACAACTATGCGGGTGAGATGTAATAGGGCGGGTCATTTGTCTGGAGCTGTATCAACAGCAAGGGGAGTGAAACAAGGATGTGTGTTAGCCCCCACCCTGTTTAACTTCTATATCAACTCACTGGTTGGACATTTGGCAAGGGTTCAGGCCCAACCTCCCACCCTGGCCAATAGACCCTTGTCGATACTGCTCTACGCTGATGATGCAGTGATACTATCACTGACAAGAGTGGGATTAAGGAGGCTGTTGAGGGCCCTAGATAACTACTGTAGAGATGAATTGCTGCAGATTAACTACGACAAAACCAAGGTTGTAGTTTTTTCTAAAAAAAGAACAAAATATAATTGGCAAATAAGTGATCACTTAATAGAGCAGGTATCCTCGTATAGATACCTAGGAATATTTTTTTATTCATTAGGTACCTGGACTGCCCATTCAAAAAGTGCAATTGCAAGTGTGCAGAGGAGTACCAAGGCTCTCCTTTCTTTTTACTATAATAAAGGTGGACAGTACATTCCTTCGGTGCTTCAGGTCTTCGTGGCAAAAGTTTTAGCCCAACTGTTGTATGGGTCGGAGGTTTGTCTGTACGAAAAATCTGTACCATTCGAAACTGTGCAAACTAAATTTTTAAGAACGATACTTGGGGTCCCAAGCTGCATCCCAAACGCAGTTTTAAGGTTAGAGACGGGCTTGATTACAATAGACGCACATATATGGATACGTAAGATGCATTGCTGGTTGAAAATGTTGTTCATGCCTGTGGGTTTGGCTTCATTAATTTTGTTGGACTCTTTCCATTCAAAGTGGAAAAAACTATTATATAGGAAGCTTCAAACCTTGGGTTTTTCGATGACTGCTTTTCAGTCAGGCTACGAAAAGGCAAAGCCGAGATAGCACAGCGAATCCGAGATGTCGATTTCCAAAATCACTTAAGCCAAATAATACTGTATCCGGCTATCAGAGAAAATAGTAGACCACTCATACCTGCTAAACACTTAGTGGCCCTGACCTCTCCAAAACTTAGAAGAGCTTTTACTTTGGCCAAATTCAATGTTTTGCCATCTGCTCTGTTGGAGGGCAGATTCCAAAAAATTCCTCACAGAGAACGGGTATGCCCATGTGGGAAGGGGGCAATCAAAACAGTAGGTCATGTTCTACTACACTGCGATATATATAAAGATCTTAGATCTCTTCTTATTGCCCCGCTTATAGTAAAACTCCCGGGCAGGCCGGACAAATTTTATGCAGAATATTTATCGTCTGACTTAGATGATCCAGTCACACTAAAAGTGGCCAGATTTTGTGTAGCAGCCATCTCCCGTCGCAGGGAGGTGACTGGTAAACATGAAAGAATGAACAACTAACATGCATTATTCTATAGTTATAACCAAATGATACTGTATACATGTAACACAGTTATAATATACGAGTTACCATTTCCCTATGGGTTGATGACTTGTCTATGTATTCAATGATTAAATGTTTTTATATTATCAGGAGGGTTAATTGAAAATTTAATGTGTAAATATGTTTTTATATTATGATGTTTTATACTTGCTGGTCTTGTTGACCGTAATAAAATTTATTATTATTATTATAGTGCTGAAGTGTGGAGTTAGTGTTGCAGAATCTTGACGAAATCCACTGTTCTGTCAGGGAAAATTTAAGTTTAAGTTGTCTAAAAGTTGATTGGACAAAAGTTTGAGTGTCCAGAAGGACTGAACAAGCCAGCTGAAATCAATGAGCAGAGAGAGAGAGAGGTTTTTCTATACTGCAGAGAAGGTCAATCTGATAGTGGGAATGTTTCTACTAGGATAAGGTAATTGAATATGCTGAGCTAGGGTTCAGAAACGTATATAAGACAGCTTTAATAATAATGGCTGTGGTGGGTCGGGCTGGAGTTATGTGGAACGGAGACTGGTGCATGAGAGATTTGATGGAGGACTAGGCTACGCTATAGCCATAAGGAAAATCCTGTATATATCTGGAGAAACCAGTTTTTGCCTTGTATATATTTTATATTGGAACACAAGTAAAGGAACTGTATTATACACCATTTGCTGAGTGTATTTCTTCAGCTGCTGGGATTTTACTGGACTTTATTGCTTACTCAAGCGCAGGCAGCACTTGTTTCTTCCCTCAACATGTTCGTCTTTAAGGAAAGTTACTAGCCTCAGTGCTGCAATGATAGCTTGCAAAATATGTGGGCATCAATGCCTGATGAACTTTCACTACAACTTGTCAAGTCCCTGAAGTCTTCTCTTCATCTCTGGATTGTTTGTCTAATGCAGATTGTAAAGCTTTCTTTGGCAAGGGCCATGTTTCCTCTATGTTTTGTAAAGAACCTAGCATGCTTGTTGGTACTAAGAACATGTCAAAAAGAGTAGCAGTGACTGCATTTACTTCCCTGTGCAGCCTCAGTGGAGACACCAATACTCACAGAGGGGCCGGCTCCGGCACTTCCTGATTGTCCGAACTTTCTCTGCTACCGAGTGCTGCAGAAGAAAGAGAGGAAGAAAAGTTTCATTGTTCTAGACACCAAACTTCATGACTGTCCACTTACAGAAGTTTGCGGGTCATTTAGATGACGACCTGAGCCTACTGCACATCTTCTGCTCCTTTTCCCGGTTATTCTACTAAAAAATAAACCTTGGAAAACCTGATTTTCTGAAATGTCTCAAGATTTCCTGCTGTGTGCAGTCAAAAATGCATTACAAAATACCCACTAGGGGGTGCTGTCTCATTCATCGATATGAGCTGGGAAGTTTTAAATTACAGACCGTGTTGCTGTTCTCCCATGTAATTCAGCTCGTTTCAAATGCAGAAGAGAAGCAGGAAGCAAAGCGACAGTAAGCAAACACAATTTCCCTTTAATCTAAAGATTAAATGCAGCGGCCAGATTGATAACTGGAACCAGTAGGTTCGAACATATAAGACCTACTCTGGCCCGCTTACATTGGCTGCCTGTATGTTTCCGAGCCCGGTTCAAGGTGCTGGTTTTAACCTATAAAGCCTTACACGGCTTGGGACCACAATACCTGATGGAACGCCTTTCCCAACATGAACCTACCCGAACACTACGTTCAACATCTAAGGCCCTCCTCCGAGTGCCTCCTCCGAGGGAAGCTCGGAGGTCGGCAACAAGAGAGAGGGCCTTCTCTGTGGTGGCTCCCCAATTGTGGAACGATCTCCCTGATGAGGCCCGCCTGGCGCCAACATTGTTATCTTTTCGGCGCCAGGTCAAGACTTTCCTCTTCTCTCAGGCATTTGGCAATATCTGAGGAGCCTGGGTTTGTTTTGTTTTGTTTTTGTAGTTTTTGAAGTGTTGAAGTGGTTTTTAAATGTACAGATTGTGTGTATGTTGTATGTTTTTGCTGTTTTAATTTTTGTATATTGTTTTTAATTGTTTTTAATCCTATGTAAACCGCCCAGAGAGCTTCGGCTATGGGGCGGTATACAAATGTAATAAATAAATAAATAAATAAATAAATAAATAAATATTGGCTAGTCTAGCTGAGGGGCTTCGAAGCAGGAGACCAAAAGGCTGCGTGGTGCCTAGGAAGCTGTATAAAGCAGATTCCACGGACTCCTTCCCCACTCCCACCCCCCAAGTCCACCCTGTTTTTGGCCTCTCTGCACTCTGTTTTTGAATGCAGAGATGCAACCAGTGTGGAGAGAACTGCACTTGCTGCGAGGGGTGGGGAGCACAGTCTCTAGTGGCCATAGGATTGCGCCCTAAGCTGGTTAAACAAACTCTCTTTTTTATGTATTACCTGCCTTGTTTGTTGTAGTTGATGTTTTATTGTATATTTGGATTTCTAAAATTATATTTTGTACACTGTCCTAGTATTGTAAGATGAAGGGTGGTATAAAAATATTTTAATTAACAATATGTGTTCCACAAGTGGTGTGTGTTCCACAATTGGCTTGCCACCACAGAGAAAGCTCTCTCCCTCGTTTTCAAATGGTACTTGGAGAATAATCTTATTTACTCAGCGAGCAAACCTATGTTCGCTAGGTGGCATCTGGTGGGACATAGAATTGTTTGGTTTCCTGATTCCGAGCTCATGGACAGGATTCTGGGTTCAGAGCCAGGAAACCCGGGAGCCAGGAAACCCGGGAGCCAGGAAACCCCCTACCCTCATAACTGGTACAGAGAGAACAGCGCTGGCTACCTCTCCGTGCTAAGAAAATGGAGTGTGGAGATGGGGAAATGGGGGTGTTCCTGGGGAGGTGAGGAGACCAGGACGGCTGTCTTTCACTTTTCCTATGGCCACCCAGCCTCCTTCCCTCCCTCTCTGAGGTGGTTCTGCTAGACATCTAGCAGAAATGCAGGGCGGGCTGCAGTACGGAGGCACTGCTCCCACTCTGCATATGATTCCTGTCAGCCTCCAAGTTTGGAGGCTGACATGAATAGCAATAGGACTGCACCCTTACTAACATGGTTCACACAAAAACAACAACCCAAACCTGGCATAGTTTCTGCAGGGTGGCTTATTTTTCACAAACAAGCCATCCTGAGTCCCCATGCTTGTTGTTGGGTTGCCCATTGTGGCTTGTTGTGATGACTGGACCGGGCAGAGAGACTTTGTGGGTTGCTGGGATTGGGAACAGCTAGAGAGCTGTCTGGCAAGAACAGGAAAATCCCCTGCCACTCCTTGTAATCTTGCTCGTGCTGCCTCCATCCTCCCTTCTCAGTGCCCTGCCCCCCCCCCCGTGCTTCTCAGAATCAAGACAGAAGGACACTACAGTGTGTTCCAACTGTCTTTAAAAAATCAGTCATGTAAAAGTACGCACATTCGAAAGTCCACTTATGAAATTTGTCTAATTTCCCCCTCTACTTTACATTGAAATTTGCATATATTTACCAATCCTCCTCACTTGTCTGCCTCCAAACTTGTTTATCTTTACCAATTCCCCTCAATCCTTATTCTGTTTTGAAATTTGCATACCTTTACCAGTCCCCATCACTGCTCTGTAACCTATATGTATATCTGACAGCTAATCACGGAGCAAAGCAACAAGCACAAAGGACGGTGGGGGAGCCAAAAGTGTCTGGTGGCTTCAGGAGTGTTTGGGGCAGCTGTAATTACTCCGGTAGTACATGAAACAGCGTTTTTAAAAAGGGTGTTCCCTAGCAAGACAAGCACAAAAGTGGAGGATGAAATTGACAAGACGGAAATATCGGTATGCTATGCTAAATTGCAAACAGGTGGTCTTTTTTTAAAAAAATAATGTTGCAAATGTGATACTGTGTTCATAAGGGCTCAGAAAATTAATTCCATTTGGCACTCTGATATGGGAGTGGAGGAAGCTTCCCTCACTAGCCAGCAACAGCAGCGGACCAACTGCAGAAAGCGTGATGACATACAGACCGAGGAAACAAGGCGATCTGCTGCAAAGGTGCATCGGATACATGCTGGGAGCCAGCAAGAGTAATGAGGGGGACTGAGGGAAAAAGAAGCCACAAAAGATGCAGAGTGCCCGAACATCTGTCAGATTAGTGAGTCAACAACCAACCCATGGTGGCTTATTCTCAGGGTGGCTTAGAGTGACATGTGAATTCACCCAGTGAGAAATTACTTTTTAATGCCTAAATAAACTATGGTAGGAGTCAGTAACTAGAAGGCTGAAGGCAAAATATGTTTTCCTGAGCAGTATCAGCTGACCCCCTGCTGCCAACCTTAGAAGCAAGAGAATAGGAAGAAGAGGCTGTG
Organism: Anniella stebbinsi; assembly: GCA_029215795.1. Taxonomy (NCBI): domain Eukaryota; kingdom Metazoa; phylum Chordata; class Lepidosauria; order Squamata; family Anniellidae; genus Anniella; species Anniella stebbinsi. Next base: position 47,298,854 of record JARDYH010000008.1, read on the forward strand.
GAAACAGAGATCGTTGGTAGTTCACTTTTGGGGATGTGACTTACCACATTCTATTCCCTCTTCAAAGTACCATTATTGTAAAACTAGTTGCTGATGGCCAGTTCTAGACTCTGCATAAGGAGATACATTTTTTCTCAGTGGGGTGCATATTAGATCTTTACAGCTTTGCACCGGTAGAGGGAGCCCTACACCATCCTATTTGAATAGTTCAGAGAAATCATTCTCATTGGACAAAAATGCAGATGCTTATACTGAACTTCCATCTACAAATTCTAAACCACAGCTTGTTTGATATATTGCTCTCTTCACCACCGGTTTCTAAGGGGTCCATTTCATCAACCTGGCTTTCAGGATTTTTAAAGGATTTTGTTAAGAGTGATGACTAAGGAATTTGCGTGGTTGAGTGTGGGACTAAGCTTGTCACCCTATAAAAGAGATCTTTGTCAATTAATCCTGTGAGCTTTAGTCAACTAATTAATTGACTAAAATGCACAAATTTACATATAAGAAAAAATAATCATTCTCTAGAAAAAAGTATACTTTGTTTTTAGAAGATGCATGCATCTGTACACAGCAGGTTTCACCTTGGAATGCCTCTTTTAAGAAGGCATGCAGTCTTCGCATTTTAAAATTTGCTGTTTTACATACTGCCTTTGACCAATGCACAGGGCAGTTGACAATTTAAAAGAATGATACACAATCTAATGCACACAATGCAAAAGAGGGAAGGCGTGGGGAAGGAAGAGCACAACAAGCAAATCTGGGCATATATTTATATTTGGTGTTGTTCCCCGCCTCGATCTGGATGGAGAGGCGGGCTAGAAATGAAATAAATAATAATAATAATAATAATAGATGGACAGGCAAGAGAAAAGGGGCAGGGCAAGTGTTCTGGGAGACAGGCTGGTACAGTAAGCCCCGCGGCCTCACTGTTAATGTATATTGTTATTATTTGACTTAAATGTACAAAAGTTCAGATGTACCACTCATCAACAGGGATATCACAAGCACTATCCAGTAAGTGCTTGTCACACTTACGGAACCACAGTCCATGCAGTATTTACAACTGTAACGGGTGTGGGGGACTGCATTTCCCCAGCAACAAATATTGGTATTTATTGCTAATAACATTTAATTTTCCTATGGAGGAAAGATGGTGGAGAGATCATGTGTGCATACATATTATCTAAGTTTAATTTACAGCACTTTAATGTTTTAGGACCTATCAGGTATTGGAGAGGGTGGGTTTGGTCGTGTTCTCTCAGTAGTGGAAAAGTGAGAATCTGGATGTGTTCATGGTCGGTAATCAATATTATTATATTATCACCTATCCTTGGGTGAGCCTTGGCACAGAAAATCAGGTTACAGGCTTGGTTCCGGTGAACCCCTGGCATAAATGAAGTCCCACCTCTGACTAGGAAGTGCTGGGGATTAACAGCAGGGGGTAGATACTGTTTCCTTCCGGAGGCATAAGTATGGCTCAATTGTCTGAAGTCTAAGTATGCCCCAACTGGTCAATCAGAGAAGAATAATTATGTTCTTATGATCCCCAGCAACTGATTGGAAACTCTACAGCACATATTTGGGATTCCAGAGAGTCTTCAGTTTAAAATCATGTCTCTAGTGCTCATTGTTCAAGCTATTTGTAGACAATCCATGGTGCTTAAAGGGTGGAATTCCATTTTCTTGTATAGCTCTGCTCTCCTCCTTCATGAGCTCCCCACTCTTTCCTCCTATGGAACCCTACATTGCTTCTCACTCACTAATCTAATGTCCTACTGTCATGATACTGTTCCTTTCTCCTACCACAGAACCCCCCACCCCACCCAGATCCCATTAACACACTAAAAAGCAGGTTCAAAGAGAAAGCCGGCAGATTTTCACATTCTGCAAAATAAGCACTTCTGTAGTTATATCCCCTTTTTTAAAAAATAGATTATATTGTTGGAGACAAATGCTTAGCATATGACTAATTCTGCATTTTGCACAGCGCACATTTAGACAGGGGTGAATTGGGAGGGAAATTAGAGCTTAGCTGACAATGACGTAGCTTCATTTCTCTCCCCCACCATCCCATCCTCCCCAGGGGCCAGAAAAATCTGGGTCAACTCCAGCATAGACACACATGCACACACACTCATCTCTTGACAAGGAGAGCTGGAGGAGCTTCTGTGAAGCTGTTACCATGGCAACTCTACTGTCCCACTGGGCTAGAAACCGTACAGAGGACCAACTGCTAGTTAATCCCCCAAGGGCAGAGGAAGGATGGGGGAGGGGAGATGGAGGGGCTGGGAGAGACCACCTGAGCATTCAAAGTAATATGGCATTTGCTTGGCAGGGCTTGATACTAAAAGCTAACCATTCCAGCTACTCCCCAGATACACGATGGGGACAAAACTCACATTGAAGCTTCTTTGCAGCTGCTGTCCGTATACTCACCCGGCATGAGTAGGAAAGGTGTGGGGAGGGGGTGGAATGGGTAAGGAGCAATATTTTTTTAAAAAAAGAGCAGAAGCATGTTCAGACTCCTTTATCAGTATCTCCTGAGGCTGCAGAGTTAGGGACAAAACCTCTAGCCGTGCAGTTAAACATTAAAACTGCATGATACCTATTTGTCTTCTCCTGTGGTGTAACAGCACAGAGAGAAAAGGTTTAAACAACCCTTCCCCCAGTGATGCAGTTTCAATTGGATCCCCAATTTCCTCTGCCACACCTATCAAACTTTTAAGAAACAGCAGGAGATGCGGTCATGTATCTCCTACTCTCCTGTCTCCTTTGGACTTCAGATGCTGAAGGGAACAAAGGTGTGCAGTATTGGCCCCTGCAACCAGCAGACTACGTGGAGCTTCTGGACTGGCCAGCCCTGGCATAAATACTAGGAGGCCGGCCTTCTGCCCAATCAATGGCCTTCTGCCTACTGCTCCAGCACAAGCTGTTGATCTCAGAGATCCTGGCCAGGAGTCCTCACACCTTCCAGGTTAAGATTATATATGCTCCAATTGTCCCTATGTACAAGGGACAATCCCTATTTGCAGGGATCTTTCCCTTGTAAACCACTGCCCTATTTTATCCCTATTCGGGCATTGGGGGATGGTTGTTAAAAATATTAAGTGTGAATTGCTGGCATTCTCTCTTTTTTCTTTGCACCCAGCCCACTAGAAAAATAAGGCCACGTCGTAAAATTTTCTTCCAAGTATCTTCCATTTTTGTTTTCATGTTTTTGGTCATGTCCATGCGTCACCCCACCCAATTCCATGAGGTGAACAAGGCGAAGTGGTGGCCAGGCTGCCAACATCGTTGTAACAGCAGCAAAAAAACACCAACACAAAACTCTGGGGGCAAAAGAAAGAAGCTGTAGTACTGCCACTGTTAATGGTGAGCTCCAACCTAAGAAACTATTTAAGTTTTCCCCTCTCCTGGAGAAATTTGGTGAAATAGTGTGTTCCTCTGCACCAATTTCTCTGGCCACAAATTGGATGGAGAATTCTGAGAGTGCATTTGTGGACAGCTTAACCTCCTTTCCCTTCCAGAACTCCAGAAGTTAAACCTCTGGGAGGGCAGTGTCAGGGGATTCCGTATCATGTCTCTAATCTACATACAAGTAAATGCACAAATTTTCAAGACACCCTGGTGTACACAGATTTGAATCTTTAATCTTTAATAATATTTAATCCTTTTTGGTTTCAAATTTGTGCAGGAGACACTATTGCAGAGTAAATTAATATAATGTACAACAGCAGGGAAGATCTTTCAGCAATATAGAATTAGTGTGTGGCTGAAACCATACAAGTGAACCTTGGTGTGAGAAAAAGGATGTTACAACCACATCTCCTTTTTGATATGTGAAATATTGAAGAGTACACCAGCTTGCAAGCGCCAAATGGCTGCTGCATGACTCCCATTCAGGTCCCAAAGGAAACAAGGTGGGCATGTCCCAGTAGGAGAAGGAATCAGGTTCTGACTTGAAATGAGTTTTATTCCATGGTTCCTCAAATGTGGAAGGGAAAGAAAGGATCCTGGGGCCTGGCTTGACGAGGGAAAAGCTCCAGGGTGGATTTGCAGTGGCAGTAGGTCTTTTATATGACACAGCAGCCATTGCGGAGCCATCCCAGGGCTTTTCTCTGAAGCTCAAGTTTAAAGAAGTCGACCACTTACCCCGACTTCTTCCTGTGAATAAGGAGCCGACTGTCATAGCCCCCTCAAACACAACACCGATGTGCATTTGCCGTCTGTCGCCTTGCTCCGGTCTTACAGCTGAGGCGTGTCCCCGCCAATGACAACCCCTGACTGGTCGCCATCAGAGGGACAGGGAAGAGGGGGCAGGCCAGCGGAAAGTGTGCAGAAAGCCTGGGGACCATTGCATCTTCAATGGATTTATGGAGACTTTTATTTCTTTCTCTCCTGGGGGCTGTCTCCCCTTCCCCACCGCCAACACACACATATGTTTATGAGAGGCACAGAGCACCAGGGAGCCATACTGCACAAGTGCACATCTCCCGTAGTTATAGCTGTATGTCTGCCTTCCCATCTGCCACCAAACATCTACCATCCCACTGCTTCATGGAAAGGTCACTGCTCATTGCCAACGCGCAGGACAACCTGGGGCAAACTTGAGCACCCAGCAGAAAACTGTTTCACCAATCTCTGGTTGCCCCAGAGCTCACCGCTGGTGGCAGAGCGACTCCTCCCCACCCCGCTTGCAGGTGTTTGAGGGCACATGGTGCCAATGCACCGCCATCTAGATACAGCCCTGGATCACAAGACCTCCAGGCATATAAATCAGGAGCAAGAAATGATCTAGTTGAATACTGCAGATGAGAAGAACTTCTCCTTTGTGGCTGCACAGAAACTTTTTAGACAAGGGGTGCTTCCAGACAGAGGGCTCCTTGCACGAACAATCAAAAGGCATTGTGCAGCCTTTCCTTCTTTCCCTCTTCAACAGAATATGTAAGGAAAAAGAAGAAAGAAGTAATAGGAGAACACAAGAGGGTTACAAGTCGAAGACATCATCTAGACCTCCTGTAAAATTCCATGAGTGAGGTGCGGTGATTGTACAATCAATGCCCCATCTGGAAGTACCCCAGGCTGAAAAAAGAAGGGCACCTACAGGGTATTTTTTGTTTTGTTTTGTGTTAATTTATACTTCATCTTAGGTCCAATACATAAAACACATCCCTTAAAATTAAAAAATTAAAATTAATTTCATTTTGGCCACTGTTTTGCTGCTGGTGGTAAATACCCAGCAGCCAATCTGACACCACTGGAAACAAAAATGGATGCTATATAAATACACTCTACTTCTGTCATTAAAAAAAATGGCAGTGTTATTCCACATCATCATCACGGAGGTAAAGAGGTCTAAGCGAAAGAGGCAGCCAAATTTTACAGCACCTCCTACCTTTGGTTGCCTTCAGCTTCGTTATGCCCCAGAGTGGGCAAAATGGCTGAAGGTGCTACTAAGAGTGGCTGCTTGTGGAAAATATCTCATTTCTGCAATAGATGGTTAGTCCATGCTTCCTGCTTGCTCCCACCCCTAACTTTGCAACCAATATGATTAATACAGCACTTTCTACATTTGCCAGATGGTTTAAAATCCCGCTTTCTTATTCAGCCTCACAATTTCTACTTTGGGGGCTTTGGGGTGTATTGTTTTGCCTCATGCAAAGGACAGCACTAGATGGCTTTTGGATTCATCCCAGTTCTGTGGTGTTATTCCCATTATACAGATTGAGGAAGTGAGGACATTGAGCGCTACCAGAGGCAAAACATGCAGGGAAGTGGGGAAGGATGGAGTGGAGTAAGGTATTTTCTTACCAGCTTTTCTACATTGACCAGTCCATCCACCAAGGTTTTGCTAGCTTCATGCAAAAATGTCAGGTCTGAGAGAGTTAGAAGGAAAAAAAGAGGGGGGAAAGTTAACTGGGAGAGGAGGAACGGAAGCCTCACAACGGTTGATTTCTAATTTTTAAAAGGTGTTTGGTTCTAACCCTGGCCTTTGATCTGGAAGCCCCTCCCCCTCTTCCCAAGTGCTTGGGATAGATTGTGGTAGTTAAATGACAGAAAAAAGGAATTCTACTTATGCTCAGAGGCACTTTCCTTTAATTATTACAACTAGCAAAATATCTGTTATTATGATGGCGGCTATGTACATGTGAGAGGAGGGTGTATATACTGCAAGTGGTACAGGTGAAGTGTTTTGAAACACATGTGCACACACACATAAACACACATACACACCACCCTTATTCAATGAGGGCTGGGCCCCTGGGTATCAGACTTTTATCCACATCATAACAATGTCCCCAATATATATTTTGCATGGGAGTGAGTGGAAAACATTATGTATATAGGAGAAGTATACACTATTGGTTGCTTCTGGGAGGTGGGTCGAACCTGTTCCCTGGTGACCCCAGTCATTAGGAATCAAGCGTGGTCCTATCTGTATAGCTCCACCTCTTTATACGTGTAGGCCTGTTCTGGGTTCTATTTCTTGGACAACTAGAGCAGCGTTCCCTAATCTGACATCCTCCAGATATGTTGGACTACAAGTCCCATGATCACCAGCCAGCTGGTGGCTTGGAATGAGTGTTAAAGTTCAAGGTACCTAGTTGGGGAATGCTGCTCTAGAGTATGACAAAATTCTGGGATTTTAGAGAGAGAGAGAGAGAGTTATTATTTCAGATGCCCCTAGTTTACAATTAAACCCAGATTAGGACAACAGACAGGCTGCCTATACATGCAGAAAGCCCTGGGGGTGGCTGCACTGTGGCGCTGCGGTGATTATATGACACAGCAGCCACGTTGAAGCCATCACGGGGCTTTCCCATGAAATTCCGAAGAAAAAAAAGTCAGGGACTTACCCCCAATTTTTTTCTCCAGAGCGAGGCAAGTCCACCGTCTAACCTCGCTCCATACTTGCGACGGAGGCATGACTGGGCGGAGGGTGACCCCTGATTGGTTGCGATCTGCCCGGGCAGAGGACAGGGGCCGGCGCCAGAAACCCTGCGCTTTCGCTGCAACATCAGGATTAGCAGCAGCGAAAGCGCAGGGTTTGAGCTCATTGCAGCAGCAGCCCATCACAATATAGACAGCCCCCAAGACACACCTTTCCACACACCCCAGTTCAAGGAGAGCAAGGCTCCCAACCTTAGCAGGCATCACTCACCTTTTAAGATGAGGGGCACAAAAGGAATAATGGGGGGCTTCATCCTAGATAGGACTTCTCTATAGCTTTTATGATTCCTGCAGGGGTCCTGCAATGCAAAAAGGGGAAAAATAGACATAATTGTTCCTGGGTTGCAGGAAGACTGGGAACCAACTGCTGGTGCCACCAAAGGATGGCTGAGGTCATAATGTTGAAAAAATAACTTTGTTAGTGAACACTGTCGAGCAAGCAGATCAGATTGTTTAAAGAAAGATGAAGTAAACCTGATAGGGCTCAGACTGTTCAAAGTCATCCCTGGCATCACGTGGGCTAGAACATAGGGTTCCTTTCACGCTAAAGGGCAAGAAACTAAAAGAAAAGCAGAGAAACCGTTTTATACCAACTTGTCTGTGAAGTAATCTGTACATCTTGCAAGGGATTCTGAGTAACGTTCTAGACCCACACTCATTTCATGCAGGACACCGGCTAGGGTCCCCTCTACAAGGATTCGCTTTTGCGCCCGGTTAGGCGATTATGCGCATAATCGCTGAAGCGCATTTACGCCTAATACCTCTGCACGAGAGGTGGCGAGAGGCGGCGAAGCGCATTAACGGATGACCAAAATGCGCTTTACAAGTAGTTAATGCGCATAAGTGCTTGTTCACATAGTCAAAATGCGCTTTAACGGCCAGAGCAAAATAAAACTCGCTGTTTAACGCGCACTCGATAATGCGCATAATCGGGGAGATAACGCGCCTCTATGCCCGATTTGCGCTCCGTTCTTGTAGAGGTAATTTTTTTTAAGCGCCTTGAAAGAGCTTTAAATGCCTCTTGTAGAGGCAGCCTAGGTCTGTTGGATCTCATTGCCCTATCTGAACTGAGACTGCAACCTACAACTTATCCAACCATCTCCCACAACTGCACATTGCAAGGGAAGATCAGAGGTTTTGGGCCTCTCTTTCGGGAAAACTGTCCACCACTACCAATCTTCTCACTGAGGAAGCCCCAGGAACTCCGTTTGGAAATGACTGTATTAGGAAGGGTGGTGTGGTATTTCACCTCCAAATGTGAGCTTATCAAAGGGCAAAATACCCGTGCTTTATCCTAATTGTTGGGGGGATAGGATGAAGAGAGAGAGAGAGAGAGAGAGAGAGAGAGAGAGAGAGAGAGATTATTTGACGATGAAAAGTGGATAATACTTTTCAGAAAGAAATGAAATAAATAAATAAAATATCACTTGCTATTTGCATAGTATATTTCCTAATTTGCTAAAAACATACACATATATTATCTCAGTGATTCTTACCATAATTCTGTAATTTAGGGTGCTTTCAATTGTGCCAATTCCCCTGCCCCATTCACATAATTTTACAGGGGGGGGAGAGTCCAGATGACAACATCCTTCACTTATAACCCTCCCAGGTTTTCTCACTGCTTCTTCCATCTCTTTTCTTGCCACAAAAAAATTATTTACGGAGGAAAAGATGGAATTGCTGCACAATGTTTGTGGACTGGTAGTGCTAGGAGCAACCTGAAAATACCCTTAGACATGGTTTAGACTGAGATAAAAAGACTGAGATTCTGAACCTGTTTGCATGTAACAGCAACAAATCATGGGTTAATTTTTAAACTAACCCACAATTTGCCACAGTGTGTGCCAGGCATATTTTACTGCCATTTTGCATAGTGGTGGAATGTGCCATGGCAAACCATGGATAAATTAACCCAAGATTTGCCACCTTTATGTGCAAACCAGGTCTCTCATTTGCCTAAGGATAGAGGGGGGATTCATGGCTGAGATGATATTTGAATTGGGAATTTTCTAGCTCGTGGTTCCTTCTAGACAGAGTGGTCCTAGTACTAACTGTCAGAAGGCATTGTGCAGCTATTCTGTCTTTTTTCCTTAACTGTTTTTTTTGTGGAAAGAAAAAAAGACAGGAAAACAGAGGACAGTTATGAGAGGAATGCCACAAAATCCAGAATCCTCATAAAAGACCACCCCATGTCTCATATTCTTAACCACCACTTTACACCAGTTTATTTATAGAAGAACTGTAAATGGCTTACGGTTAGGTTTTCAAATTTCCGGAACAGGTTCTTAAATTTTCCTGGAAGCTTCTGGAAACAAACAAACAAAAAATATTCAGACAGAGAAAAGTTTTAAAATAGTAAGAATTAGTTGTCCACTCTGCTTTGTGTATTTTATGTGGAATAAACTGTGTGGACAGAAGGCTGCCATGTGCTCCCCAAAACATGCAGATGTGCATCATTTACTTTTTGCCAAACGTCATCTGGGCAGGTTACAATGTCTGGAGGAGGAAGGCATTTCCTCTTCCAATTGCCATGACCAACAAATAAAGACTTCTGCATGAGGAAAATGAGTAATGAGTGTCACGAGTGCCCAAGCTCACAATCCATTTATAATTTTAACTGGGAAACTGGATGCACTGGACAAAACCAAATTAAAACTTCACACTCATCCCCAGTGTCATAGATTCCATCTGAAATGCAGTCTCAAAACGCAACACATCCCAACCTAATTTCCAAGTACTAGGTATAAGGAAAGACACCCATGTGAAATTCTGCAAGAGGAAAATTAGCTGGGGAAGAGCCATTTGGAGCAGAGGAATTTGAAGGAGTAAAGGGTTTACCCCTTCTTCCTGCCACCTCTCCACTTACAATTCTACCCTTCAAAAGCAATTTTTCATGCCCCGCCAAAGGTAATGGGGCCACCATTACATGAATTTGTGCCTTCCCCAACCAGTGCCCCCCCCCCCCCGGATCTTTTGGATGGCAATATCAGCCTTAGCCAACCTTTGGAGGGCCATAGGCTGGGGAAGTATTTAGCATTAGGAGAGTTCCTGGTATTGTTTCCACTAACCACTTTAATAACTGATGCTGCAATCTTATGTACACTTACATGGGAGTACGTCCCACTGAAGTCACTGTAACTAACATGTACAGGATCATTCTGCATGACTGCAATCATGTGCATACTTAAATGGAAGTAAACATGATTGAACTTCATAGTACTCATGTGTAGGATTGAGCTGCATATACTTAAAAAAACCCTCCCCACACATTGATAGGATTTTTTCTTGAGCCACTTTAGGCAAGACAAGAATTCTTGTGTAAGAAATAGCATAAATTACCCATGCAGTTGAACCACATGCAACAAATGTCTATATTTATGTTTTGTTTCATGCACACAGTTATGTATGCATTTGTCACATGTGATGGAACCACAGACTACCAATATTTCAAATTCAGTTCAATTAATTTGATGGCCTAATACTAATTTTAATTAAGATGGCCTTCCATTTTAAAGCAGCTTGTTTGGTGGGGTTGATGTCAAAGCCATCTCTTAATCTGGGATTCCAGAGTTTGAAGCAACTAACTTCTGGTGCTGAGGCTGGAATGCAGCCTACCAAAGTAGCTAGGAACATGGGGGTAATCAGGGCTCACAGTACTCTTCAGATACAGAAGGCAGCAGGGGAGTGCAATATGAAGCCTATGGACTGGGTAGCCTGGTAGAAATACTAGCAGCCTGTCCGTCTCTCTTTTTCTGGTCAACAGAACAGTGACCTTCAGCTCTGACTCAGGTCCAAAATTCCAGTTCTAGTACTAGATAGCAAGGACTTGAGGTTGGAAAACCTGCACTCCAGGTCTAGAATTGGGTATAGAGCTGATTATGGCCTCAGCAGGTTAAGGTAACAATGTCCTCAGACTTCAGTGTATACCATACACCTCCAAATCTTTACTAGCAGTATGTATAAGAAGAGTTAGCGGTGTATATGATAGAAGAGCATCTCTTACTGCCCTGTGATAACCTCTTTGCTAGTTTTGGGATGGATGAACCAACCCAGCAAAATATGTCAAACAGGATTTACCTCGTGCAATGAGTCAGCCTAGGTGTTGGTGTTTGGTTAACCCCACTGCGCAGCTTGCTTCTAAGTGAGATCGCTTATGCAATTATACTTGGCCAACAACAGGCACTGCCCTAGACACCCAAGGGTGCAGCAGGCTCAGTTCATGGAAAAGGAACCTCAGGATTGCTCTATCGTGAAATGTGTTTTGAACTCTTGTGAGATTTTTAAATTTGAAAACCTGCTTTAACACTTTCCATACTGCCTCTCCATTTTAAAAAGCAGCCAAGATGACTTACAAAGTTTAAACATAATTTTAAAAATTACAGCATAATAATGAAACAAATATGAGCATAATCCAGAAGAACATAAGAATAGCCTCGCTAGATCTGATCACGATTCATAGAGTTCAGCATACTGTATCTAACATCTTTTGAGGTCCTCAAGCAGGGTACACATGTGATGGCTTTCCTCTGTAGTTTGTCCCCAGAATCATTTGGTATTTAGAGACATAATGATGTGATTTGCACAGTCAAAACTGTCCATTGTGGTCTGTCGAAGCCACAGTGGGCTATGGTGCATGCTGGGTGGAATTTGCATATTCAACAACCAACTGCGGCTTGTCATGTTCTGCACAGGGTCCATAGGCTCTGTGAGGGTTAAACAACTCCTGACTAACCCAACAACTGACCATGGGTTATGCAAGGGCTGTTTAACCCTTCAATAACCCACAGTCCCCAGGTTCACACGACAGGCACTGAATATGCAAATCCTGCCTGATATGCACTGGAACCCACCATGTCTTTAAGAACCCATGGTGGGCTGTTTTGATCAGGTAGACCAATTCACTGACTCTCAGTCTAACCTACCTTAAAGGACTGTTGTGAGGATAAAATGGTGAGGCGGAAGCTTCTTTAAAGAAAGGCAGGATATAAATGTAACAAATAGCCTCTAGGCAAAAGTGTAACCTATTTCAAGATCTTACGAACATAAGAAGAGCCATCTAGTCCAGCACTCTATTTACACAGTGACTAACCAGCTATCGACCAGGAACCCACGAGCAGGACACTAGTGTAACAGCACCCTCCCGTCCATGTTCCTGCCTCAAATACTGGAGGTAGCACATAGCCATCAGGACTAATAGCTATTGAGATCTTCAACCACAGGCAGGTTTATATAGCAGAAGGCACTCCCTGAGGCATGGTAGGCCAAATTCATTGGGAACTTAAAGGTCACAATCGTAGCCACACTTACTCAGAACTGAAATCCATTAAACTTACTTCTGAGTAAACCTACATAAAATTAGGCTGTTAAAGGAACAACCAGCACCTTGAGCCAAGGCCAGGAGCAAAGTCACTGCCAGTGCTTCTTTCAGGCGATGTCTGAAAGTGTGATGCGATACATGGGGTGAGGGGGCTCTTCAGTATATTGACCCAAGGACCCAGATGCAGCCAAGAGGGCTGAGCGCCCTGTGCGGAGAGGCCCACCATTGGAATCATCCCTCAGGAGAGAATCATGTTGCTTTCAGAAGCCTGGATGCTCCTTGTTTATCTCCCTGTTCAGTGATGACCCAGTTTAACAGCAGAGATTATGCAAAATTATAGGGAGGAGCACAACAAATGAAAAAAGGCTTTCATAAAATATGTGTACCCGCAACTCCTGGTAAACAGGAAAGATGGCTATTGCAAAAGGGCTTAAAACACAGAGTGAAGAAAGGAGTGTGGGTGGATATAAGTGAGAAAGAAAAAATGAAAAACACAGGAGTTCTCCAAAATCTGAATCTAATGTACATACACAAACATTAGAGCTGTGAATGTTTTACATATCCATGCAGATGTCTATACATGGGGAAAGCCCCAGGATGGCTCCGCAGTGGCGCTGTGTTGTTTATATGACGCAGACGCCAATGTGGAGCCATTCCAGGGCTTTCCCCCGAAGCTCCGAAATAAAAAAGTCATGGATTTACCCTGACTTTTTTCTCTGGAGTGAGGTGACAACGGTGCATCTGCCATCTGTCACTGCTCTGGAGTCGCAGCGGAGGCATGGCCAGGCAGATGGTGACCCCTGATTGGTCGCCATCTGCCCAGATAGTAGGGAGGGGATGGGCCAGTGAGCTGAATGGCCACTGGAATGCCTCCACACTTCTCTGGCATGGGGAGAAGTAAAAGTTTGGCAGGGAAAGCCAGAAGGTTTAAAAAAAGTGGAGGGATGCACGGATGCGCAGCTGTGCTCGTGCAACGAGGCAGTGCAACGAGGCACGGGGCAGTGGCAGCTCCTCCTCCTCAGATGCAAACCCTATGCTTGCTTCTTAGCGTGGGGACAACCCCACAGGAGCACAAGCGTGAGGTTTTGGGGACTTGCAGCATCCATGTGTCATCATCAAGACAGCCCCCATGTCTTGTTACTATCTATCACGAATTCTGGAAATCTCAATGTCTCATTTTTATTTGTTGTTAATAGGGATTTTTTTAAACTCATTTTCAAAAAGTATAAAAAGCATAGTTGCTTCCACAATTAGAACCTCTTTGTGCCACTGAAGCATTGCTTTTTCACAATTTCTTGTAGGGGGGGGATTAAACAAGTGGTTCTACACAGCACCTAATATAGTACATCATCCCCATCTAGGGTGACCATATGTCAGGAAAAATCAGGACATGTCAGGATCTTTGGTAACAAATCCGGGAAGGGGGGGGGGGGGAATTATGAAATTTGAAGAAAGATGCGGATTTTTCCTATCCTCCCCCCACCCAAAGGGCAGCTCTACTTTACAGTCAATGGGAAATAACAAAAATGCTTACAGCTCTATCATTTTCAGATAAGGAGATGAAACTTGGCACCACGATAGCCCTTAGGTAGGGCTTTAGTGATGACAAATTTGAAGCAGATCCGTTCATCCCTTAATTTTTAGGATTTTTTTTTTAATTTGAGGTTTTAAAATTATTATTTTTAAAAACTGTTATTTTAAAAAATAAGGAGATGAAACTTGGCATTATGATAGATCTTAAGCAAGGCTTTGGCCTTGCAAAGTTTCAAGCGGATCTATTCATCCATTGATCTTTTTTAAAAAATTAAAAAATTGATGTTTAATTAAAAAAAAAAACCACATCATTTTTAAAGATAACAAAATGAAACTTGGCATCATGATAACTCTTAAGTAGGGCTTTAGCCATGCCAAGTTTCAAGCAAATCTGTTCATCTGTTGATTTTTAGCAAGTTTCAAAACAAAACTGAACTTTAAAAATAAAAAAGCCAGCCAGCCAGCTGGCAGCAAACCCTGTTAAGCAGCAGCTTGCAGAGGAGTGAGGATACAATCAGAAAAGATATTTGAGGGAAGGGGAAAATGTATCACACAAAGTATAGCAACAAAGTACATCAAAAGCTACAAAAGTAGGAATGAGTGAAGTTAATTTCAGATGTCTCACCTGTTATTTCAGTGATTTTAACATTAAGATGTTATGTAGAACAGATTTGTCTTAATTGTGTGCTGTAAAATCAGATATGTGACCAAAGCTATGTTCCGGTGGGCACACACACCCCTTGGTGCTAGACATGCCCCCTGGGGGCGGACATGTTGGTGGGGATGCCCCCGTGGGGGCCGACCATGTTATCCTCCTTTTTGGTTTCCAAAATATGGTCACTCTACCCATAGCCAAGATCCTTCTACAATGTTTACTTAAAAGTAAACCTCATTCAGCAAAGATCCATTCCAATGCAATTTAAAAGCTTCTTGTTTGCAGGTTTTATTGCTTCCTGTTGAGCATGGCAAAGGTTTTACTGAAGAATAGTCTCACTTAATTGCCCCTTATTATCAGTTTCTGTTCCTGAGAGGGGGACTTTTAAATTCCCAATTTCTTCCTATTATTTTTTCTTCAATTTTTTAAAATTAAAAAACAAAAACAAAATTAAAATGGAAGGCAATGGGTAATTAATCCCATACACATATGACTGGAAGTAACCCCCTATTTAATGTAATGGGGCTTACCTCTGTGTAGAATTGTGTTGAAAGAGAGGCCATTCAAAGGGCAATTAGGAGACTAATAAAAAGTAGTTGCCTAGCCACACTCAACAGTAAGGACTAAGGGTGCAATCCAATGGGATTTACCTTTGATACTCATAAGCCTCCAAACTTACAAGTATCTAGTGCAGACTGGGAGGAGCGGCAGGGCAATCTTTGCCTCTTGCTTTGTAGTCCAGCTAGACAGGCTTTTTAGCAAAGGAGGTTGGAGAGGCCTCAGGATACGGAACAAGCCAGCCTCTCTAGGGCCCTCCCCTCCCCAGCCACCGGAATGTCCCCTTTATCTCCTCTCTGAAGCTGTGATGTTGGAGAGGCAGCCGGTGCAGTTCTCTCTGCTCCTGCAGGGAGGGGGAAGCATTGATTCCAGGATCCCAAGTTAGAGTGCTGTCTTTGGCCTCAGATCCAGGAATCCAAAATATCCTATGCCCACCCCCAGACTCTGTCTAGGGGCCACAGGATTGCTCCCTTAACCGGTGAACAGAACCTTTTGATTAAAGATATCCCTTAAAAATCTTCCTTTTATCTGTTCTGTTGCTTAAACTGTTGGTGTCAATCAAATCTCTTGGGGAGGGTGTTCCGGGGAACAAATGCATTTTGTTACGAAAAATAAAATAAAATAAAAATCACCACAAATCAAATCAGGTCGGGGGGGGGGGGGGGGAGGACAGGATGGCAACATAGAAAACACTGACATGCAATCATTTGTCAAAGTCATTGTCTGGATTGGATTCTCCATAAAAATGGTGTAGTGAGGATAACAATTCCAGAGTGATGACTAGAAGCAATCCAAGTTCAATAATGCGAGATATCAGGATTTGCAGGAAGAATTACCCGTCCTCCCTCCCCCATTGCCCTGTGAACAGGAGAAGGAGAAGCTGCCAGCAAGGCAAGTGGTCATCAATGCCTTTTCCACAGCTGTGGCTTCGCCAGCTGGGAATAGGCTCCTCCTCCCCTCACAGACGCCATTAGAACCAACTGCTCTGTGAGCAGGAGAGGAAGCAACAGCAAATTATCCTCATTGCCACTTCTTTAAATAGCCTCTTTTTACCGCCTCAATTATTGTTGTTATTGGCCTAATGTAAGCCACTCTGGGAGACTGGTTGGCAGGGCGCCCCGAGGCATTTTGCTGCCTCAGATGGAGCAGCAAATGACACCACATTACCTCTCCTCCCTTGTCAAGATGCATAGCATTTAAGGCACCTGAGGCAGAAGATACCACAAGTTTCTCCCTCACGCCTTGGCAATAAAAATACAACAAAACAACAACAGCAATAATTGTAATAAGTAACAATTTGTTCCCCTCTCAAAACACCCAAAATCAGCTGCCTGAAGTGGCCATTTTACTTTGCCTAATGGCTGGGCTGGCCCAGCTTGTTAGCTGAGGAGCAAGCTAAAAATGCTTTAAAACAATAATTCGAAAAGATGCATTTGAGACTTATATGTAACCCCTCTCTCCTTTCCCACCAGACCTCCCCAATATGCAAAGTGAAAACAGATAGACAAATCACACAGTAAAAACAGAGAAAAAGAAAGCTGGAGGGGGGGGAGGAAGCTACACATTGCACTCAGAAACCAGGCTCTAAGACAATTGAAGGGGCACCAGTTTTCAGTCTTAAAAAGAGGTCTAAAAAGTCACCCCAAATTTCCTGGTATCTCTCAGTATTTTTCTTTCTGTATAGCTCACTCATTCCTTAGCAGCCAGACCTAATAAAGCCTTCAACTACTGTTCCAGTTTCTGGGTCACAATTTCTTTTTAAAAAGTGGAATGTTTCTAGTCCATAAGATTGTGGACACAAACTAGAAGCTTCCCCATGCCCTTTGCTCCCCACAGTTACCCTTTACCATCTTTCCCCATTCTCCAAAATCATTAAAAACAACAACTTCAAAACTGGGGGGGGAGGGGACGAAGACTATTAAAAAATTATCCTGTTTTACAGATTTGCTGAATGTGCCTGGTTTGCAGCCTCAGAAGCACGTCCCATTGAATTCAATGGGATGTCCTCCCTGATACTTCAATATCTTTGGAGGAGGCTCTGCTCTGTGTTCCTTTGCCATCTAAGGTGGGATGAATGGTAATGAGGAACTGAGCTTCTTCCTGGACTTCCCTGGCCAGAGAAGCTCATCTTTCTGGTTTTTGAGAGCAGCAGTTCTCATGGCATGGGGTCTTTGGTCTTCTTTGTAGAACTGGTTTTGCTTTTAGTGTTTTTGTATTGTTTTTATGATGTGTATTATATTCATGTTTTATATTTGTTGGCTGCCACCAAAGTCTATTATTGGCTAGTTTGGCATGACACAATGTTAAAATAAATAAAGCCTTTGTCAGATTGTACAACTGGAACTGCTTTGTTGCAGAATCTTGGTAGGGGAGATTACACACAGTACTACCTCGCACATGCATATACACGTACACATAAATCAGGCTCCCCCCCTTCTTACCTCCCAGGTGAGGCGCAAACGACTGACAGGTGCGTTGTTCAGCCCTATAACCACAGCATAGAACGTTAACATGTCCTGGTTCTGTTTACATCTGTGGGGAGAAAAGAAAGGGGGTATTTAAGAATTAAGACAGCAAAAAGCTCAAATTTGAGAAGCTTCTACTGATTTCACCACTCCTGCCCTTCAAGGTGCAGCTTTTCCCCAACATAGTCAGGGAAATTCTACTTTAAAAGCCCTACCAGAAAAAAAAGTTGCAACCCAACTCTTTGACAGCTCCTGTTACCACCAGTGGTTGCCCACTGAATGTAGATTGCATACTACATTCAGCAAGTGACGGACCCTTTATACCCATCACTTGGCCTTCACTTGCCAATCTAGAAGTGGGTAAGGAGGGATTTTCCAGCAGCTCATTTTACAGGGCTATAGCAGGACCCGGGCCCTCAAGGAAAACCCATTACTGTCCAGGGGTGGTGAGCCCTCTCAGGCAAGGAAAGCTTCACCGCTATGTTCAGTGTACAACACCTAACATATTTTTGAGACTAAAGAAATGCTAATTAGCAGTGCTTCAATTATGAGGGAAATGGCAGCAGTGTTCTTCATGAAATCCATCATCTCCAGCCCCTGACTCCCACCACGTTTAGCCAAATCATAGCCTGAGTACTGCTGATTAGTAGTATTCAAGGCCAGAACACCTCCCACAACCAGCTTTTTGGTACATGTCATGGTGCTCAGCCCTCCAAGCGTTTCTGCTGCAGTATCCCCCCAAATGTTTAAAGGCTGAGAAGGAAGCCCATGCAGCAATACAGCTATCATAGGTTATTGAAGTCAGCCTGGGTGTCAAAGTTGTAACTTCACTTGCCATTAGTGCTGAAGGAGCCAGACTGAGCATGCTGGAGAAAGGCAGAGAGGAACTACCAGGGGCTGAAGAAAACAAGAGTGGAGCAAGGTTGAAAAACTAGAAAAAGGAGCAATTTCAATGTATCTGGCACAGACTTCAGGCTGCCTCTATATGCCTGCATTGGCCACAGCTAACCACAGAGTGGGAAGATCAGGTCACCTGGGGCCTCCAACATTCCAGTGAAGCTGTGCATTACCATTTTTCTGCAGCAGCTGAAGTCCATGGAGACAGAGCATTATTATTAACCAAATGCCATCAGGCTCAAGCCCCCTGTTTTGACAGGCACCATCCTTAGGAGGCATGGTACACATTGAACTTGGGGAAAGTTGAATTCTACTACATGAATAAATTATTTAGACAAAGAAAATCTGCATTACTTATACTGTAATTTCCTCTGTTTTACCAGGCCCCGAAACTTCCTTTCCATTCTCTGGAATTCCTGTTCAGCCCCACGTCCCTCTGATTTCTGAGATTGTAGTGTGGTAATCTAACTCAGCAGAAAGGAGTTTCTTATAGCCACTTTGGAAATAATTGTATATCGTAACAAATCATTTCAGGGATCTGGAACTCTTTCCTCGAGATATCAAATTACAATTCTGAAAACAAACCTATGCAAATATATTTTAATCTGCATAATCAAGTCCAAACCCCCCCAAAAACTGTCCAGCCTTCCTTATAAGCAGTTTGGCCAATTCATCAATATATCTGCACTGTCAAATTTAAATTGCTTCCAGGCATTACTAAGATACTGCTTTTCTGAAATTAGCTGAAAGCATAATTAGAACAGTGGTTCCACATGACACTTAATATAACATGGCAAAGCTCATCCCCATGGCCAAGATCCTTCTATAATATTTACTCACAGATTAAGCCCTGTTCAGCAAAGATCCCCTGTAACTACAATTAGAAGCTTCCTTTAGCTATGTCCTGTTCACCATGCAGATGAATGGGTTAATTACTATTTTCCTCTCATTTGCCACCTCCTTTATTGCAAAATAATATTATTTTGCTGTAACAGAAAGAAAAGGGAAAAATATAATGAGAAGAAACCAGTAATTATTCCACTCTCATGGGGAACAGGAGCTGACATTAAGGAAAAATGGGCAATTAATCAGTAATGTGGGCAGTGCTGAACAGGAAGCAATAAGAGGCAGAATAAGCTATTGTTTCCAGAGGAGGAACCTTCTAATTAAAGGGACAATAGTCCTGAAAAATCTCGATTATTCTTTTCATTTTCACATTGGACAAACTAGCATTACAATTGTGCTTTAAATGAAAATAAAAATACATGTTTAAAAAGGCAAGAGGGCAACATACAAAACACTAGAATGCAATGGGCTGGCAGTGACATTGTCTAAATTTTCCATAAAAAGTGAATGAACAAAGGATGGCAATTCCAAGGTAAATAGCTAGTCCCTTAACTGGCAAAAGATCTGCAGGGTTTCAGGAAGATATCTTGGTGAGTCTGGCTATGAGAAAATCTTCTAACCTGAAGATACTAGTACATCCATATTTATGGGGACAGTGATGGGAGGGGAAAGAAATGCAGCCTTACCCTTACTATAATGTGGAGGGAACAATCATTTCCCCCCTCCCTTTTCTGGCAGTGCTCAAATAAAATAACCTTACTGAACATACAGGGGAGAAATATGCTGCTAGACAACAACTTTCTCTGCTTGAAAATCAACTAAAAATGTAGGGAGCAGGGAGTAAATGATGACAGCTCCTGTATCGTTTTTTTAAAAATTAAGCGATGCTTAAAGAACAACTCCATTTTTTCATTTTGTTTTTCAAATTGCTACAGTAGGGTTGACACCTTGTCAGGGGAATTACACTTTGAGGAACTGTGTAATAGGCAGAAATTCAGCGTGTGAAATTTCCCCCATTATTGCATCTCCATGCTAGCAAAAGCTGCTTATGTTGGAACTATGCCTGACATGCCGTTCTTAAAGTCATAGGAGCCTGATAGGAAAAGAGGTGGCAAGTTGACTTATCTGGGTTTCTGTGAATGGATGTACCCTATAGTGTGTGTGTGTGTGTGTGTGTGTGTGTGCGTGCGCGTGTGTAAAAGCTTTGCTCAAAAGAACATGATCTTCCATGCAAAGAGGAAATATTTAAGCAGGCATAGGGGATGTAGTCCCAGTCACATTCAACTCAAAGTTACTGGAGGGTTTTAAAATGGGAACTCTATGCAAGTAAAGCACACATTCTCTGGTGGTAGATTCAATACATAGCCTGAACTGGCCATTTTAAAAACTGCAGGCAAATTCGTGAACATTGCAGAATAAATTTTGTACAAGAAGAGAAGCTACAGATGACTGAATTCAGTTCACACTAGCAGTAAGTCTTTAAGCCAGGGGTGGGCAATATGCAGCCCCTGCTGCCGCCACCCCCACACTGCAAAAAATTCAATAGAGCAGTGGCAAAATACCCCAGAGGTTTGCCACCAAAATTCAGCAGCAAACTGCTACAAACTTCAAAAGTTCCAGATTTACTTTTCAAGCTAAATGTGGCCCATTTGAGTCTCTATAGCAGTTTGCTGCCAAATTTAGATGGCGAATCAGTGGTGTTTGTTTGTTTGTTTTTGCTGTTGCAGAACAAGAAGAAACCAAGAGCCAAACCTTGGTATATGTCCACCCTGACCCACAGTGGAAAGAAGGCATGCCACTCACACGGCTGCAACCTTGATGAACTTCTTGAGCAGGTGGGCCCGCTTCCCCAGTGACTCACAGAGCAACACCTCGGTGGCCACCCAGTGCTGAACTTCGCTGCAACGCTGCAGCAGCAACTCCAAGTTGGCCGTTTCCCGTCGGCCGCGTTCCCCATGGAACACATAGTCCACAAATTCCAGCTACAAACAAGGATGTGAGAGAGAAAGTCAATATCCAGCCTGCTCTCTCCAGGCCTGAAGTGAAGGCAAGGACCCCCTCACCCAATCATGACATTATCCGTCCCATTAAAATGAGTTCATTTCTGTCATCTAGTGGAGGTTGGTGAATCCACTCTGGGTTTCAGTCGGAACTAGTCAGGACTCTAAAAGAGTAACTTGGGATAGCTCCTTTAGAGTTCTGACCAGTTCTGATTGAAACCCGGAGCAGATTTACCACTAGGCTGACCATATGAAAAGGAGGACAGGGCTCATGTAACTTTAACAGCTGTAGAGAAAAGGGAATTTCAGCCAGTGTCATTCGTATGCAATTAATTCCTGGTGAAATTCCCTCTTCATCACAACAGTTAAAGGTGCAGGGGCCCTACCTTCTTTTGTATATGGTCACTCTAGTATAGTGCCTGCAACTTTAACTGTTGTGATGAAGAGGGGATTTCACCAGGAACTAATTGCATACAAATGACACTGGCTGAAATCCCCTTTTCTCTACAACTGTTAAAGTTACATGAGCCCTGTCCTCCTTTTCATATGGACAGCCTATTTACCACCCCACTCACAATGGAGCCAACCAGCCTCCACTGCTTTCATCAATCCTTTTCAAATATAACAAGAATGGAGAAGGAGGGAAGATGTTAAGACTAAGGCCCTAGTTCTCAATGAGATCATAAACCTGTGTCTGGGCTGTACTACTTCAGCCTGCAAAGGAGTGAGGAGCTCCCATTTTTCCCTCCATACAAAAAAATCCCTTCTACATAGAAAACTAAATGTCAGAGAGAAGAATTCTAGCCTAGTCTTCTCCCTGTTACGCTAACTTTCTATTAGGCAAGGATCTTTTGTCTGACATGGAGGATTGTTCAGTCATGTGAGCTGCCACCTGCAGCCTGAAGTGAACAACTGAGGCCAAGGCCCGAAGATGGGGTACTGTAATGAAAGGCTGTACCACATGCCCCTCCCAATTGCCTGAAATAGTACTTAGTCTGTGGCTGAGCTGAATTTGAACTTGGGGTCTTAACTCCAAGTTTCACACTCCAAGTTTCATACTCCATCCGTTGGGGCTCTTTTGAATCAGAGCTCGGATAGTGGCATCTGGCCTAGCTGCCAGCCGCTTGTGAAGGCCACTCACATCCTTCCTAAAGCGTTTGCAGTTCTACCCTAAATTGTGATGTGTTCAGCTCGCTGGCCCAATCCCTCACCAGATACTGGGCGCATTAGGCTTTCTCACCTCATGGATGCAGCGAAACAACTCCCAGTGGAAGGCTGTGAGGTGATTGGCCACATCCTCAGCTTCAACTCGGTGGATCTCTGTGTCACCTGGGGACACCTGGATTTCATCTGGTAGAGGGAGCTGGAGAAAAGGTCAAATTTGGAAGGCCGGGGGGCGGGGGGAGAAATTCCAGTTTTTGTTAGAATGAAGAGGCAAAGTTGGAAGATATTTATAGAGTTCAGGAGAAGAGAGCTCTTTCTGATGGATCCAACACTTTGATCACTGTTCACATAACAGTGAACACAATAGCTTACACGAACTAACTGACTGTAGCACCCACATTGCAAAAGGCCAGGCCTTCTCACTGCCAGTCCCCAAGAATAGCACAGACCAGGCCAGAGAATGCAGAACTCACTCACTCACTCACCAGTGATGGAAAAGCATCCTTAGTGCAGGCAAAGAGATGGCTGTTTATCCCCAGGGTAGTGAAAACACACTCTTCATTGGGCTGTAGCACAGATTTCTCTGGTGTTAGGGACAAAAGAAACAAGTAACTGAGAGATGTGGGATGGCACAGTGACATTTCTCATAACAGAACTATCTCATGGCATTTTCACTTGGGAAATTTGGTAGATGGCTGTTGGTTCACGTTCAGGCAGGGACTGGAAGGATTTTCCCCTCCAATTCAAAGTGGGTATTGACTCAAGCACACACACCACACTTTCTGCTGCAGCATGTAGCTTGGCTCACTTGTTTGAGACATCTGGAGTAGTAAACCTGCTCACTGCACAATGTGGTTTTGATGGCATAGGAACAAATATCAGAAAAAAAGCTCGTGCTATCAAAGCATCTTGGAGAATTAGAGTTGATCTGTTTGAAATACGATGGCTGGATGGTTAAGGCTTTAGCGTTTAACTTTTGGGCCTTTCTAGTCTTATAATTAACAGCTCTTCTAGACATATGGACTCTCCCTCCAACCTCCCACACCACAATACAGACACCAGAACAATAAACAACAGAAGTCCCTCTTTATTTTAAATTTCCATTACTGACAGCTCCTGTAATTCAGATTTAGTGAGTGCCTCACATGCTACACAGCTTCAATTTAATTGCTGCACTCTTATTTATCCAGACCTCTTTTTGTCCTGCACCTAGCACAGCCTTGCCAGAACTAGGTAGGGTGACCACCTTTCCCCCTGGTTTCACTCCTGTGCCTTTAACAGCCACCTGACATATGACAATTTAGCAGGCGAAGCTTTCTTCCTCATTTTATCTCGAGGCCAGGAAAAGCTGTACCTGCAATAATGTGGCATGCCAGGCTGCTGCTAAAGACAGAGGAGTGTGGCCAATGAAAAAGTTGGCAACCCAAGCACCATGTTTATACTAAACCATTATAAACTGTTATAATCATACCAACTCTCCTTTTAACAGCGTTTAATATCCTGGAAGAAAATTAAGGCACTTTCCTCCTCTCTGATGTTTTATTTTCTTTAGTTTGAAAGTTTCTGAGCCTCAGGGTTGCAAAAAGGAGAATGGGAAATAGATTGCAGACAGCTGTCATTGTTGCTCTCTCTCTATTACAGCTCCTGGGGGCAGATACCTCCTGAAGATGCTACCGCCACCAGGATGAGAGCCTCCTCCCGCGTGGGCTGTTCATCAGAATACTGGAGCTTCTCCGTCACTGAAGCAAGGATGTCCTGCACAGAGGCTGAGAGGCGGCTGCGGATGGTGACATAGGAGTGATCGGGCATATAGACACGGCAGAAGACTAGAAAGAGACAGAGTCAGAAGGCTGAAGGTTACATGCAAAAAGTCCCCAGAATCCAATCTCTGGAAATACAATGTAAGTCAGCTTCATACATTCATATGCTTTCATTTATTTAAAGATAAGCAGTTGTGGTTGAAATTGTATTTAAAAAAAACACTTCCACTTATCAGACCATTCAAGACAATCCAAGTGAGAATGCTACCATCACCGTCACCACCGCCACCACACCATTTCCTTCATACTCACTTTCATCTGACCCACGGAAAGCAACCCGTGTCTGGAGACAGGAATCTATGCGCCGAAAATGCCTGAACAGGGGTTTGACTTGTTTGCTGGGGGGATGGCTTTCTTCAGTCACCCTGTAGCCAGAAGGCAAGATTTAGAAGCCAAAGAGGGGGGCAAGGAGATTCATGCAACGTTGCATCACATTGGCTGGGTTCACATAACACATTAACCCACTCAGTACAGGTTGTTGTTGAACTGTAGTTTATCGCATTGTCTGAATGCAGAACTTTTTCCGTAGGGTGGGTTATTGTGTTGTTGGAATGCAGCACTTTTTCTGCAGGGTGGGTTGTCATGTTGTCTGAATGCAATACATTCTCCACAGAGTTGCTTGTTAACTATGCAGTGTGGCACGTTAACCACTGTGAAAAACCCAACAAGAAGCCATGGTTCTCAAAGTGGCTTGTCCAAGAAAAATAATAAACCACACTGCATGGTTAACAAGGCACCCTGTGGAAAACAGGCTGCATTCAGTCAACATGGTAACTTATCCTGTGGAAAACACACTGCATTCAGACAACATGCTAACCCATGGTGGGTTTGTGTATTGTGTGAACTCAGCTAGTATTGGCCTGAGTTCATGGCTAAACTGGGATTTTAACCCATTTCTGCCATGCCGAACAAAACGATTCATCCATTGGGCATATTGATTCTCAGGATTTATCCCGGGGTTGTACCTAGGTCATCCCTGTGCATCCACATGATGCACAGGCGATCCCGGGGGCAAGCTGGGACAACCCCTCCATTTTCCGGGGATAACTAGTTCCTGGTCCCGGCTTCTTCCCTCCTCCCCGCAAGTAGCAGGGGTCAGCAAAGAGGGAAGGAGTTGGTCCAGGGGAAAATCCAGGAACATTGGGGGTGGGGTGAAGCAGGGTTGGGGCTTTTTTTTTCTTTTAACTTACTTTTTCAGTGGAGTGCAATTGTGCTCCCGGCTCCTGTTTTTGTTTATTAAAAAAATGGCACCCACGATGTCCCTGTTTGTTTCCTGGATGTCGCGCTGGCGTTTGTATGCTGGGAGATGATCCTGGAAGCAGGTAAGTCCGGGATTGTCCCCCCCCTCCCCAAAAGCCCTTAGGTATAGAAAGGGCCTCAGTCGAAAAAGTCAATGTTTTATTCTGATTGCTTTGTCCAAAAAAATCAGATCTTATGTAGGTTACTTTGTGGATGCATTCAAAGTATCTTTGACATAATGAATCTAGCTAAAGCAGTACTAGAGGGTTTGCTGGGGCAGCTGAAATTCTACAGTCCATATTCCCATCCTTTACTTACTTGAGCTCAACTGTCTCTACAAGCTGATGTAGCTTCAGAATTTCATCTTCTAGTTTGTGGTAGAGGGATGGGTCCTTCATGATCAGCAGATACAGATCCTAGGAGAAAACAGAAGATAGCTTGGGTCATCATGCCTTGATGCCAGGCAGGATAGGTACACCCACTTGTGCCTATCCTGGTATGAAGACTTGCCACCTTAAGCAGCTGGACAAAGCCTTTTGGGGAAACTGTAGCTGGAATAATCCCTTGCAATCTGGCAGTATTTATTTCTTAAGAACAAGTAAGTTTCTAGGTCTCATGAGAGTAAGATTATGATGGCCATGGCATACCTTGATGACTTTGCCTGCTTTCTCCTCCTCCTGCAAGATCCCCTTGTACGTCTCAAGGAAATGCAGCAAAATAACCAAAACTGCTCGCTTCCGGTGCATGGCCTCGCCTTCCTTCCAACATTGCGGTGATGGGATTGTTGATGCTGTTATGAAGGTGGCCACGGGGAGGTCAAGGGCAAATCACAGGGTCAGGCTTCAGAAGGCAGTGATTGGAAGAGAGACAGGCATCCCAAGCGGCAAGAGTGGGGTGAACCTGGGCCCAGCGAGCAACAAGGCAAGTGCAGATTGCTGAATATTAGAACTGCAAAGGGCACCAGTGAGCCAGCAAACTTAGTCTCTTGTGCTGGTCATATTTTATGAATCCCCCAACCAACCATAAAACCATTGGCTTTAGTATCTGGTACAGAACCCAGTGTATGGAGAATTCCAGATTATATCAGTGTGGTTCAAGTGTCAAATATGGACCAGAAGGACCTGGGTTCAAATCCCCATGCAGTCACCCAGTTCACTGGCAGAACATGGTCTCGTAACTTTCTTGGAGCCTAACCAACCTCACAGGGTTGTTGTGAGCATAAAATGGAGATATGGATCATGAGATTGTTGGAGGAAGTGAGGAGAGAAAAATGTCAGTTAAAACAATGACAGGCAGTGTGATCCGAGAATCCCAGTTTAATTAATCCAGCTGTTTCCACAATGGGGAAAGAAAGTTTCTAGATGTTGTAGGTGCAGAGATATGAGCGAAAAAACAAGGGTAGCTGCAGCTGCTCATATGAGTAGACAAGATGTCAAGTGCAATCTACCCCTAAAAAAATGCTGTAAGTAGGACTGACTTCTTAGTAAGTGTGTGTGTGTGTGTTTTTATCATCTCTGGAAACTCAAAGAACCACAAGCAGCCAAAGGAAACTAATGTCCAAAATTCAGGAGGTGACATTTATATAATAGTAGCTGACACCATACCACAGAGCAAGCCAAATCACTGAGGCGATAGATAGCCTGTTGAACTGTGGTAATTCTGTTACTCCTCTATATCCTTGAACTAGTCTTGGCTTTGAAGAGGGTTTGTAGTGACATCCAGGACTGGAAAATGGGGCAAGCTACATATGCAATAGAATGCAGGGGTGTGGGAACACCACCACCCCTTCACACATTTTTAACAATCCTTTGACTAGGGGATGGGGGTTGCAGCAGCAGCTAGGAACAGATTATGTTTGGAGAACGCAAACTAGTTGAACTAATTAACAATTAGTTGCTCTAAACCAAGTCATATTATTGGTCCATCTAGTGCAAGTAATGCCTCGTCTGTCCGGCATGCCAGGGATGGAACCTGGGAGCTCATACTCGCAAAGCACAGGATCTGTCATTGAGTTATGGAGTCTTCCATAAAGCACTCACCCATATTGAATGAGAACTAGGTTAGTGGTTCTCTCTCTTGCCACTGAATCAGATCCTCCCTCTGGAAGCTGGACATCCAAACATGGAATACATTAATAATGTAAAGGTGAGAGGAAAAAAGGTGGGTTGGATACAGTTTTGTCTAGAATCAAGACCCAGGGGCTATCTAAACGCTCGGAAAGCCCCAGGGTGGGTGTGCGGTGGCATGGCGTCGATTATACAACGCAGCTGCAATTGCACATCCACCCCAGGGCTTTCCGCCAAAGCTGCGGAGAAAGTTTCAACTTTTTTCTCTGGAGTGAAGTAAGGATGTGCAAGATGACGTCAAGACAGCCCCTAAGCCTCGCTCCAGAGTCATAGTGGAGGCATGGCAGGGTGGTGCCTGGTGGAAGGCGACCTGCGATTGGTCGCCTTCCACCAGGAAGAGGGTGGAGGAGGCTCCAGTTCCCGGATGGCCACCCAGAAACCTCGCGCTCCTTCCTCGGCGTCAGGATTACCTGACACCACCCCAGGGGAGGGAAAGTGCAGGGATTCTGAAGGACGCAGTGCCAACCTGGCGCAGTGGAGACACCCAGCTAGAAGGTGCCAGAATTAAATCAAGATTTGCAAGCGTGACTCCACCCTGTATGAGCCACAAGTAGTACTCATCTTCCTTCTGTTTACTTGTTTAACATAACATATTCAGCTTCTTCTAGCCCTAGAGAAGGTCAGGGAGTAATAAAATCTAATAGCTCTAAGTGCTGGAAACCCTATCACTTTGGCTTCTGATGTTGCACCTAGGATTGTTCACAAATGTTCAAGCCATCAGGGCTAGAACCTTGCTTTAAAAAGAGGAAGAATTCAAACTCGAATTCTCAGGAGGCTAAATTTGACTGTCCAAAAACAAACTTTGCACTAGCACAGGGTATGTGTGCGGAATGACAAAATCCACAGAGCTCTATGCAAGAAGAATGTGGAATATGAATGCGTGAGATGGACAGAGTTTCTTCTGCAGTTCAATGTGCCAGAAAGACATACCTTTCCCACCCACCTCCCTCAATGCAACCATTCTTAGAGGGACTTTCCCAGCATTGTATGGGAAGGATATTGCTGATGCAGCTGATGCAGGAACTGCTCCGTGGGCAGGAACAACGGGTGGGTGAGGACAATGTCATCTAGGAGCAGGTCTAAGAGAAGACAGGAAAGGGAGGGAGAGAGAGAGAGAGAGATGGATGATACTGCTATCCCATCCAGAGAGTGCAAGGCAACGTCAATTACAAGGAATTTGGATCACCTTTTCGTTGAGTGGTGTAACGGGATGAGGCATGCAGGCAGACATGTGAACAGTCTTTGCATATGGCTATAAGGAACCCAGATCAACAACAAGCCCAGGTCAAACTGGTTTTAAAGGCCCCACCTCCTGCATTCTTGTACTGGGGACAGAAAATGCTTTTGGGGCAGGCAGAGCGGCCAACTTTCACAACTAATAACGGGGAGGAAAAATAAACCCTTACCACCTCTCTATCATCTTTTCCCCACACCATCAAAATTAGGACTTAATTTGAGTCAGGGTGCACTGAGGATTCAGATCCTATTTGCTAATATCCTGGCTCAGATCTGGAACATTAAAGGGAAAAAAGGGGGAAAAGTGTCTCTGAGTATGTGCAGATAATGTCTTTGTAATGCCACTGAATAAACCATACAACTCCTGTGAATTTCACATGAGAAAGTAAAACCTATGGGGCAAAGGGAGGGATGAGCCACAGCATGTCTTACCTTTTAAATTTAATCCCAATCAAATAAATACATAAATTGAATTGCAATCACAACCCTAAACCCATCTGGCTTTCTTCTTTACATCTTCTCCTTGATCACATCTGTTGCCTTTTCATTTGTTTGCATTTTAGTGTATAGATGACAATACTAGCCGATTTTCTATGCCAAATCTCAACAAGATTATAAATTACACTGTACTCTAAAACCACAGTACCCATACCAATCCTCCCCCAGAAGGCATGTGGATTATGCTCTCTTCTGAGTGCCACTACCTGCTGAAGTGAAGTTGGTATTGACCAAAACATGCCCCTTTTCTGTTAGGGCCAGCCCTATCACTAGGCAGACTGAGGCAATTGTCTTAGGCAGCATATGCTAGAGGACAGCTGCTGTAGCCCCTGGCAGTTCCCCTCTCTTGGAAGACAGAGCTGTGTATGCCACACGTCCTACACCCCCTAAACTAGCCTGCTGCTTCAGGTGTTGTAGAAGACACTACTCTGCCACTAGTTAAAGTGAGATTCACCTACCAGTTCCGTTACTTCTGTATATGACATAGGGAGGAGGGCATTATCTTGTCTTTCACCTCAGGCAGCAAAATATATTGGGCTGTCCCTGGTTATGGTGCATCCATCTTTGGAATCCTTTCTCCAGGGAGGCTTGCCTGGCACCTACATTGATATCATTTTAGCAGCAGGCACAGACCTTTTTATTCTCCCAGGTCTTTTAACTTGTTTAAGCCAGTTATCTCTTATTTATTATGTTTTATTTGCTGTCTACTTTGCTGTTTTATCCTTTTCCCTCCCCATCCCTCTTTTCTTGTGTGTCATGTATTTTAGATTACAAGGTTGGGCAGGGATTGTCTTACTGATATTTAAATAGACTGTCAGTGTCTTTTTGGCTAAAGAGTGGAAAACAAATGGTTCAAATAAATAAATAAACATGGGGAGTTTGTACTGTGTGTGTACCATCCTGGGAGCATATGTGCTGAAGGTGTGGCTTACAAATCAAATGATTAAATAAATACATAAATGCTGCAGAACAGCTACAATCACAATCACCCTGCCATACAGTCACAAGCACCCTGCAATAGAGCTCATGTGATCCATTGTGCCTACCCAACGCACAACTGCCTACTGACATGTCACAAACTGGCTGTGCACTCTGGACTTGTCTGTCTTTACCCAACCTGGTAGCCAACTTGGCTAACACATTTAGAGGTTGGGGAGGGCTGGCCTAGTGTTTTGTTTTTTTTAAAAAGAAAGTAATTTGCAATTATAACAAAAAGAAAGAAAAAGTGATAAAAAAACAAAATCAGCAACAGAAAAAAGTAAGATGGCAAAAAACCCATATCCATACATAATAGCTGTTAATAACACCACTATTTTTATTTTTATTTTTTAAAAGGAGAAGAGGAAGGGAAGGAATCAACTGGTCTATTTCAACTATATACAGTAATACAAGCAGTCCACATATCTCAATGAGCATCTAGACGAAACTGATGACTGTAAGATATACAATCGAATGTAGCAAGAGCAGAAAGGGACCCCTTTATAACATATAGACTTGCGGGAGTGGGATATGATAGTGGAGCAGAGCAAGCCTCACTCTCCCCTGCCACACAATTACAAGCCCATAGATAGAATCCCTAAAAGCGTTCTTGGGAGGGAGCAAGGAGGATCAGAAAAGAAGCGGTGGGGGAGTAGGGAAGGAGTGCTTAATTCCCTTGCCAGTCACTTCCCCCCCCCCCAAAAGTCCCTCATCTCCAGCGGCTTTTACCCTTTTGAAATTCCCAACCGGTGTTCCCCAGGGCATGTGTGACAAACCTGTCTTTATGAATTTATCCAACTTTGATAATAACAAAACAGTAACTGCATGGTTTGTTTGTTTTTAAAGCAACTGTGAGGTGGGATGATTTGGATCAGGAACACGGAGCAAAGAGCAAAGAGAGGGAATTTAACCCATTGCCTCCACTATGGTCCTGATCATGTTTCACTCCCTCCCTCCCCCGCCCGATTGCTATTCATATCAAGTGGGAAGCACTCACCGGCACTGATGGGAACTTTCCTCTCCATGCAAGTAGCTACCATGAGGCAAAGGGGCTGGGTTAGGGTGACCATATGGAAAGGAAGACAGGGATCCTGTATCTTTAACAGTTGTATTGAAAAGGGAACTTCAGCAAGTATCATTTATATGCACGCAGGACTTGGTGAAATTTCCTCTTCATCACAATAGTTAAAGCTGCAGGATCCCTGCCCTATTTTGTATCTGGTCGCTCTAGTACAGTATTTGTCTGGCCTGACTCTAGTTTCAAACAACTTAATTGGGTGGCCTCAAATTCTAGTATTATGACAGAGAAGGAGAGTTTTCTTTATCCAGTCACTTCATGCCATTCATAATTTTGGAAACCTAACTCACTTCCCCTTGCCACAATATTTAGGATGCAATCCTATGCATGTTTAAACAGAAAAGAAGTCCTACAATTCCCCATGCTGGCTGGGGCATGCTGGAATTGTAGGACCTTTTCTGTTCAAATATGCCTAGGATTGCGGCCTTAGTCTTTTTTCTAAATTTGTGCATGACATCTCTGATATTACAAAGATGCATGGTTTCATCAATCTTCTGGCAGCTGCCGTACATGCAAGGAGAGCAATGTAGCATCAGAAGTGGAATGCAGATTTCAAATGCACTTTTCTTAGATTTGAGTTCATCATTTTATCCCCGGATGATCTCGCATACTTTCAACAAACTTCCATACGCACACAACATTTCGTTACAACACATCTACCCAGTTCAGTTCAAAGGTACTTTAACTGGCATGACGTGATGATGACAAATGTTTCTAAGTGATGTGGAAGAAGGACAGATCCTTCCTTAGAGTGTCTGCCAGAGAGTGAAAAAAGAGGCACCACACCCAGGATGCACCCAAATCACATGGCTAATACATTTGTGTTTGTGGTTTCAACCTTCCATTCCATACAGGCATTTTAATACATATATTGTTTTGAACAAGTGGGACCTACAATAAAATGTTACAGTGTTGGCAGCCAGCCAAGTCTTCTCCCAGGAAACTCCATTCCGTTACACCGCCCCCATTTTTCCACTCCAACAGTCAGCCATGAGGGAGGGGTGTCTAATTTTTTTTGTACTTCTATAAAGTTTGGGGTTCCCTTGAGCCTGTTGATACCTTCCTCTTCTGCGTAGAATATGCATTTTGGCCACATTTTTGCCACATGCAGAGAATGAATTAACTATAGTGTGTTGTGTGTGTGTGTGTGTCTATACACGCGCGCACGCACACATACACACACGTATACAAATATCATCTAGGAAACATGTAGCCAAAATGGACATGAACTTCAGTTCCTAATATAAGAGTCAAAGCAGATGTGACACCTGAGGCACAGAGTGTCTCCCAGTAGTAGGTTATTTTTAAAACTTTATTGCAGATGTAAAAGGTTCCAAATATGATACCCCTCTACAAGATTTCGGTTTGACGCCTGGTTCCCTGATTATGCACATCTTCTCTCAATCGCTTTTACGCCTAATCCCTATACATGGGAGGCGTTGAAGCGCATTACGGGCTGTATGAAAGGCATTTTAAAGTTTTTGACATGCTGAGAATCACATGCAAATGTTGCTGAAAGTAATGCGCTTTGTCCCAGAGAAACTCCCCAAACCGGTTCCCCCCTTTATTCTCCCTGCCCACCAGAATCTCCCGCCTTTGGTTTCCTAGGTTACCTGAAAGGAATGAGATGATTAACATGTTCGGCTACCTGTCTTCCCCCCTCCTTCGCCCGATTACCATGACCTCCTCAGGAGTAAATGGTGTGGGTGTGTGCGCACACAAACACACACACACCAAAACAGACAGAGGGATGCTGCTTCGTTCCTTCCCCCTCCACTTCCCAGCGAGCTCAACAATTGTAAAACACACACACACAACTCAGCTCAGGAATCCAGCAAGAAGCGAGGGGAAGCTATGTCTGCTGATGGCTAAGTATGCACACATCCGCACATCCTTCCTACACCCTTTACTTCTCATAAAACCACCTCCATGTGGCCCCGTGTCTCCATGTTAAAAATATTTCATCAGGGTACTTCAAAGAAACTTTACTTTTGGTTCACATTGGGTCACCTCTTCTTGGAGTACAAGGAGGAAGTTGCTAGGAGGAGAGAGGAAAGGAAACTAGACCAAACAGTGGGAGGTTTTCTCAGCAAAGGGGCAGTTCTATGTATGACATTACGACCACAGTCCAACCCCCTGATCGTTAATGCGCCTCCTCAGAAAGTTGTTTACACGGACATAAGGCGCTCTTACTCCCGCCGTAAATTAAAACTCGCTAATTAACGCGCATTCAAAAATGCGAATAATCGGAGAGAAAACGCGCCTGAGCCCGATTTGCGCTCCGCTCTTGTAGAGGTAAATTTCCTAATGCGCCTTGAAAGAGCTTTAAATCGCTCTTGTAGAGGCACCCCAAAGTAGCGGGAGGGGGTGGGGAGACTACCCTTTCCTTTGTGGGGAGAAAAATAGCACGAGGAAGATGATTTTGTTCAGGAAAATGGTCTGTGGGGAAAGTGGTTAGCCCCTCTCCCCCTTATGCTCCTTGTTGAGTGAAAGTTAGATTGGGAGGATTATTTGGGAGAATAATTTTGCTCAAGGAAAGAGCCCACAGAAAATGGATTAACAATAGAAAAAACAAGAAACCTCCCGTCCACCACTGCGCAATCAAATTCACAGCAACTACATGAAAATACGAAAAGAAAAAAGCATGGGAACTACTCCACATGTCTCCCACAACACATCTAGCTTAGCCCTAAATCAACAATGAATAAGTACACAAAAAGAAATCAGTGCCAGAACTTCATAATACCTCCCTAAGCATGCACTCCTAAAACTCTTCCGTTAAGATTAAAACCTGCATACCACTCTCTCAAGATTATGAAATTAATGCCGCTTTTGGTTCTTTCTTCCTTTCAGCACCAAAATGTTTTGGAAAAGACATAAATAGCTTGGCTTAAGAAGAAGAGGAGGAGGAGGAAGAGGAGGAAGTGGGGATTCAGATAAGGGAAGCCCCACTTGTAACCAACTGATTTCTATTGTAAAACTAAAGTAACAGGAAAGATCTGATAACAATTCAACAGGAAAATTACATTAGCATTTGATCAGATTTTCCCAAAACATTTGCTATACTAATTTTAACAATTATCATGCAACATGTCTAATATATCATACCGATGTTTATCAGAACCAGGTAAACATCTGTGTGATATATTAGACAAAGCCAGTTGTGTGCAGCCTTTTTTCTGTCGAGGGCCACGTTCCCTCGCTGGTAATCTGTCAGGGGCCAAATGTCAACGGCAGGGAGGGCCAAAGCCAAATGTGGTGAGTCAGCCCTTTTCTCTTTCTGCCACTACAACTTCTCTTTCCTTCCTTCTTCCTGCCCAGTGACCTGCCAGGAAAGGGAAGATGTCACAGTGATTTTGAAATCAGGCCAAAAACCATATGAAATTAGTTTGAGGACCACAGGTGATTCACCCCAGATCTTATTATTTATTTATTTTATTACATTTGTATACCACACCATAGCTGGGGGGTTTACATAAGGGCTAAGTCTGCTTTCAGGGCAGCCCTAATGTTTTCCTCATACTATTTCTTTTCCCTTTCCTGGGAAGAGGCTCTTATTGTCCAGTATCAGAGGCAGTAAGCCTGTGTACACCAGTTGTTGGAGAACATGGGTGGGAGGATGCTATTGTACCATGTCCTGCTTGTGGGTCCCTGGTCGACAGCTGGTTGACCACTATGGCAACAGAGTGTAGGACTAGTTGAACTCTTGGTCTGATCCAGCATGGTTCTTCTTATGTTTTATGTCTTTTTTTATGTGGGAAGCCATTTCTGAGTTCTTCAAAAGCTTCCTCATACTTCCACCTGATTGCAGTACTGAAGCATTAAGCATCTCTTTAAGCTTCTGCCATGTACCTAACATTCAAAGGGCCAAACTACACACTATGTTTGTAGTATGATTCTTCTCGCATGCTTAGCATAAGGTGCATTCTCAACCAAACACAGCCACAGGAGAGCCCAGTGGGGCTGAAATGCAAGGAAGGGGAAGGATTTAATCCTTTCCTTCTATGCCATTTTCTTGTCAAATCCTTCCCCATTCCTGTTTGCTCTCAAAGACAGCTTGGGGTGGGGACTTTTGAAATAGAGGGAACAAATGGGACCTGCAACAAGATGTTGCAGCATGGAGTGCTCATGTTCACTCTTTTAGTCAGTCAAGCATTCATTCCTCCATGACGTTCCATTCCATTCCCCCAATGTCAGGTTTCTGTATTCCCAACCCCAACTGTCAGTAATCCGTTGCCACTAAACATGTCCCATCACTACGGCTGTTTCGGGGGAGGGGGGTTATCTCTTTAGGTTTTTCTTCCTAAAGTTTTTTTTTAACTTCTCTGAATTTTGGGGTTCCCCCAAGCCAGTTGCTATCTCCCTCTTGTCTTGGATGGCTCCGTTTGGTTACATAAGAAATGGCCCTCGTGCCCGAACATCAGAAATAAAGAAAATAATGATGTGTAGCTATGAACACGAGAAGAGCCATGCTGGATCAGACCAAGGGTCCACCTAGTCCAGCATTCTGTTTGCACAGTGGCCTCAGCTGACAACCAGGGACCCACAAGCAGGACGCAGTGCAACAGCACCCTCCCACCAAGGTTCCCCAGCAACTAGTGTAAATAGGCTTACTTCCTCTGATACTGTAGTACATAGCCATCAGGATTAGTAGCCATTGACAGCCTTCTCCTCCAGCTTGCTCCTTTTAGCCGGTGCTAAAAGGAGCAACCCTGCATCTCTTCCTCCTCTCTACTCCAGGAATACGTAAGGGGAAAATGCTCTAACCTGCCTGCTCCCCACAAGTGGCAGCCAATGGAGTGGAACAAGAGCAGGCAAGGTCAGACTGAGATGATGATGTCATGTCACAGATTTTTCTCTCTCTACACATATTATCAGGGGAAAGAGGAGGAAGAGACGCAAGCTTGCCGCTTTTGATGGCAGTCTTTATTTATTTAAAATTATTTTTAGGCTACCTTTAGGGTAGGGTGACCAGACGCCCGGATTTGTCCGGACATATCCGGGAAATGGGGTGCAAATCCGCATCCGGGCGGAAAAAACCGTTTTGGGGGGCCAAATCCGGAAATTTAGCCCCCCAAAACGGTGACCAGATGGCCCTGGGGCGAGCTGGGCCAACCGCGGGGCGGTGGGGGCAAACCGGGGCAGCGGGGGGTCACGCGGCGGTGGCGGGAGGCTGGCGGCGCGAGGCACCTACCGGCTGGGGCGTCCGTTTCCCTCCGGTGCTCGGAATCTACTGAGAAACAGGCTTCGCGGCCTATCCCTCAGTAGCGCGCCGGGTGATGACGTCATCACTCGGCGCACTGCTGAGAGACAGGCCAAGAAGCCTGTTTCTCAGTAGATTCCAAGCACGGAGGGAAACGGACGCCCCAGCAGCAGCAGGTAAGGAGCGCGTGGGGGGTAGGGGGGCGGCGCGGGTGCTCGCAGTGGGTGGGGGGCGGCGGTGCGGGTGCTCACGGTGGGGGGGCGGTGCGGGTGCTCGCGGCGGGGGGGCGGCGTGGGTGCTCGCGGCGGGGGGGGGCGGTGCGGGTGCTCGCGGCGGGTGGGGGGGCCGCGCGGGTGCGCGTGGCGGGTGTGGGGGAGGCACGGGGGCACGGAGCGGGGGGCGGCGCGGGGGCGCACGGCGGGGGGGCGGACCATATGAAAAGGAAGACAGGGCTCCTGTAACTTTTAACAGTTGCGTAGAGAAGGGAATTTCAGCTGGTGTCCTTTGTATGCATGCAGCACCTGGTGAAATTCCCTCTTCATCACTGTAGTTAAAGCTGCAGGAGCTATACTAGAGTGACCAGGTACAAAAGCGGGCAGGGCTCCTGCAGCTTTAACTACAGTGATGAAGAGGGAATTTCACCAGGTGCTGCATGCATACAAAGGACACCAGCTGAAATTCCCTTCTCTACGCAACTGTTAAAGATACAAGAGCCCTGTCTTCCTTTTCATATGGTCACCCTACCATATACAAAAGAAGGCAGGCCCCCTGCAACTTTGTGATGAAGAGGGAATTTCACCAGGAACTAATTGCATACAAATGACACTGGCTGAAATTCCCTTTTCTCTACAACTGTTAAAGTTACAGGAGCCCTGTCCTCCTTTTCAGATGGTCAGCCTACCCTAGGTAGGTGGGCGCGGGGTGAGTACAGTGCAGGTGGGGCAAGTGGGTTGTGGGGTGGGATGAGGCAGTTGTGGGGTGTGCGGTTGTGGGGTGTGCAGTTGTGGGGTGGGCGTGGGGCGAGGCTAGCGGGTGCGCGGGGGTGGAGTGCGGGGTGGGCAGGCAAACTGCAGGTGAGGCAGGTGGAGTGGTTGTGGGGTGCACAGCTGCTGGTTGCGGGGTGGGTGGGGCGGGCATAGGGTGTGGCGGGCAAGTGTGCAGGTCATGCGAGATGGGCGGGCGTGGGGTTGACGAGGCGGAAGCGGGGTGGACGGGTGCTGGGCCAGTGCAGGGTGGCACGGCCTGGCACGGCGCGCAAGTTGGCATGGCGTGCGGGCAGCACAGCTTGGCACAGTGCAGCCTGACCCAGTGCAGCCTGACCCAGTGTGACCCATGGGGCGGCGCAGTGGGGGAGCATCCTCACCCGGTGTCCTGGGGCATTCCTGGCCGGGTGTGGGGCAGTCTGGCCTGGCCTGGAGTGTGACACGCTGGACTTCAAGCCCATGGGGTGGCCTGGCCCAGTCGGGAGTGCAGGCGTCTTAACCTGGCCTGGCACTCGGGGCTGGGGCTGCCTGGATGTGATTTCATTTATCGTTGGGTGCTGCTACTGTTTAGTGAACTTTTCTTTAATATTTTTGATATATTTTGATGAATTAATTGGGGTGGTGCATGTGTGTGTGTTTTAAAATTATTATTAGGTTTGCCATGGGTGAGTATGCTGGTGTGTGTGGATATTTATTGTATTTTCAGTCTTGGTGAGTGTGTGTATTTGTTCTGTTGGTTGTTTTTTGCCTTGGTGCTTGTCTGGATTTTTATTATTTTTCCTTGGGTGGGTATGTGGGTGAGTGTTGTATTTTTAATATTATTTTATTGCAATGGGTGTGTGCATGTTTTTGTTTTATTTTGCATTGTGTGGGTGGTTTATTATTAATATTGTCATTATTATTTTGCCTTTGGAGAGCGTGGGGGTGGATTTTTATCCCCTCTTCCAGTTAAGTGTGTGTGTGGAGGTTGTTGTTGTTTAAATTGCTTTCAGGAGGATGTGGAGTTTTCCCCCACTTTGGGCAAGTGTGCAGGGGTATGTAAATTTTAATTTTTATTGCCTTTAGTGAGCATGAGGTGTGCGTGGATGCTGCTACTGCTGATCTTTCCTGGGGTGTGTATGTCTGCCTTCTTTAGTATCTGGTCATGCTAGGATGGGCTCCTGCAGCTTTAACTGTTGTAATGTAGAGGGAATATCACCAGATGCTGCATGCATACAAATGATACTTGCTGAAATTCCCTTTTCAATACAGCTATTAAAGATACAGGATCCCTGTCCTCCTTTCCATAATCACTCTAACTAATGGAATAATTGTAACTTTTTTCCTGTTACCATAGTTCTTTAACTTACATAGCCAGTGGTGTATAGTTTTCTCTTTCCCTCTTCCTTTAATGCAACGTTTGTGTCATTATGTAGTGCTATGTCAATGAAGTAGTGTGTTTTTCATTTTTGTTTATGACTGTTATGTCTGGTTGATAGCAAAGTGTTGCCTTGTCCCAGAATTGTTCTGTCCCAGCAAGATAATATATGAGTGCATAGTGTGGCTTGTCTTGTCTTGTTTGACTGTGTCTGGGACTCCTAGGCTCTGAAAGCATCGTTCTGAGAGCATCTGCTGGTTGCATGATCCACGAGGCCGGGTTCTGGTGAGTGCACAGTTTTCCTTGACAGGAGGGGCTTGCACTTGCTATATTAAGGTGAACAAATGTGAAGAAGCTGCAATCCCATATGTATCTGGGAGTACGGTTTATTGAAGTCAACAGGACTTATTCCTGAGTTGTGATAGGATAGCATTGTATGATAGGACATAGGGAGATGATAGCTTCTGAGTTATCTGCTACTCAGTTTTCTTTGGGTAAAGTATTAAACTCTCTGATTGGGATTTCTGTTCTCTGCACACTGAGGCAGTGTAAATTCAGGAGACATTTGGATAAAAGGAGGGAAAGATCTTTGTCTAGCATTGTGATAATGGGCATCTGTTCTGGCCTTTCTTTGTACCTCTACTGACCATGGGCTTGTTTACATGGCTAATGAACCAGAGATATAATGACACATTTTTAGATTAGTTTCTCACTGATAAACCAGAAGTTGAAACAAGTTAAGAGATGCTAGTGAGAAATAACTGCTACAAGCCTTTAGACCATTTTGTTCCATGACTGTTTGTAGGGTAATAGTATTTTATACTCTTTCTGAATGCTACATTACTCATTTATTGTACTAGATTTTCCTGTACTAGATTTTTCTGCACTTGTCAACTGCTTCATTTGTTTAGTGCTGAATCTGTGAGTATGGATATGAGAAAGGTGATGAGGAAAGAGTGTTAAATGTTAGGAAAGGTGAGACTACGGTCATCCAGTGAAGGATTTGCAGTCAGAAAAGATATGTGAGGGAAAAGGAGACTGTATCACACAAAGTATAGCAAAAGCTTTAAAGTACAGCAAAAGCTACAAAAGTAGGAGTGAAGTTAATTTCAGATACACTGAATGTCTCAGTGATTTTAACATGAAGATGTTATGCAGAACAGGTTTGTCTTAATTGTGTGCTGTGAAATCAGACATGTGACGAAGGCCATCTTTGGGTGGGCACGTCCCTTTGGGGGCTGGCCATGTTGGTGGTCACGCCCCCTTGGAGGCCGGCCATGTTGGTGGGCACGCCCCTTTGGGGCAGCCATGTTGTCCTCCTTTTTGGTTTCCAAAATATGGTCACCCTACTTTAGGGTAGCCCCTCTCAAGGCAACATACAGGATTAAAACTCATACAAAAGTTTGCAAATAGGCAAAAAAAACCACCTATAAAACACTTTAAAAACAGGTTACATTTATAAAACCTGCAGTCCACAGATTACGGGAAGTCTAGCAAAACCAGGTAGGTTTTCAGAGCCTTCCTGAAAATCTGCGAAGACAGGGCTTGATAAATGCCTGATGGAAGCTTATTCCAGAGGTGCGGGGCAACAACCGAAAAGGCCCACCTTGTTGTACTTACCAACTTAACCGCTCACAGCGGTGAGCAAATGAGAAGTGCCTCTTTCTTGTGGCTTTTGCATCCATCTCATTACAGTCCCATGTATGTTTCTCTGTCCTCCTCCTTTTTACTGGAGGGAGCAGAGATTGAAGTTACAAAGCGTGTGCTCTACTATTAAGCTATGGGGCGGCTTAAAAAAAAAAAGGGAGGGGGAGAGGTTCCATTCAAGGACACTTGAGGTGTATGCCCATGCTTGATCCCCCCATGATCTATAACTTGTGGGCCAGCAGTTGATTCGGGGGGGGGAGGGGTACGCACACCATGCCAGCTAGTACATGAACTGCTTTTGTGGATATCTGCACTGCGTCACACTCTAGACGAGGAAAAAGGGTGTGTGAACTTCTTGTCCCTTCTTGACAAATTTATCACAGCCCTCGTGAGCAAGAAAATCCCATTGGATCCACTTCAGTATATTGGGGGTGGGGAAGAGAAAAGGAGGCCAGCATGTTAATCCCTTGCATCAGCCAGACATCAAAAGACAGCAGGGTCCTCAGAACCAGGCTCCCAGACAATCAAAACTGTCTGACTGGGCGGGGCGCGGGTGGGTACGTGGGAGGAAGAACACAAGGAAGTTAATTAGCCACCTTTGTGTTAAGCCTTTCCGAGCAACAGGGTTCTAATCTGAGGCTGACATCCCTAAATAAACTGTT
This sequence comes from Anniella stebbinsi, assembly GCA_029215795.1. Classification (NCBI taxonomy): domain Eukaryota; kingdom Metazoa; phylum Chordata; class Lepidosauria; order Squamata; family Anniellidae; genus Anniella; species Anniella stebbinsi. Next base: position 47,340,073 of record JARDYH010000008.1, read on the forward strand.
AAACGCACACAGGCTGCTATATCAAGAGCAGAATGCCTTGGGGTTGGCTGCATTAATCATTGTGCTAAGTAAGTCACAAAACAGGGTCCCAGCCAAACTCATGCACCCTGCTATGCCCTAATTATCTACAGAGCATGTCGGTCTTTGACCCTGTCTGGGTCTCCTTCAAAATGCCCAGAAGTCCAGGACTTCAGAGGATGCCCCTCTGCCACACAAGACAAACAGCAGCAGCAAAAATATTTGGCTGGAGAGGAAAATGGTGGATGTGTGCATTGGGCAGAGGCAAGTTACAGGGTGGACTAAAGGATGAAAACATTGTGAAACACTACAGCCCTGATCCAGCTCTTGACAAATGCACTCACAAGTAAGGGCCTGGAATGGAGATGCACCCCTCCCCCATTCCTCATCAAAAGATGCATCCAGCAAGCTCAGTGGGGGATTACATGAGCCCTGCAATGTTTCCCCACAGCCTCCAGATATCCCTTAGACCAGGGAGCCAAATCCAGCTCTCTGCGTTTCCCAAATGGCCACACCCCTTCTTCTTAATCACCAATCTTTGCGGTGGCTTCCAGACTTTTGCGGTTACTGGCAGTAAGAGCTTTCAGCTAAACAATTCAGTTGGTTTTGGCTTCACCTTTTACCTTTGGCCCCACCCATTACCAGAATGCAGTCCCCAAGAGCTTCCCCAAAATGGAATCCAGTCCTTAGGTTGAAGGAGGTACACACACACACACTATATGTTTAGTTTAGGGTGACCATATGAAAAGGAGGACAGGGCTCCTGTATTTTTAACAGTTGCATAGAAAAGGGAATTTCAGCAGGTATACAAAAGTGACCAGATACAAAAGAGGGTGGGGCTCCTGCAGCTTTAACTGTTGTGATGAAGAGGGAATTTCACCAGGTGCTGCATGAATACAAGTGACACCTGCTGAAATTACCTTTTCTATACAACTGTTAAAGTTACAGGAGCCCTGTCCTCCTTTCCATATGGTCACCCTAGTTTAGTTGGGATGTGCTTATAGTATCCACCTGCCAATCAGTGAGCCGGTAACCCACAGGACATAACAAACTTGTTCATAATAATTTAGACCATGGGTGGGGGACTTTTTTCTTGTGAAGGGCCACTGACCCACAAGAAAAGTCAGCCGAGGGCCAGAACCAATGGCGAGTGAAGCCAGAATCCAAAGTGGGCAATGTTTGCAGTCATGCAGGAAGGCAGAGTTCTTTCTGTCTCTGGGCCACCCTATCCTTTCTTCCACCCCCCTCTCTCTTTCTCTTACACACACATACACACATACACGTGAAGTGGAACAGTCTGGAGAGCAATAGTGGGCCTGCAGTATCTGGAGAGTCGTATGATGCTGAGGCCATATGGAAGTAGACCGAAGTCCACAGGTTCCCCATCCCTTCTTTAGATATTGTTGCTATTCATTCTGCTACAGTTTGCTCAGAGTGTCAGAAAATGAAGGATTAACTTTTAGTCCCCCTGCTCTCTCGCTCACTCTCCGTAATATATTTAAACACGTTGCAATGTTGAAAAGCACCATGGAAATGAAAAATGATAACATCACACTTTTTGCAGCTTGTTAACTGGGGGGGGGGGGATGTATGTGCATATGAGCACATTTACTGTAGATTAATAAAAAAGAATGCAATCTCGTGAACATAAACTGCAGTGCATACCAGCATTTTTTGAACCCCATGCATGGGTATGTTGGAGACAGAGCCCTTATATCATTACCCTAAGGAATCGTTTTGCCACAGATCTCACTAGCACTGGGAGAGATGCAGCATCTTCCCTAGGAAGGGCACAAAGTCTCAGGCAGGCACCGGCCACGGCTAAACACCATTCATTTAACGGAGTTCATTGCAAAACTCTGCAATCCAGCATGCTTGCCAAGTTGGCTCCCTGCCTACTACTGAGCTAAGCCTTAATTAATTGGAAAGGGAAAACAATCCATGGGGAGTGACACTGGGTAAGAGATCCCTCTCCCTCATTGCGCCAGACAGCACCCCTGAAAGAAAGAGAAATGCCTGAACGAGGCAAGAATCCAGGCCAAATTGGCTCAGGTGCAGATTAGCAACAAAGAAGAGAGTGCCCAGCCACTGATGTCCACTTCAGTCTGTCAGCTCCAGCTAAGCCCCAGCGTAAGCAGCCATACTGACTTAATGCTGGGGAGAAGGACTTCATTCTTAGAGGCAATCTCAGGTAGCATTTCCCAAACGTTTTGAAAGCCAAGGCATAGTCTCTTTCTGAATTATAATTAGAGATCCGCTTCTCCTCTTGTATCCCAGCAGTTTGCTTTTGGAAGTTGAAAGAGTCAGAATTACTAGCCCTCAGAAAAGTCTTCTGCATGAGTCACTGTTCTGGCCGAGTCTCCTCTATGGTCAGGTTATTCTGCTGCAGTCTCATCACTGGGAATGAATGGATGAACTGATCACATCTGAGACAGAGATGGGGTAGCATTAACCAACTGCAGCAGAGGCTGATTGGAAAGAATCAAGTCCAGAGCAGTAAATCATGCAGTGTTACAGCAGACAGCCTCATATTTCTCCTGGCACAGTGGCCGTTCGTTCTCTTGCAGCACACTGTTTGGGAATTACTAACCTAGCAGTAGGAATATGCTTTAGGAAAGAAGCAGCTAGCTCTCGTCTAACCATGCGATTCCTCCTCTATGAAGAGCCTGTCCTAGAGAAAATGAGGGTTTTGCTGAGAAACACATGGTCATTGCCAGTAGTGCCATCAGGGCAGGACTTTGGGGCATAGGTTCATGGCCCCACTCAGTAGAATGAGGAGAAGGGCATCCCAAACACTCCAAGATTGGCTTACCACATTTTGGAGTAAGTGAAATAATACATGTTATCATTTAGTGGAGCATAAGACCACTAATGGTCTAAATCTAGAAAGTAACATTACCTAATTGCACCAGTGGCCATTGCTAGTTTGCTTAGCATGATACATGGAACGTTTGTTCCCCCACCAAATGCTTCTGCTGCAGCAAGGGGAGGGGGCAGCAATAGCCATTTCTTTCCTCTGTGGTGTGATCTTGCATCTTCCCATGGAGGATGCAAAACCTACCTCTCCCAAAAGGGCAACAGCTGTTGGGCAAACATCTGGTCCAATAGTAGTGGGGCTCTAGAGTGCACTGTTTTTGCAATTACCGTTTAAACTGTGTTTTTAATTGGTACTTTTTATTGTTCTTCTCCCTGTCTCATACTACTAGAACCCAGGCGTTTATCCAATGTAGCTAAATGATGGGAGACAATTCAGGACAAACGAAAGGAAGTACCTTTCCACGCAGTGCATAGTTTAACCATGGAATTCATGGCCACAAGATGCAGTAATGGCCACCAACTTGGATGGATTTAAAAGGGGATTAGATCAGCCTAACACAATATGATGTCCTCTAGATGTTGTGACTTCATCAGCCTCATCCAGCATGACCAATGATCAGGAATCATGGTGGATGGCATCAGGCTGGTTAAGTCAAATTCATGGAGGATAAGGCTGTCAGTAGACACTAATCGCTATATGTTGAGCATCATCAGATGGGGGGAAATCACATTTCCTTACCATCCCTTCCCCCCCCCCCCGCTTCTGTCCCATGATACTTCCTCTTTCTTCACACAGGGGAAGAAAGAGGAAGTAAACAATGACCATATGGCCCATTCAGGGGGCATTTTTATTATGCTGCTTTTTCTGCACTCAGCAGGAAATGGCAGTGCATTTCACTTCCCCAAAACAATTGAATTTACTGGGGTCTTATTTGTGGTGGAAAGAAATCCAGAAGGAGTGGGAGATACACAGGAGGGAGATGTTGTCGTCAACAGGATCCGTGAAAAATCGTGAGCGGGCAGTAACGAGCATGCGATAAAACGCTCATCTGATGACACTCATTACCTCCAGTATCAAAGGCATAAATCTCTGCATGCCAGTTGCTGGAGAACGTGAATGGGAGGATGCTGTTGCCCTCATGTCCTGCTTGTAGGCTTCACAGAGGCATCTGGTTGGCCACTGTGGAAGCACATTGCTCGATTAGAGAGTCCTTTTGCTTGACCCAGCAGAGCTCTTCTTACATTCTTCTTGTTTATTTGCTACCTTGAGCTTTGGCTACAAGCTGGGATACAAATGGTTTGAATAAAGTACGTAAATAAATCTCATCCACCAGTAGCAAAACTCTTTTAGTGTGTTCTTTAATCGCATGGAAACCATTCTCACTCTATACACCCCCAGTGGAGGCTGGTGGATCGGATGTCAATGGAGCAGTGAATCCGTTCTGGGTTCCAGTCAGGACCAGCCAGAACTGTCCAAGGTGCTGATCCCCTAACTATGTTCAGCACCTTGTATAGCTCCTTTCAAGTTCTGACTGGTTCTGGTTCTGACTGAAACCCAGAGCGGATTCATCGCCCCACTGACATTGGAGCCACAAGTCTCTACTGTATCTTCTGTGGATTTATTATTCTCTCTCGATATCTACTAATTTGCTACCATTTCCTCCCCATAAGGTTCCCATGGCAGGAAGGGGATGGGAGGCAGACAAGAGGGTTTACTTTGCAGAAGCAGACTTAATAAAACAGTGCTAAAATCTTCCTATCTGTTGCAACAACAGGGCAGTAGCAGATTGAGAAGATTTTCCAAAATGGTGGCCTTAGACATAAAACTAGGGACATAGGTTTATTGACATGTTACTGCTGCTGTCAGGATTTTGAGAGGCAAGGCAGGACAGGTGAGATTTCTTTAATGGGAGGGCATATGAGCCTTTAAGGAAGCAAATAAAATCCATAAACACACCTACAGAAAGCTTGAGTGATGCTACACACCCAGGGCTGGCCCAAGCCATTTTACTGCCTGAGGCAAAGGACACAATGGCACCTCGTCCTGATGCCAGTATAGAAGCCAGGTGGATTGACAGTTTAATCTCACTTCAACACCAGCAGTGGGATAGTGTCCTCCACTACACCTGAAAGAACAGGCTAGTTTGGGGCTGTGACTGGGGAACCCAAAAGAAGGAGCTGAGAGGCTCTTTCCTTTGCTTCACGTGGTCTAATGCTAAGTGAGGTCGATTGCTTCACTTCGTCTCATGGTAGGGCCAGCCCAGTAGAAACCTCACAGTATCCCAATTCTGTAAAAAAGTGAGCCTCCCTTCTATCCCAGGCCAACTACGGCTATCCAGGAGCAGAGTGTCCAGATGTAAAAGAGGACAGGGCTGCTGCACCTTTTAATAGCTGGCTAGAAGAGGGAATTTCAAAAGATGCAGCCATCAGAAGCACAATCTAGGACCTGTCCCACTGGGCTTACCCCCAAAATTCCAAGTCATTGTGCATGGGCTTGCAGCATTGGTGTTCAAGTGTGTACATTTACAAATGTGTGCATTAGGGACAAAATGCATCCACTTCAAACTCATATTTGAACCCCCTCCATGATCTCGCACCTTCCAGCTGTGTTGGGCTGCTGCTCCCACCATCTCCAGGCAGCATGGCAATGAACAATGAAAACTTGAGCAATTCTCGCCAACCGTGTAACCTCATGCATATCCACTCAGAATTAAGTCCCACTGGATTCAATGAGACCTATTCTTAGGGAAGTGTGTTAAGGATTTAAGCTAAGAGGCATTTTAAAGAGATATTATTCTGAGGAACATGGGTGGGAGGGTGCTGTTGCACTCATGTCCAGCTTGTGGGTTCCTGATCATCAGCTGGTTGGGAACTGTGTGAACAGAATGCTGGACTAAATGGACCCTTGAAACTCCATCAGACAAGTGTTTTATTGCATGGTCATTATTGGGCACTCACGGATTTTCGCAGGTCCCTCTCATGACCTCGTCTGCCTCCTGCGCACCTCCTGCCTCTTCTAGCCTTCTTCGCACCACAAAAAACACCCAGTAAGTCTGATTTATTTTAAAGACAGAAATTGCAGGAGAAGCAGCGCGATCAAAACGGCCCACTGAATGGGCCACATGCATGTTGTTTATTTCCTCTTTCAAAAGAGGAAGTAATGAGGGACAAATGCGCGGGCAGAGAAGCGAAGGTAAGCAAATGTGTTTTCCCTGGGTGATGATGCTCTTGGTCTGATCCAGAATAGCCCTTCTTATGTTCTTATTAGATATCACCTAGGGGTGACCATATTGCACCAGTTTTAAAATCACTCCACTGGGTGCCAATTAGTCTCCGGGCGAAGTACAAAGTGTTCGTCGTTACCTTTAAAGCCCTACATGGTTTTGGTTCAGGTTACCTGTGGGATCGCTTTCTCCTATACAATCTGCCCCGCACACTCAGGTCCTCTGGGAAGAACTTACTACAGTTGGCCAAGACTAGGCTGACAACCGTTACCCAGAGGACCTTCTCTTCTGCAGCTCCGACTGTGGAACGACCTGCCAGGAGAGATCCGCCAACTTATCAGTCTTCCAGAATTTAAGAGAGCTATAAAGACTGATCTCTTCCGTCAGGCTTACCCAGTCGAATTTTAAGACTTGGTTGATTTTAATAATGTATTAATTTAATATGCTTTTAATCAATTTTATGTATTTTATATTGTCTGTATTGATGTTGTTCCCCACCTCAATCCGGAGGGAGAGGTGGCTAAGAAAAATATATTATTATTATTATTATTATTAATTATTATTATTAATCCGAAATGTCTGCAGCAGGCCAATTTGGGCAGTGATTTCCAGAGATAGACACCAGAAAAACTGGGGCTGTCCCTGGTACATAGGGTGCCTCTACAAGATCGATTTAAAGCTCTTTCAAGGCGCATTAAAAATTTGACCTCTACAAGAGCGGAGCGCGAATCGGGGGTCAAGGTGGTTTTTCTGTCCGATTATGCGCATTATTGAATGTGCGTTAAATAGCGAGTTTTAATTTACCGCAGGAGTTGAAGCGCCTTATGACCATGTAAACAAGCGATTCTCTGCATTTAAACACTTTAAAGTGTGTTTCATACAACTGGTAATGCGCTTCACCGCCTCCCGTGTATAGGGATTAGGCGTAAAAGTGATTGCGAGAAGATGCGCATAATCGAACAACTGGGCGTCAAATTGAATTCTTGTAGAGGGGACCATAGATGCCATTGGCGGGTATGGGATCCTGGTAATGTAGCTATTTCAATTTCTTCCCTCCCTGTTGGAGTTTGCAAAGAAGGCACATCCAATAGGATTTATCGCACCTTCATCTCAAATTGGGGTGGGGGGACACACTCAAGTATTATGCTAGTTTTGCCTGCTATTTAGGATGAACATGGAAACCCCCAGCTGGGCTTCCCAAAAGCAGAGGGCTTATAAAAGGCCTGGCTAAGCTCCAAGAGCAGCACGAGGCAGACTCAAATGGGCGTGCTTAATCGGGGAAGCAAAACCGCCTCGCTTCTGGTGTAACTCCCTCCAGGAGTAGATTGACCAGATGCAAAAGAGGTCAGGGCTCCTGCACCTTTAATAGTTGCTTGGAAGAGGGCAATTTCAGTATGGGTGGTTTGTCATGCAAGCTACCCTTGTTGAAATTCTCTCCTCTACACAGCTATTAAAGGTGCAGAACTGTGTCCTCCTTTACATCTGGCCATGCTGGCCTCTAGCAATGTACAATAGTGCCAGGTGTCAGCATTGCACATTCACACACATAGAAATCTGCTCTCATTTATCTTGACAATCACCTTGCAAGGAAGGTCATAATTACACCCGTTTTACTGGTAGGAAAGGCTGAAAGAAAGGGCTGCTTAGGCTTACCCAGTGAAATGGTCCATGGGGAAAGCATTAGGTTTGATCAAATTCAGAGCTACTTGTGTAGCAGAAACAACTGGGAGACATTTCATGTGTCACCCATGCAATGTTCTATACTTTGTGTCAGGTTCTGATACTTAGGGTGATCCCAGATGATATTTTTATTGTGCTATTACCCTACCTCATTCACAGAATTTTATGGGGGGAGGGGGGCACAATGTCTCCCACTCAAAACCCTCCCATATTTTTCCACTGTGACTTCCGCTTTATTTTACTCTGGAAAATCTGTTAAGGAGAGAAAGATGGAACAGCTGCATAATGCCTTCTAATTGGTAGTGATGGGAGCCCTCTCTCTGGAAGCACCTCTGGAGTACAATATACAACATACATGAAATGCCTCCCCCAACCTGAACATACCTGGACACTATAATCAACATCTGAGGCGCCCCTCTGACTGCTTCCTCTGAGGGAGGCTCAGAGGATGGTGACAAGGGAAAGGGCCTTTTCAGTGGCACCTCCTGACTGTGGAATGAGCACCTCACTCAGGCAAACCTGGTGCCATCATCATTTTGGCACCAGGTTAAGACTGTCCACTACTCCCAGCCATTTAACGGCATATGATGGGGCATTTATGCCAGCCATCTAAACAGGTCTAATAGCCTATTGAAACTGTTTTTAGTTGTCTAAAAGGATTTAAATTTTGTATATTTATATTTTTATGCTGTATTTATTATTTTATGAACTACTGTAAACCACCCAGAGAGCTTCTGCTATTGGGCAGTACAGAAATGAAATAATAATAACAACAACAACAACAACAACAATAATAAACAGATAAAATCACTCAGAGAATTCTTCCACACCAAAAACACCCCCATTCATAAAGCCATAGTAAAAGCAGATAAAAACTACACCCCACTCAACGTAGCACTACGAAATGAAGATCAAACACAACCACATCCACTCACAGGGAAAAAAGAAAAAATGGGCACAAAAAGCACTCCATGGGAAGCACTACAACATAATACAGAACCAACAAATAAACAAAGAACAATCATTCGAATGGCTCAGGAAGGGTGAGCTATTTCCAGAAACCAAAGGATTCCTAATAGCTATACAGGATCAAGTTATAGCAACCAAGAACTACCAAAAATACATGATAAAAGATAACAGTGTAACAACAGAACTATGCAGAAAAAGTTCCAAGAAGCAATAGACCATATAACAGGAGGATGTAAAATTCTGGCAAGAATGGACTATACGGACAGACACAATACAGCTGCAAAAATAATTCACCAACAACTGGCCATCAAATTCAACCTTATCAAACAACTTATACCATACTATACATATTCACCCGAAACAATCCTGGAAAATGCAGATAATAAAATATACTGGGGCAGAACAATTCATATGGATAAGATAATACCTTGCAACCGACCAGACATAATGTTCATAGACAAAAAAGAAAAACACACATACCTCATCGACATAGCAATACCAAATGACAAAAATGTTGTTGGAAAGGAAGAAAAAAAGAGAGACAAATATACACCATTGGTCATGGAAGTCAAAGAACTATGGCAACAGGAAAAGGTCACAATTATTCCATTAGTCACATCAGTCACCGGCATCACATCAAAAAAATATACATGAAAACCTCCAGAAATTGGGCTTAACAGAATGCATCCACACTAACATCCAGAAAGCAGTCATAATTAAAACATGCTCAATTGTCAGGGAATTCCTGAATCAATAAAAGACAGCATGACTCGCCACGAGCGAGAAAGAGATGATGATGATGATGATGATGAGAAGAAGAAGAAGAATACATCCACTTTTTGCATCATGTGCAAGTACAAGGGAGAGGGTCTTCCTGTCCAAATACGTTCAAACAGGAAGCAAGAAAGAGTTGGTCCCCACCCCCTGTTGGGAATATGTTAAAGGGAAAAGCTGCATATTATACAAATGTGAGCCCTTTATTACTTGATATGCTGGATACCAGTGCAGGCTGGTGACTCCGATGTCAGTGGAGCAGTGAATCTGTTCTGGGCTTCAATCACACCTTGGATAGCTCCTTTAGAGTTCTGACTGGTTCTGACTGAGACCCAGAGCAGAAACACTGCTCCACTGACCTCAGAGCCACCAGCCTCCACTGCTGGACACTTGCATATTATACTCTGGTATGAGAACCCAAGTACAAATGCTACTGCAAACTTCAGCTCAATATTTCATCTATTGGGCCCCACTAGTCACTGGAGTCAGGGCGGCCTTGGGCTTTAGCTTGGATCAGATTTGGGGGTTAAAATTTTAACCACAGGAACTGGAAGAGAACTAAAACAAGAGATTCCCTCTTTTTTCCTGCCGCTAGAACTTTTAAGTGGAAATTATTGCAATAATAGTAATAATAATACTCAGTAATAATAGTAATAATACTCAGTAATAATAATACTCAGTATTTAAAAAGTGCTTTATAGTGTTCAAGACAGATTATATCCATGTTCCATACAACAGCCTCCTGTAAATAAGGCCAGAATTATTATCACCAAGCAACAGATAGGTAGGCTGCCCAGAAGAAAGGTTTCAACCAGGGGCCTTTAGTTCAAGTTTGGTCTCTTAGCTTTCCACTACACTGTCTCCAGACATCAATACAACCTAGCAGTGAGTTTTTCAGCATGAAAAAAAGAGTATGTGTAAATTTCAGAATATTTTGTTCCCATTCCAGAATCCAACAACTTTGGACGGAATTCCAGGCAAGATGAGAAGAATAGCCAATGTAAAAGGAATAGCCAACATGATGAGAAAAAAATGAGTGGAGGATAGGGCATGCACAGTGTGACTTAACAAGAGCAACAGCAAGCCTGACATGGCTCTATGTGCAAATCACAGGAGAGGCAAGGCAGCCTCCTTAGCTCAGCACTGCAGGTCCAGTTTGATTAACAGCAAAAGGACACCCCAACCGGCCAACCAGCTTTGCCAGGAAAAACTATTCAGACATGGGGAAACCAGCCAACTGGCTCCCGAGACTCCTGTACAGGAAGGAATTAAGTGTCACAGAGTTACCCTTCAGTGCAAGGGGTGATGTGCTGCCAGATGCCCTTAAGGGACAGCCCCCCCCCCCCACAAATGCTGAGCACCTATCTGGCTCAGAGCCTAAAGAGAAATAGGGAAATACAGTACTGGCTAGAATAACAATCAGGAAGCAGCTCAGAGGAAAGTGTTCCCCCCCCCCCCTACAAACAGTTGCTTGGCCCAAAAAGTCTGCTAGGTGCTGTACAGGTCACAGAAGTGATGTGCCCAGAGGGCCTGCAATCTACAAATGAGTCACATAAAACAGGGATTGGGGTGGGGGGAGTCAGAGAAGGTTAAATGTATAGCGAGACTAGTCAGGTAGCTGTGCAAGTGCAAGTAAAGTCAGGCTAAGGTGGTTCCCTCCAGTTGGAGGGAAAGTAGGATTGCAAATAGACCCTTGCCTGGTGACCTGCGGCAAGTGAGAATTACCTCTAGGCAGGGAAACCTTAAAAAAGAGTGGGTTCTGTTTTGGGTCACAAATAGGCACGTTTGGGCAGGTGAGCTGGTTAAGAGTTTTGTGACCTTGGGCACTATCCTACTGTGTTGACTGTGAGCCTCCAAACTCAGGAGGCTTATGGTCATCCTATGCAGAGCAGGAGAAGCAGCGGAGGTGATCTTCATCTCCCTGTCCCACTGCCCAGCATTTTCATTAATGGGCCCTTTTGCCCGTGTAGCTGGAGTGTTTTAGAGGGGGAGGGAAGTAGAATGGAGAGGCCTCAGGATAACTCATGTCTTGGCCTCTCCAGTCTCCTCCCCTTCCCACCCACCAAAACACTCCCTTTCCTCGCCCTCTGAGGTCAAGTTCCCAACCACAGAGAGCAGTCGCTGTGGTTCTTTCCATGCTAGCTGTGAGGGGTAGGGAGGTTGAAGCTACAATTCCCCCTTTGTAGGGGGAACTCCAAAGTATCCTATGTCCTCTCAGATGCTGTCTAGGGGCAATAGGATTGCTCCCCTAGTAACGTTGCTGGACATTACTTGCTAAGAAAGCTGGGGTAAGAAGTGATACAGATGAAGGAAGAGGAACAATCCGGAGTAGTGAAGAAGGGAGAGCTTGGAAAATGAGGACTAGATGCTTATGTGGAGAATAATAGAGCAGAACCAAGGTAGTCTTAAAAGGAGAGGGGCAAGCCACAATAGCGAAGAATGGAGCTTGCAAGTCTGGAGGCAGGATGCCTCCAATTAACAGACTCTGGAGACAACATCAAAGGGAAACTATCTCCATTGTGCCAAGAGCGTGGAAATCTCAGAAGCAACTGGTCGGCCAGAGCACTGCTGATCTAGACAGACCTTTGGCCTCATCCACTGAAGCAACGGTCATCTTCCCTATTTGTTCAAATGGGGAGAAGCTGCCATCTTTCTTCATTACGCAAGTTGCAAACCACTGGGAGAAAAAGAAGCAGTGAAGTCTGGGAAACCCTCCCTCTAGAGGAAAGAGAAACAGGCCTGGACATCAAACTCAGATCAAAGCGATCTTAGTCTGCGATGCAAGGAGGGAATTCTGTACAAATGGCAGCAGCGGGGAGAAGGGAAGGATTAAGGAAATCTTTGCCACAATGGGGAACCGTGCGCTGCGGTTGGGGTGGTCCTGCAATTAGCGATGCGCAACAATAAAGGAAGAAAAAAGCAAGCCTCGTTTTTCCCAGGCACGGCGGGCCTGTGCAAACATTTCAACCAGCCCTCAACAGCCTACGGGCCTTGCATTTCTTTTCTTCTTCTTTTTTTTGGAGGAGGAGGGAGGACATATAATTATATTCTAAGGGAGAGAGCGACATAAAAGGAGCTTGTGTCTCCAGCGGTTAGAGTGGGAAGCTGGGAGCTAGGATGACTGGAGTCTAAAGAGTTGACAGCAAGAGGTCTCGGAGCCAGGAGCCCTGGGTTGCCCACCCTCCGACAAAGGAAGAGAAATGCTGGCCACTGTGGCATTGGGGATGGAAGGAGAAAGAGGGGAAGAAGAAAGAAGAGAATCTCTGGTGGGAAGGATGCAATTAGGCACTGTTTTATTTGGTCTTTTGGGTGCCACCAGACACTCTTGTTTTTGTGCAAAGGATGGCTACCGGGACTCAAGCCTGCTCAGAAGCCACGCACCCTGACCCGGAAGCCCAGGCCACTTCTTAATTCAAAATGCTGTTCTTACAGGCTTGATTGAAAAGACACTCTGCAGAGGCTAAGAGGAATTCTTCTCTCCCCTCACCCCGCCACACCGACACCGCTACAACAGAATTGCTGCTGATTGTATCCATTCCCCAGTAGCTACCCCGATTACCTTTCTCTGAACACTGAACATGTGCACCTGACAGTCAAAACTTGCTGAAATGTAGGAATACAGTGCAGTGGGAACTGGCCTCAAGATCATGGCTTTTGTAAGCCACCCTAGACAAGCAGTTTTTGTGGAAAGGCAGAATACGGGTGTTTTAGTAACTAACAATGCAAACGTATGGGAGTTCAGCATGAAGCCCCCACTTCCTTTCATCAGGCTATCTCTAGAAGCCTGGTGTACTTCACTGGAAATCTAACCCCCAGCATCTCCACTTGGAGGACCCAGGTAGTGGGATTGGGAAAGGATTCTGCCCATTACCTTGGAGAGGTGGGGTTCAGATTCAGTATCAACAGTTCCAATACAGGGCTGGAAAACTCACCGGTCTGAGTCAACATATAAAACAGCTTCTCATATCCACAATGACAGCAATTTGAGAGCCCCAGGCTAGGGTGGGGGTTTAGTGTAATTTTCCACAGGATTCAACCCTTAGGATCAACGCTCTTGTTAATTGCCAGTTGGCTTTCCATCATACAATATGTTGTATATTGCAGAGCTCTGTGGATCTCAGCTTTTAATATTTTTTATTTGCTATTCAAATGAACATGTTTCTAGCCCTCATGGTAGGTGAGAAATTATTTTTTAAAACAAGTATTATCAGTGTCAGCTAAATGCTCAGATATTTTCAGATAATTCTTCCTCTTCTCATGGAACCCTAGTCTTCATATGCACTTGAGATGAATCTGTATTGGGGGTGCACAACCTTTTCACCATTCACATATTCATATATATATATTCAAGAAGCAATATTTGGATAATATCTCCAAGGAATTATTACTAAGGAGGCTATCCGAATTGAAAGGTATATTTTCCTCTGCCAGCTCCTCCTGTGAAAGTAATTCTTTTGCTGGCACATCTATGACCTCTTTGTAAGGGCTAACAATTGAAGTTGTGGACTCCTGATCCAAGTCAGTTAGGTCTTGGAAAACACTCCCAATTGGATCATTTTGATTTGGGGCAGGGGTTCATCTTGGGAAGGTGCAATTTCCTGGGCAATATCATTAGTAGCTGTAGTGACAGCACAACTCATAAAATCATATATACACAGTTGTTTATATCTTGGGGGCAGCTCATACTTTGTATGAATTAATCCCCTTTAATCTATACTGGGCTGAGGTAAAACCCATCACTGAACAGCAGTAGCACCAGCAATATTCTGAACTAATCAGCCTAGACTAACCAAAATTCCTATATAGAGCAGCTTGGCATGTTTGGCTGCCTCTACAACAGGCATTTAAAGCTCTTTCAAGGCGCATTAAAAAATTTACCTCTACAAGAACGGAGCGCAAATTGGGCGTAGAGGCGTGCTTTCTCTCCGATTATGCACATTATCGAATGCGCGTTAAATAGCGAGTTTTATTTTGCTCCGGCAGTTAAAGTGCATTTTGACTATGTAAACAAGCGATTCTCCACACATCAACAGTTTAAATTGCGTTTCGGTCGTCCAGTAATGCGCTTCGCCGCCTCTCGTACAGAGGTATTAGGCGTAAATGCGCTTCTGCGAATATGCGCATAATCGCCTAACCAGGTGTAAAGGCAAATTCTTGTAGATGAGGCCTTTGTCCCCTATATAATAGCATCAAACAAATTTATACCCATTCCCAATGTTCCTCTTTTAATTATTAAAACCTTTCTCCTTTCAGTTCTTTATCCACTTTCAAGTGCTTTAATTCTTCTGGTGGGAGAGTTGAATAACACCTTTGCTCTTCTGAGTTAATTGGTTTCATGTCATTCCCATATACATACATTGTTCCTACCTTGGACTTGCAGCAACAGCATCCCTTTCATGCCACAGCTTCAAGGTGTTGAAGACCCCACTCCACTTGCCAAAAAAATAAAAGAAAAAACCCTCTAGGAATGGGCTCTATGAACCTTGCCATAGAAGCCTCATTTCTAAAGCATCCCCAGAGCATCCTAGGAAGCAGGCAGGAACCTTTAAGTACTGCTTCCAATGTGTTCTAGGAATGAGGCTTCTACGAAAGGAACTATAGAGCCTGTTCCTAGAGTGTGTGTTTCCCCCCTCTTCTCCTTTTTGGTGGGGAGGTGTCAGATGCTGGGTAACTGGAGGCAAGCAGACAAGGTTCAAAGAGCTACCTGCAACATGTACTTTTTGCACCTCTGATCTATATTAGTTTTGAAAGGGGTAGATATAGATCTAGCAAACATCCAACTCATAGAGTCTGTCTCCACCAAAGCAAGAGTTGAAGTATGACTGGCAAGGAAAACAAGACAGTTTTTTTTGCAGTTGGCTTGAGGCTCCAAGGGCATGTTGTTTGCTTCTTGGGAAAATGATACTGCTTTAAATACTAGCAATTTCTGTGGGAATGCTTGCTTGCTCTCTCAAGCTATGAACTTGTGGGTGGCGACATGTGATTTGTCAAGGTCAGGATGGGGCTGAGGACAAACTTACATAAAAACCATAAGAGAGCATTGGTGGAGTTAGAAGCCGGAGTTCAGGTTGTAGTTGACAATCCAATCCAAGGTATGGGTAAAGTGGCAAAGGGGAATCAGAATAAGCAAAGAAGGGCAGGGCACGGGAAATGTCATATGCGTACTTGTAGTCACTTGCATACCTCTTTTTGGTATATGTTACACTCACTCTAGGTAAAGATCTAAGGAGAGTTGGAACTCCTGCAGAAGGATGGATGCTGCAGTCCAAGACAGAAAACTAGAGAAGCAGCAGGAGTGCATGCTGCTCTTTTGACCAGGCATGGACCAGATACACAACTTTCGTTCTTATACTTGGTCTGGCCAATCTGAAGGCAAGAGCGACTCCAGAAAAAAAACAGTTTGAGGAAGCAAAGTAGTGGTAAACACAATTATTTTGAGAGTAAGGATTTAATCCATGCTATATGGGCAACTTCTTGGGATTGAGGCCACCATGTTAATGCCCCCAAACCCACTGGGGGCCACATCCACTCCTGCAGACTTTACCTTTAGCAAGGAACAAGGAACGTGGGGGTCACTCACCTTGTTTCTCAGCAGAAACATCCTTCTGGGAGGGTTCCAGAAGTGCATTTCTGCTTGAACTCAAGGTGCATACTCCCCATGGGCCTTGTTTTCTGCTCAAATTGGTGTGATCTTTGTGACAGCAGCATAGGACACAGTGCAGACTGCAAAAACAGTGGGGAGGCCAGGGGAGACCCACAGGCCTCTTGTGGCCCATCTCTGTTATATAGGATCTTAAGATATTGTGACTGAAAGTTGGGGAAGCAGGAAAACTTTTGAGGGAGCATTCAGTACCCCCTGGAATCATTGCTATCTGGAGGCCGCTTACTGTCTTCCAAGAAAGGAGGCTTTGATGGTAATGAGCTCTAAGTGTGCAATCCTATGCATGTTAAGACAGAAAAAAAGTCCTACAACTCCCAGCATCCCTCCAGCCATGTGACATGCTGGGAATTGTAGATTTTTTTTTCTGTCTAAGTATGCATAAGATTGCATCCTTAGTGACTCATGTAAGCAAACCAAGCCAATTATTTCCCAATGCCAAACCTGGCAAGTAGTCAAGCCTTGAGCATGAGAAAAAAACCTGCCCACTTAGTAGTAATATTAACACACACACACGTATGTATATTTGTAATGCGTCAGTTCATCGCTGTAATTCTTAGTTCATCAAATGATGAGACACACCTGTGTGAATAAACCAGCACAGATTAACCAGCACAGATAAAACTTCATGGCATCCAACATTAACTTAAATATAATACTTTTAAATGTTAGAGAGGTGTGGGTGGGTGGGTGTGTTTGAGGGAGGAAAGAACGAAGGAAGGAAAAAAGGAAGATGGGAAAATGCGTCTTTAGTGGGCTTTTGATAACTGGTGGCTAGTAGCAAATTGAACATTTATGACCCAGTGTGGGAGCTGAGACCAGTATTTTGTCTATTCGAGAGCAGGTTTTGGGAGAAAAAGTTTGGGAATTGGACTGTGGTCAGTTAAAGAAAAAAAGTCTGCATTTTTGTAGCAGGTTGGAAAGCTCTACGCGTACATGGTTTGCTTTTGAGGAGACTGATGCTGCTTTAAAGATTCTTAGTTTCTGCTCACATGCTCGCATGCTCCTATGCTCAGCTTGTATATTTGTATATAAACGTGTCTCTCTCCTCTTTCTATCTGCCTAGAGGCCACTAGCACCACAGTTCTCCAGTAATATCTCCTTACGAAGGAAACTGACCAAGTAAAAACCCTTCTGAAATTTTCTACAGCTGAGAAAAGTTAGGAGCCTGAAACAATTCCAGTACTGAATCATAGAATAGTAGAGTTGGAAGGCGCCTATAAGGCCATAGAGTCCAACCCCCTGCTCAATGCAGGAATCCACCTTAAAGCGTACCTGACAGATGGCTGTCCAGCTGCCTCTTGAATGCCTCTAATGTGGGAGAGCCCACGTTCTCCCTAGTTCATTGGTTCCATTGTCATACCACTCTAACCGTCAGGAAAGTTTTCCTGATGTCCAGCCGGAATCTGGCGTCCTGTAACTTGAGCCCATTATAGTTTAAATCCGATGCAAAGTAATAAGATTATAATTTTCTTTCAGAGAAGAATACAATAGTACAAAAGTGCCCAGCAACAATTGTTTTGGTCTGAGCCCCACCCCATATTTAGGTGGGTTGATAGCTTTTGTACTACCAAGACTCCAACAGTACTCTGCTTTAAATAGTGGTAATTCAAGAAAGGACAGCTTCCAAAACACCTCGCAGAGCACTAGGGAGGGGTGTGTATGAGGCTCTGCAACACCTAAAGAATCTGTCAACAGGTGGATGAGGAGGAAGCTCTGTATCAGAAGCATTCTTCCCCAAGTAGAGCATGGACTGCTTCTGATAGCTTCCTACCTTTTTCTTCCTATCCTAACTAAGTTTAGCACTGGACTGATGTTAAAGATTAACAAAAGAAGTTCAGGAACTTATGGTCTATGCAATCTGTTTTACATACCATGCAAGACTTCAAACCAAAGTCCACCCCAAGTTATCTGGCTTGATAAAGTTCCTGCCAACCTGTTTTTGTGCCCTCTAGTAACAAGGAATTAAGCAGCCAGGCCATGTTCCAATTCCTTTGATTTCTCCTATCCTAGTGGCCAGTTTAAACCATGATGGATTGCAAGTTCCCAACTGAATTTGAAACATATGAACATTTGACCCCAAGAGACTAATTTCTAGGAGACAGAGAAGGCTTGAAGTTACCTCGAAATTGCACTTTTTGCCCTGAAAACTCTGCCTCCTACTCTCAAATGCATATGATTGAATCTAGCTTCTGACTGGCAACACAAAAGCACTTTGCACATGCTCAGAGACATCTAAGTATTTGTTAGTTAGCTAAATTGGTTAAAGACAAGCAATTAATGTTCTCATTGTCCAGAAGGGAGACAATGGCTGAAACATAAGTGATGAGCACGAAGCCAGCCATGGCAGAAGTGTTTATCTTAATCTTCAATTTTGCTGCTGTTAAACTATTGAAAATCAAACCCCTTGACTACAGGACATGCATGCAATAGCACTCTCCCACTCATGTTCCCCAGCAACTGGTATTGAGAGACATACTGCCTCCCATATGAGAGGTGCCACTAATCCACATGAATGTGTCTAATCCCCTTTTCAAGACATCGACATTGGCAGCCATTGCTACACTGTGTGGCAGCAAATTCCATAGTTTAACTACATCAGGGGTGCAGAACCTCCAGACCACGGGGCACCCAATCCGGCCCTCACAGCATCTTGGGGCCCTCCAAGAGGTGGGGCTTAGTCTCCAAATCCCGCTGCCTGGAGAAATCACTTCGGAGAGCATCCCCCACTACGATCCCCAATCTGTTATCAAGGATAAGGATAATGTTCTGCTGCTGCTGCATGCTAGGAAATGAGGAGCAGCAGGTGCTGGAACTCACCTGTGCTGGGGGAAGCAGCCCCTCTGCCCACATACAGTGAGTCCCTTTCTGCTTAGCACACTTCACAGTCTTCCCCTACTGTAGCTGAGTCCCCTAGGCTTGAGCCCTCTTCCACCAGAGAAGCAAAGGGGACTCTGCTGCTGCTCCTTTACATGCCGTACCTCCTGTTCCCATTGCAGGAAAGAGGCAGAGCATGCGAATCCAGGTTAGAGGCAAGGTAGAGACATGCTAATCCCTGGCCTAAGCGCCAGGTGGAATATCTAACTGATGCTTGGGCAGGGAGCAAATTATGTCAGGTAGGCCATGCCCACATGACATCATATAGCCTGCAGAAGTCTGTGGGGGCTGGGGGTCATCTGCCCCCGACAAAGTAGTTTTGGACTCCTGAACTATGTGCTCTGTGAAGAAGGTTTTCCTTTTTTCTGTCCTGAATTTCTCCTAATGATCTGCAACATAGAATTTTCCTTTTTTGCAGCAGGTGCACACTGGGTTGATGTTTTCATTGAGATAGATCATTTTTATTCAGCTTTCAGCAAGACTTGTCCTCCTATATCAGGGCTGGATAACAGCAGGGGGTCCAGGAGGGACTTTCTAACACACACACACACACCCCACAGGCTGCACTCCAGCCAACTCTCTACCACCAAATTTTTGATAGCACAGTGACAAAAAAAATGCTGGTTTGTCACTGAAATTTGACAGCAAACTGCTACAGGTCCCTAAAAAGACCACATTTAGCTTGGAAACAAGATAAAGTTGTCCTTTTACAGGACCTGTAGCAGGCTTTTTCTTTTTGTCGCTCTCCAGCATGGCAGGACAAATTCAGTGGTATGAGGGCAGAAGCTGTAGAAATTAGGGGTGTGCATGGACCCAAAAAATTGGATCGGAATCGGAACCGATGCCTTGGATCAGATTAGATCGGACGATCCAGATGCTAGGGATCGGAATCGGATAATTGTATCCGATTTGCCCAGATCGGGTCTGGATCGTGGATCGGACCTGATCCGCATACCCCTAGTAGAAACTATGGGGCCATGGGCAGGCCATGGGCCATATGTTTTCCACACCTGTGCTATATGCTTGGTGATGTTTGTCTTTAATAACCCTTAAGCTAACCAGCCGGTAATTACCCAGATTCCCCCTGGACCTCTTTGTTTAAATTGACATTATATTGGCTGCTCTTCAGTCTTCTGGTACAGAATCAGATCTTAGGCACATGTTGCATTTAGTATTATTTTTAGAAGATCAGCAATTTAACATTTGATTTCTTTAAGAACTCTTGGATGGCTACCTTCTGGACCTGGTGATTTGTTTGTCAACAAGGTCTAGATTCTTGTTACCTCTATTTGACTCCCTTCCTGAAAATATCAGTTCAGGCACATATATCTCTCCTATAACTTCTGCAGTGAAGACAGATGCAAAGTATTCATTCAGCATCTCTGCAGTCTCATCTTCTTTTAGTTAGGATGACCATATAGAAAGGAAGGGAGGGCTCCTTTATCTTTAACAGTTGCATAGAAAAGGGAATTTCAGCCAGTGTCATTTGTATGCATGCATCCCTCTTCGTCACAACAGTTAAAGCTGCAGGAGCCCTGCCATCTTGTGTATCTGGTCACTCTAGCTATGCTCCTGCAGCTTTTAACTGTTGTGAAGAAGAGGGAATTTCACCTGCATGCAGCCATTGGCCTGGGTTCAATAGTGGGTTGGATGAGGGCCCACACAGAGGTTAAATCCAAACAAGATGGAGATGTTGTTCAGTAGAAAGCCTGACTCAGGGATTGTAATTCAACCTGCTTTGGAGAGGGTTGCACTCCCCCCGGATGATCAAGTGTGTAATTTGGGATCCTACACTGTCCCTGGATCTTCAAGTTTTGGAGGTGGCAATGAGTACATTTGCACAAGTATGCTTGGTGCACCAGCTACAACAGTTCCTGGTTTGGCAACAGTTCCAAGCCTTGGTTATGTCACATTTAGACTACTGCAGTGCACTCTACCTGGGACTAGCCTCAAAGAGCACACAATTGGTGTAAAATTAAGCAGCGAAGCCAGTAAATGATATCAGGATCATATCAGACCTCTCTTGAAAAACCTACACTGGTTGCCAATTGTTTCTGGGTACAATTCAAGACTTAACCTTTAAAACCCTAAACAGCTTAGGACTTGGCTATCTAAGGGACTGCCTGTCTTGTTACGCACCTACTCGGGTATTAGGATTTGTAGAAGAGACCCTCTTTGTCAGGCTCACATGAAAGGGCTTTTTCCTGTGCTGCTCCCACAGGAGCTACGATTGGCTTCCACTCCCTTGGCTTTTAGGAAGGGCGTGAAGATACATCATTTAAATCTAGCCTTTTAAATTATGTAGTTGTTTTAATATTCTAATGTTTTACTATTTTTAATTTTCTTATTTTTATTGTATTAACGGTTTATTGTTTTTAATTGCTATGTACCACCTTAATGGCTTTTTAACAGATAAGGCGTTATATAAATGTCAAGTGATGATGATGATGATAAAATTGGTATAAAATACTTGTGTGTATATAGTTGATTTTTATTCATATATGATGATATACTTCACTTTTTGGAACCTTACACACTAGTAAGGAAGATGAAACTTTGTATTTTAATATATAGCTTTAATTTATGAGTTTCACATCAGAGAATATAATTTTAGGAGATTTAATTTTCCAAACATTGGAAGTAATCCTCCCCACCCCAAAAAGTTTGGAGATAAAAGATGTATTGCAATTTCATCAAAATGTGCGGTATGAATGTCTCAGTACCACCCCACCCCCCACGCACACAAAAGACTGAACCTCTCAGACTCTCAAAGCCATACTCTATCCAAGTATAATCACTTCCACATTTAACATTGTGTACTATAGTGTAGTATAGTGGCAGGCAGTGGTTGTGAGGATAGTTACTGTAAAACATTTTGTATACTTAAAAAAACAAATTCCAGAGAGATTATTACAATGCTTAGTATACATGTAGCAATTTTGATAAAGGGCTCAAAGTCCTTCCCATAAATTCCTTCAGTGATCTTTACAACACCACTGCAAGGCAGGCCAGGGTATTATTGCCCCTATTCCAATGGACACGGAGGCTGTAGCTAAGGCAGTGGCTTGCTTGGGCCACCCAGTGATTTCATGGCTGAGCAAAGATTTGAACTGGGTACTTTCTGGCTCAGAGCACTTACTCCACCAGCACTCATACTAAGCTTTTGAGACGTTCCTCACCTCCTTGACACAGCCTTAGATCTCCTCTTTCTTTGACCCCATTTCTCCTTCCCCACTGCCCTATTATACCATTCATCTTCAACTGGAAATTTCACTTTGATACTTTAGGTGCTTCCTTTCTCATCTGTTAAGTCTCCCAAAGATTGATCTTGCCTCATTCACTCACGTTGCCCCCAACCAGGTAATCACAGGAGCCACAACATATTTACGTTTCCCCTCCCTAGTACAAGTACCCCCCACATCCTATCTTGAGCATTCTTACTAACAGAAATTGGCTTCAGCAGGGGGGCTGTGCCCCCCATGTTTGCATGTACAATCACCAGGACAAAGGAGAGATTCCTCCCTCAGCTTCTTTACCCTACCTCCTTTTCTGCCCCCCCCCCTCAAAAGCTCTTCCTCCATGCTGGAATTATTTCTAGCTAAAGTGGGGAGATGTCTGTCATATCACCCCATGACCAGCATGCAACTCATATTCCAAGCCTGGTTGTGCTCCCCAAAGATTAGGCCCAGTGGATCCTTGGATATGGATGCCCTGTGCACAGTTTTGATTGGATACGGAGTGGGGGGAGGGGGAGACACTTTGTACATACTCAGAGACACTCTTTTTATTTCAGCATGAAGCCACATGTTCTGGGCCTGATGATCACTTCCTGGGCTCAATTTAAGACATGTCTGTCTGTCTAATCCTGTCATCATCCGCCCCCAAATCTATCCCTGTTCTTCATAACATAACTTCCATGCCTCTCCCCATGACACCAGGATCTGTATACTTTGCTCTCCCACCCCTTGCCCAACTCGACAGCTCCCACAACTCTTGCCCAAGGATCCCAACTAGGTGCCCTACCTGTACCACAGCCATGTCCATGGGGGGCTGTTGGGTCCCCTCCCAGCCTCTCCAACAGCCTCCCCAGCAACCGATCAGGGCTCTCGGGTTCTGCCAGCGGTGCCCAGCAGCAGGTGGGCACCGAGTCAGGGCTCAGCTGGCTCTCGCCGCTGCCGCCGCCGCCGCCGGGGGAGAGCTCCTCCGAGGAGAAGGACGTTGGGGAGCGCAGAGCAGAATCCGGGGGCCGCAGCTCCAGCCATCGCCCGTCGCCAGAGGTTTCCATGCCCCCTTCAGGCAGCTCTTCGGGGGGCTCCTTGAGGAATCCAGGCAGCAGGATCTTGGAGACGCTTTGCCTGCGAGGCACCTGCCCCGCGGGCCCCGGGCCAGCCCGGGCAGCCAAGTGAGAGCCCTGCTTCTTGAGAAATTTCTCCAAAGGCTTCATCCCGCCGGCCACGGCGGGGGCACCCAGGGGCGCAGCAGGGCCCCAGGACGAGGGGTGATCCAATGCGCCCTTCTCTGCCTTGGCCAAAATAGGGGATCCGGGGTGGATCACTTCGCGCGCTGCAGGTGGGGATGGAAAGACGCGTGATCAGAGAGCCATGGCTACTGATGCCAGTCTGGGGGGCGAGGGGCGGGGCGATCTGGGGAGTAAGGGGCGGAGGTGGGGAGCGCCGCTTTGGCCCGTCTGCCTGAGCGTGGAAAGGAATTCGGGGCGGGGTGAGCGGGGTCCTCTTCGGCTCTCACCTAGCGGCGGCGGCGTGAGTAGGGGCGCCTTCGATGGCGCTGCGGTCTGGCTGACCCCTCGAGTGGTCAATGACGATGCGGGAGCGGTAGAAAGGTGGGCTGCCGGCTAGCCTTCTTCTCTTGGGCCACCCCAGAAGCGCGCCGCCACCCCCTCCAACTGTGCCCTCCGCAAAGCCAGGCACGCGCCCTCGGCCCCGGCAGGGCTTTCCCTGCGTCGACGAGAGCCCCCCACTTGCGAGCCGGATCTCCCTTGCCGCCACCACGCAGCCTCTGCCGCGTCTCCTTCGCCTTGGCCACTCCGTGCGCCCTGCTGCTGCTGCTACGAGCGGGATCCTCCTTTATGGATGCTCATATAAGCGGGGGAGGCAGCTCCTGGCAGGAGCGGGGGCTGGAACCCGCCTCTCTGCAGGGGGGTTTGTATGAGGGGGGCCTCTCTGCTCGACACCCCCTCCTCCTGCAGGAACCCCCCTCCTTCTTTTTGGTGCTTCCCAGCCTGGAGAGAAGCAGGAGTCGCGACTCGACAGGCTTCGCTCGCCAGCAGCCAGCCGCTTTCCCTCTATACCTCCGGATCGCCTCCTCCTTCTCGGGAGAGTAGCGAGCCAGCCCCAAGCCCCGCCCCCTCGGTCCTCCTCACGCCCCTCCCCCTCCTTTTTCTTTTTTGCCTGCACTTGTTGCATGGAGCAAAGAAGCCAAACTACACACCTTGATCTCGGACTATTACTGGCATTAAAACCCAAACAAACATAATGGAAAATCAGGTTGGTTTGGCAATGTTGCAAATTTATAATTGGGGTTTATTTGCGTCTTGATGCAAACATTGCTCTCAGTTGCTGGAAATCAAATAGGCAATACATTGGGGGGGGTTTAAATTGCATGAACGATTCCCGTTTATTATCTTAAAATGCTCACTTTTTCCCCATATTATTTAAGGTGCACACGTGTGTTTTAGGTTCAGACTGAAGTATAAACGTTCAAATTCAAATCTTTAAAGAAGCCACAATCTGAGATTTTCAAGCGGAGTTCATGCATTGATGAATTAGATTCTTGCCTACAAAAGTTCATGCCACAATAAATATGTAATTCTTTAGGATACTATAAAACCCTTTGTTATTTTGGGTGTATGTTAATAATCTTTCCTTTCCTCAAATGTTAAGTATTTATTATACTGAATAATTGCCCAATAATTATTTCTTATTATTTAAGGGTTTTTTTAACGGGGGTGGAGTGTTAAATCAACTTTATGTAGCAGTATGATCCTATACATATTTATTCAGTCCTATTGAGTGTCTGGCTGCTTTTTTTCCTATCGAATATATAAACTTCTGAACGTCATTTCAGTTAGACACTCCCACCCCCACTACACAGACAAACATACAAAGTTTCCCCAATTCCCTTATATTTATATATGCATTATATTTATAGTCCTCCTTTATGGACACATGAGAGAACGTATAAAGTTTTACAGGAAGAAATATAGGAAGATACATAGTAAGACCAACCACTGCTCTCATCATCATCCCATCGCTGGCCCTACTATCAAGCAGAGTGAGGCAACTGACTCAGGCGGCAAATTGGAGGGGTGGGTGGGGAAGAGGCAACAAGTTATTGGACAGCAGAGCTGTATGTGTACCACACAGCCTATCCTACCCCCCATCTACAGTGCTGACCTCAAGTGCAGTAGAGAGAGCAAGCATTGATGTAAGATTCAGTGGCTCAATTCGGACGACATGTTAAGCAACGGAGGGTTAGGGAAACAACCATCAGTTGCGTTGCTTATTGTGTCGTCTGGGCACACACAACCCACAGTACGCTAAGCGGGAGAATTAAACAACGGAGGGAAACAACTCGCTTGCATGTTGTTTAGAGCTTAGTCAATTGACTAAAATGTCGTCTGGAAGGTGCGTGTGTTAATCCCTTGCGTCGAGTACGTTACAATGGAAGACCAGAGAGGCAAGCGGCAAGAGCGGCCAAACGCAGCCGGCTGCTCAGCCACACCCCCAACAGCTTGCCGGCCGAGCCGCCATAGCAACCAAAGACGCTCGCCCGCCCACTCCAGGCAGGCGGCATGGAGCGCAACGAGGGGCCGGCTCCTGCAAGCACACGCCCCGTGTGTTCTGCCAGCCACCCAAACGGGAAAAGGAGGATGCCAGAAGGGAACCAGTGCAAAGGAAGGGGGAGGCAACGGGACACACAATACCGCCAGGCGCCCAGGAACAAGGGGCACCCCCACCCACCAGGGAGCAAATCAACCCAGGCGACCCCCACAGCCCAGCCATCCTCACCCGGAAGCAGGCGGGTCGGGGAAGCAGCGATCGCCGAGCACCCTCCCCTCAACCATCCTACACAGCCGGACAAGGAGCATCGGCCATACACTTCCCCAAGATGCAGAGAACGCCAAGGCAAAGGGCGCTTGCAGTCGCCGGTCAGCCACCTGCGAATGTTGTGGGAAACAGCCGAAAGTATGCGCAACAATCCCAAGGACTCGAAGTGCCCCGGGCCAGCAACAACAACAACGCCTCCACACAGGGCACATTCACAGCAAGCACATCGGCCCACCAGCACCCACCATCCAACAAGCACACGGGACAACAAGGCAGGGACTCCCAGCACCACCGTAATGCACCCCCGCTGGCACCATGGACCTAGACGGAGAGGAGAGGCGGGCCTGCCAGCCCGAAGACACCGGCTCCCAAACCCCAGGGGAGGGAAGCAGCCAGGACCCCCCTGAAAGACACAGAGCGCAGCACTGGTCAGAGGCAGAGATCGGGAACTTCATCGAACTGCGGGGCAGCCCGGAAGCCAGGAGGATCATGGCCACAGCCAGGCACGACCAGCTCTACCCATGGCTATCCACGCAGATGGGGGAATGGGGACACAACCACAGTGCCAAGCAATGCAAGGACAAGTTCCACGGACTCAAGAGAAAGTTCAGGGAATCGTCACGCACAATAAAAGAACCGGCGTCCAGCCACGCACCATGCCTTTCTACGACGAACTGGCACGCCTGCTGGTGGAGCGCCACAACGTCGTGCCGGAACACACCGCAGGCAGAGGGGTCGCCACCGTCGAGCCGCCACACACTTGACAACGAGCCCGGCAGGCGCAAAGGCTCCGCCATGAGGAGGACAGCGCTACCCGGGAACCACAGCCACAGCCACGGAGGGATGCCCCACAACCGCTACCCACTGGCAAGCAGGCGGCGAGGGCAGCACCGGAACCACGGCCGGGCGTGGCAGAGCCGAAGACCGGCCCAGCGGGATCCCAAAGCCCATCACTACTGGCATGACCGCCATCCGTACTGCCCAGGACAGCCCGCTCCTCAAGGAGCGCCTCCCCCATGACCGCCTCATCCAGCAGCAATAGCCCCACAGCCTTCCTATGGCTGATCTGTGCGGAGTTGTAGGTAGAGGACCCCACACCCGTCCAGCTAGTGCCAGAGACACAGCAGGAGGAGGATGGACCAGGGCCGTCATGTCCAAGGGCGCCGGCCTCGAACACACGTTAGGCTGACGCCGCAAGGGGAGCAGGGCGGGCACAGGCTGCACTGCGTAAGCGGCCGGGGTCGGCAAGGTCCAGCACCACGGTGGAGGGATTCGCCTGCAACATCATGGACGCCGTGACGGAGACTGGGCCAGTGTCACAGGAGGTGCAGGGTGAAATGGAGCAGCTTGTGGAGCTACAGGTGTGCAATGTTCTGGAGCCAGAACTGCCACCATCCCAGGAAGAGCTGCTGGACATCGATACGCAGGCCATTGATGACACCTTCGTGGAACTAGAGGCGATGGAAGAGGATGCGCCTCTGGAAGCTGAGCTCCTGGTCGGGGAGGCTGTGCTCGAGGAGGAGATCGAGGGCCCCCTGCAGGCGTAGGTGGCAGAGATGGAGGGCGCAGCCCCCCTAGAGGTGGAGCCGCCCCGCCCACCGGCGAGGACGTCGCAGCCCTGGCCACACAAGCCCATCCCCTGAACAACGCACAGAGGTGTGCCCGTATGCGCAACAGGCGCAAGGTAGACCAGCTGCGGGTGGCGAGGGACCTGGTCACGGCCACGGAGATGACAGGGGGACACATCCACAAGCTATTCACATGCATGGGAGGTGAAAAGGAGGCCAGGCACACTAAGGAGCGTGTCCTCACCGTCTGGGCCACGCGCACGGCCACCCAAGCCGTGGAAGATTGCGCCCAAGCCATACAGGAGGCAAGGCGGGACGGGACATGCGCCAAGGTCTGCAGGATCATGTCAACAGGATGACCGAGGCCATGGTGGCCACCGACGCCATCATCAACCAAGGCATGCACGAGCGCATAGCAGCCATCAACTGTCAAACCGAGGTGCTCAGGGAGCTCGCCCAGTCATTCCGGGGAGCATACCACTGCCCCCCGCAACCCGCCCCCTACATGCCACCGCCGCTGCCTCAGCAGTACCTGCTGGCGCCAGTGGCCACACCATACCGGGCCCCACAAGCAACGCCAGCAGCAGGTACCTCAGGGATGGTAGTGGGGGAGGCCGGAGGGCAGGAGCGGCAACGCTTAGGCAGTCGGGCGAAGCAGACCCGGGACTCCCCACCAGAATCCGACGAGGAGGGAGTGGAGGCGGAGGTGGAGGAGGCGGAGGCGGAGGTGGAGGAGGCGGAGGGCCCCTCTGACCACGACATGTACTGAGTCCCGGGCATGCAACGGACCCCTTGGCCCATCCGCCGAGGGCCCCTGGCAGTAGACAGTAGACGTGCCACCCCCACTCCATGGCGCGATAAGCCCTTTCTAGCTTCCTGTCGCTCTGGCAACCGCCTCCCTCAGCCCGTTTTGCCCGCTCAAGGCCATGTAGATGCAGCGTTCCCCTGTAACATTGTTGCAAACTCTGGATGCCATTCTGTCCCGGCCCCATTTCCCCTCATTGCAGCCCTTTCCTGTTGAGATGGCAGCACCCTACAGGTCCGCAGGGCTCCGTGCGAGCTGCACCGCCCAACGCCGCAGGGCCCTGCACCGTGGAGGTTGGTGTATGGTTCATATGGGCCGGGTGCAGGGAAAAGGCTCCAGCCTCCGTGTCACTGATGGCTGGCCTCCCCCCTCCCCTCCCCTTCTGTTCCCCCACCCCCCAGGGAGGCTGCGCTCCCTCTGCCGTGCCATTCGCCAACGGCGGCAGGCCCATCGGCACGGCACCTCCACGCTATGGAACTGGCCCTGGGAGAAGTCCAGCATCACATTCGACGTCTGGAGTGGAGCGTCCGCTGTTGCTGCTGTCCGAACAACATCTGGCCATAGCCCCTTTCGCCACCATGAGAGCCTGTCGGCCTTCCCCCTCTGTAGTGCCCTCGCCTCCTCCTGCAGCGGCGAGGCCCCATTGCTCTACTCCCTGCGCCCACTTCCTTTCACTCCCCTCACTTGCAGGTGCACTTCAGCCAGAACAAATTCCGCCTGTCCTCCCATTCCCACACTCCCGTAGTGGGCAGTCCCATGATGGACGCATTGCCCCCCTCCCTCCGCCCTGCCGCTCCGTCACGCCCACCTGCCCTCCCATCCTGCCTGCCTCCCCTCTGACCACTCCAGCACTGGCGACTATGTCCCGGAGGGAGCTCGCAATGGCCTGCTTGCAGGCGGAGATCCAGGCTGCCACGCTGAAGCACAGCGACGGCGACGAGGAGGACGTGCTACGTGCCTGCCTGCGGCGCCTGGGTCATGCCTTGCCCGCAGAGCTGGTGTTTGGGACGGGTGACAGATGCTGGCCTCTTGGAGCTGCGAAGGCCTTGCCCTGTTTGCGTGCCGCCATTATGCCACTGTTTCGCCGCCATGATGCGGCACAGCGACCGCGGAGGCGCTGGCCAGCAGCACAGCTGAGGAAGCTCTGCACCACGGACTCCCCCTGGCGACGTTGGCTGAGCCCCTTTATGAGTACGAGATGGTTCGCCGCTGGATGCCGTGTGGACAGAGATGCAGAAACTGGAGGACTGGGACGACAAGCGCTTCCGTGAGAGCTTCTGCATGTCCTGCGTGACGTTCGAGGTGCTGATGGTCCAGGTGACCCCTGTCCTGCAGAGTGTACCGCCATGCGCCCGTGCATCCCGGTCTCTCACCATCTGGGCCTGATGCTGTACAAGCTGGCGTACAACGTGGGGTACCTGCCGCTGTCGACGATCTTCAGGGTGAGCGTGTCCACCGCCTGCGAGATCTTCCGTGAGATGGTGAGCGTGCTGAACGAGCTGTACCTGGCTGATGTCATCCAGATGGGGGATGAGAAGGAGAACATGCGTGGCTTTCATGCCCTGGGTTTCCCGCGAGCGGTGGGGGCGCTGGACTTGACCCACATGCGCATCCTGCCCCCCCTCCTGTGGCGAGGAGTACTTCAACCGCAAGCATTTCTACAGCATGGTTCTCCAGGCGGTGGTGGATGCCAAGGGTCAATTCCTGGATGTGCATGTGGGCGCGTCCGGGCAGAGCCACGACGCGGCCATCTTCTGGAACTCCCCCTTGGCTGCCAAGCTGTCATTGGGTCGCTTCCTGAAGTCCGGCCCTGCTTCCGTGTGCGGGCGTTTGGGGGGGTCCGTTGCTCCTGGCCGACCAGGCCTTCGCCCTGCAGCCATGGCTGATGGCCCCGTACTGCTACCCCTGCACCGCCGTGCAGCGTAAATACAAGTACTACCACTGCCGTGCCCACCTGCCCATGGAGCGTGCCTTTGGGCATCTGAAGGAGCGTTGGTGCCCTCTGTTTAGTTTGCTGGACTTGCAGGCTGACATCATCCCTGACGTCATGGTGTGCTGCTGCATCCTGAACAACATCTGCTAGTTCCATGGGGACGTGTTACTGGCCGAGCACCCTGACTTGCCCCAGGCGGGTGAGGACGTGGATGCCATCACTGCTGACGGGCGTGACATTGTGCCGTTGCCCGGTCCTGTGAATCCCGATGGGGAGCAGCGTGCCCGTTTGGAGGCTTCCCGGGTGCGCAAGAGCATCGGTGACTGGGTCTGGCAGCACTACCCCCACCCCGTGTGACCTGGGGCTGTGGGTCCCGTTCTGTGGACTACAGTCGCTTCCTGGCATGGCGCCCCTCTCCGCCTTCCCTTCGTCCCTTTCCGGCGCTTGCTGCTTGGAGATGCCCGCCCTGCTGTGGCCTCTTCACCGCTGTGCCTTCCCGGTCGCTTTCTCTCATCCCGGGGGTGCCTGGCCTTTCCGTTGACTCTGCCCTTGCTTCACAGTGGCCTTGTGCCCATATAACCAATTTTATACTTCCCACTGAATAAAGTGTTTCCACTTTCCCCCTCTCTTGCCTTCATTCCTGTGTGTGCTTGTGGTTGCCCGCAGGGGGAGGGTTATGGATGGGGGATCAGGGATGTGGGTTGCCCTCGCGGCTGTCCCTCCTCCTGTGTAGGGTGGGCGTGGCTCGAACCCTGGGACGGGCTGCCTGGCGTGGGGTTGGGACGCCATGGTGGTGGCAGGGGGCGGGCGCTGTGTTGGTGTAGCTGCTCCTCCTGTGTGCTTCTCCGGCTGAGGCTAGTGTGTACCACCCATTGCCTGTGAGCGTCCAATGGGGTTTGAGAGGTGTGTCCTCCTGCAGCTTCAATGGCGGTGCCCATCGATTTCGACCCACAGTGTGTGCTGGGATACCTCTGGGAGGACTCACGGAGGTTGCTGGGCGGGCAAAATGGCAGCTGGACTGTCCATCATGGCCACATACATTATTTGCAGCCGGTGTGTTTGCCGGTGCTGAGCAGCGCCGGCTGCAGCATGTCGTGTGGAGAGCTCCGCTTTCTTAACTCCTGGTCAGTATGCTATTCCCCCCCGTTGCTCAATATGTCGTCCGAACTGGGCCAATGGGTAGTTTACTGAGCTTCTATACATGGAATGGGGTGGTGTCATCTTGTCCTTTGCCTCAGGTAACGAAACACTTGGGCTGGCCCTCATCATCCCTAGGTAGCATGGCTAATCTGGAGGACATGAGGTTGTGGAAGGCTGCAGGACCTGTACACATTGCCAGTAGCTCTCCAGAGTTTCAAACAGGAGACTTTCCTAGCCCTACCTGGAGAAGCCAAGGATTGAACTTGGGACCTTCTGCATGGAAAGCATGTGCTCTACCACTGATCTACAGCCCCTTCCCATAGGTCCATCTAGCCCAGTATTGCCTACTTTCTGGCAACATCTCTCCAGGATGCCAAGCATAGGTCTTCCCCAGCCCTACTGCCACCACCAGCAACCCTATTAATGAATGATGCCACAGATTGAGCGCTGGATCTTGTGTGCACAAAAAAATGTGATCTATCACTGAGCTATGCCCAAATAGGTACTCCATCAACAAACTGTAAGCCCAGGTTTCAGCGGTGGCCAGGAGTGCATTTGCACAGTTAAAGCTTGTGTGCCAGCTGCACCCGTTCCTTGAGATGTTGGACCTGGCCACAGTGACACATGCCTTAGTTACATCCCGTTTGGATTACTGTAACACACTCTATGTGGGGCTGCCTTTGAAGAGTGTTCGGAAACTTCAACTGTTGACCAGGTCTGGTTACAAGGAGCATACAACTCCCCTGTTAAAACAGCTCCACTGACTTCTGGTTTGTTTCTGGGCACAATTCAAAGTGCTGGTTATCACCTATAAAGCCTATATGGTTCAGGTCCAGATTATCCGAAAGACCGTATTCTCCCATATGAGCCTGCCCATGCTCTGAGATCTTCTGGGGAGGCCCTTCTCTCAGTCCCACCAACATCCCAGGCACACCTGATGGGTACTCAAGAGAGGGCCTTCTCGGTGGCTGCTCCAAGACTCTGGAACTCCCTTCCTAAGGGAGCCAGACTGGCTCCCTCTGTGCTGCACTTCCGGAGGCAGGCAAAAACTTTTTTATTCCAGCAGGCTTTTTGAAATACTCTGGACCTATGTTAATGTATGGTTTTGTTGTGTTTTTAAAATTTGTTACTGTTTTTTAATTTTTTTAATGTTTTTAATTTTACTGTAAGTTTAATTCTATTTTAACTTTTGTAAACATATTTATATATTTTAACTGTACATGTTTTAACTTTGTAAATCACCTTGAGTCCCAGCACTGGGAAAAAGGCAGGATATAGATAAATAAATAAATAATCTTTTCTTTTGGAAATATTTAAAGTTATGTATAAGAGCAACAATGCTACCATAAATCAAAAATAAAACAATATCAAGAATAAAATCCATATATAAAACCATAATCATGTTGCTGTATTTATTTTACAGTAATTTGTTTTAAAAACACCCAGACACATTTTGCATTTTAATTTGAAATAATTTCAGGTTTATGAGGGGGTGTTTTAACCTCCCAATCTCTCGGTGGCCCTGATGCACCTGGGATCGCCTACTTTCCTGCAGCTAATGTTTATATATTTGACTGGGGGAAAAAGCAGCCAGACACTCAATGATACTTAGTGCTGAATAAATATGTGTAGGATCACACTGTTACATAAAGTTGATTTAACAACCCCCATTAAAAACCCCATAAATAATAAGAAACAATTATTGTGCAATTATTCAATATCACAATTCTAATGAATTGTGGCAGGGAAACAATAGTCCCTATCAGGATTGCGAGCTGGGGGGGGTGGGGGTGGAAGAAGCTTTAGCTTCCCCTTCCCTGATCGGGTAGCCCTCAAGATTGCTCGAGCAGAAAAGAGACTTTAGCCCAGCAAGCCCCTCCCCCACTCCAGTGTGTCTGAGTATGTATACATGTGGCATATTGAAACGGTAGCCCATGCCTGTTCATAAACTTAATAAAAGTGTCACATGGAGGTCTTTTTGAGGAAGGGCATTCTACATCTATGGTACCACCAAAGCAAGGGCACCACTTCAGATGTTAATAGAAGGCACAGATATTTGTGGGTCAGGGGAAGAGAGAACAGCAAAGCTCAAAGGCCTACTCCCATATACATATGTTTAAGCTGAAATTGTGAAAAGGTGGGGGCACGGTATTGTAAGAGCATTTGTTGTTGTTGCTTTTTTATGCCTGGAACCTACTATTGTATAAGTTATCCACACGGATGAAACAGCAACAAAAAGAACTTGGTGCCTTTGGCATGCATATCTAATGAACCTGGTGCCTCTTAGAAACTTTGGCCCATGGCAGATAACATGGTGCTACACACGTGTGTAAAATTTCAGAAACTTAGGTGCATGCGTTTACTCGCAAGTAATTTTTGAAGAAATGATCAAGAACGGTTTATAACTTCATCAATTTTAAAGATTTTCAAATGAAACTTTGGCCCACGGCAGATAACATGTTGCTACACATGTGTGTAAAATTTCAGAAACGTAGGTGCAAGCGTGTATTTTCTATGAATTTCTGAAAGATTGTTAACTATCCTGCATGTAGCCACTACATGCTTGCACCTACGTTTCTGAAATTTTACACATATATGTAGCAACATGTTATCTGCCATGGGCCAAAGTTTCATTTGAAAATCTTTAAAAATGACGAAGTTATAAGCCATTCCTGATCATTTCTTCAACAATTACTTGCGAGTAAATGCATGCATCTAAGTTTTTGAAAATTTACACACTTGTGTAGCAACATGTTATCTGCCATGGTCCAAAGTTCCATTTGAAAAGCTTTAAAAATGACAAACTTATAGCCCTTCCCCCCCCCACCCCCCAATGGCTTAAAAAAAATCACCAAAAATGGCGTCCGGATCTCCGGATCAATCCAGGAAAATCCAGATTGATCCGGAGATCCGTATTTCAAATCCGGATCTGTATGAACCGGATCAGGCGGATCTGTTCACACCCATAATGAAAAAGGTTTTGCCTGGCACTGGAAAGATAAAGTGGGAGCCACATGAGACTCTTTGGGGAAAGTATTCTATATCTGGAGAACTACTAAAAAGGCTTGCTCTGAGTATACCTCAGCATGTTAGGGCACTTGGAGCAGGGCCACTGATGACAATTTCAGGGCTCATTTAGGCATATGCAGGAATATACTGTGACTTTATAGATGACACCGGCAATTTGAATTAACTGAGAGCCAGTGAAGATGGTTCAATAATGGTGTCATATAATCATAACAACCTGTTCAGTTCAGTACCCTTGCCAGCATATTTTATACTGATTGAAGTTTCCAGGCAGTCTTCAAGGACAGCCCCATATACAACACACTGCAGTAATCTAAACTTTGGGGTATGATGGGCTAGAAATAGGAATCATTAAAAAAAACTGTTTGTGTTAATGAGATAAATAGTTACTGTCAGACCTAAAGATGTTTAAATTAGCCTTTCAGTTGGAGGCATCATACCTGCTAATTTTATCTGCCCCACTTGGGATCATATTGATGGAGCCCTGCTTGTCACTATTTTATTAAAAAGAGCTAAAAAAAACTAGTTATCTTTGGGGGTTGCTACTGCTTTATAAACTATAGCAACGTGGCACAATGTGGAAATATACTTTTGGTTCATTATAAGACAACACAACTCTCTTCAATTAAATACTAAAGATGCATGCATCAAAATCAACTAAATGAACTTATTTATCAATCCTTGTGTCATTATCTGTTCTATGTTGCTTTTACTGTTCTTATGTTCTAATGAATTGTGTTATTTATTTTTTAAAAATTAATAAAACGTTATTTAAAAGACATTTTAACTGGAAGGTGATCCCTATACAAGACAAACCACAGAGAAACCTGAGCAATATTGTGGGAAAGGCGGTTTAACAAATTAACATTTAACAAATTTAGCTACAAACGAGCAAAAAGGTAGTCATTCTTATAGACAGTGTCATACCTTTATTAGCCAAACTCAAAGGTCACAAAAAATGTCCCAGATTTCAAATCTCCAAATGTCTTCGTCAGGCAAGAATCTACAAAAGCAGGTGTGTTTTGGGGGGCGGAGGCAGGAATGGGGGAAGGCTGGCTTGATGTTTAAGTCATGATGTCTGCATGGTGAGAGCTGTAAGTTGAAATGCGGGAGAATGAGTTGTATCCTATGTTATTCCTACATAGAGTAAACCCACTGAAATGAATGGGACAAGTTAGACTAATGCTGGATACAACCCATTGGATACAATCCAGGGTTTGCATTTTGAAGGTCTGCAATTTGAATTACTACAAAGTTTGGCTTTAATGTATGGTTGTGAGTGGTGAGAAGTTCCAGAAACAGATTTTTGGTTTCCTCTGGAGAAGGGAGCACTGGGATATTTTCTTTAATTATAAATATACAAACAGAGCGTAAGTGCTACTTCACATCAGATCTGGAAAGAGAGAAACAGCCTCCGCACCAAAAGGTACTTAACCCCCAGGTCTCTCTTTCATTCATTCCGCCTCTGTTCCAACAGTACTTCTTTTGTATACACACACAAACGCTTACACTTATATCAGCCCCCTCTACTTATGGGGGGGGTCACTTTCCCCAAGCTCTGATGGCTCCCCCATTCAAAACTCTCAAGAGAGATCTCCAGATATTTCCTAACCATTAAGGAAACATCCACCAAGCATCTTGGTCCATCAACAATTTAGGGTAACCAGATAAAATCCAGATCAGGGCTTATGTAACTTTAACAGTTGTAGAGAAAAGGTAATTTCAGCCAGTGTCACTTGTATGCAATTAGTTCCTGGTGAAATTGCTTCTTCATCACAACAGTTAAAGGTGCAGGCACTATACTAGAGTGACCATATACAAAAGAAGGCAGGGCCCCTGACAAAGGAATGGCTGGCCAACTGCCCCTAACATGTCTAGCTCCCTCTCTAGATCTCTTCCCTTCTCTCTCCCTCTTCCCCTTTTCAATGCCATTCTCTCTGCAATGGTTTGACGGGGGGAGGACTTCCTTCGGCTCTAACTTGTTTGTGTGTATTTGTGCGCTCATCCTTGTGTGCCAGTTCTCCTCTTCCATCATCCCCTCTCATGACTTATCAATTTTTATTCCAATCTTCCTCCAAAAGCTTATAGCAGTTTACATGGAGTCAGTCAGGCCCAAAAAGGTGAGGCAGAGGGGTGGAGTTGATTAGAATTTTTATATTAAACTCAGAAAAATGGTAATCAGATAGTAATCCACATCACTGACCAGCAGGAAAAAAAAATACCATGGGCACTGTTTGGCTTTGCTATGAAACAATATCCCATCACCTGATAAAAACTGAGAATTTTGGTGTTCCAGGGCTGGGACATGCTCTTCACACAGGTTAGCCATCCCAAATAATAAGGTGGGGGATAGAAGCTT
This sequence comes from Anniella stebbinsi, assembly GCA_029215795.1. NCBI lineage: Eukaryota > Metazoa > Chordata > Lepidosauria > Squamata > Anniellidae > Anniella > Anniella stebbinsi. The sequence continues at coordinate 47,376,989 of JARDYH010000008.1, forward strand.
AAGAGCTCATGATCTCCAAGAATGGTGTCCTTTGCATTCCATTAACAGGAATGGCAGAAAAGTAGCTGGCCAGATTAACTTGAGGAACTCCCTCAACAGGAGGCAGGCAAAGCCAAGACTGTGTAATTCAAACAGTGATAAGGCATCCCTAACAGTGATAAGGACTATTCTGGGATGGAAGGATGAGGGGATCCAGTGTCTGCAGAAGAGATAGTTCTTTACTTATCCCAGTTTTCACACTGGAAACATTTGGGAGGCTCCGTTCAGAAGACACCTTAAACCATGGCTTTAACCACAGTGGTTAAGCCAGAAAAGCGGGCTGTGTTCAGAAGACACCTTAAACCATGGCTTTAACCACAGTGAATAAGGCCTTTTGCTTAACCACCATGGTTAGGGTTAGGGTGAGTGATCGTGGTCGAAGAATTGGTCTGACGGAGCTGCTAACACCATGAATTACCAGTAGGTTCTTTCCTTTGGGTCTTAAATTGATTCCCCTCTGGACTTTTTCAGCTTCAAAGAGGTCAGAGTCCTTACGATCTTGTATCTCCTAACCCTTTTTCACCCTTCCTGACAGTCCAGGTGCTGGGTTTTTAAAGCCCATTCCCTACACATCAGGAATTTATGACGTAGAGATTCTGATTCACTGGGTAAGACCTGCTTGAGCTCCAGCACCTCTCTGTATAAATGAACCAGTGGTGGGGGAATTCTGCCCCAAAGGGTGGAGCCGTAATTATTTCCTTAGGCGGTGTTTGTTGGTTTGCTTTGCAGTTTGCTTTTGTTTTGCTCTGCCTGAATAAAGAGCACAGAAGTTTGCTACCTTGCCCTAATGAACAGAGCTCACCATATACCAGTATTGTTTTATGGCCCTGCATTTTAGAGTTAGATTTATAGGCCACTATTCAAACAGAAAGGCTCTCAAAGTAGCCTAAGATAAAATCATAATGAAACATGAAAGAGTTCATGAAACAGAACACAAATACACAAGCAGCAATAACATCTCATGTTAAAAGATGAAACAACTGTAGTTTTCATAAAGTCTGGCAGAAGAAAAGTGCATTTATAGATTTCCTAAAGACTGTAATGGATTGATTGTAGCAAATTTATTGGGCAGAAATTCCTACAGTGTGAGCACCTCAGTTTCTAGTATTTTGGATGCTTTTTACTAGAAACACAAAGACACACCTGAGCTGGATAATCAGTACTGTAGCTAGATGCCATGCGCCACCGGCTCTCTTCCCAGTGCTGCTGTTTCTTTGGCCATTCAACAGCTTCTCCCAACAAAGAGCAGGTTCAGGCAGCTTCTATCCCCACCCCAGCCTCCTTTGTTGGCTTCTGGGCTTTCCTCTCTTACAAGACAAACTGAGCCAAACAGAACAGGTGGCTGCATGCCACCATTGGGCAGGGCATGGAGGTAGGAACCGGAATGTCAAGGTGGATGAGACACAGGGTCAGCAAGCCCCAGCAAGCCCCATAAGTGAAATGTGCTAGGCCAGGTTAGTGGCAAGGGTGGCAACACCAAACAGAGGTGGAGCATGGAAGTGAAGATACTTGGTGGGAAGGAAAACTAGGCAGAGCCAGTGTGGACCCATTGGTGGAACATTGGGCTAGGATACACTGCAGAAGGACTTACCACCTCTGCCATGGGTTCACTGGACAACTTTGGGCAAGTCCTCCCCATCCCCATATATACAGGTCTGCCTACGCTATACAAACTTATCAGATTTATGCTGGCTTAACTGCCATTGCTTCTCCTAAAGAATCCTTGGAACTGGGATGTAGTCAATTCTTAAGAAATAACAGTAGCATCATATCTCTGTTAGAACTAATGAAAAAGTCACAGAATACTAAGTATGCTACTTTGAGATGTTTTAGTTAGTTCTAAGTAAAGGTATTATTACACTACATTTAACAGTCTGATTTTTCATTTTTTAAAATTTTTTGGTAACACAGCTACCTACCGGTTTTGAGAATTCAAGGTTAGCGATCTCTAACTGACTCTCTCACTGAGCAAATCTATACACCAATTATGCTCGGGGATGCTGTGGGTAAATGCAATGGCTGTTGAATCTATAGCAGCCTTCCCCAACCTAGTAGCCTGCAGAGGTGTTGGACTACAACTCCCAGAACCCCCCAGCCGACTTTCTTATTGACTTTCTGTTTGTTTGACAGGCAGAGAGCCAATGAGCAAGTTGGTTGTGCCATCCACTCCTCCTCCACACCACCATCGTTGTCTAGGCCAGAGCGAGAGCATGGTGAACGAGCAGGTTACAATGGTGAAGAAGAGGAGCAACTCCAGGGGTTCTTGTCAGTGGGGCTTTGCTGGGCCTTCAACAGCTGCCCATCTAAGCCTGCCCTCTTTTGTATCTAGTCAGGCTAGTCAGGGCTCCTGTAACTTTAACTGTTATGATGAAGAGAGAATTTCACCAGGTGCTGCATGCATACAAAAGACACTTGCTGAAATTCCCCTTTCAATACCACTGTTAAAAGATACAGAAGCACTGTCCTCCTTTTTGTATGGCAAGTTTAATCTCTTTATCATTAAAAATGACAGAGCTGTAAGCATTTTTGTTAATTCGCATTGACTATGCAGTAGAGCTGCCCTTTGGGTGGGGGGGGGGAGGATTGGAAAAATCCAGATCTTTTTTCAGATTTCATAATTTCCCCCTTCCTGGATTTGTTGCCAAAAATCCTGATATGTCCTGTTTTTTCCTGACCGTCATGGCACCCATTTTATTGACAGCCCCTTAATACATATTTCACAGAATGTGTTATTCCCATGAATGCCTCTGAGACACATATGGGGCTCAGAGACATTCTTAGCAAATGAAGGTAGTAGTGGGCTGCTGCAGGCCAATGCTTTCCTCTGCAGTGTGCCCAGCCACAAAGAAAAAAGAAGGGGAAGAGTCTAGTAGACTGGGGTTTGGGTGAAGGTGCCCTATGGAGAACAGGGGAGAGGGGCTAGGGGGAGCAGGGGGAGGGGCTAGGATGGATAGTAGTAAGCCAGCTTTGTGGTGGGGGCAAAATAAACCAACAGGAAAGGGGGTAAAAGGGCCAGTAGGAAGCCAGTGGGGGGAGCCAGCTGGGAGCAGCCTGAGGAGTTGGGAAGGGCTATGTGCTTGTATGTCTGAATGCGTGGGGGCTGCATGTGTGAGAAAGAGAAAGTGGGAGAGAGAAAATGTTTAGGGAAAGAATTTTGGAGAGATCCTGAAAAAGAGGGAGTATGATTTTTATGTGTGCTTGCAATGAGAAGGGAGGGATGTGTGTGTGTGTGTATGGATGAACGCAATGTGGGATGGATAGGGCATGCAGTATGTGTGTGACTGTGAGTACACACGTATCTATGAATGGTGAGTGAGTGAGAGAGAGAGAGAGGGAGAGAACGTGAATGAGTGGTAATTCAGAGTAAGAGAGAAAGAGGGGGGAATGAGTTGGCTAGCAGTGGTGGTAGGAGAAAAAGAGTTTGCCTTCTGTGAAATAGGTTTCTGTTGGCACCGAAACTTGTGGATTCAAACAAGTTTTTTGTTTCATGTGCTTGGGCTCAGCACCCATCTTTGCCTTACACTCATGACTTTTGTGCAGGTCACTTGTCCTTTGCAACTCCTCCCATGGCAGCCATTTTATGGTGGTGCCCAGGACACTTTCTCAAATTGCCAAATGTGCCCACAGGGCCGAAAGGTTGCCCAACCCAGGCTTAAAAGTATGTGAGCAATGCCCGATGATACTCGCAAAACTCAGAGGAATGGCTGAACAAAATTTCTAGAGATTAGGGGTGGGACTTCAGTGCCCTGTGTAGCTCTTTGCTCTCCTTGTTATCTTAAGAATTAACTGAAACTGAGTATAAAACACAATCAAGGCCTACGGCCTCTAACTACAATCAGCTATTTGAACATTAACTGCTAATAACATAACAAGGGGCTCTTCTTCCTACATAGCCTGTGAGAGGCTGCTGGTCATTCTTACCACCATTAACTCTTCATAAACCACAGTCTGTTTCATGCACTTTACCACACTCCCCATTACTATCAAAACCAGCATAAATTATGCAAAATAAGAGGGATTGTGCAAATCAGCTCAATGTGCAGAAGGTTTCAAAATTCAGCTTTTCATGGTGCAGAATTTTAATCTTTCAGCACAAAGTTTGCACAGCCCAGTTCATACATTGATGAGTCTGGAGGCACGTAACCATCACGAGCTATTCTTGTCTAACCTGAAGCTGTTGTTTTTTCTCTACTCTGATCAATACTATCAGGAGGAGTCAAAATGTTGATGGAAATCAAGTATAGAAAGTTAGAAACCAAAATAATTTTACAGAATACCTACCTGATTACTGTACAACCATTTCTGATGTTCTTTCTTGTCATTGCAAGCAGAACTACATTTTTTAAACCTGTTGAAAAATAAAAGCTATATTAAAAAAATTTTTTTTGCAAAGATTGTTTTGACACTTTCCATCATTTGTGTTTTTGCAACGTGTTTCTGCGACATGCGGTCAGCCAACCGATTACTTCTCCCCACATGCTGCAGCCATGGAAACAAAGCGTCTGTTTCAATGTTCTAGCCAAGTGTTCAATGCTAGTTGAACTAAACCGACAACCTTTGAGCGGCATAAGAGCATCAGACAATGTTTCATCAGTTTAAAATACACTTTTAAAGAATTTAGGCTACTATGCGGCACAAGTATTCATGTGCAAGAGGTTGTCTTTACATGAACAAGGGTAAACTCCATTAGTATTCCCATATACCATATGGGTCACGCTGGAAGCCATCTCTTAGGACAACGTCTCATGAACAGCAGGTGAGGTAGTACTGCAGGTGGGGACTCACACTACTGTGAGACAAAAGAATTCCCTGCAAATAGAAAACTCAAGGAGCCTAACTTTATCCCTGATATCCCTGTTTTCCATCTATAGTGATGTAAAAAATGAAAACAATAATTGTTGTTATTAGGGAGCATTCAATCAGGGCAGGCCCAAGATATTTTGCTGCCTGAGGCAAAAGTCAACATGCCTCCCCCACCATTCCTGTTACAGAAACTGACCAGACTAGCGATTTAATCTTCTTTGTTACTAGCACGGGACAGCATCCTCCATTGAAGGCTGCAAATTATCTTGAGAGGTGAACGGCTGGAAAGGAGGGTGCTACTGCTGCCCCACCCCTAACCACTAGCATCTACTGCCTGAGGTAGCTGCCTCACTCTGTGGGCTGGCCCTGCATTCAGGCCTAAGAAGCTGCTTGAATTATACTGGTGGCGGAGATGGTCTGACCCACTTACCTGTTTTTTGCTCGCTCCCTGTTTTTTATAGAAACTATGAGGGGGGCATAACATAATTAAAATGAGATTATTTTGGCCTGTATGAACAGTTTGATATTGTAATTTGTATTGGTGGAAGAGCCTCCAAAGCTGTAGAACCAGTTTTGCAAATAAGTTTACCTTTGACCCTGGGCAGGGGAAAGGATTTGCATGCAAGAAATTCATGGAGGATAAGGCTGCCAATGGCTACTAGTCATGAGGGCTATATATTGCCTCCAGTATCAGGGGCAATATGCCTCTGCATGCCAGGTGCTGGGAGACTCAAGCATGATGGTGCTGTTGCTCTCATTTCCTGCTTGTGGCCTTCCCAGAAACATCTGGTTGGCTGTTGTGAAAACAAAATGCTGAACTAGAGACAGAGCCGGATTAAAGCATGCTGAGGCTCTAAGACATGTCAAGATTTAGTCTGCCTCTACATGAGACGTTTAAAGCTCTTTGAAGTCTCATAAAAAATTTTACCTCTACAAGAGCAGAGCGTAAATTGGGAGTTGAGGCGCTTTATCTCTCCGATTATGTGCATTATCGAATGCACGTTAAATAGCAAGTTTTGTTTTGCTCCGGCTGTTAAAGCGCATTTTGCCTATGTGAACAAGCGATTCTCCGCATTAACTATTTGTAAAGCGCATTTCAAACAACCGGTAGGGCCACCAGTTGTGCACTCAATTACCTCTTGCGTACAAGCATTTACGATAAAGCGCTTCAGCGATTATGCGCATAATCGGCTAACCAGGCGTCAAACAGAATCCATGTAGAGGGGGTCTCAGAGGCCCCATACCATAAAAACAAAAACAAAAAGGTATATAACATAATAGAGTAATAAAAGGGTACCATCAGTGTTAAGGGGTGCTTGTAGTTGAATAGCATTAGATAACCTTCTCTGAAAATGTGTATAAAGCACTAATAAAGGTTATAAATTTCTTTTAAACTAGCTTTAGTGATGCCGAACTTAGTGCGGACACCCAATTGGCATAGACCACTGCCTCCAATGCTAAATGCACTGTTGCCATGCTTTCTCTCTATAAGGCAACTCTGCTGTAAGTCACACCAGATTTCCAAAATATTGAAGCCAAAACGATTTATCTCCAACAGTTTTGAAGCCCCTGTTATAGGGTGACCATATGGAAAGGACAGGGCTCCTGTATCTTTAAGAGTTGTATAGAAAAGGGAATTTCAGTATACAATTTCATTTGTATGCATGCAGTCCCTGGTGAAATTCCCTCTTAATCACAACAGTTAAAGCTGCAGGAGCCCTGTCCTCTTTTGTATTTGGTCACTCTGGTATAGCTAAAATTTCACTAGGTGCTACATGCATACAAATTTTACCTGCTGAAATTCCCTTTTCTATACAACTGTTAAGATACAGGATCCCTGTCCTCCTTTTCATATGGTCACCCTGCTTAATATGAGTCACTAAACCACAGCTTCCTTGGCTTGTTCCTAAATCCAGCATCGACTTTGGTCCGATCCAGCAGGGCTCTTCTTATGCTTTTACAATTGCTTGCCAATGATCAATTATTATAATGTTTATGTTTTATTTGTGTGGGCATGGAAATGACTGGAAATGATTTGCTATTATTTGAATGGAGGAGTTGGGTGGCAGGGGGTAAGTTACTACCACTTCAGTTCTGCAATGTGTGTGTGTGTGTGTGTGTGTGTGTGTGTGTGAGTGAGAGAGGGGGGGGGAATTGGGAGATGCAGTGTAGCCAGCAAGAGGGAAATAGATGTGAATGATGCAGCTGGCTGGAAGAATTCTTGAGGGGCTGCAAGTGGATGTTGTTTGCTTTTTAAACATCTGATGCTGCCTGCAGCCTACAGACTAGTGCCATCTGTCTGGGTTGTTGCCTACCTGCTTGCTTCTCCATGCTCAACATGTATAGTTGCAAAAAAAAAAAAAGCAATATTGCTAAAATTGACTTAAGTTTCCAGTGTCCTCTCTCTCTCTCTCTCTCCCAATTTGATACGAATTCCTTGTAGCTGTGCCTCTAGAACTTCTCACCACTTGGAGAAAAGGTTACTGTGTAACAATACAATCTGAGAGGGATGTCCCAGGTTCCTCTCTGTGGTATGACAAGGGATCCTAAAGCACACTGCTCATATTTTTTTTATTCATTTCATTTTAAATCTCAGCCTTCCTCCAAGGAGCTCAAGGGCAGCACAACAACCCCATGAGATAAGATAGACTAAGACTGGAATTGGCTCATGGTCACCCAAGTGCTTCTTAGCCAAGGGTGGATTTGAATGCAGGCCTCCCCAGTTAACATCCAACACCCTGGACACAGATCACACTAGCTTTGAAGATATGGGTCACTGCTCCACCCTAGCATGAGGGAGGATAGGACTTGAACTCACATAGCCATAAGTCAGGGGCTAAACCACGGTAGCTCAGTAGTTTAATTCCACTAAACTACTGCATCACAATAGGAAATAGGCACCGGGTTGTATCCCATTTTGGTGCTACATACAGTAGACCCATTGAAATTAATTGGATTTAAGTTAGACTAACGTTGGATGCAACCCATTGGATACAACCCTATGTCTATTAAGCCAGTGTAGTTGATGGGTTTCAATAGTCCATCAGAAAATAAGCATTCTTGCATAAAATTTGATTATTGATTATTACCTTGTAGAGGAATCACAGGAATGGATGCATCTGTGTATTCTTCATGTGTCAGCCAGAACTAGGCTGATGAGTGTTACCCAGAGGACCATTCTCTTCTGCTGCTCCCAGACTGTGGAGTGGCCTGCCGGAAGAGATTCGACAACTTAGCAGTCTTCTTGAATTTAAGAGAGCCGTGAAGACTGATCTCTTCCAGCAGACCTACTGAGGTCCCCTCTACAAGGATTCGCTTTTGCGCCTGGTTAGGTGATTATGCGCATAATCGCAGAAGCGCATTTACGCCTAATCCCTCTGCACGAGAGGCGGCGAGAGGCGGCGAAGCACATTAACAGATGTCCAAAATGCGCTTTACAAGTAGTTAATGCGCATAAGCGCTTATTCACACAGTCAAAATGCACTTTAACGGACGGAGCAAAATAAAACTCGCGATTTAATGCGCATTCGATAATGCGCATAATCGGGGAGATAACGCACCTCTATGCCCGATTTGTGCTCCGTTCTTGTAGAGGTAATTTTTTTAATGCGCCTTGAAAGAGCTTTAAATGCCTCTTGTAGAGGCACCCCTAGTTGAACTTTAAGATATTTTAATAATGTATTAGTTTTATTTGTTTTTAATGTTTTATCCATTTTATGGTCTTTGTATTTATATTTATTGTTGTTCCCCGCCTCGATCCAGAGGGAGAGGCAGGTAAGAAATAAATATATTATTATTATTATTATTATTATTATTATTATTATTATTGTGTGATGCATACATTTGGGATTTGCTGTTTGATACAAAAATTTATTTATGTATTTATTTAAAATATTTCTTGGCCGCCTTTCAGGGCAGGAGCCCTCCTAAGATGGCGTACAACAATAAAACACATAATAAAAACCAATGTGGTATTAAAAACATTAAACATACAACAAATACAGTAAAAACACAATAAAACAGCAATACCTTGAAAAAAATAGCAAATGTGACATCCTGAGTCATTAAATATAAACCAGGTTTCAATAATAATAATAATAATAATAATCGTATTTATTTATAACCCGCCTCTCCCTCCGGATCGAGGCGGGGAACAACAACAATATATATCACAAGAATCACAAAAGGTTAAAAATTTTAAAAACAAGAAAAAATACATCATTAAAAGTCCTCAGGGTGCTTAGATAGGGCAGAAATTGAAAATGTTTCCAGAGTTACTCTCTCCATCCATTCCCCTCTGTCAGTCCTATCCCATGCAAGAATAAAATAGAATAAGATAAATCAAAGTAATTTCAAATTCTCATCACATTAAATGCATGCCTATCTATTTCATTTGCTTAATTTACAAAACTGGATTTTCTGGCAATAGGCTTTGCTTGGGTAGGGGAGTTGGTACTGCAGTGGCTTGGACTGCCCTCAAATCCCAGATGAGTTGGGGGCTGCTCTTGTGACTAGTAAGGGAAACACACACTTCACGTATTCAAAGCTACTCTAGTAGTTCATCACTTGTTCCAGAACGGGGCTTTGACACTGGGAATAGTTTCTGAGTCGGAGCCAATATACAGCCTGAGAATAAATCACTGAGCATTGCTTTTATTGGTTTCTGTTAACACAACAGGTGCTTGTGTGGAATCTCAGGGTTGTGTGCTTGTCATCAAGAAGCTGCAGCAGTTAAGAAGGAGCGATTTCCCAGGTGAGTGTGGTGGAGAGTGTTTGCATGGGTTGTTTTAAAGCTGTCCATAGCTCATTGCTGGCTCATAAAATGTCTCTCTGCATGGCTGAGCAGGTAAGAGCATCCATGCAGATGGAAAGAACTGCCAGCAAAAGGGGGGAGGGGGATAGAGAGAAATGGTGTGACACACACACACACACACACACGTGACAGGCAAGCAAGTCCACAAGGAAATGCCCTGGATTCTCTAGGTGAAAAGTGGAGTTCAGCAGTTAGTGTGTGTGGCTAATCTTCTCTACTCAGCTGGGTAGAGATTTGAACCCAGGTTTCTAAATTGGACAATTAACCTACTAGAGTGCTTAGTAGCCTCTAACTGTGGCCTTTCTGGGACATCTTGTTACTTAGCATGGCGTACCTGCAATCTGAGGGCAAACACAAGTTCACAGGGCAGCTGTGGTGTCCTGACGGGTGAAAGGTCTGCCCTCAAAGCAAAGAGTTTATCCCCCAAGGCTCAAGAGAGAATTGGACATTCCTGCACTACACCACTGTTATCTCAGAAGACCTCTTTCCACTTCTGAAGCAGCTATTGCCCATCTCTTCAACATCTCTCTCTCTCTCTCTCTCTCTCTCTCTCTCTCCCCGTTTGCACCCACAAGCTGACTGGAGAAGTGAGTACCTCTAAATGGGCAGAGTGACCTACTATACCTAAGAAAACACATCACCTTTCTTCCCCAATATGCCACCATGGCCAGACGTCCTATGCTTTCAGGATCAAAAAGGCTAGAAAATTAAACATCACTTTTGGTTGTTGTCTTTTAGCAATTAAATTTTGAGCAAAGAACAATCCTGCTTTCTTCCTTAGCCTTGGGAAGCTCAGAGTTAAAAGCTGGCAGACACCCACCCTCGCGCTTTTGTCGCAGATCTGCCTCATGGGCGTCTGACAGCAGGTGACCTTCCCTTGAACAGCTGAGCTCCAATCTGCAGCTCCAGAACCCAACAAGCCAACAAATTAGGGACAAAGCAAGAGAGGAGACTTGTACATACTCTCTTGCTTCTCTGTAACATTTTGGTTTTGGTCTCGTTTATTTTTTGCATGTTTGCTGTGTATGAAATCTCATTGTTTTGAGCACCGTTTTAGAATATATATATTTTCTCTGGGCTTTTGTTAATAGCTGGAAAAGCTTTCTCAATAGATACCAGTGGCTTGAAGATGTTTAGTCAATAGCTTTTGAGGACTAGTTACTGTTCCCACCCCACCTGCATTGCTGAGACAAACAGTTTGATAGTGGGAATGTAGCCTCTGGTGGGGATTACAACTATCCTGGGATCTCCAAGCGTAAAGTATTGGTTTCAGCTGGCTACTTTAGTCTATCCAAATGCCTACCTGTTCTCTCATGTTCAATCTGAACATATGTAAATAAATGGATAATAGGGGGTCATAAATATCCATTATTCTCCTTCGCAAAAAAGCTAGCAATGTAAAAGGCTGACCCCTCCCACACCTTTCTACCACTTATCATGGTGAAGTGAACAATGCAATAAATTCTTGCTGCTAAATAACTGCTTTTAAATAATACTAACACTTTGTGGGGGACAAATACCAGCTTAGTGATGATTCTGGGCAGGAAAAAGATGATGAGCCCTGATGTGGACTGGACATACATTCCAGATCAGGGTGCTATGGCTGCTTTTTCTTCAAAATTACAAGTGATCAATTTAAGTACACATTTTTTTAAAATGTGAATATTGTGACATCTAATTTGATCTCATATATACCATTTATAAAAATTCCAAATAACTTCAAGCTAGCCAGTGAACCAGCCAGATGAAACATGGGGATTTTAAAATTTCATTTATGATAAGTAATAAGGAAACATATTCCAAAATCCTGATTTTTTCATTTTGAGGAGTGGGGAAAATAGGCCTTCCCAATTTTGAAATACTTTAATAGTATTTCACTGAATTCCACACTACTGAATATTCCAAAGACAGTACATTTCTTTTCATGTTTACCTGGAAGACCCAGTAAATTCAATGGGACACATTCCCTGGTAAATATGTATAGGATTCCAGTTTTAAGTGAATATGTATACGAAGAGTTTGAATTTTACAAAAATAGGTGGAGTATGGTACCTGATGTTGTGGGGGAGGGTTGCTTTTCTTAATGAATTTCAGTAAATTGCAGGTGTTACAAACTTTTCTGTTTTCTAAGGCTGGATTTATTTAAACTTCAGAAATCCCAAACAAATACAGGAAGAGGGATGAGCTAAATGTATTCCTGCTGAATGAGGGAAGGAAGCAAGGGGGAAGGCCAGGGAAGGAAGATCACTTACTCCTAGAAGGAAATGACATTTTGGGATTTTCTACACAAGGTATTTATTGTGTGCTGTCATTCCCTAGTCATGGTTGTTTACACGTTCTTTAGACAATGTTGTGACGCTCCAGTTTTGTTTCTATGTCTAATGAGCATTTTCGGCAAGTTTATTTAGAGCAGGGAAAATGAGGCAATTAATTTTAAAAGTGAAAGAAATATCTTTTTTACTTGTGTATTTGTGCTATTCTACTACCTAGATGTTATGTAGCAGGAAAGGAAATGCTCTTTATGTAGTGCTCAGATCTCAATTCTGTAGATACAGCGGATTAACAGCCTCATGTAGAAAAGCACTACTTAAAATCCACATTTGGCTTTGTCTATGGACCAGGAATTTAAATACCAAATACTCATATTTTTATTAATAAAACTAATATTACAAACAAACATAATGAACATTACAGTCAATAGAAAAAATACTTCATTGTGTATTAAGTTTAGAGATGGATTCTTAAACTAGTCCTTTCTAGTGATTTTGTTTTGGTCTGTGTTTAATTGCCTTACTCATCCTAAAACGTCTCTCCATAGAGTTACATGTGTGGCTGGAGGTGTCAGTCCAGGACTATTTTTTGTTTGTATAGTCAATAAATGGACACCAAATTTCAATAAAATTGTCTGTCTCTGATTTTCCAATCACTTGGTTGGATCCGGATTTATTACACTTACAGTAGACCCATTCAGATAAATGGAACTTAAGTTATCCATGTTTTAAATATGATAGAATCATAGAATCATAGAATAGTAGAGTTGGAAGGGGCCTATAAGAACATTGAGTCCAACCCCCTGCTCAATGCAGGAATCCACCTCAAAGCATACCTGAAAGAAAGATGGCTGTCCAGCTGCATCTTGAATGCCTCTAGTGTGGGAGAGCCGGCGACCTCCCTAGGTAATTGGTTCCATTGTCCTACATCTCTAACAGCCAGGAAATTTTTCCTGATGTCCAGCCGGAATTTGGCTTCCTGTAACTTCAGCCCATTATTCCGTGTCCTGCACTGTGGGATGATCGAGAAGAAATCCAGGCCCTCCTCTGTGTGACAACCTTTCAAGTATTTGAAGGGTTGGGGTTTGAGTTGGGGTTTGGGGTAGGGGTAGGGTTCAGTCTTCTCTTCTCCAGGCTAAACATTATTTTCTTACTTTTATTACATTTATATACCGCCCCATAGCCGAAGCTCTCTGGGCAGTTTACAAAATGCAAGTTTACAGTAGAAATATCACAAAAATATTCAACAATATGCTACAACAATATTTAACAATATACTAAACAACATCACAATAATACTCAAAAATATACTAAATACAAGTTTACAGCAAAACAGAACAGATAAGGAAAAAAAACACAACTTGGTTGGAATAACATCTCTCCCCCTGAAGCAGCACCTCCCATACTTCAGCTCCAGCCTTGCTTTTTAAAGTCTCCAGGCGTGGGAGGGAGTAGGGGAGCAGGTGGAATAGCTCACCCTCGATGGCACAGCATCTCTTCCTCTGAAGCAGCACCCTCCCTCGTCCCAAATGGTGAAGGATCAGTGGCGGAGTGATGCCATCCCCTGACAATCGGTAGATTGTTGGTGGATCACAGAGTTTTGCAAGAGTGCCATTAATGTTGCAACTCTACAATTAGCCTTCTTGGGATGATGCTCATGCTCTCTTTCCCTCCTCTCCCGCAGACATTGGACAACCTGGAACAGAGATTTTCAATATGCCGGCCATTACTGGAACAGGTAGGTGTTGTGCTTCCTCTCCATCCGGCGTCTGGCTCTCCCCTGTATTCCACACAGAATTTTGCAAGCTGTGTTGAACACCCTCAAATAATTTAGGCATGATATATGCTGCAATGAATGGGCAAGGCTGATAAACTCAGTTCGTTCAGTCTCTCCTCATAGGGCTTTGTTTCCAGTCCCCTGATCATCCTCCTTACCCTCCTCTGAACTCCCTCCAGCTTGTCTGCATCCTTCTTGAAGTGCGGTGCCCCAAACTGGACGCAATAATCAAGATGAGGCCTAACCAGAGCTGAATAAAGGGGAACCAGTACCTCACGTGATTTGGAAGCTATCCTTCTGTTAATGCAGCCCAAATAGTATTTGCATTTTTTTGCAGCCACATCACACTGTTGGCTCATATTCAGCTTGCGATCTACAACAATTCTCGATCTAATCCCAGGAAGGCATGCTAAGAATGAGTCCAACACACTCCTAATGTGACATTGTGAAGGAAGAGCTGGTAATGGCAAACAATCTGTGTTTCAATCATTCTTCTTTTTTGCAGAATGTGGAATCAGAAGATTTCTAGGAACAGGGTTTGAAATTCGCTGTATAACAGATTGCAACATATAGGTAATAATAAAAACAAAATTTTATTTAATGTAAAGCATTTTCTGAATTATTTTGATGTTTAACTCATTTGTTGTTTTCTGTTTAACTATATTGGTGTGTCGGGTGGGTAGAGAACACCTCCGTTTTAAAAAAAGATATACTAACAGGTGAGGGAGGGAATTTTGCATCAACATTTATGTGAAGGCAAATGTCATTTTGAGCTTTTGACCCTCAAACAGCCACATTCCTCTGGCAGTCACTAGAGCTATCCTGGAGTAGAACTGCATTCCCCCAAAATACTGCTCTCTGAATACTCAGAAAATGCAATTCCCTTGCAACATTTTTTTTATTTTGAAGGAAGATGCTTGGTTTCTAAATATAACTGTAAAATATTGCATGGGGTAACAAGGTGCATTGTTTGTACTGGACATTTCACACAGATGCCTGTCTGTGTAGAGACCCAATTCATCCAGTCCTTAACCTTTGTTATTAAAGGTGTGTGTGTGGACTGGGGTTGGGGATGAGAAATAGTTTGAATCAACATTAGGTCCACATGTGGAGTGCATCTGTACACCCTCCCAATGGAATCACAGTCCTCAACTGGATGAGTTTAAGAATCAGCTCGCAGTGTCTCAGCCTCAACTACTTGTTTGTGAAATGGAAATAACAATTGTTTCCCCCACAGGTTTGATGCAAGGGTGCAAACATGCTAAACTCTCTGCTGATTGAGTGCTCTTAGACAGAAGCTGTCAGAAAGTATAGACAGAACATTGTTCTTTGCTTCAGTTTTTTCTTCAGAGATGTTCACTTGCGCTCCATTTCTAAAAACTGAAAGGGAAGAGTAGTGAGGAGTCCTGATGTGGGAACAGAATGTGCATTAACATGTCAGAGACGGAGGATGGGGCCGACATCAGCTCCTGGTGCCTTTTATGCGTGTTGCCATGTTAAAGCTAGTTGCCTGGCAACCTGTTCTCTGGGTAAAATTTGGGATGGCAATGGCTGTAGGGAGAAAGCAAGATGCTGCTTTTGCCACCCCTCTCACGACACACAGTGATTGAAAACGGGGGAGGGAGGACACAGGAGCAAAGACACCCATTCTGAAAGAGCAAAGCTGCTGCCTCCCCACCCCGGACTGGATTCCCCTTCCAAATTCTCCAAGTAGCAAGGCCTGCATTGTTCTCTGGATTCTCAAGCTCACAGGGTGGCCTCTCTATGGAGGTTCTGGCAGTTGCTAGGCAACAGATATGCCCCCTCCCTTTAGCAGTCCCTCCAAGTTTTTGTAGGGGCTATACATTAATCTCTGCACCTGCTCAGAGGTGCTCTCTTTATGAATCAAAAGCAGCAGTCAGGGTTTAATCCTGATAAACTCTGCCTCCGCAGCAAGGACAGCTCCAGATGTACTGTGGGAGCCAAGAAATGGCAAGAGATGGCTTGCACTGGAGAGACAACCAGCTCCTAACAAGATTGTCACCCTTGGATTGGAACTAGATGTTACAAGGAAAATACCAGGTTCCAGTGGAGGTTGGTGGCCGATGTCAGTGAGGTGGTGGATTTGTTCCGGGTTTCATTCTGAACCAGTTAGAACTCTAAAGGAGCTTCGCACCTTGGATAACTCCTTTAGAGTTCTGACTGGTTTTGACTGAAATCTGGTGCGGATTCCCCACCCCACTGACTTCAGAGCCACCAGTCTCCACTGCCAGGTTCCTAATCCCATATTTCTCTCATAATGTCCGGGGGCCAGGGGAGGGGGCATACCTGCAGGGGAAGCAGAGTGCCAAATAACCAGAATAAAGCAGTGTGCAAGCACCCGCACATTGCCTTTGTGCCTGTTGTCCAGCTATACCTCAGGCAAACATACAACTTGTGTTCTGGGTTCTATCCCTGCTTCTATCCCCAAAACACTGATGGGCTCTGCCCAGGATCCACTTCGGGTTCTCACCCAGGCCCTGCCTAGCTACCAGCCGCAGATGTTTCGAAGCCACAATCATATTTTCAGTCATCACCCTGGCACAAATCTGGAGAAAAAAATATTTAAAATCTCTTAAGTACTGTTTATGCAGGACCATGTGCTTTGTAATAATAGCAGTTATATGGCAGTATATGAGTGATTACAGTGCTTCCATATATTGATCTTGTTCGGACAATACAGAAACCCATCATGGGTTAATTAACCCTGAAGGAGCTGCAGTGTGTGCTGACCACCATTGTGAACATGTCATGTTGTGCAAACCTGACTGGTGGGGTTTATTTTGAGGGCTAAGCAACCCTTGCATAACCCTACAAGAGACTATGGATTATCCTTATAATGACATGATGGAGTATGCCTGCACTAGAGATGGCAGGGGGCAGTTGTGAGGGGACGGAGCCTGAGAAAAAGTGGCTGAAATGGGTTTTGAATCAGAAATTCCTAGATTCATAGCTTGTGTTTCTAGCTACTTTAATTTATATGACTACACTCACTTTAGGACTAAGCCTGGACATTGAAAAAAAGCTTGGGGTTGAGCCCTGACTCAGATTGAGCCCCATCTAACTTTCGCCCTAGATCTGCCTCTCTATTAGCACTATGTGAGTTATAAGAAATGATTAGAGGCCATTCCATAGGCATCACCCCATCATCTCTTGGCCAGATGGCTTGGCACAAAAGAGATAGGCAATAGCAGCAGCAGCAGAAAGCTCCCTGGAGCGGAGCCTGGGGGATCCAGCATCTTGCTGAGCTCTGTTCACGACAATCCACCTTTTGTTCTCATCGCGCCTCCGCAGCCAAATTCCCTGGGCCTTTTGAAAGCCAGATGGGGCAGCGCTGGGAAGATTGGCTGGGCAGGTCTGAGTTGAGTGATTAACATCATTGCAATATGTTTGTCTGAATTGAGTTTAAGATAATTTGGCCCCCTCCAGTCCCTTGGTATGATTGAACTTCAAAAACCAAATGCACAGGACTAGCAGATACTGAAGACAATTTGCTTCATATTTCATGTAGTTCCATCAAGCAGCCTCGTAGTCTTGGAAGATGCCAAGGAGCTGACCAAGACTTGTGATACCTTGTGGTCTGAGGTATCACATGCTACTGGAGGATCTAATAGGATCAACAGTGTACAATGTCTACTGTGAGTTTTGGGGTGTACATCATCAACCAGGTCTACAACCAATCTAGAAAGTAGACTGGCATGGAACCAGAAACCCAAACATTGCCTAGGTAGATCCAAAGCTGCAAAGCAACAATCCACTGCAGTGTCATTGTTAGGCTGATATGTAAGTGTCCATATGTGCAGTTTTGAAAGGATCACAAATTAAGTAGGGTCATACAAATATTTGTGCAAGAGAGAACTGCTGCAAGCATAACTTGTCATGTAAGGGTGAAAGCAAGTGGACTAGCCGAAATGTCCTCTTCTGCGCAACTATTAAAAGGTTAAGGAACTTGCCTTCCTTTCCATATTAAACTAGAGGGAGCCCTTAAAATGTCCTAGCACTTCTTTCCATTTTGTGACACAAAGACAAGTACTGAAGTTTTTTTTTTAAATCTGTCCACTGATATCTTTCCAAAGTTTCTGATTTACAACACATTTTTCCTGCTTGTCTGGACAGGTCTGTTTAACAGCTGGATTAGGTGGGATCTATAAGCAGCTCCGTCAGAGTCTGCACAAGAACTTGCTCAGACAGAAGAGCCAAAGTCAGCAGCTTGGTAAGACCAGGTTGAACCTGGTGGTCCTGCAGTGCAGCAAAGAGCAAACAGCAGCTCCCACCTCTAGTGAACTATCTTGATAGTGCAGTAGGACACTTGGGTCCTTTTGACAGAGTCCATGAACTAAAACTCCTCTGACATCTACAGGTAGGGCCAAAGAAAGAGTGCAATGCCTTCAGAGTCTCTCCATGTTACCAGTTTTTAGTGTATTAAATTCACCTATGCTTTGCTATCCATTCATGATGCACAATCACTTTCCCACAAGGTTGTTCGCTATTCTCTGGAAGTTTTTGTATGTGCACGTTTATAAAACATTAACAGCCTTAGCTGTCGAGACATGGAAATGAATCTGGGCAAGCAGATTCAGGAGATATTCTACATTTCAGGTTCAAATTGGGCTCAAGCCTCCAACCTAGTCTCCAGCTTTCTACTCAATTTTGAAACTGATTGTGCCAGTAGGGAAGGGACTAAGTCTTGCCAAAACTCTTGTACTTGTGTCTTCAGATTGCAAGCAGTTGGGACCCAAGTGACAGCTTGGCAGGCAGGTGGTACAAGGGAGGATGGGAAGGGTTCCCAGTATGGCTGTAGTCTAGTGGGAACCAAATTTGTAAAGAGCCTGCCTCTCTGTCTTGTACCCAAGAGATAATGCACTTACATGTGACTATTGGTCTGTGTGTGTGGCAGGGGGAAGAGGAGAGCATAAGGCAGGCGAAAGCTGGTTTATCGTACAACTGTCCCTCACCTGAATAAAATGCTTATTTTGAGCTGCAATTATTATCTTCATTCCAATGTTTAAACTGTTTAATTCAGAGCAATTCCCCCATATTAACAATCCCTAATATCAAGAATCAATTGTATATGAGAAACTACAAACTATACAATCATTATTAACTATAAATGCTACCATTTATAGCATTTCAATAATCTATGCTCTGGTAAACTTCAAATTAGATTACTACAATGCACTTTATGTGGGGTGGCCCGTGAAGACTGTTCAGAAATTGCAGCTTGTGCAAAATGTGGCTACCAGTTTACTAACTGGGACCAGAAGGTCTGAACATATAGGACCAATTCTGGCCCATTTGCATTGGCTGCCTATATGTTTCAAGTCCGATTCAAGGTGCTGGTTTTAACCTATAAAGCCTTACACAGCTCAGGATCGCAATACCCGATGGAGTGCCTCTCCCGACCTGAACATACCTGGACACTACAATCAACATCCGGGCTCCCCCTGTGCCACCTCCGAGGAAGGCTCGGAAGGGAGAGGGTCTTCTCAATGGTGCCCTCCCCCAACTATCGAATGAGTTCGCCTCTGAGGCCTGTCTGTCACTGACATTGTTATCGTTTCACCGCTAGATAAAAACCACCATCTACTCCAAGGCATTTAATGGTATATGATGAGGCATCTATGTCTGCTGTTTTAGAACATATCTATTAGGAAAACATTGTTAATTAAATTGTTTTCAGCTATTTACAGTGTTTAAATTTTTCTATGTTAAATTTTTTAGACTATTTTTATTATTTATTTATTTATTTATTACATTTGTATACCGCCCCATAGCCGAAGCTCTCTGGGCGGTTTACATAGGATTAAAAACAATTAAAAACAATATGCAAAAATTAAAACAGCAAAAACATACAACATACACACAATCTGTACATTTAAAAACCACTTCAACACTTCAAAAAACTTCAAAAATACATTGTATTTTGTATTTTTTGGATTGGAAACCACCCAGAGATCACACTTCAGCTATGGGGCAGTATAAAAATGAAATAATAAATAATGCCAATTATTCAGGCTTTTAAACCATTATCTATGCAACATGCCTACACAACATTAAACCATTATCTACCCAACATGCCTACAATGCATTTGGGGCCATATTTTCGCCATTTTATGGGGAACACTGAAACTGAGTAACTTGACCAAGGCCGGACAATTACAGTGCAATCCTAGGTATGACTTCAGAAGTAAGTCCTATTAAATTTAAAGGAACATACACCCGGGTAAATGTGTATAGAATTTATAGGTTGAATTCAGGTCTCACAAGTCTATGTAATGAGTCTTGAACTATGTACAATTTTATAATTTATCCCAGTTCAACAAAATTTGTCTGACCGGGATTGTGTACAATGTGGCTTGCTGTGCAGAATTTTGAGAGCTCTCTCATTATTCTGAGTCTCATAGCTTTCCCTTTTAAAGTTCCTAGTCCTTATTGTAGTAGAAAATAGTGATGATACCTGCACTGTTTACTAAAATCTCAGAAATGAAACCAAAGACGTTACCAGAAATTAAGGTTGGGATTTGCACTGTCCTAAATTGCTAGCTTAATAGAACCATTACCTTCCAAAAAAAGCCAAAAATAAAACATGTCTGGAAACAGAGCATCCAGTATTTAATAAACTAAGAGCATAGTGCCAGGCATAGTGCTTTTAGAAGACACTACACAACCCTCTGATCTCAAAGTGTTGCAGCCTTTAGTGAATGTGAACAGACTGGCAGTGGCTACTCCATGGTAAGGGAACAATTTGGACTGCACATGCTCAGAGATTTTTGGTACTATTTCACATGTTCCTAGCTCATTCACATATTCCTAGCTCTTTAAACATCTCAGCTTCACAGGACCTCAACTATCAGAAAATGGGCATACACATGTTCTCATTCACCATAGAACAGTCACTTTCAAAATTCCACCTTTTTGTAAATGTCTAATACCTAGCATGGCATCAACATATCTTTTGAGTTCTCTTCAACCATCAGCCAATGCAGGACAAACGAAGGCCCGATACAGACATAATGCTTAACCATGGTTTATTTTCCTTAACCATGGTTAAGCGTTATGTTTGAATATCTAGCCCATGGGTAAGGATTTATTGCAAACCATAGTTTGTATTAATCATACTGAAGCATTGCATCTGCATCAAGCAAACTGTAGCTAAGGCAATTTCCTAAGCTTTAAGCATCTCAGCTTGTGCAATGACAAGCGGGGGAGAGAGAGAATACAAATAAAAGAGCCTTTTCCAAACCTAGTGCATATTGAATAGACTGGTAGAGCAGATATCTGGAGAGTTCTATCTTCTTCCCCTCCTTTCCATTCAATTTCATTTCATTGCTTTTTTTATTTGAAAGGAATTTTCAGTTCTCCTTCTGGCAGCCTCAGCAACCGGGTGCCACGTGTAAAACCTTGGCAATGTCATTGCCAAACAGACCATGTGTGTGGGAGTGACAAATTGCATGGCATTCAGAGAAGGGTGGAAAAAAGATTCCTTTTGAGAAACAGAATGCAGGAGAGAGGGAGGGAGGGGGAGGGAGGGGGAGAGAGAGAGAGATTTAAAGCTCTTTCAAGTCTCATTAAAATTTTTACCTCTTCATGAGCGGAGCGCAAATCGGGAGTTGAGGCGCGTTATCTATTCGATTATGCGCATTATCGAATGCCCGTTAGATAGCGAGTTTTATTTTGCTGCGGGCCGTTGAAGTGCATTTTGACTATGTAAACAAGCGATTCTCCGCATTAACTACTTCTAAAGCGCATTTCAAACAACCGGTAAGGCCACCAGTTGTGCGCTCAATTACCTCCCGCGTACAGTCATTTACCATAAAAGCACTTCCGAGAAGATGCGCATAATCAGAGAACCAGGCATCAAACCGAATTCTTATAGAGGGGGTCAGAGAGAGAGAGAGAGAGAGAGAATGACTGTGTCTGTGTGTGTGGACGAGTATTAGCCCATTTGTACACCAGACCTTCACTCCAATGATCTCCATTTGCCAGGGACAGCCCTGGACACTGTTGTCCATATATTGCCTTTTGAACATTTTGTGGGATGCCATTTAAGAACCTTGTTAGTGTAAACTGCTAGAGCTGCCATTAGGTTTCAGCCCCTCCCAGTATCAAGTTTCTAGAAACTAATCCTTGTAGGCTGCAATTC
Organism: Anniella stebbinsi; assembly: GCA_029215795.1. Taxonomy (NCBI): domain Eukaryota; kingdom Metazoa; phylum Chordata; class Lepidosauria; order Squamata; family Anniellidae; genus Anniella; species Anniella stebbinsi. The sequence goes on from JARDYH010000008.1 coordinate 47,398,852, forward strand.
AATGGTACCAAGGAGGGTGCCCCAGGATTCATCAGATCTCCCAATCCAAGGGCAGAGAGCGCTCCAGCCATGGAGATTTGACCTGAGATACACTTGCCCTAGCTTGCATGGAAATGTCCACAGCGGTTCTTTTCCAACACGAGAACTCTTGACCTCAGAACAAAGGCAAAGGTGGTGGTTTGGGAAAGGCTGTAGATCCACAGGTTCAACAGCTGTCCTGGCCCCAGACAGATCAACTTGGCTAGTGATCTATAGCAACCTTGGAGCTGGTGTAGATCGTCCTTCCCATTGGTTTCTTCTTACCTTTAGGGCATCTTCATGTAAATGCCCACACAGAAATAATGTGTAGCATACAGGTGGCCATTTCACACTCTGCAGTTGATGAGGTTCATGTTCATAACAAATGATAGAACAATTATGTTTTCCTAACATATCTTTAACTAAAAGAACAAACAGTCTCTGTGCTTTTAAATTAGCGTAGCACAGATTATTGCAGAGTAAATGAATATAGCACGCACAGATGGAGAAGAGCCTGCAGCAACGTCTAATAGAGGTGGTGTAGTGTGTGTGCATGTGTGCAAGCACACACACACACACACACACACACACGCATGTGCACTCAGGCAGCAAACCTTGGGTGTGAGAATAATGATGTTCCCACCAGTACATCAGAATATTCCTATTTTCATCTGTGAAGTGCTGGAGGGTGTGATAAAATGGGGAGAGGGGCTGTGTGAGAAAAGGGACCAAACACGTTTGTGTATTGTAGTACAAGAAACTGAAGTGAATTTGTTAAAGAAAAGATGCTGGGGTTCAAGTTTACATTAAGCCTAAGCAATCCTACCCCTAACCCCAGATAAATGGAGGGTTATAGCAGTTTCTCAATGTCAAAGGAAAGGCATTCTGCAAATACTCAGAAATACTGTTACTACTAAATGGGTTCCAGACTGGAACCCTGGATTTAGCCCTGACCAGTATGGAACCTTGTACACAAAAGTTCAGCCCTGACCAGTATGGAACCTTGTACACAAAAGCTGCAATTAAGCAAATTTCTTTCTCCCCTCACCCTCCCGCCCACACCTCTTCTTGGCAATACTGCCTGCTTCATTTATGTCCTTATTCAGCCTCTTGTTAAGATCACAGGCAAGGTAGCAACATATCTTTATCACACTCATTCTTGCAACAGACATACTACTGGTTGCTATATTATTCCCGTTTTTCTAGATCAAAGATTTACAGGCAGGCAATGGATTCCACCCCATTTGTCAGATCTGTCTTCAACACTGGTTCCTGAATTGGCTGCCTCATAACAGAGCCACCCCTGCAAACAAAGCCTGCAATACATACCCCACACTTACTCACTCTGTGGGCCTTTCCACGCAATCAGTTCATAACACTACAAATGCCAGTTGTTCCTTGTGTTTCATCAATTTCTGCTTTTATGTCACCCTTGTCTAAATACTCTGGGTGGTTAGCAACCATTTAAGAAAAAAAGCAGTAAAATTGGACTCCCAGTTTAAAGGTACATTACATCAAAGCTCAAGGACCTCTAGGGAAGGGCTGCACAATTTATGAACCACCACCCATCTACATTGGCGTGCCAGGTGTTTGAGTATACTGCCACCCCAATTTGTGCAAGCGGTAAAAGCAGACAGTTTATAGCTGGCAGTTTGGAACATAGAAAGCTGCCATATACCAAACTAAATCATTGGTTTATCTAATGCAGAATTGTCTATACTGGAGTCAGTTCTGCTGGGTTTCAGATAGGGGTCTTTCCCAGCCCCATCTGGAGATGCTGGAGATTGACCTTTTGCATGCAAACCATGTGGCCCTTCTCCAGTTGATGGGTCAGCAATTGTCACCTCAGGCTGGCTAGCACATTTCACAATTGTGATGCGGCCCCTGCAAATGCCACCTTGCAGCTTTTGCTGTCTGAATTTAGAGCACGGGACTGGAAAGAAGGCGCTGTGGGTCATTTTAAATGTTGCAATGAAACTAAGGGATGTGGCCTCTGAGAACTGAGGGGCCCCAGACATTCTCTTTCAAGGAAGCATTTATGCATTTGAGAGATTATATTCTCCCAGCACTCAAGTCAGAACATAGCACTACTGGCAAAGTGAGATTTATTGCTAGAAGGGCCTGCATAATTCAGAGCAATGAAAGTCACAGGCACTGACTGGATGGATCCCTTACTATTCCTGCTGATAAGCAACTATTTCTCTATCTTTACCTCATATTGATGAACCCTAACAGTGCTCAGCTTGCACATAAGACCTGAAACTGCCTATGCTGTATTAAGACACACTTACTAAGCTGTGTGGGATCTACTTTGTCACAACTTAATCCTATACTGCTGTGATACACATATGAATACTGCAAGCATCTCGGAAGGGTCAAGTGGATGAGTCTCTTTACTGTGTTAGGAGAGTTCCATTTGAGTTGGTGGGAAAGAAAGATACAATCAGCCTGCCCATGTAATTACACTATTCACACATATCACAGCCACATGAGATAAAACCAAAGGAACTGCCCTTTAAGAGCCTCACATCAATACACTTTAGGTATGGCCAGAGCCAAATAAGGAATTCTTTAAAGGTGGAATTCTTGGGCAAGGAAAAAGTTCCAAACTGGCTCCTGGGCCTAAGACATGGTCAGATTAGCAAGGAAATATCAATGTGGTGATTGGATTGCCAACCTGAGGCCCTTTAGAGGCTGCCAAGAGTTAGAATGATGGCACATTAAGCACAGAAATCTAGGCAAGCATCACCACGCAGTGAGGGGGAGAGACAGCACACTAGTCCCTCCATCAGAACTCATTATATAAGAAATAGGCCCACACTGAATGCTTCATCTATTCTGCAAAACTGGAGCAGGTTCAGAGAAACTCCAGAGATTTTTCTTAATCAAGAATTTAGCTATCCTCCCCAACTAACAGCTAGAGGTACTTGGATAAGGAAGACGTCTAACTAGGTCAGTTAGGATTACTGGCCCCGCTGCCTCGCTGCAGAAGGACTGGCATTTCCAGTCATTGACACAGACCACAGCAAGTCTGACAGCTGCATTTCGTCTTCTCTCCTTGATGTATTCAGGTTGCACAGGGATATTGCACACACATCCACTTTTGTGGGCTCCAGGCAGTGGCAAGCATATCCACCTCTTGGTATATAGGCCTAAACCTATTGTTGGCCTTGTTTGTAAACTCCATCCCATGTAAAAATAGATTATTTATTTACAATATTTGTCTACGGCTCCACATCCAAAGATTTCAGAGTGAACAGCAGAATAAAAACACCATGTTAAAATTATTTATATTTTTAAAAAGAACAGAGTTCTGATGAAACTGAGTTTTGATAAACCATGGCTGGCATTCAAGGAAGGCTTCCTGAAATGTTTTCAGGAAGCGGCGGAAGTAGCACAATGCATTACGGATTGCTTATACAGGATTTTGCAAGTGCTTAATCTTTTTCCTGGATTTGCCTCCCGACAACTAAGATCAATATTAGATCGACTTTACAGATAGGTAACTGAGGTTAAAGGAATAGCTTTGCCCCAAAACAAGCTGATGTACTATTTCAAAGCAGGTTTATACTTTCAAAGACCCAACCCTACTCCAGCATTCCCCAATTTGGTGCCCTCCACATGTGTTGGACTACACACAAGTTGAACAATGAGTGCTAGCAATGTAGGAAGCTGCCTTATACCAAGGCAGACTATTGGTCCATCTAGTCCTGTATTGCTGACTGGCAGCAGATTGCCAGGGTTTCAGGCAGGATTCTTTTCCAGCCCTACCTGGAGTTGTTGGGGATTGAAACTAGGACCTTCTGTGTGCAATGCATGTGCTGTACAACTAAGCTATGGCCCCTCTGAAGATGTATGTTGAGTTGTAGTCCAATACATATTGAGGACATCAGGTTGGAGCAGGCTGTACTCCATAGACTATATTAATCCCACCCTCCTTCTTCCACATCGTGTTCTTCCTTCTCATTCCAGATGCCTCCACCCCTTACACATAAGGCAAAGAAGAAAAAAGAGTACGAGAGAGGCTTCTCTAATATAGGGGAGTCCCCTCTAGTGCTCTAACCTTTGTCAATTCTCCCAACACTGTTTTTAACTACCTGATGGTAGAAAGGAGCTGCTCACACTTTTTATTCGGGCAGAAATATTGAAAGCGGTGTGGGGGTGGGGAGTAGAGGGTAGCCTCCTGAGGCAGGTACCTTAAATAAGCATTTGACTATCACTAGATCTGGGGGAAAGGGAGAGAGAACTTCCTACATCTACCTGTGTAGGATGAGACAAGATCCCAACTTCTCAGGAAACAGGGAGGGGAGAGAAGTGAACTCATAATTTATTACACTGATAGGCCATTTATACACCACATCATTGTCTACATATGGCCATCAGCTCTACTCACTAACAGCTCATAGAGGAGCTTGGTGTGAATTATGCTGCCCTCTACTGGCTTGGTTGCTAATCAGTGCAAATGGCTCACATACCCAATCTATTTGACTGAGCGACTTATTTTGAGAACTCATTCTACTGTAATTCCTCAATGATCATACTTGCACAGTCCAAAGCAAGAATCATCATGATGGACACATGTATAGAATGCATTAAACTCTTCTCTTCCTCCCATCCCCACAACCATGTACACACATCCTGTGTGTGTTTCTTGAAGATAGCTAGTTCCTTAGCATTCATTTTGGAGAAACATGTGTAGAAGTGTGAGTAACCTCCCCAAAAAGGCTCATAAAGTAGAGGGGATTAAGGCAGGCCTTTCAAACAGTAAGGGAAGCACTTTAAGATCCAGCACAGCATTTGAGATACGCTTCCCCACAGTATTCACTTACTCCACTACCAAATGTTCTACATGACTGCCCCAATCTCCATTCCCTCTTTGCTACCGTTGGCCCTTGCCAAATTCTTAAGAGAGCTGAGGTTTGGAAGCCAAATTACACCAGACAAAGCACATGAAAATGTGTTCATGATTCTGTTCTCAGGTCTTTTTCAGGTTACAGGGTACCATTCAGAATCTTAGTTATATAAATTGAACCAAAAAATTGCCACCAAGTAATTCCTATCATCTATTACATATCCCGTATCAAGTAGTCACAACGTTGTTTACAAAGGCACAGTGACAAGGGCGGGAACAAAAAGGTTTATTAACAAAAAATAGCTATCACAGTGTCATTAGGTCTAAGATTTCAAAACTGATATGTTAAAAGGATACATTTCAAACGTTAAGGCAGAGAAAAAAAACAAATACATTTAGAACATAAAAGGCTTTTTCTTCAAATGCCAGCTGTACTTTCTTAAAAATTAAATTAAAAGGGTTATCAAATTAAAAACAGGCCATGGTACTTCACGTAGGAAGCTACACATGCATGAAAAAAGCAGACAGGCCTGGGATGGCTCCCAGAAACCTTGCGCCAAAGTCAGCCCAGTGCGAGTGGCTGTAGGTTGACCACTTCCCAGTATGGTTTTGTAAGTGAATTAAAAATACATACAAAGTGCAGGAGAGGATTAGTGGAAGCCATGCTGCCTGGCAGGCAAAATCTAAGCTGCAAAGTGCAGGCATGTAGACTGATAGCCTGCAGGACATCACTTAATGAGTTCTGAAGGGTCAGTGCTATTTCAAGGGGCAAACAAATGGGCCTCTTACCTTTTAAATAACTTAATAGGGGCTGGTCAGACCATGAAGCTTCCACGGTTACAGGTTTCTGCAAGCTACTAACCACACAGAGATGTGCCTGTTGGTTACCCCAACACACGTAAAGGTTATTCTTCTCGGGGAGGTAATGGAGCTAAGTAGGGAGAACAGCTCATGGCTACAAGGGTCAAGTAGTTAATTGCCACAAGGGCTCATTCTAAATGAAAAGTCTTCTTCCCGAGGGGTGGGGTGGGGTGAAAGAAAGTGGCAACTGAAAAGATATCTACTGCTTTCAGACAGCGTGACCCTTCTCCAAACTCTTCTATTAATTTCAATCCAAGAAACTAACAAGAGTTTGTACAAGAAGGACTTATTCTAAAATCTTATTACTGAACTAAAAAGTCAGCCAAGGAAAACAGTTTCACACAACTCAAGCTAACGAGGCCAGTTAAACAGAATAGAAAGAAAGCAATGTCATGTTCTTCAAATGAGAAGTTAACATAAGGAAGAGTTGGGCAGTTTTAGACACCTAACAACAGTCACACCTAGAAAGGAATAGAATGAAAACTGCTTCTGTCTTAGCGAAAAGATAAATCTTACATACAACAATGTTTTTTACAGTCTCTTTGCCCCAGGATGTGTGTGCAAGTGTGTGTGTGCAAGTGTGTGTGTGTGTGTGTGAGAGAGAGAGAAAGTGAGAGAGAGAGCGTAAAGATACAGAATTTCATTGATGCCCTACTGATGGGCAATCTGTCCCCAATCACGATACTGACATAGTATGACACAGGAGAAGTGCCCTCATCCATGTGCATTGCCTATTACCAAGGGAAAGGAGAGGAGAGACTCCACACAGAGCTGTCTTCTGCTTCCCACAGGTGCCAGCTCTGGTACTCTACCGAAACCAGCAAAATGTGGAGTCCTTAAGTGTTGCTCCTTTCTTTGGATTTTTCATTTCTGCTGTCCTAGACAGAAAACAAGGGGGGAAAGAAAACAGAGGCCTGGCATTAACATGCTTAGGATCTGGCAGTACCACAGCTGACCAGTTTTAGACCATGGCAAGCAAAAAAGGGATCTATACAGAAAACTACTCCTATGCCTGTTCTATTTGCCTCTATTCCTATTTGCAGTTCATTTGAAAGCTAAACTATGACCTAAAGCATGGATGGGCAACGTTTTGGGTTGGAGGGCTCCATTAGCCTCCATGGAACCAACCCTTCGTGGACTACACATTTCCACTGCTGAAGTTGCTGCTGTCAATGAAGGTGCTGCCAAAATCCCAGCAACGGTGTTGGGAATCAGGGCACAAAGCCCGGTTTCCGAGCTGGCTCCTGCCAGCCCTTCAAATACCCGATTCTGCTGGGAACAGGTCATGTGGGGAGCACACTGTTTCACAGAATAATCACTTGGATTTGGGCAGCTACTGCAGCAGCTTGAGGCTGCGTTCAGCAACACAATAGTCAACAGTGGGGTAATAATCAACTTGACAGTTTATCTAGGAGGTACTCCCCACAAATGATAATAATCAAATGTGGTGTGGATTAGGATCAGTGTTGAGTTGCCTATTAGTCCACGCTGAGTTGACTCACTTATCCTCTGCCCTCTCCCCCTCAGTCTTCCCACTAGTATCCCATCAGCCATTGCTACCAAAAATCTATCCTACCAGCTGGACTAGAGCAGCAGCCACCCACTTTGACTGCTCTTGCTTTGTGATTATGGCTGATGAAATAACCAACAGTGGCCAAGGAAATAACCAACGGTTATTGGTTATTTCGGCCAAATAATCAACCGTTGGTTTAAAAACTCCCTCCACACAATACGATAACCCATGGAGGGTTAAATAACCAACTGTCAGCTACTTAAACCACCATTGGTTATCGTGTTGTCTGAACTCAGTCTGAGTGTATGTTTCCATGCAAATGGCCATCAAGGGCCACATCTGGCCCATGTCCTGTGTCCATCCCCTCCCTGATCTAAACTATGGTTAGTGCAAGCTATGGTTTGCTGTGCCCAGGATCAAACCAATGTCTTGGTCACACCCCTACTCACACAGTACCTTCTAAACACACACAAGTTTTTGCACTGCTATTTGTACAACCTTATAATGATCCAGCTGTTTACCAACAGGCCAGTGGATTAGACTAGATGGCCCTGGGCATTCTTGCTAAACTCGTTACTTCAAGCAAAGCACTACACTAAAAGGAGTTCACATTGATGAGGGTCATCCAGAGAATAAGCAGTTTTATGGATTTATGTGCTTTCTTAATTTAGCTGTGGTTTCTTGCTGACTATCTTGGGTAACTCACAATGCACTGTAGCCTTCTTCTTACTGGGGTGGCAAACCTGCATCTGGGCTATACCACTTCAGAGTGCAGGTAGAGGAGTTCACATGAAGGGATGCTCTTCAACAGAAACCATAGTATTTCTGCACACAGAAAAGTAGCACGATGAAGAATGGCTCTAGCTCAGCTTTCCCCCTCACATACTAGTTGTCTACATGAAGGAAATGTTTTTGTATGAATGGCCTTTTCATCACTCAGCCCCTACCTGCAGACTGAAGTGGTACAGCACAGTCATAGGTTTATCCTTTCCATGAGAGTTAGGCCTGTGTGTTTTTCTAGAGAACAAGTAAGTTCACAAGCCAGAAGTTGGCTGCATTCAGACAACACAATAGTCAATGTGGGGTTAATAGTCAACTCCACGGTTGACTATCAAGGAGGTACTCCCCACACAACGTGATTATAATCAACCAGTCATACTGTTAACATGTTAGACAGAGTGTTAAGAAACAGATTAGCCCTTAACTTGGCCAGCTGTTGCTGCTTTTCAATTCATCCTCTAAACACGAAGTAAGCATAGGTTTGAACTGAGTCAAAAGACTGGTATCCTGGGTAAACAGATTATCAAACAGACTTCATGTGAGAAAGTAAAATAGGAAGAGTAAAAAAATGGTTCCTGTTGTCATTACCTAATTTGGGACAATTTGCAAATTTTATTTAACACAGTATTTTTGTGGTGATGAAATGATAAAAGTGGCATTTTCACATGAACCAGAAAAAACGTTCAAAATAAAAGGAGGGAACAAATGTTTGCTCCAAATCAAGTAAATAATAGCATATTTTTTGTTTTTAACACTTAACAAAAATGACAACCAACATTGCTATATGTCACATTATTTCACAGTAAAATTGCAATGAGCAACATGGAATTTTTAGTGGGGTGCATTTTGTTTTAGTTAAACAGGGTCCAAATATCAACTTTGTTCTTAACATCTAAGCTCACCTTCAAAAGCGTTTAGAAATGTTAACTGGAGCCCTGTTTACAACCTGCAACGAGAATCTAGAGTTTGCAACATATCAAAACAAGTAGTTAATTTTTGCACTCTCAAACCACTTTTGTGGGTAGAGGAGAGCCTTGTGAATAGTGAACTCCCTCTCTTGGGAGCACACATGATCACAAAACAGAGGAGGATAGGGGAGGGTAAGTGACAAATACCTCAGGGGGTGGAGGCTTGATGGTGACTGGCTGGGATGTTCTTCGTGGTGGAGAAGGTTTTGGCTGCACTTGCTGCTGGACCGTGTTGTAATAGGTGACCCCTCCATACACCTGAGATTGGGCCTGTGAACCCAACAGAAAACTATTGATTTATTCCAAAGTGTGTCATTATATGATTTTTTAAAAAATGAAATGCAAAATAAATGTCAACACATAATAATACACATGTAAATCATAGCAGAAACCAACTTAAAAGTTAAAAAGAAAACATCAATACAGAGTAGATTGTCAAATTAGAGAACTCACAGGCTTGCGTGTTAATAAACTATCGAGCTATCTGCTTAAAAACAAATGTAAGAATTATTCTAGTAAAAAAATGGCAGATTCAGGTTTTATGGCAGATATTGTTATTCCAAAATGTAATACACTTTCCCCATTCATTATCAAGTTTAGGGCCTGTAGTAAAATTTCCTGCTGCATCCTAATTTGAGCAGAGACCCTACTCATCAATATAACCTCCCAGTCTTTCCTGCTTCATTCTTCTATAGGGTGGATTTTACAGCCTCATGGCATGGTCTGAGATCAGCTAAACTGACGCCAAGCAGGTCTGGTGGATGGGAGATCACCTGACCCATGTATTCCCCGTTGAGTTCCATAATGGAAGGAAGGCAGGATATAAAATCTACTAAAATAAATCAGTCTCCAACACTTTGCTAGCAACATTTTGGCAGGATATAATCAGATACACATTTTTGAAGAAGATTTTTGTACAGATTATTTGAGAGCAACAAAACTTCAAAGTGTGTCAATTTGCATGCTACGTGATGTGTATGAGCTACCTTCTCTTAGCTACTAAATTCCAAACCTGAAAATACTGAAACTAGGTCACATTTTGCTGAATATTCCTGGCAGACTGTTCTGTGTAATTGAACACTTTTACACTTAACTACAAACTGCCATGTTCCAAATTCTGGGGTTCTGTTCCAAAATACCAGTGCTACTTGATACCTATAAAGCCATAAAGGGCTTGGCACCTGGTGACTTGAGGTACCACCTTCTACCATCAGAGCCTGCCCAAAGCATATGAGGCCCTCCAGGTCTCTTTGCTGCCTGAGGTTAGATAGCTAGTGACCTCCAAGAGGGCCTTCATGGTTGTGGTGTTTTGCATGTGAAATGCCCTCTCCAGAACAGCTCACCTGGCAGCCACTTTCATTTTTTGTCTAGACATTCCAGCATGTTGAATAGCTGATTTTAATCACAGGTTTTGTCTGACTTGCTGAATGGCTGCTGCTGCTTCTCTTATTGTTTTGTTACTGAATTTTATCCTATACTTTTATTCTTCTAATAGTATGCCACTACAAGAAGAGCAACTTACACATTTTACAGTAAAATAAATAAAAACAATTCACTAAAAGCCAGGCTGCCTCCATCCCCATGATGAAACTCTGCCCCTCCCTGTGCAGGAGAGCACTGCTCATTCGCTACCTCAATCCCTTAAACCCTCCACCTGCAGATGCCCTACATTCCAGAAGAGCAATGGATTAGGGTGAATTAGGGATTGTGATGGGTCCAGCCTTCTTTTCAAGATGAAACTTGTCCATCTTTCAGGGATGAGAGAAAAAGATAACCCAATACTGACCATTGCTTTGCAGACACACAAAATTGCCACCCACCACGATGTTAAGGGTGCTTTTCACTTCCATGGGCTGGAAGAAATAAATTGTTTGTTTCACAATGGCCACAACTTAGTGTCAACCAAAACACTAGGAAGAACACAGGCAATTACACAGAATTGCAATATGAGATTTCACTGCTACAAGGACATGCAGTAAATTTGAATATCCAGGAAATTTAGAGAACGTTTCACTATTCTGAATTCTATTGTATTTTTAAAATTCCCCATGAAAGGATTAGGTAGATGCCCAGGCTGTTAGACCAGTACCAGAAAAACACCTGACAATGAGGCTCTATTCCACTGTGTTATTACACAGCCTTGTCTCCAAAACTGGGAAGATGTTTATCAAAAAATCATTCACATTTGTCCATTTTGGATTAGCTGCTTCCAATACAGCACAACTGCCAGCAAGAGGAATTTCAGCAGTGTCCAGCCACCAGCACATCATGTATAACTTCCAGTATGTTGCACACATTTCTCTATTTGTCTGACCACTGAACCATGCCTCTGAGAAGAGGCAAACCTAACCGTTCATCCAGTTTGCAGGATGCTTGCCCGAGAGCCTGAGCAACAGCGCCAAGGCACAAAGCAAGCCTACGTGGTGCACCAGTACTTTGCTTCTTTGCTATCGGCCACTTTGGATTTCAGTGTTCAAAGACCAAGCCAGAACAAACTTACTTGAGTGTTGGGATAGAGATGGGGAGGTGGGGGTGGTGGAAGTGCCCCTGGAGGGTAGGGGTAACTGGGGCTGCCGAAATTCATCACTCCAGGAGGAGGGGAGAAGTAGGTTGGTGCCAGCAGCTGTTGTGGTGGCGGTGGCGGCTGCTGTCCAGGGGGCATGGAGACCGGAGGAGGATACAAACCAGGATTAGCCAAAGGTGCAGGTGTCTGGTGTGGATGTAAGCCTGGTAGAGAAAGACAGACAAAATAATCAAATAATTGCTGCAGAGATCAACCCCCTTTTGCTAAGGCATTTTGAAGTACATGGTGTGGAGGATCTCTGTTCCATTAACAGAAGAGCTTTGCTGGAAGAAATCGCCTGCCTGCCTCCTGCAGGGAGCAAATAACCTGGAGGATTTTGTGCACTGTACCTTGCTCTGTGCTTGTGAGGCTGATCCTGAAGGATTAATCCCTGTGATTGGCAGAATGGTCAGAAAATCTCTCCCCTTCACTCCAATAATGTAAAAGTTCATTTATGTTTGTTTTGCTTGTCCAGAAGGGAACTTCTAATAGGGCCTCTTTGCCCTACAAGTATATGTGCAACCCCAGGAAATCTGCAACACCTCAAACAAGAGATGCCATTAAAATACCACCCCACATTTGCCATATTCCAGGCTTTGTTTTACATTCACTGCTGTGAATATATGCATTCACAATTTCAGCTAAGAGCTGCCCTGCTGGCAAAACTGATGATTCCCATCATTCAGAGCCCACCCCTCTGCACAGAGGGAATAGCAAAACATCTACAACAACCTACCTCACTTTTCCCCCCAGCAGACAATACATTTGTCCAAACTGCCCAACTCAAAAGAGTGATGCAGTACAGGGAGTTTGGAATAAAAGTATCTTCATGAGAAGTATGCTTGCAAAAATAAATGTGAGAGGTTCGAGAAAAATAAGGGGACAAGCGAAACTGTGAAAAGAAGGTCCATACCTGGATGGGGAAGATGCATTTCTGGCTGAACAATCACCCCTTGGGGAGGCAAAGGGGCAGGATTCTCACTGTGGGTGTAGATGGGTCCCTGGAACTGTACTGCAACAACAAACCATTCAATATAATTTTTATTCCATGGACACTGATAGTTTAGCAGTAACATATTGGGATCCCAGTAAGAAAAAGCCACAGTTCACATCAGGGCAGGGGAAAGAGCACAGGTCAGATCATTTACAAAACAGTTCAGCAATCAACATCTAGTGTTGATGCACAGTACACACTGATTAGGGATTAGAACCCAGGTCTCACCAATCATGAAATTCATTAGGGAAGAACATATCAGTTTCTATTTTTGTGTGATATGCCTCACAGGGCTGTTGTGAGGAAACCAATGAGGAAACCAAACAGGACCCCAAGCTTGTCAGAGAAGAGGATAAAACAGATGAAATAAAATTTTAAAACCTAAGCTTCGGTATTTCTTTATAGCAGGGGTGCACAACTTTTTTAGTCCAGAGGGCCTTATCCAGTGCTGGTAGGGGCTGGGGCCACACACATGTGTGAAACATGCACAATATTGCTGGAATGGGGAGAGGCTGCTTTATTTAATTTTATGTATTTATTACATTTATATCCCACCTTTTTTCCTCTTTAAGGAACCCATGGCAGTGTACATAATCCTCCTCCTCTCCTTTTTATCCTCACAACAACAATCCTGGTGAGGTAGGTTGGGCGGCCCAAAGTCATCCAGTGAGTTTCCATGGCCAAGTGGGGACTAGAACCCAGAAATCCTCTCCCAGTCCAAAATTCTAACCACTACACCAACCCCACATTGGCATTAGTTATGCAAAAGCAACGATGCCAGCTGCTGCAGGTTAGTTGGTGGGGAGGGAAGAGGAGGAGGAGCCTTTAGCCTCCTCCCCATCAGCAACCCTAAGCAGCATTGCTGTTTTCCTGTTGCCATTACTAGCACGGAAACAACGATGTTGATCAGTGTAGGGTGGATTCACCAGTGGGGAGAATGGGGGCTGCACATCACACATCCAGGGGCCAAATACGGCCCACAGGCTGCGCACCTCTGTTCTATACGAAAGGACCAGTTTTGTAAGCTTAGCAGCAAGGAGTAAATATCAGGCACCCACAAAACTATTTGCCAGTTCACTAAAGGCAAGTGCCCTTGTCCTTTTGGCAACAGTACCTCACTGAGATCCTTCTTCTCTTTTTCTATTAGTCTACAACACACAGTTCTGCTTTGTTTAAATGAACACTTCATACAGACCACAGAAGATTGAATAAATAGGTTTGTTGCTCACTACAACTGTAAAGTACCACAAAATCCTGTCAAGGCTTAAAGAGATTGCCAGCAGCAATGTGAACTTACGTGTGTCATAGTAGTGGCCTTCCATAATGCTTATGTGCACTGGTGGAGCAGGCTCTGGGACAGGCCTCTGACGCTGTGATGAGTAACGCTTTGCACGGCCACCCTGAACTCCCTGAAACAGCACAACAGCATTTCAACTTCATAGGAGATTATAAGAGTGAAACACCCTCTTCCTTCCCAGCAAGCTCTCAAGATCTTCTCATTTTTAAGACCCATTCATAAATCTCCTGAAAGAGTAGTTTCTGCAGAATCCTGAGAACCTAAGCTCTCACTTTAGGTTTCTAATTAAATAAGCAGCAGCAGCTGCCGAGGCACTTTCTCATTTAATTCTTAACCTGATGATTTCTGGAGACTCAGGGTGACTGCAATCCTAAGAGAAACCACAATAAAACGTTTAGGAAACAGGGGAAGAGGAACGAGATAGGAGGTTTGGGTGAAGTTTTCAGCTGCAAGGGGGCTGGCATTTCTTGCCTAGTAAGTTTAAATTCCACACCTGCCACACAGGCATGTGGGGAGGGAGCACATTATGTGCCTGAAAAAAAGATCAGAGCAATTCAAAACCAAGCCAAGATTAACCCACCACAAAGACAACTGCTCAACTAGACTCAAGTTGCATAGCTTATCCCAACTCCTTGATTTAGGTTCTCTCATTGCAGAATGTGCAGACTCGCCATGAGAAATTCTAGAGCCATTGCCTGCCCTCTGGTTGCTCATCAGACCCACCATTTGAGAAGCAGGAAAGAGATATGGGACTTTACCATCTCTTCTATCCTGTTGAACTGAGGGGGTGGGGCTGCTCCAATGTGCATCTGATTAGGAATACCTGTTGGGAAAGGAAAAGAAAGGGGGGGAACACACTGATTACTCCTCAACTTTACACCAATATTAAGAAGAATCCAGGGAGATAGAGCAGGTTCAGGGAAATCCTGGAGATAAAAATGGGAGAAACATGACTTGCTAAGTTGGGGAGAGGATGGCAGGAAGATGGGTTATGATGGTATGCATGCACACTCAAGACTTGTACTATGTTCAGGAAGTATAATACCTGACCAGGCCCAATGCAAGAACCCTACTATTTGAAGATGCAAAACACTTGCACCAGGAGCTCCCTGCACAATGAATGAATTGGAAATAGTTATAATGGGGGACAGGGGGATGGACAAATCTGACAAGTTAACCTAAGCAAACAATATATGCTCAACAAGACCAAATTATACCCCATTTTCCAGCTTTACTTTTCCCTGTTTAAGGGCTAGTTCATACAAATAGCAAACATATGAAGGTTTCTGGGATGTACCATCTTAAATTGAAGATGTGAGGTGACATGACTGAATGCTCTTCCATTGAAACCTAGATGTGTCAGGGAGGGAGAACACCAACTAGATTTCTCCCTGGTAGACGGGGTTTGTATCTGCAGGGAAGCATTTTTTTTTACATGAGTATCAAATCCTGCAATTTTCCACCTGAAATATGCACACTCCAGCTTTGTACTATCATTTCATTTGCTATGTGTGAACAAGATCTACACTTCATGCTTTATTGTACTGGTTTTGATAGGTGAGAAGAAATCCAGTCTTAGCAAAACAAGAATCTAGCATAAAGCCTGATACACCAATAGAACCCTTTTTTCAATCTTGATTATTTCACTCAAATCTCAATTTGGCTTCCAAATTCTGTTTAAGTTTCAGGTTTTTTTAGACCTAGTTCTAAAGAAGACAAGAGATGTATTGTGCAATTTGTTCGTGAAGTGCAATTACTTTCTCTTAGACATCCTTTTAGTCCACCATAACTATTCCTAAGTGCAAGCCAATTACATTTATACACATACACACACACTATAGACCTAGTATTTTCCCCTTTCATGCATATAGATCTCATGTATATGCTACCCAGGACACAGAACTAGATTAAATTATTTGCTTTATGCTTCCCAACCACCACCCAATTTTCATGAGATTTTGCAAGCCCCAGCCTCAATCACACCTGAGAAAGAAGGGGGATCCACCAAGATTGTGGCACAAACCCCATCAAATTTCCTATTCAATTACACTTGCTCTCCTCAATCACTGCTTTCCTAGCCCAAGCACAAACTGTGTTTAGTCCATGACCCTGCAAAGCTCATAATTTTCATGGTTAAAAAGATGAGTTTTTAAAGTGTGGGAGAATATACAGCAACTTCAACTATCGTGGGACATTTGACATACGGAGTCCTCACCACCCTGGGCCCTGAAGACCTGAGATGTTTTTTTCTTCTTTGTCTCACTGTGATTTTTCAGATAAGCTTAAGAATATCATCTATAGGACAAGAATAAATTCACAGAAGTTTTTGCTCCTTTTTCAACCATGGAACTCATCTTGCTTCTGGGCACTCTCAGACCTTTCAGTTTAGGCAAACATTTAGCAACCAGAGATAACAAAGGGGATTTTAGCCTTAAATCTGTACTGCAATTAAGTTAGGTATTCTGTGATAATGATGAAGCCTCTGATACCAACTAAACAAGATGTCTTAACATCACAGATATACAGAGTGGGCAGAAGGGAATCTGCCTATCGCCAGCCAGGTGTTCTTTTTTTTAAAAACAAAAACAAACACAAACCCTAAAGAACTCTAGGGGCCTGTTCAGACAACACGCTAAGTCATGGTTAGGCCGCTAACCCTTTTGCAGCAAGTTGTTAGTGAGTGTGTTTAAACCGTGGTTATGTAGCCACCATGGTTAGGAATGGCTCACACAACACACTAAGTAATGGTTCATACGACACACTAAGCCATAATGTTTAGCTGCAAACGCTTTACCACTATGGTTTAGCACGTTGTCTGAACAGGGCCTAGTTGGTATTGACGAAGCCATTCAGATTCTAGAGGAAAGCATGACAGACCAAAGGGTCTAAGCAAGCAGCAGCAGCATGGGGCTAGGAAAGCAAGAGCAAAAGACTTGAGAAGGTAGCAAACCAAATGAAGACAGGAAGATGGCAAGTGCAGGAAGTGAAAGTTGGAGGTTGGAACTTGAGAGGGTGAGGTCAGAAGAGAAGAATAGAGACTTTCTGTGAAAAAGCAAGCAGAAAGAAGTCATATACTGGTCAGATACCAATATGATTTTATGATTGGTCAGGATATGTTTTTTTTTTACTACTACTCCTGAACTGCTCTGTATAGGTGGATTATAAAACTAAATTAAGTTAAATCTCTGCTTCAGCTCATCATCCAGCCACTTACCCTGAGGTTGTATGAACTGGGGCTGCCCTTGGTTCCAGTTCTGTTCTGTTATATTTAACTGGGTCATGTCTTGCTCAAGACCATCTAGGCTGGCTTCAACAGGCACTTCCCAGTTACCAGTCTTTGTTGGTGATGGGGACGGTATGACCTCTGCAGTTTTCAGTGGTGTAGGTGTCAACACTGATGGAAGCGGGACTTCATCTGCCAATTTCCCCGTCTCCCCTACTTTGTTCCGACTCCTCCTTGCCCGGGAATAGGACTTCTTTTCCACAGGCCTATCTGGTGGTGGCTGCAAAACATCAGCAGGAGTTGTTTGGGTTTCCAAAACCACCTCTTCCTTTTTATCAGGGCTGTTGTGAATATGCGGGATCTCTGCCTCTGGAGAAGGCTCTCGTGGTGGAACAGGTTCTGAGCGCCTGGCCCGGTAACTGCTCTCATGCTTTGACTGCTCACTGAAGCGAGGTGCATGCTGACTGTTCACATCCACAGCACGATAGCTCGGGCGGGTCTCTTTATAGCCACTGGGTCTCGTGAAAGTCCTTGGTGGAGGCATCCGTCCTGTCCCTGCTGAGTTCCGGTTGATGAATGTCCGGGGCGGCACAGGAGTATTGTCTAGGCTCTGGTGACGTGGTGGCTTACTTGGCCATTCATTGGACCAGTTTGGTTCTCTTTGTGGTGGACTGCCAAATCTGAATGGAGATGAGATACTATACGTCAGAAGTTTAATTCCTCAAGCTATTTAAGGTGGAGAATTTAGTTCCCCATCACTAATGTTCCTCTTCCACCACCTAAGGCAGGAAGAAACCGAGGTCTTCAAGACCCCTGCAACACTATCCCATAACAAATATATGCACACAGCCCCTTGTCCCTGCTAGCTCACCTTGGCTTGCGCACCCTCCGGGGCTTGATGTCATCAGGGTTGTGTGATGAGCGGATATCATATCCATATAGAGCAATCAGTTCCTGCCTGCTTTTCGGTGCTTGCTCATCTTCCCGGAACTTGTCATGCTCCCACCGTCCTTCGTCTTTCCACAGCTTCCGCTGGCGACCCTTAGGCCTTGTTTGTCAGAAGGGAAAGAACCAGTGAGAGTTTATTAATTTCTAGCCCATCTTTTGGGTAACACAGGGCCCCCAAGGGATCCAAAATCATAGATTAAAAATAGAATGAACAGAACAGAAACAAGAACTAAAACCAGTGTCTTATAAAAAGAGAACCTTATGTGGGGGGAGGGGGGAAGAACTCATACCAAACCAAACCAAAAGGTCAGTTCTTTAACCCCAACCCATTGTTAAAGCAAAATTACTTCCCCAACCAACATGTTCTACTCCTTGGACTCCTGACCTAGAGCCCCCACATCCCTCCTTTGCTGCTCATGTCACCTACCGGACTTCCTCTTCCTGGGTCTGCCCACGAAGGTCGTGCTCAAAGAAAAGACCTTTGCGAGGTATGTATGCCGGGTTCTTCCGATCCTCATCATCATCAAGGTGCTTAGGAAGTTTTTTGCCAACCTTGTTCTCAACTGCTTCAGTGCTCTCCTACAAAGAAGAAGGAAACAAAGCACCCTTTGACCATCTCACTATTGAAACCCAACATAAGTGTTACAGGACCCACATTCCTATCAAAAGTTTGTGTCAGCCAAATACTATCACAAGAGGAAATAAAACTGCTAACAAATATAGACTAGGTACCTGGGAATAAAAAAATAAGACATTCCTTCCAAAACGTAAAGAAAATAATCAAGAATCAGTCAAACTAATGAGTTTGCATCAACTAAGTACTGAATTTTAAAAACAAAAGTAGTATTTAAAGCTACTCTTTTCAAAATGCTATTGGAATATGATAACTTGATCAAACGTGTGCATATTTGATGACATGGGCACAAGACTTGGGCCTATATACCTATGCATGCGTAAGAATATCTTTGGAAAACTTTACAAGGGGTTATTAGAGAAAACTGTTATAAAATATGGTTAAAATGTACAAAATACTCCCTTGATTTTAAGCGAAGTCATACCATGAACTGCAGAAAGTACCAAAGAGGAGAATAGCAACATTTGTAATAAAATTGTCCAACAGCTGAAAAGCACTGGGAAAAGCTAAAAATAATGGGTTATAAGAAACAAGTAGATCCATTACTATTTCTGAGTTATATTGCTGTAAGAATCCTGAATGAAGATGATGTAGTGATCTCTTATATGGTTACTGTTGCAAGAATCAAATATGCAAAATACTGGGGACAAATGACAATACCAACAGCTACAGAATATATAGACAAAATGTGGTAGTAGGCTTTAATGGCAAAAAATAGTTTGTGCAAGGCCCAAACAGGCAAATTTGATGCCTTAAACATATAGGAAGGGGTTTTAAAGTATAGCGACAATATATATTAATTCAGAAATATAGGCATCCAAGGTCACATTTTAATTTTGTTAGTACCTATATTCAACTTTCAGCAAGACTTACCTGCCCATCCCCGCTCTGTCTCTCGCCTGCCACAGTGCTTTTGGATTCTGGCTTTTCATCCCCTTTGTCTGCTTTTGTTGTCAACTCAGTATCATTACTATCCCGCTTCAGATCTACTTTGGATGTTTCCTCCTCACTGTATTCCCCCTCCTCAGCCTGAAACAAACACCCAAACTGATTCATTTTAGGGTGGGGTGGAGAAGGAGCACATGTTCCCTTACAGTGCACAGATTTGTCTGCACAAACCCAACTTATACCATGTGGAATCTAATAGCAATCCCAACACCTGCAGAAATTAAACATGCAGTCAAGGCACAAGTTTCTAGACATTATACCTGCAAAGCAAGCCTCAAATTTGGGAAGGTGGACAAACACATCCTAAAATGCTAGAACACAAGAGCCAGGCTGTTTTCAAGACAACGGCAGTAAAGATTCCATGCCCCAATTCATCCATGTCTTCAGTCCATCAGTGATCTGAGCCCAGGAATCCACATCTACTTTACAGGTTCCACCAGGTCCTTGAAGGATATATTTTTAAAAAAATTGACAATCTAGTTTGTGTGTTAAGTTCAAGCACAATATGAAATGTCAAGCGCATATTTGTAATTTTCAGTAAAATCTCAACCCACCTCAGAGTCCTCAGCACTTTCATAGTCAGAAAGGACAGCTAAAAATAAGGAAGAGTTGTTTGAAGTTAGATACATCCTTTCAGATTCACTGTGTCCAAGTTCAAATTTTTCATATTTTCTCCCAAGCCCTTCTCTCCTTATATACTCTTTGTATCCACTGACAATTGCACCATCCACCCTATTGATCAAGCACAAAGCCTGGCTTTAGATGTGGTTCCTTCCTCTCTTTTGCTTCCAATATTTCATGTGTCACCAAGTCATATTGCTCCTTCCTGTAAAATATTGCTTCTCCTCCTCTCTCATGTTCTCTCCACTCTCTTGCCAAAATGCCCTGATTCACATTCAAGTCATTTCTCACATCTTCTTTGGCTTCCTGTTGTAAGAGGGCTTAGGACTGACCTCTATCCAGAATTCTGTACCAAAGTTATTCACTTACTCTCAGTGTTACCCCTTCTCAAATCCCTATAATGGTTCCCTGCCTAGTGGCCTTGGCCCTAAGCATCCCTCTGTCATCATATTGCAGGATACATTAGCTCCTCCATACCCACCATCGTCAGCCATCTGCTGGCCTCTTGCTACATTAAATGATTCACCTTTTCTGCCTTGCTGCTTCTTTTGCCACCAATTCTCTCCAAAAAACAATTGCTGTCTCTATCCCTGCCTTTCAAACTTTCTTCAGAATTCACCCTTTTTGTGAGGCCTTTGTTGCAGTACCTGAATATTAATTCCAACACCCACTAATCAAGACCATACTCTTGTATCACTATTCCCAATCACTCATACTAAAAGGCCCATAACTTACCATCTCCTTCTATGCCATCTTCACTCTCCTGTCGTAAGAGAGAGAAATGTTACCTTAAAGAGAAATGCATGTGTATTCAAAGGAAAAAATAGCTTATGCCTCCCTAAAAATACTTCTGCTTTGACCCAGAAGGATATTGTAATTTTAACTTGTTTTTATGCTTTATGGTTTTAAATTTTGTATATCGGTGTTTTTAACGTTCAATGTTTTTAATTTTTGTAAACCGCCCAGAGAGTTTCGGCGATGGGGCGGTTTATAAATGGAATAAAAATAAATAAATATTTTATTTATAATAAATATATTTAAGAAATCCTGGTGGTGAAAGACAGAGCTGAATGACTTTGGAATTTCCCTCACAACCAAATTTTGAATATTCAATCATACAAACAAATAACAGCAAGAATACTGTTCCCAATCATTTTATATAGGGCTTGGGAGGACCCAGACATTCCATTTTTGTGCTTTCAGAAAATTCTGTTTCACTTAGTCCAACTTGATTTATCTTTTCTATACCTTTTATTCACCCTTTGGGCTTCCCCAGCCTGAGCTTAAGGTATGCATGCACCAGCTATTTTCCTGGGGTATGTTCTGGGAAAAACGAGTGCTTTTCATACCAAATCCCTGATGGAATCATTGTTTTGTCAGGTCTGGTTATGGGAATGTAAATTATGGGGGAGTCACTTTTCAAGGATCTGGATAGTCTTTGCAGCTGTAAGGGGCTCAGGTCTAGGCAATAGGCAGGAATTTAGCCATCAACAGATAATCTCATGTGTAAAAGGCTGGGGTCTGTCACTTCACAGGGAAGATTGGGATCCTGTCTCTGGAGTAGCTTTTCTGATGTGTCTTCTGTGTGCAAACTGCAAACCTACTAAGAGGAGCAGCAGGATGTTCCAGGAGAAGGAGGGACAAATTTTCCTTCCTCCTACAGGAAAATAGCTGCCTGTTTCAAACACAGCTTTAGAGAGCAGGGATAATCTCATTACAGAAGGCAGACTGTCAACAACTTCCTATGAAAAAAGAAATGAAAAAGAGCCCCAAGGAAGGGCTGCTAATGTTTGAAACAAGTTGAAACCTACAAGTGCTGCTTACTAAAATCTATTTTCAAACCCATTCATATACTTTGACTACACTGTGTTTTGTGAGGCTGTGTGCCTTTATTTTTTTGACATCCCCTTGCCTTCAGCAATAACCTGGGTTTGCTTAGAGAAGTGGTCAGTCTCTTATCTTGAGAATCATGCCTTTAAAATAACATGGAAGTCCGCAAAGCAGATGACAGAAATATGGTAGCAACTAATTACTGTCCAAGTGGTTAAGGAATTCCCACCCCACCACAGAAGTCTCTATACTGGCAATATAAATCAGTCATCCCAACCTAAGTTTGGAATTACTGCAGGGTTTAAGCACACTAGATATATGCTATTCTGAAACCTCTAACAGCATGACTGGAGTTTGGGACTTGTACCTTATCTCTTGGGAAAACAGGACCAAAACTGAGAACCATTCTGTTATTAACAAAATTAGCCAAAAATACTAGTTGGATTTGCTGAAGTTGTCGACAAATTACATAAAATCATATGCAGGCCATTTGCAAAACCTGAGGCAGTCATATGGCTGAGAAGAGACAAGCCTGAATTCCTATTTCTTTTTAATACTCCACTCTGAACTCTTTAACTCAGTGCCCATTTTTAACCTACACAGAATTATCTTCAAAGTGTGCTAAGAATTGCATCAATCTGGATTGTTATATTCTTGTTTTTCTGGACTTCAAAATGTAACAATAAAATCTGCTGCTGATGTATAAAAAGAGTGTTCTGGAATTTGTTGTGCAAAGTTCACAACCCAATGCCACTTTGTATTTAAAAAGGCAGAGGACCCACAGGTGTAAGATAGAAATAAAATGTGAAAATGCTTTTTTAAAAAAATACCTACTACAGACCCAAGGAACATTCTGTACATCCTCAGAGACACTTATCACTACGAAAAGCAATTTTAAACTTTTAAAACAAGAAGTAACAGGCTATGGCTTGCCTGATACCAAACCCCAGGTACCCAAGAACAAGTTTTGGTTATTAATTAGTGAGAACTAATCTGCATATGCTCAGAGGTACTCTTATTAGCACAGCAGGCATTTCTTTCTTTTCTAGGAGGAACTGCAAAACGAGAGCGAGATTCTGGGAGCTCAGGCTTTCCCAAAATCCACATCTTTTGAGTCTGGAACAAGTGGACCCAGGTGCCTGGAACCTGGCTGAGGCTACGCAGCGGTAAGAGTAAAAAGTACTCTGCACATCCTCAGGACCACTCTCTTCCATTAATTTCGTGGGAAGAGCCAGGGTGAGGCCTGAGGCCCAATTAAATTCCGATGAGAGCAAACTACAGCCAGAGGAGTCTATCGACCACGGAGCTTTCCTTTTTTCCTCTTCCCCGCCCAGCTTTCTCCACTCACACACTCCGAGTCGGCCGGGCTACCTCCCACGGTCACCGCCACCTCCACACTTTCAGTACCGGCGGTACCACCACCGCTGCCTCCCGCCCCGGCCAGGCCAGGGTGATGGGTGCCGCGCGGGGAAGGGACTGCGCTTCCAGGCGGTGAATCGGACTCATCCTCGCTGCTGTCTTGTGAAGCGCGCTGCCTCCTACGATCCGCCATCTTGACAGGAGCCAACAGTAGCAACAAGAAGCGAAACGGTTATGAGGCGGAGGCACAAGGAGGATGACGGGTAAGAACGAGTGACGCTAGGCCACGAAAGGACTACGATTCCCGTCGAGCACCGCGGGCCCGTTTCGACCTCCGCCTTACCGGCCTACCCAGAGTCCTTTGTGGTCGACCGCCGAAGGGGCGAAGGGAAATACAGTCAGTATGGAGAAAGAGGGTGTAGGGAACGGAGAAAATTCGCGCCACAGATAGTTTGACGTCACGGGCGAGCGGCTCTCCGTTTCACTGGGCGGGGGAGAAGAGAGCCCTGGCAACAGTGTCACGTGCCCGGGGGACTGCTGCATGAAGGAGGGAGGTGCGTAAACGGCCAGAAATCTCGCTTGGTCTACCGTGACGTTTTCCCACTGCGACGATGACGTCATTCCTACCTATGCCGTGCTAAAGCGCTCGAGGCTGGATGCACAGGCTTCTGAGGAAATAAGGTGCTAGACTTGAGGCCGGAGGAAGCGATGCAAGAGCAGTTCAAGTGGGGGTGCTGACTCTTTCCTCTTCGGTCCTCAGACAACTCTCCGTTACAGGACCGAACAACATTAGCCCTGACGTTCCTGGAAGCTCATTCATTTCCACATCCCCTATCTACACTACTGCTTTAAAACGGTTTATAAGTTTTAAACCGGTTAATAACCGTTATTAACCGTTTTAAAGCTGCTAGAAACCGTTTTAAAGCAGTAGTATAGATCAGTGCCCCTTCTGCTGAATAACAAACAGGTCACTCTGCAAGACAGAATAAGTGATGGCAAATCTCTCGTTAAAAGTGATTCTCTTCAAAAACCAATAGATTATTGAACCTGCCCATACGTGGTCATTTGGAGGGTCAGAACATAAGAGCAGCCCTGGATGAGATCAAAGGTCTTAGCAAGATGGGCATTCTGTTCCCACAGTGGCCAACCAGCCCCATGGGAAATTCATAATAGGACATTGGTGCAATAGCTCTTGCTCCCCCCCCCCCCCAAAGCAACTGGATATGTTGCCTCTGATTCTGGGGATATTGTGACTGGTAGCCATTGATAGCCATCCCCCGTAAATTTGTATAATTCCATTTAAAGCCACCTAAATTGGTGTCGATCACATCTCATGGTAGAGAATTCCATAGTTTTAACTATGTACTGTGGAAATAATTGCTTCCTTTTGTCAGTATTGAATCTCTCCGCTTCACTGAATTGTATATACCTCTGTCAAGTACTCCTACCATTTTTTTTTTCTAAACTGAAAGCCCTAAATGTTGTAACCTTTCCGCATATGGGGAGTTGCTCCAGTGCTGATAATTTTAATTGCCCTTTTTTCACCTCTCTTACTCTATAGTATCATATTTCAGGTGGAGCAACCAGAGCAGTACATAATATTCCAATTGTAGTTGCAGCATAGATGTTTGTATAAACGCATTGCAATTTTGATAGTTTTATTTTTGATCCCTAACGTGGAATTTGTATTCTTCTGGGGTTCCATGAATAGCTACAGTCAAGAGGACTTTGGAGCACTGTCCCCAGAGAAGCTCACCTAAAGCTAGTTTTCATGTATTTTTGATACAAGGTGGCCTTTTTATTTTTACAGGCCTTTAAAAAAATTGTTTTCACTGGTTACTGTTTTGTTGGATTTTAGTTATTTTTATGCTTTGCTGGCAAGTTAAATTCTATTCAGTTTGGAGTTACTTATGATGGGGGTGTCTTTACCAGTGTAGAAGTAATTGTTATGCTTTAGGTATTCAAACACGCATAGCATGAAATCTAATATTGTTCCCATGGACTGCTGTTGGTAAGGGGTCACTATCTTGTATAAATTTTGGGCACTACATAAAAATATGACAACTTACTGCTACTCTTTACATTTCCTGGCCTTTTAGCCTCACCATTCAAACTTCTATATACTCATTACCTGCTGACTGCAATTACGTTCTTCATGGTGGAGTACAAATAAGTTATTTTAAACGGAGTCAGACTGGTCCATCTAGCCCAATACAATATCTAGCCCTCAAATAACTGAGGCAGAAGTTTTCCACAGGCCTCTTTACTTGATACATTATGCATACATAACATGTGCTTTACCATGGAAAGCTTTAGCAAATACTCAAAAGAAATTTTGCAGCCTTTGACTGGTTTGGACAATTAGCAGGGTGAACAAAGCAGTATGGGTCCCCCCCCACTCCTGTGCATACCAGTCATGTAACCAACATTTGACTAATTATCTGTGCTGCGGGTTGCCATGTTGTCTGAACCCAGTGAGTGATGCAGCAGGGGTGGCTCTTTGCTCACCCTTCAAGCCATGGCTTGCAGCAGGGGTTGTGGGGTGGGTGAGAAGCCACCCCCACTGAGTTCAGACAATATGGCAACCTGCAATGCAGTATAGAGAATTAGGGAAATGCAGGTTACATGGCCAGCATACGCTGGGAGCTGCATTGTTTCCCCTGCCGACACACATACTTGGGAGTCTCATTGAAAACAATGTGACTTATTTCCAAATAAATGTGCACAGGTTTGGACTGCACACCTTATAATTGTATAGTATCTAGAAGCAGAAAGGGGTCAAGAGGAAATTATAGCTTCCCATACCCTTTCTATTTGATAGATGACAGGTGAATTCAGATCCTCAAACGCATACTCAAACAAGGTGCAATGCAAGACAAAACCATTAATACTCTTTTTCATTTTATTGTAAAAAAATGATTTGTTTCAATTTTGTTTAAACATACAAGCAGAAATTCTCTTTTAATACTCCCTGTTAACACTGTTAAACCTAAATGAACTGAAGCAAAAAGATTTTTTAAACAAAAAAACAAACATTAACAGCCACAAATTTGGTATTTACAAACTTTTTTCCTTTATAAGATATTTACAAGACAACTGATTTTACATATTTAAAATGGTATCAAAAAGGATGCATTTGCAGACAACCACATGTCAAAGGGCAGAAAAACAAAGTGGGGGTGTGTATGTGGGGGAATTACAGACACTTTTTTTTAGAACTACCATAAACTCGGTTAAAGAAAGTAATATTTTGTTTTAAACCAAAGATCAGATCAAATTTGCAAAGGCTTTTCTTCAATACAAATTTCACAGTGCTGTACCCCCTATAGGGAGAAAGACTATTCCCTCTAGCCCACTCCCAAGCTAACATCCACTGCAAACTCTTCGTACAACCCCTACCTACTTCCACACATCTACCCATCATCTTGTTAGATATAAGTTGAATGTGTTAGTATTAAATGGAATTCTTTAAAGTCAGCATTCTGTTGATGGGGATGGGATACACTTTGCTGTTGTATTTCAGGAGCACAGACTGTGGCATTTCTGGTAATAGATACGCTTTGGGCTAAGTGGAAACTTTCTCCTCCCCACAAAATGGAATCTAGACTCAAGACTATAATTTTTCAAACACTTTGTGCTTACTTTAGAGCAAGAAGTAGGTTTAAGTGTTAGCAGGGTCAAGCTCTGAAATCAACAATGCCTTAAAAAGCCTCCACTTAAGGCTTGTGTGTTTTATACATCCAGGCTTGTATCTGCAGGGGACAAAAACACTTAAGGATGCATGCTGGCATGCTAAAAAGCAAAAGATCCAAATACAGCCTTATTTAAAATAAAATTAGGCAAGCGTTGTACACTACCTCAACTGTACAGGCTACTTGGCAAAAGAGAGGCTCTGTTCTTCCCATTTCAAACTTTAAATCATGACCTTATAATGGAAGTTCACATTGAGTGGACTTCCTTCTGTGGAAAAAGTATCCTTTTGAATTCCCAGGGAACATAGCCCAGAAGTGGAGCAGCAACTACTGGAAGTATCTGGAGGTTAGCAGAGAAAAACAAATTTGTTGGAAATGTTATCTACCTTACATGACATTCTTAGAATTTAAGAACAGTGGCATTATCCTGCACTGGGATTATTTCCAACAATCCAAGAAAGTATGACTTAGAACTTCTTTTTCTACAAGTTTAATTCAATGCAAAAACGTTAAGTTTCACTGCTCCTGTAAGCACACACATACACAACACACAATGGTGGCTTCCTACAAATTGTATGGACCGGATAAATGAGCATGTGGGATTACAAAGGAATTCCCTTTGTTCTCAGGAGAGGATGAAGGTAGATCGAGGATCTACTTTAAAAATGCCAGCCAAGCTTCCGAATTACAAATCAATGTTTCAGCTGTTACTCTGGTTGAATTCAATGTAAACAAAAGTGGGGAGGACAGGAGGCTGGTTCCCTCTCACGGGAATCACTTCCTGTAGCTAAGCATATGGGCATAATTTCATCTCTAACATGAAGGTATATACATACTGTTGCAATGGATTTTACGCAGAGGGAGGAAACACAATCCTTTGCAAGAGGATTCTTGCACTTTGGGTGGAAGGATAGAACCTTTTCCCTCTTTCATTGCTGCCCTTCCCCCTCCAGGGTGCTTTGCTTGACCTGGGGAAAGAAGCACATGGTGGCTACCAAGTTCTTCCATTTTCTGGCAGGCAAGAGGCATAGTCTGGGGCCTTTGGTGTAGCGGGGGAAGGCCTATTTTGACATGTCATGTGTGCCTCTTATCAATGCCAGGAGTAAGTATCTACCCAAGTTGTCCAGGCCTTAAATGCCAGCAAAGCTGGCAGTGCTGACACTCAGCACTTCCATTAAGAACCTAGGATTGTATAAAGTTGTCTTCTGTTTTTTAAGAGCTAACAATTTAGCCCTCGCTGTACTTGACAGAGGAAAACTAAGAAGTAAACAGCTTGCTGGTAAAACAAACCAGGAAAAAACTGAAGACAAGTTGGCATTGCGTTGTTAACCCAGGGTTATGCCAAGGGTAACACAGTTGTCAAGGCATGCAGCCCTTCGCTAACAGTACTATGAAGCCAAGAATTAATGACCCTTTGTCCTTTAATTAGAAGCAGGAAGCATGAAAAAGGTAGACCCATAAAAAAATTAAGCCACAGCAGCATATGAAGAACAAAATGAGGCAGAAAGAAATTAAGAATCCAGATGTGGGTGCTTTTTCAAAGAACAGGTCAAATGGAAATGGCTGTTTGCCCAATGTACCTTGATAGGTAACCCCCACCCCACCCCCATTTCAAGGCCCTTAACTAGAAGGCTAAATGTGTTTTTTTTAATCATATTAGTTTTAAAAGCAAAGGTGGGCTTCATGTGCGTGAGAACTTACAAATGAAAACAGTTTCATTATATTGTTAAGCTTATCCACCATTCATGGTCTCTAAATCAGCCTTCCCAAACCTGAGGCCATCCAAATATGTTGGACTATAACTCCCAGCACTCCCCAGACTAGCTGACAGATGCTGGAACTTGTAGTTCAACATCTGGAGGGCACCAGATTTGGGAAGGCTGCTCTAAATGGGCTGTGCTGGATGCCCCTGTCCAGTACAGCTCAACTGAAATGCACCATAAGTTACCAATCTTGTCATAACACAAACCTCCAGTACTTTCTACCAGGGAAAAAATGGAAAACAGGTGAAGAGTTTTGAGGGGGAAGAGAAATCATATGTAAGCATTAAAAAATATTTATAGCGAACAAGAATGTACATCGAGGGGGAAAAGATTGACATGACCGAATGTATACGGTTCTTTGCCATTTGCTGCAAATAGGACAGGACAACAATCATGGCAGAAATTTCTCCTAGTTGGACACGCCTATTTCCTGCATGTCCGGTGAGGCGTCTGTTTCTTCTGCATCTCCAACCGGCAACGGCTTCGCTCATCCAGCCATGGCAGTTCAAAGTTCCTGTCAGACAAAACGTGGCCCATCGCAAGTGGTTAGTGATGAAGGGTGGGAGGACATCTGGCCATTAAAGTTTCTAGATTTTTTAAAAGAGTTGAAGCCATAGAGCTATTATAATTTGCATAATATTTTAAAGAAAATAGAATATGAAATTGTTACTATCAAACCTGGAAAGAAATAGAGCAGTCTTGAGGAGAAATTGAGAATGGGAATTAGAAATCATGGCAACTGGAAAAAAACACCATGAAGTTGAACTTCCCTTAGCCATTTTCAATACTTTGAAGGGAAAGAACCCTACAAAAACACAGAAGGACACAAAAGTGCCATGTATTACATTCATATTTTGCCTAAGGACTGGAGAGTCCCAGCACCAGAATTTCAGAGTGGGAGCATAAAAAAAATATTTAATCCAAGATTGCCACCTCAAATATGGAAAGCAACTAACATTAGTCTTCCCAAACCTAGTACCTCCTAGATGTGTTGGACTACAACTCCCATCATGTATTACATCATGTGTCCAACACTTCTGGAGGGCAGCAGGTTGCGGAAGACTGAGCTACACCATCACTGCCTTTTAAAGTCCTACTATTGTATTTTCTGTAGTTGCATTGCATTAGGAAAGGAACTGAAAATAAAACAACCAATATCATTATGGCCTTATTCAAATCGATGGTGCTACTACATTTGGACTATATTGTTCAGATTCTGGGCATCAAACTTTAAAAAGGATATTGTAGAGCTGGAAACGGTGCAGAAGAGGGCAACCAAAATGGTCAAGGGGATGGAGCAACTCCTCTATGAAGAAAGGCTACATTTGGGGATTTTTAGCTTTTAAAAAAATGCAGGACTAAGCTAAATGTTTTAATCACACATAGTGAAGCTATGAATGATTGGTTTGTTTACTCCAATGTAAGCATGTGAAACCCCAATTCAGATCAGGATAGCAGTACTCCAGGAGGAGGGGTTAAAACTCCCCCATCCATTTTCATCCCGAAATTCCACTACTTTGAAATGAGGTGGGGAGGAAGCCTTAAAAAAAGCGGTTGTCATTGGAGACTTTTTTCTAAACACCACACACATATGGTGGAATTTCAGGAGTAAAACTTGTCAGGAGAAGGTTTTAACACACACATACACAGTGCTGTGGTCTCAACCTGAACAGGGACCATGCACACTCAAACTGCAGTAAATAACCCTATCATGCATAGCTTCACTATATGTGATTAGAAGCTTTAGTTTGGCCCCAACTGGAGACATAAGATTTATAAAATTATGCATAGTGTGAGAAAACAGGGGAGTCTGATTCCTTCGCTTCTTTGGCCTCCCTCCTACAGTCTGGATGCATAGTTCCCTGACCCACAATGAGCCCCATCTTCTTTCTACTGCAGTGGGGAAAGATTGTTGCTGCTTAATGTTTCCTACTATGCTGGAGCTAGGGGTAATTGTCCTAGACCCTTTTAATTATCATAAACTAACAAAAGTGAAAGACAAACACTTGAAGTACAACATTTTAGCAACACAACTGGCCATATTTGCACATCACAGTAAGCCAGAACTCTAAAAATTCTGGCTTGTTGTGAACAAGCTAATGTGCTCTTAATCATTCCTGCTTGGTTCCTCTTGCAAGTGGGACTGGCTAAACTACAGACTTTCCGTCCATGATTTTATTGTGATAAATGAACTGGGAACTCTGGCTTGTCTCTCCCTGGGCCAGCCAAAGTCATAAGTTAAGAACAAACCATGGCATATGACTCTGGCTTGTCTGGGGAGAGACAAGCCAGAGCTCCCAGTTTGCACATCACAATAAAATAATAAAAAATAGATAGGTTTTCTTTTATCAGTCTTGATTGCAGCATGCACCAGTTCAGTAGCCCATTCACAATAAGCTGGAAGTCTTTATAATTCTGGGTTAATGTGACGTGTGAACATGGCTAATACAACTGATATCTTCCAGTATTGACAAGCTTTCAGGGTGCATTCTTTTCCTGGGAAACCTATTATCCCCAAATACCACGAATTTCTTCCACTGCTTATTATGCATTGACAGCATTATCCTGACCTGCCTGTATCTTTTAACATGCAAAAAAAATTATGATGATTATATAATGTATTTTCTTATTTTTCCAATACTTAGCTATTAACTTTCAGGCTCTAGCTAAGAGTTTCCTCAACAAGACTGCATTATCATGCCTCACTGAATTTCAAGAGTATTTCATCACCACCATGAACTGTGGAATCTAGGAGATGCCTATGCCGTTTTCAGCACTTCATTGCTAAATTTTTGAACTGGCCTACAACATTGCCCAGTGGGATGCTCCAATGCTAACATTTGATATGGTGATGCAGTTTTTGTGTTTGTTGTAGTGTATAATGCCAGTGACACAGAACTTTGTGCCGTATTTTTTTAAATTAACCAAAATTGCAGCCCCACCCATAAAAATCTATCTTTATAGTGGTGTACAGATATGAATCTTCATATCTTTCCCCCAAAGTATTAAGCTTTTGTTTTCCATGGTCAAACAGCACATCAATAATTTAGAAGTCAGCAACAGATTACCACCTAATTATCATGGATTCTTTTAATTGGGCTCTGAAAATAGTGTAACTATGTTGGATGGAGGTCTAATATAACAAACCTTAAGTTAGTTTTATTTGTTTTTAATGTTTTATGTATTTTATGGTCTTTGTATTTATATTTACTGTTGTTCCCCGCCTCGATCCAGAGGGGAGGCAGGTTAGAAATATTATTATTATTATTCCATAAACAGTAAGCCCTTCTATGATAAATGGATTGTGAATCCTAGTCCACTTAGTTCTGACTCAATTGGAAAGGTGAAGCATCACTTGCAACTGAAAAATCTAAGTTCATCTGGAAGATAACAGGGCAAATAATGCATTGTATAAGCAGAAACAAGATGACCCTCTCAAACAGAAAAGGCCCATAATTCAAGCCCCTTGCTTCTGTAAAGCATGACTTCCTTTAATGTAGGTACTTCATATATAGGTGTACTTACTGTGGAGTTAATTTGGGTAACGGTCGGCCAAATGCTACAACAGGCAAGTAAGGGGTGATCAGCAAGCTTTCAACTAGAATAAGAAAGAATATGGGAAACATTATGAATCTAGCTGCAATGTACCCCCACACGTGACACATATTTGGATAATGTCTATTTTTACAACAAGGTTCTCCCAATCCTGCCCAGTCCAAGCTTTTGCAAGGATGAAACCCTGTAATACAATTTTTAAAGCCACTCACCATCATCTGACTCTGGGAAAAATGAGGTAACTTCAGGCTCAGATTCCTGAATTCCTTTCTTTTTATACATTCTGAGCTGCAGTCGCTGCAAAATCCTTTGCTCCCGGATCCGCTGAATATCCCACCTTGAGGGGGGGGGGGGGTAAAGGGAGAAAAAACAGTGGGTTTTAAACTTTACGTGAGGACATCTATGTTTCAGTAGTAGTCACTGTCCTCCATTATTCTGGTTTTAAAAAAAACTGTCACAACTGTCTGTTGCCAGAAGTGCCACAGATTACTTGCAACTACTGTGAAAAAGTAGTTCTTGGTGTATTAAACTGACTGTCTTCTGATTTCAATGGATTATCCTGAGTCCTTTTATTATGACAGGATCACAAGACCTCTACTTGCTTGTTCATACCAAGGCTTAACTGCTATCCTTTGCTTTTCTCATCTATTCATCCATACAGCCCCCTCAACCCTTCCCCCAAATCCTGTAGCAGCTGTAGGCAAACACAGATGACTCAAATTTGGAAGATAGGATTTAATAGCTGCACAAAGCCTTTAATATTATTTCATAACCCATTCTCCACCACTGTTTGCAATTGGTACAATCCTAGTCAGGACAGCTTTCCAATGCTGTAGCTAGTGGCAGAAAGTTCAGAAAACAGTGGCTACCCATGTCTCCTGCATGCAGACAGCTGCATTCCCCTCTCACCTTTTCCTCCTCTTCTCATCCAACTCCAACTTTGCATGCCGTTTGGAGAAGACATTGTCATCTAAGTTCTGTGAAAAGGTTTTACAAAAGGACATTAAAAAATCAGTTAACATCTATTGTACCTTTTAGGACGCCTGATTCTCCATCACCAATTGAAAATCGCCTTTCTTTTCATCGGAGCTCCAACCCCTCCCAATCTGATGCGGAAAGAACCGCACCGGTTTGGAACACCACCTTGGAAAGAGGAAAGGGGGGCATTTTGGTGGGCAGGGAAGGGAGGAGACTGGAAAGGCCAGGATATGAGCTATCCTGAGGTCTCTCCAGCCTGCTTCCCTCCCCCTCCGAGATGCATTTGCTAAACAGGCAAAAAAGCCTATCTAGCGAAAACGCAGGGCAGGAGGACAGGTGGGGGGGGGGGGTGAAGGTTGCCTCTGCTGCTGCTGCTGCTCCTCCCACCCTGCATAAATGACCATAAGCCTCTGCGTTCAGAAATTTACAATCATCACAATAGGATTCCGCTCTAAACTACGTTTTGCACAACTGTTAAGACACAGAGCACTGCCAGAAAAAAAGTTGGCAACCTGAAAGATGCTTGATTAGGGAGCAGAATTACACAAATTACAGCAAGAGCAGCCTGGCAGATAATTTGGTTAGCAAGGATCAGCAAAGTTTTGGTTTGACTATTGAGGGGAAAACTAGATAAGAGAAAGGAAATTAAGCAGTAGCTGATACACAAAGAGCTATTGCAGATGACTGACTTTGCAGGGTGAGCCTTCAATTGACTTTTTTGTTTTTTGGCTTTGAATAAAATTTATATTACAGCTTCCCTAAGCTTTCACTATATGGAATGAAAAACCTCGCAGGCAAATAGCCTGCAAAACTACCACTTAAGCTGCCCTAAGGCACAAGGGTACCTGCTGGGTTATGGTATTTTTGGTACTGTTTTTGTACTTGCTTAGTGAGACACTATAAGAACAAGAAGTTATAAATTGTAATGAAAACATAGATTACACATCGGTAACAGCAACTAGTCCTAGCAACTACATCTCATCATAAACTCCAATTATCTACAAGGTTGATCTGCAAAGTTCACTTTTATTTAAAAATTCAAAATAAAAGATTGCTTGATACAATAGCATGCCAGGGAATGTCAACAACCCACTGTAACTCTCCTGAAACAACTCCCCAGGAAAACAAGCAGACTGAATGTCAGGCTTGAAAACATAACATTGAATAAAGACAAAATGGCTGTTTATTAGTCTCACATACACAAATCTCAGAACAAAGCCTCATTCAAGTTAACAGGCCACCTTGGTTACATGAATGGCTGGACGTACTCTGCAGTCTCACCAGGAAAACATACAATGCTGAAGATCTAATCAATTGGTTTACCTAGAGGCAAGCAGCATGGGTTGTTTTACCTGGGGTGCAGGTAAAACAATACCCATGCTGCCTTATCACAAAGGTCTTTAAAATACTTGACTGCTAAAGTTAAATCTGTTGAGGATGAAGACTGCTAATTACAACTCAGATTTCAAAAGATATTTTCCGTCATAATTATAGAGAACAACTGGTAAACAAGTGGACAGTATCTGGTGGAAGTACATGAACGATAGCATGGCTATCCAGCTTCCAATGGTCAAAGATGAAGATCTATACAGCTCCTCTCCTTCTTCCAAAGTTATTTCCTTGTCTTCCTATTCCCACTCACAGCTATGCTTCTCACTTCTTGCTTTAATGTTATTTATCCACTGACATACCTCCAAAAGCTCCGAAGGATTCGAGTCTCTCAGAGGCTCTACCGTGTGGTCCCTCCATGATGGAACTGGAAAAGGAAGAAAAGTATCAAAACTGCTAATTCTAAAGAGAAGAAATCAACATCTGACAACATAGCAATTCCACTGCTATGAAGTTAAACTGTGTTCCAACATTTCAGTAGCATCAATTAGCAAAGTGTGTGCCTACATTTTCCCCATTTTCACCTCTTTACATGCATACTGGTTCAGTAATAATCCTGGTCCTTCGACCTTTTTAGTTTTCCAATATCATTCACATGATGGCTTGTGGTTCAGAGTTTTCACAGTTAAATTGTTTTAAAAGATTTCTGTTCCAGTCTATCCCAAGTGCTCAGAATGAGTTACATATCATCACTCCATTTTATTTTCAAACACCCTCTAAGGCTGAGATGATTTGCCGGAGAACTCCCGATGAGCTTTGTGGCTGAGCCTGGTTTTGAACCTGGGCCTGTGTTCAAATTCTGCACTCCAACCTGAGCATTGTGGGATTGTAATTATTCAGTGGTGAGAAACCATTGGCATTTATGGCTTTTTAAACACCTTGGGGTAAACAAATGCTAGATGGTAAGAATACCAATTAGTATTTTTTAAATTGAAGCGCAACATATGAACAGCACCATAAAATCAAGTCTCTATTTACAATATCCCAGAATGCCACAATCAAGAGCTGAATTACAATACTCTTCCCTTTTGATAATTAGTAGACTTTGATGCCAGAATCAGACAAGTCCATTGCTGTTTTCTATGACCAAGTTCCAGATAAGGTCTCCCTCAGAACAATAAATACAACACCAAATACACCAGAGGCCTTCTTTTTAAGCACTACTCAATTAAAAGTTTCTGTGAACAACTGACTCTAGACCAGTTTTTCAAATGCAGTAAACCAGGAAGAAGTAATTTGTGCCTATGCAGACGTTTTAGCTTACAACTCCCATCGTACCTCTCTACTGGCTGTTTGCTACAGCTGACAGAAGGACTACAAGTTGCCCACCCCAGCCATAAATGTTACTAGCCCATAAAAGTCAATTTGCCCATGCAGAGCTATGTTAGTCATAAATTGTGGCCTGAAAGAACGAGTGCTAATTTGCTTTCAATTTACAATAACGTCCCTATCTGGTCACCTAGAGCTGGTCCTTATTTGCCATAAATGACTGGATGGGTGGCTATTTTACAAGCTTGTTTTAATCCTCTGCTGGCTACTCTCTAAATCATCACATTTCCCATCAGTGAACTAGCATCTTAAAGGATGTCTGCTTTCAGACATCCTACTGACCATTTATTAGTTTGTGCAGGCCACTCAAGCCAATGGCTGATTTGGAACAGAGGCCTTCCAAGCCCAGTCTATCCAGTGAATCACACGTCTTTCATTTGAGCTTAAATATCCCCTTGCTAAACTTGAAGGATTGCTGAGAAGCCTGCACGTCTTGCAATATGCTCTCTGCTGCAAGATGGGCCACGAGGGCCACTGGGATAGCTGGCTTTTAAAAAAGGATTAGCCAAATTCATGAAGGACGATTATTGTTACCCATAAAACTCAAGAGGGAAACCTGTTCAGAGGCACCTGACTTCTGATTATTTGAGACAAATAACAGGGAGTGGCTATTTTCATCATGCCTGGTTTGTGCGTTTCCCAGGAGCAGCAGGTTGACTGCAGTTGGAAGCAGGCAGCTGGTCTAGGTAGACCTTTGAACAGATCCAGCAAGGTAATTTGAAAGACTGCAGATACTTATCTTAATATGAGTTGGCCCCATAAAAAGCATTCTCCAAATCCCTCCCCATTCCTAGTACAAGATAGCAGGAACAGGTCAAGCACACAAGACCAAGACAAAAAGAAGGCATGGAGGGTGGATTAGGCCTCCAGATTCTGTTTGTTCTATTGTGAACATGCCAATTGCATGCAGCTTGGAAGAAGAAGTTTCCACAATCTGCTGTGAAGGGGGGGAAAAGCAACCTCTTTCTCAATCTTCAGAAGGAAATTGCTTCACAGCTTCCCTAAGAAATGTGCTTTATTTGCCATTACAGAAAAAAAAAAACAAGAAAAACAGAACTGCAAGATAGTTCAGCCTAGGTTCAAGATGGTGGAACAAGAAGAGTTACATCAGAAACTTGGCATCAAATGAAATTCAGAGACTTACAAGTCTTCAGTAGCATTGGGAGGAATTGGGAACCTTTAGCGTTGTATTTGGGAAGCTTTAGGAAGAGCTCTACTTCAACTTCCCAAACAGGAAAGGTGACAAGTGGGGATCTCCTCCTCAGGTAGTAAAGAGGGTGATGTTTCTTTTCCCTAACTGGAAGAACTCTGTTCCCACAGCATTCCCCAAAGGGCAGAAGTAATACTGAACTCTCCCAAGCAAGACAATCTGTGAAAAAAATGGCTGCCGTTGAGGTAAAATAAAGTACACAAACCCTCACATATTAGGCCTTTTCCTTGAATGATATCTGTACCATATGCATTTTTTCCAGGACTTCACTCCAAATAAAGGAGTTTAGCAGATATGGGGAATTCCTCCTTTGTGAAAGAACCCCAAGCCTAA
Organism: Anniella stebbinsi; assembly: GCA_029215795.1. Lineage (NCBI taxonomy): Eukaryota > Metazoa > Chordata > Lepidosauria > Squamata > Anniellidae > Anniella > Anniella stebbinsi. The sequence continues at coordinate 47,436,510 of JARDYH010000008.1, forward strand.
CAACAGAAGAAAAAATGTGCTACTGTCAAAGAGATCCCATTTCCTCCAATTCCGAGTAATCTTGTTCCAAGAATGCCACCTACTGAAATACATAAGAAAAATGATGCCTGAACAAAATGGCTACCCTTTGGGAGGAAATGAATGGGGAAAACCAGTCCATGCATTAAATGTTTTGCCACAGGCTCTCTTCCTAGTTCGCTCAAGGCATGTGAGGAAGAGAAGATTAAAGAAAGATTGCTGTCAATCAAATTTTCTTTCACTCTTTTCTCCCCCTTCTAAATCTTAGAAGCAATAAACCACATGGAGAAGTTGTTAACCATGGAAGGAATCAACAATCTGCTGAGGAGTGTATCAACAATTAAAGAAGGAAATTATGAAAATAAGTAATTATTACACAAACACTCAACAGCCCAAGGGCCAAAGGTTCTTGCTATCTGCTCCTCCGTCTGGTGGCAGGAAAGTGCAGGAATTCCTTTCTCTTCAACTGGGGATGTGTCCATCAAGTTGCTCTTCTGGTGGTGATCATCCACATACTGATAGCTTGTTTTTATCTTTCATGGTTAGACAGCTGAAACTATGCCAACACCAGGATTAAATGCTTAGACAGAAGACTGTAAGATTTGTTGGTTGTCTACACTATAAAGGTAAACCAACTTAACTGCCATGGCTTCTCTCTGGGAAAACTGGGAATTACTGTTCTTCTAAAAAAAGAAATTCCAGCACTTTCCTAGGACTGGAATCTCCAAGTCTTAACACTACACCACTCTCGTTTTTATCCTCCACTTCCCCAAAGTTTCTGCCCATGATCTTGTTAGCCACATATCTCTCCTTGCTAGATAGGGTAAAAGACTCATTACAACAATTACACAAATTACATAAACAAATTCACATCAACATTTACTGCACATTTTGCATAAGAGATTCTGAGTGCCAAATTTGAGATACCTTGATGGAGAGCTTATTTTATTGATGCAGTTTATACATAGGTTTGGTGGTTTGCTGTCTTTCTGCACTTGCAGAGCTCTGAACAGTACATGAAACGATCTGACAGCTAGGAATAGCGTTTGCCAAAGGCGTTCAGATGGTAGAGCTTGTGTACCTGTATGGCTAAATGGCCATTATTCATGGCCTCCAGTCATCTAATCATACAAACACCCTGCTGCTCATCCCTTACCCATTCCTCTTCCACCACCAGCACTGCTTTGTGTAAAAAAAAGAAGAAAACGATAATAACCTCAATTTTTTTTAAAAAAACTTAAAGTAGTGAATAACACAAACTGAGATAAATACAAAGAAAATTTGCACCTACATTATTTGCATAAATGAATTTGAACGCAGAACTTGTTGTTTGCTTCAATGCAAAATATCATTTAAAAGCTTGACTGCGCTGTGTTTTCGTTTAACATACCTGCACTATACATATAATCTTGATGTCAGAATGTGACATTAGTAAAAATGGCATAAAACATACCATGTGACTTCTAAGCCTTAATGCAGAATTTAGGCAATTTGTCTTCTGTTTCCCAACCTATCTCTCATAATCAACCAAGGATGGGCAACTTGCTGTCCTCAAGATGTTGTTGGACTACAATTCCCATTAGCCCTCATCATTGGCTATGATGGCTAGAGTTGATGGGAGTTAAGTGTCAAATAACACCTGTCGGGTCATACATTCCCCACTCCTGATTTAGACCCAACCTGTAATGTGAGGCCCATTTTTATTGTTTTTAATCATATATGTCTTTTTCCTGCTCCTCCAGATCTTTTATTTCTATTATCTCTTCTTTTTCCTTTTTAAAAAAGTGATAGGGCTGCCAATGCAACCCACCTCAAGGCAGAGTGCAACCCTATTATGAATCGTAACCCCAGGTTAAGACCAAGGTCCTAATTGACAAGGCAAGCCGATTTCACTGAACAGCAACTTGTCTCATAGATTGTGGGTGCTGCAGTAGCAAAGATTATTGTGAAAACTTCAACTCTATGTCCCTGTTCAGATGACACACTCAGCATTTTGAGCTAAACATTATAGCTTAGTGTGTCACGTGAACCATTCCTAACCATGGTGGCTACATAACCATGGTTTAAAAATGCTCACTAACCATTTGCTGCAAAAGGGTTAGTGGCCTAACCATGGCTTAGCGTGTTGTTTGAACAGGCCCAATATGTGGGTCTCCTAGCTGTATGTAAAAGAGCTTCTCTGAAAAACAGCCCAAGTGGTTTATAAGCTAGCTATTGGCTGAAGTGGAAATACAGACAGACAGAGGCCTACATTATTCTGGTAGACTCCAGCAATACCAGACCTTCTGGTTACTCCAGCAAGTACACATCTCCCAGCACAGTGCTATCTTGCATTGCCTTCCCTAATCTACATCAGACAGCACACTAACTGATACTCTTCATTTCTTCACAGCCACCCCACACACATACACACATTATGAGACATCATAAAGGGGAACAGGTTGCTGACAAAATGGATGGTTATAGCATACACTGTGAGCATAGTCAGCCACACATTTCATGGTTATTTAAAAATGGCACTATAGATCACTAGACAGGATGGCTGATGATCTTCAGACATTGCTCACGCCCAGTCTAGAGCAGAGTGGGTTTCAGAGGTTTCTGTGCTCCAGAGGTTTAGAACCTGCCACAATATCACTCAGAAAGGGATTGTTGCCCTCTGGCTGTCTTCAAGTGTTTGAAATACTCTTACGCAGATCCCAAATGAATGAGTTCCACGCTCCCTCCAACCCACATCAAGCCAACCACCACAAAGCACAAGCAAGCCTCTTACTTGCTACAGTCTCCTCCTTCTTGGGAGAAGGCTCTCGCAATGGTGAAGGAGGTGGCTGGTGCCACCGGCACAAGTACATTTCAGTGGTGGAAAGGTATGGCAAGTCTTCTATTTCACTGCAGGAACCCTTGTCCTTTGAATGGCACCCAGGTCCTTTCAAAGAGGCTGAGGATTTCAGCGGAGTGTCCCCCAATGATCGGGTCTTCTCAGGAGTCTCCTGACTTCGCAGCTCACGCCTGCTAATTGATTCAGTTAAAGAACTGCTGGGTTCCTCTTTCAATGGAGAAGCCTTTGGCGTTTTACACTTGACTTTTGAGAATTCGGCCACCAGTTTCTTCACTGGAGTTTTCCTCTCGGCACTTCCAAATACAGATTTTCTGCAAAAAAGAGAGAGAACAAGTTTATAGCAGCAAATACAGAAAAGGCTGCAAAGGTACTACCAGCTCCTATCATCAAGCAGCTTAGAAATTAGAAACCATGTTAATATTCGGCAAATCCCCAGGCCCAAAGATTTTAAAGAAAATTATACATGGACTTCAGAAGAGCTTCTAAGCTGTACTGCCAAGTAAATTCAACAAGACCATCAGGGCCTCACCACTTGGGATTATGACAAACTGCAGTAAGTGCTACCCTGTGGCTCCTGCCAAACTGCAGGTATGACTAGAGATATGAAGGCCAGGAAAAAACCAGGAAAATTTTTCCTAAAATTTTTTGTTTTTTTCCCCCCCCAAAAAACAGGAAAAAAACAGATTTTGGGGGGGAAAAAGGGGGGGGGGAAACAGGTTTTTCCCTAATTTTTTTGAGGTTTTTCCGGTTTTACATCTCTAGGTATGACAGCATCACAATACCAAATCTGCTATGAAATGTCTAGTTTGAAAGAAGTGCCTATCTCAAACTTTTAATGAAAAGATTAAAATAAAGAAGCCCTTGGCTTAAGTCTCACCTCAGCCATCCCTACATGGCTAGCTCCTGCTTCTGCAGTATGGGAATAACAACACTGACCTGTCTTATGGGGATGTTGTAAGGATTACTGAGACTATACGTAAACCATTTTGGATATACAAAAGCACTGTAAAATGCTAATTATTATTAGTATTGATCCATCTAGGCAATTACTATCTAACCTGGCTTGTAAGTGCTCTCCAAGGCTTTCAGCTGACTCAGTTCCTAATGCTGATATTCAAGATAGGTGTCTCAAGAATTGAACTGGAGACCTTTTATAAACAAACCACTGAGCTACACCTTTCTCATCAAAAATGACAAACAAGACATTGCAAGTTACCTCCTGGACCCAGGTACTATTCTGCACATATAAAGGACCACTCAAGGAAATATTTCTTGTGAGTCACTCTTCTTAAGAGATAATGACCCTGTTCAGATGACACGCTAAGCCATGGTTAGACTGCTAACGCTTTTGCAGCAAACAGTTAGTGAGCGTGCTTACATGGTACTTATGTAGCATCCATGGTTAAGAATGGTTCACATGACACGCTAAGCCATAATTTTTAGCTCAAAATGCTTAACCACTGCGGCTTAAGTGTGTTGTCTGAACAGGGTCAATAATAACGGAGGACATTATTTATACTACAAACGTAAATAGGCGTTTAGCCCCTGAGGTTTCCGCCAAATAATGCTGGAAATTTCTTTGTCAGAAATCATTTGCCCTTTCACAGAACAACAGTTTTCAAATTGTCATGGCTGGGAACCCTGACAAAATAGGTTTGTAAACATTTAGTTTTACCGTTTGTGACCCTTCCCATTCCTTCCATATGGAAAGTGTTTCAAAGGCAGCGGTTGGGATGTCTCCAGGAGTTCTTGCGGTGGGCATTCTATAGGCAACTTCTCTGGTACTTCAGGATCGACCTTCTCCTCTGTTTCATACCCTTGAAATATCTTGTGTTTCTCGCGCTCATTGTCCTTCTTCACCAGCTGCATCCTCCTTTCCATACGCTCAATTCGAGCAAGGAGCTGAGAATACAACATTGCAATATGGATGTTAAACGTGATATTTCATCAATTGAACATAATATTCCCAATTACTAAAACTCACTGTCCTTTGGCACTTAATGGAAACAAACTGATGTTCTATGCAAGTAGTAAATGCTAATCTTGCTGCCAAAAACACAAGTCTTAACAGGACTGGGCCCTATTTGGACATGCTTATGCCCCATGATATTGTTTTCAGTGGGATTGCCAATCCCCCTCCCATTTTCAACTAAAGATGGTTAGGGCTAAGACTCCATTTTACTAATGAATATGCACCCTACACTTGAAATGTTGTGTGACAATGTTATCCAGACTAGCAAACACTACACCTCTGCCAGGATGCATCTGTTGACCATAGAGAGAATGTCAGCTTCCTCTTTATGAGGGAACGCTATGGTAGTTGCTTCCATTGCATGGATGTAATCAGTGAGAATTTAAATGGGAAAATATAGCACAGGACAGTTTGGGGTATCCTTTCCAGAACAGTAGATACATCTCTTTTTGCAAGGAAGAGGTGAAAGAGATGCACCAGTAAAAAAAAGGAGAGGTTGGACAGCAGAGGAGTAATTATGAATAACCCTTGCAGCTACACCTTATGTTGTTTTCCTTTATTGTGAACACAACTTTCTACATACATATTTCACCTTGAATGATATACATGTGATGGCATATTCATGACTTCAAACCATAGAGCACCAGACTCCCACAAGTATATTCTTTTGTCTCCCCTAGCATCAAATACATTGGCCATGCTGTCTGGAGATGATGGTAGTTATAGCCCAAAACATCTGAGGGACACCTGATTGGGGAAGGCTAAACTATAAGGTAAGCACATGTGCCATCTCACTTCCTTGAGGACCTCACTTGCTTTTTAAAAACACAAAATAATGTTTCACATTTACTATTACTTTCCAGTTCATATTCATTAGGTAGCACTGGGAACAGATCCTGTCCCATGGTTCATATGCCACACAGGGGCTGTTCACACAACATGCTAACCAATACTCAGGGTTGACTGTGGGTTGTTTTGAACTGTGGGTTGTTTGTTGAACCATGGGTTATCATGTTGTCTGAACACAGTCAGGCTGCTGACCATGCATTAGGTAGGCAGTGCTCCCCACATGACACGTTGCCCCTCCCCCGTCGCGCGGCTGAAAGTCCCGGCATCCATCTGGGCTGCAGCTTCTGCTCCCTCCCACCTCCTCCAGCCGTATCCCAGCATGCACTGCACGTTCTGCCAGCTGTATCGGAGCAGCTGGGGTTTCACGGCTGCTCCGGCCGGCAGAACTCTATGCCCAAACGGAATAGTGTACAGAGAGAGAGAGGGGTTTGGTTTTGGACAACACTTTAAACAACGGGCTTTGGGCTAAATAAGCCAGTTGTTTCTCTCTGTTGCTTAATTGGGCGGGATAGCGTACTGTGCATTGTGTGTGCGTGGTGTGTAACCCTCCACATGACACAATAATCAATGCAACTGACGGTTGCTTCCCCATCCCTCCGTTGCCTAATGTGTCGTGCGAAACCAGCCCCAGGGTGGCTTATTAACCACCCTGAACAACCCAACAACAAACCACTGAGGGTGTGTTAGTGTGTGTTAACAGCCCCACACTATGAACTAATCCCAAAGGGTTATGATCAACACTTATACATCTACATCTCAAGCTCCACATCCAAGAAGGGTAGGATAATTCCTAAAGCAGCTGCACAGAAGCATGACAATATATACAGCCATTCATGACAGCGAATACAGCATTGTTTGAAGACTTGGACACAAAATTCAGCTTAGCCATGAATTCAGCACAAAATGTTTGGTAAGCCACTCTCTTTAGGTTCAGCTCTCCATCTATAAAATGGAAGCTATTTCTCTTTGTCCTCTTTTCCTCACATAGATGACAACATCAGTTGATTCTTAACAACATCAGGCACACTGTAGCCATAAATTAAATCTTTAATACTAAAAAGAGTTGCATGAGGGCAACTGAAGATTGCAAAGCATTTGAACTAAAAATATTCATTTTTTTAGCAAGGGGACAAAGAACCAAAAGAAAGTGTAATAGAAATGTAAAGTGATGTTATGCCAAATGCAGAGCTTCTCAGTTTTATGGTAAGACTTAAAAAGTACTTTTAAATAATCTAAAACACTTTCTGCAAAGCCTCCATTTTAGACTCCAATAATGCAAGCAGCATGTAAAAAACTGAGAAGATCACTTTGAATAAGAAACCAGGATTACTATGGGTGGTGAAGTCGAAGGAGTGCTCAAGTATTTGTACAAGTAAAATCAAAACGGTGAGCAGAAGCTCTAATAGTTTGGGCAGGACCTCATAAGAGAAGAGGGGTAGCAAGTGGGGGCAAGGGAGAGAGCCACTGCAGGTACTTTGTAAACCTGCAGTCAGCAGATGCAGCCACCACCAACCCAGCAGTTCTAGTATCAGCCTTACTCAGAAACTTTGCATTTTATCTGTGCTCTCTGTATTCTAGATCCTCAGGGTATGCATGTGTGTGGGTTTTTTTAAAAAAGCTTTGCAGGAGCATGCTAAGTACTCAGTCTGCCATCATCACATCCTTGACTGCAAAACAGCAGCTGGCACCTCCATATTGCTTAATTTTACACAGGCCTGATGGGAGATGGATTTTTTTTTATACTGTGTTGGATCACATCCTTCTATCACAGACAGTAAAATATTAAACTGCAGCCACATCCTGCAACCAGAAGCTAATGCTATCGCCTCACCTCACACACTATTCAAACATAGACCCTGAAGATCATGCCTAAAGGGAGAGGAGGGATAAATACTTTCCTTGATAATAATGGGTGCAGCAGCTGCAGAAACTGGGAAGAGGGGGCTATTTTTAGGCTGCTGACGTGCCATGCATACAGGCCAGGATTACAAGCTCTTTGTGGTAATTTGGGGACTGGGATTGGGGGGGGAGGGGCAGGAAAAAAGACATACCAAACAGCTATTTCTAAGACTACAGTTTTGATATGTACATTATGCACTCAACTACCTTTGCTGCAGATAGTAGTTGTCTTTAAAAAAAGAAACAAACAAACCTTCATTTGAAGTTGATACAGAGGATCTCTCCCAATCTTCACCCTGTGCCCCATTCAGCTCTTAGGGTGACAGGTAAAGGAAGTTTCGAGTATTCACCCCACCCCACACAGTAAACATTCCTTTACAGATGGGGTCTACATAGGAGCAAAACTCTCCATTAGCACAGATGGTTGCAAGGGTCAGGGGTTTTGAAGAGTTGAGTTTGCCAGATTTGGGGGGGGGGGAGTTAAGCTAGGGGTGTAGCATGCCAGGGCCAAAATGGAGATGAGCACCTTGCAAGAGTATAACACAACAACCATTTGGTTTTAGTCATAATAAAAAAGTGGGCTAGTGCTTCTTTGAAAAGGGCGGGGAAAGAAAGCATCTACAGAAGGGGATGTGAAAGGGTGTACTAAATCTACAACGTTCCTTTAAAATACACCCGTTCAAGGGTCTTCCCTTCCTGTCCACATGGCATACACTGCAGTGGACTGTTTTGCTTAAGCTGCTCTCCTCTCCCCACACCAAGCTGCCGCAGCCCAAGCCAAGAGCCCCTTTAAATTAACCCTATCTGTATCACATAGCTCCCGACAACACATGCCTGCTGCTTTAAGTTAACTCTGCTGTTGCCACTGTACTGTTCTAGCCTTGGGGCCTCATAAGCAGCACACCCTCGCCTGGCTAGCTGCTGATTAACTCCTTGATAACTACAATCTCTCCGAGATCCACTCCCACCCACTGTGAGCCTGGGCTATGACACTGCCCTTAACTCCACCTATCAGCTAACCAAACTAGACAACAGGTCCCTTAGCTTAACCCTCAGGTTGTCAACCCCTTTCTAGTTGCTTGGTAACTTATGGAGTGCCAAGGCCTTCTTAATATTTTGGTTGTTGTAGGCTACTTTCTAGCCCCATTAACTGCTAAGCCTTCAACTATACTGAACATTAATTCTTTAATTTTATCTTCTACTGTTGGAATAGCTTGTACTACAATTCTGCTATTAGCCTGTATAAACAGAAAGACCCCATTTTAAATTTTATTCAGCCTTCATTTGCTTGCCACCTTTAACTGCTACCATGTTTCCTTATGTCACTTCAATTTTAGACTATATGCCTCCCAACCACATCAACAAATCCTTTCATTAACCACTCTTCCACCTATGCACCTTCATCCATTAATCCTCTACTTGCAACTACTCAGTCACATTAAATTGGCACAGGTTTGTCAAGGCCCCATCTGGACTGGGGGGAGGGGGGATGACCTATGATGGATGTTGCAGAATAGGGACTAGATGAAATGGCCTTTTGAGCACCTGCAGCTACAAAATTAAGCCTAACTTCCCTCAGTGATTTGTCTTAAGCACCTCCTCCTGCCCCAGCCTCTTTACAATATCTACATTAGCTCCTTCCTAGGCCAGGTTTTAAAGTTATATACACCTCTTTTCATCCTTAAATTGCCAGCATCAGTTAACCCTACTCCAAACCCACTCCAACTGAACACCTTGTCCTCCCACTTGATCAGCCCCCATATGCCTCTGCGATGATTTACATTAACCCCTCCCACTGTGAACACCAGGATCCCAAAGCGTGCACGCATTCCCCCTTCACTCTTAAGACTAGTACACACCCAACCCATCTCTTACCCGTTAACCCTTGAAATGCTACAACTTTTTTCAAATCCCTACTCCCTCTAACCTGATGAGCGTTAACCCTTTCCACCCCGTTCCCCAACATCCAACTTACTGTGTCCCTCTCGGCTTTGAGTTCCTCGATCTCCTTTTCCTTGGCCTGCAACTGTTGCTGCTGCTGCTCGATAAGGTCCAGCTGGAGCAGCAGAATCTGCTTGAGGCAGGCCGCCTGGCTGGAGGCGCCCCCGCCGGCCCCCATGGGGCTCTTCCGAAGGCTGCTCCCACCGCCGCCGCTACCACTGCTGCTGCTACTACTACTGCCGCTTTTCCACTTGCCGCTGGGCTCCGAAGAAGCCGGAGATCCCGCCGCCGCTGCTGGGGGTGGAGGAGGCTGTCCAGGCTCGGCCGTGGCGGAAGCCGACGACGGTAGCGGCGGAGGAGGGGGAGAAAGAGCCGCTGGAGCTCCTCCAGGTCCGGCGTGGGGCCCGACGCGCTTGCCGTCTTTGGCGCCGGTGGCGGCAGCAGCGGTGTGTCCGGGCAGCACCGCCTGGTACTTGGAGGGGCGGGAGCTGCCGGCGGCATCGCCCACGCCCGCCTGCCGAGTGCTGCCTGCCGGGCACGGCGAGGGCACCAGGCCGCCCCAGCAGCAGCCAACGCCACCTTCCTGCTGCTGTTGTCCAGGGGCAGCGGCGGCTGCAGCCGCCGGGACGATGGCCCGGCCCTTAGGGCCCGCCGCTGCAGCAGCCACTGGGGCAGGCACGGGGATCTGGTTCTGCGGGGGAGGCGGAGGCTGGCGGAGATGAGGCGGTGGCGGCTCCTCCTCTTCCTCCGGGCCAGGCTCCAGCAAGCCCGGCCCCGTCGTTGTTGTTGCCGCCGCGGTTGCTTTGTACACGGTGGATCTCATGGCGATGCAGCACCTTCAGGCTCCAGATTCTGCAGCAGCGGCGGCGGGGCCTCCTCCTCCTCTCCGCGCTCGGTCCGAATCCCCCACCTGGAGCCCTCGGGGGGCGCCGCCACCGCCGTCGCCGCCCGACCCACCAAGACCCATCGCCCCCCCCTTCTTCCTACACTTCCTTTCCTGGCCGGTTTTACCGACTCACCACCCCCTCTCCTCGCCCTGCTGCTGCAAGAACCATCCCTTTATTTGCTTCTCTTCCCCAAGCCCCAAACTATAAGAGGGGGGAGGGGGAGGGAAAATGGGTCCTACGCTGCAGGAACAGGAAAACGGGAACCTTCTCCACTAATAACTTGCTAACAAAACGAAGCAAAACTCTTGGGTTTCGTTAAGTTATTGGATACCTCAACTGAAGTTGGGTACAAACGCAATCTATCTAGGCCTGCCTTGGAGTCATCTGCAAAGAAGGGGGGGCTTTTAACTCCCCACCGCTGATACAATGAGAATGACACTCTTTACTTCTCTTAAAATGACCCCTTGGTAAGAGGGATATGGGTGCTCAGGGATGTTTTAGGTTTCTTTCCTTTTGATGGACTCCGTAGTTCTCAGCGGGAAAGTTTCCAGGGATCCCACACGTAAATATCCTGGGGGATATTGTGCTCCGCAGTAAAAAAAATAATGGGGGGGGGGCGTGTGGTGTGACTAACCCAACTCCCAAATATTTTTCAAAGGAGGAATGGAGGAACTATAGGTTCGCCTTATCTACTCGATTCTACTTGGCTGAAAACGCGCCTGGTCCTCTATCTCACAAATGAAGGGGATCCCCAAAACTATCAAGAGTACCATAGGCTTTTCCCCTATTCGATATATTCTGGGACTTTTCCTATACTGAAATTGGAAACTAACTGGTTTCCTCCCAAATATCACTATAGTTTATAAGATTTCCCTCATTACCCTCTGGGGATAAGATGCCCCCCATAAATTCAGATACCCCTTTCAGTGATGCATATGTTTTGTTTGTTTTAAAAACGGGTTCCTCCCACCCAACCACCCCCTCTTTTGGCTGCAGCCGATTAAGGGAAGAAGGATTAATGAGGGAGGGAGAGTATTATGGGGAGAGACAATCTTTGACTTGCAAGACTGGAACTTCCTTCAGTGCTAATTAGAGGGGACTAAAATAATATGGGCGGGTTCCTTTCTACATAGGGCAGCGGAGTAGCATGGCTCCCCACCTCCTTGTCGGCTAAATAGGGGGTTTTCCTCTTCCCTCCAAGTTATGGGGGGGGGGGATGTGGGGCCTGAAGCATACAAGGCAGGCGCGGGAATTCTAGGGCCTTCCCCCCCTCTCCTCCGCCTCCTCCCTTAAAGCCTAATCCTGAGTCTCGTCACACTGATACGGCGGAGCGTGGGAAGGGAAAAGGGGGGTTTCGGTGCAAAAATCCGCCGCTCCGGTTCTGCTCAATCGGTTACCTTTAAACGGCCGCCATGGCCTGGGACGCCTCCCGCCAGTGCGCATGCGCCAACCGCCATTGGGATGGAAGAGGAGAGAGGCACCTTGGAGGGGGGAGGGGCGGATATCTGATTATGAGGCGAGGAGCGGAGGGATGAATGAAAAGGGGGAAACGGAGATAAAAAGGCGGGGGTGGCGGTTGCACACACCCCAAATGATACAATATTGGAAGCAGCCTTGGTGTGGCTACTTTCGCTGCCTGAGGCGAGAGAACACGCGCGTCACGCTTCCCTTCACCGTGTCGTCCCCCCACCTTCTTCCCTTTACTGGGTCGCGCACCTTTGGGCGCGCGGCTCGACGTAAAGGTAAGAGGAGGGGGGGTGACGTGTGTGGGGTGCCCTGCCCTTACAAATATTACTTATTTACTGAATGCAACCAAACGTGGAACGATAGATTCAGGAATATAGAAGAACTCCACCCTCAAAACATAAATGAACGTGGTATAAAGTATTTATAGTGAACGCTGTCTTTTGTGTATTTCAAAACAGGTAATATACAAAGTCTATAATTGCATTAAGTAATAAAAAAATGAATTCCCTAAAAAATCAGTATATTATTTCTAGCAAATAAAAGTGCTTAAAGTTGCAATCCCAGGCATGTTAGACCGGGGGGGAAATCCTACAACTCCCTGCATTTCCCAGCCTGCTATGTTTGCTGAGGAATGCTGGGAGTTGTAGGCCGTTTTCTGTCTAAACATGCGCAAGATTATGCTCTTAGCCACTCAATATTAACTTCTCAATACCATGACTAGCTAAAAGCTGGTGCTGTTCAAAGACTCAATGAGCTCTAGAGTTCCATCTTCACAACTGAATAATCTTTACTGGAGGTCTGTCCACTAATGTTTAAGGAATTTTAAAGATTCCTACATTCTTTAAACGTCATTATTATTGTATAGCAGCACTGGGATGTTACGAAATGGTAAATGCAAAAGGGTTTTATCACCCTCCTCAGTTTACTTTGTCTCAATATGGTATAAAAGTTGGGCAACAGCATTAACAAGACAAAGAAGGAAGGTATATGTTAAAGTACAAAGGTGAGGGGCATAAGTGAAGAAAAACTAAGAAAAGCAATCAGGGAGGTATTGTTCCTCATATCACTCACAAGAGGGAGGTATGAGCAGTCTTAGGGGCAACCCAGAGGTTAGCAGAAGTACAAACAAATAAAATAAGGGCTGAGGGGAAAAGCTATGGGACCTAAGTTCAAAGAGGGCTGAACATTCTCAATACCATGTATTATGGGATTTTATTAGAGTCTTTGTAATTGATGGGATTTTACTGGAAGGTCAGTGTATGAGCTGGAATGTTACTGATAAGCCTGAATATGTGAAGAAGCTGCGCCTGCGGGAAACACCCAAAGTGCTGAACCAGCTTTGGCTGAGATAAGAAGTAGAAAGTCATCAGCTCGAAAGTCATCAGCTCACGTGTAGTAGTAACCTAGTTATATCAGTATAAGCTGTAACCGGATTTGTTAAAACCATAGAATGATCAATGACAACATTTAACCTATATATGAGCGTCATCACACTGGAGATTTAATGCACATCTGCCGCGACTTTGATCCACTTTTCCAGAGCTGGACTCGCTCAGGGCGAGAGAACAGCATGACAGGGACAACGTCATGCTAGTGCAGCTCTGGAAAAGTGGATTAAAGTCGCGGCAGATATGCATTAAACCTCCAGTGTGATGATGCTCTAATTTACTAACAGCGGCTGGGTGGCAGTCTCTTTCTGGTGTGTCTAAGAGGCTCTGCTGCAGCGGGTGTTTCTGTCTTGCTGATAATAAAAAAAGGTCATTTGGGAAAGAAAGCAACCTGTGTTTGGTTTTCTGGAATTCCACGAGACATGGAATGATGACTGAGTGATGGGCGTGGAATGGAGTAGGAAAAGGACTGAAACACTGAACAGGAAAACTCTACAGTCACATTTTGTGGGAGGTGCAACTTGTTCCCTCTATTTCCGATGTTCAAGCATGAGTTCTGTTGCTTATGTAGCGAAACCAGCACTATGCACACACAGAACAAAGATGCTAGGAGAATAGGGAGGTGTTGAAGTGTGCAGAAGTACAAAAAACGTTAAGGGGAAAAAAACAATGTGCTGTGGGTGGGTGGGGGAACCTAATGATGACTGAGCATCCTCAGTGATTAGTAAGTGAAATGGTGTTTCATGGAAGAGGACATGGTTGGCTGACTGCAACACTCAACAGGAGCACTCCCTACAGTAACATTTTGTGACAGGTCCTATTTGTTTGCTATATGTTATTTTGACTTAAAAGAGGCTAGGTTGGATCCTAAATTAGTTGCACTTTATTCCTGTTGAAATAAATGGGACTTAAGACATGGCTACCTTGTCCATTTGATTTCAATGGGACCTAAGTTCAATTAAGTCTGGATCCAACTTATTGCAACTCACTATAGAGCAAAATAAATTGTTACATCAAAAATTATCATTGATTAATGATCATACGATTTATGCAAGATTTAGTTGACAGATTAGGGTGCAGTCCTATGCATGTTTAGATGGGAGGAGGGGAATCCTACAACTCCCAGAATTAAGATGTGTGGGTAAGGTGTAAATGGAAATAAAGGAGCAAGTGGAGTAAAGAACAATATACCTTCAGTATAGTTAGCTACTTTTTATGTGCTGTGTTTTATTGTATAACATTTGGTTTCCAAAACTATGAGGGAGTACCCACAGGATGGGTCACAGGACACCTACAATGCTGGTCACAGGTATAGGGATTCCCTGGTCTACTGCTACTGGAAGACCAGCAGTGGCTGGAGAACACTCCAATCTCTCTCACATGGTGGGAACTCCTATTAAATTTTAGCAACAAGTAACCAGCATTGAGTCTTGAAACAACTACAATGGAATAGAAACTCATACCAATAAAACTGGTGTTAAAAAAGCACGAAAGTACTGGTATTCAGACTTTCTGTCTGCAGAGAGCACAATCCCATGCATGTTTAGAAAGACGGCCTACAATTCCTAGCGTGGGAGTTGTAGGATTTTTTTCTGCCTAAACATGCATAGAATTACGCTCCAAATGTAGGAAAGAACTACAAATATGACACACCCCTCCTAACTAGTTGGAAGAGGTGCAGTCTACCATGTATTCTCCTGCATGTGTAAATTAACAGATGATGGGATTTTGGGTTCATGCAAGCGACTGAGAATGACATAGGCCACAGCTACACATGCAGCAGAAGTAGATGCGCTTAGGGCTTGAGGAAAAATCTGGAAGTGAAAGGATGAAGAAAAAATACAAGGAGAAAGGCAAACAACTGGAAACCAAGGAACTGTGGATTGGGTATGCAAGGACTGAAGGAGGCACAGAAAATGGAGAATAGAGTTGGGGATAAGTTATAGGGAGCTAAGGAAGTGAGGCCTCACCCATTGGATTTGGGGTACCATTAAGAGGAACTAACGGATGATAAACAGACATGACTCATGGGTCACAATCCACCAGAAGTTTCTTCTTCACAAGTCTCATTAAAATGAAGGGAGCTGCCCATGAATATGGGAGTGCATGAAGAAAATTTTCTAGTGAATTAGGCCTTGTGTTAATTAGTGTAGGGTGTTTGGATGTTCTACCTTAGGTACCAAATGACTTGTGCTGGCTACCCTGTTGTTAGGGGTCATGGGGCATTATGAAAGAATAAGAAAGCTAGGTAATTTTGGAGTGAGCGAGTACCTGAAAATAGTGGTGGCATACCTTTGATGTTTGGTCACTTGATAAAGAACAAACTCTGTCATTGTATGTTCACTTTCTAGTGAGTACTGCAGATGCCTTTGTGATCTTTTCTGATTTTTATATTATTTTGCCATTCAAAATCTGTTTTGGGTTCCTTAAATATCATAGGCCTGAGCTGAATAATAATAATTCCCTCTTCTTTACATGCTCATAATCCTTAGCTAAGAGCAAAAGAAATTGCTTTTTATACACTCTACTTACATGTGCATCACTTATTTTATTTCCCTTTCCTTGGGATGCTTAGTATGAGAGAGAATCTCAGCTACATAGGATACCTGCTCTAGATTCCGATGGGGAAGACTAGAGTTTGAATCCTTGCTCCACCATAAAGTTCCTCTTAGGTGAGTCTCTCTCTCTCAAATTCACCTCTCTTAATATTTTTTAAAATGTTTATCTTGTCCTTAAAGTAGATGATGATGTTTCCATAAAGTTATATACCACAAAAGGAGTATATTAATGTAATTTTTTTATTAAAAACATTATAACCAAGTACTCACAGTATCCTAATTAACAAATAGACTGGGCAACACAATCAATCAGGGAAGTCTGGAGTAAAG
Source organism: Anniella stebbinsi (assembly GCA_029215795.1). Lineage (NCBI taxonomy): Eukaryota > Metazoa > Chordata > Lepidosauria > Squamata > Anniellidae > Anniella > Anniella stebbinsi. Next base: position 47,452,658 of record JARDYH010000008.1, read on the forward strand.
AGATGGGTCTTCGGTTGGTGCCACAAGCATGCTGCAGTTGCCACCTCCCAAATTCTGGGGGTGGAGGGATAGGACTCCATAATGTGGGGCACCATCGTGGAGATGGCCTACTTCCAGTTGCTTTTTTGTCAGCAGAGTAGGTTAAGCACTTACTCTGTTATGGTCTGTAGGATATAGTATATGAAGCTTTCAATGCACTCTGTGACAACTCTGCTAAACACTTTGAGGATAAAGTCACTCATATCCATTCCAACTTAGACACTGCAGTTGGAACAGTTTGTTCAGTAGATAAATCCAGAGCAACAGCTAATCCCATTTTGTGGGAGTATTTTCAGTTGATGCAGCCTGAGAATGTAGACAAAGTTCTTGGGCTGATGCAGATGGCCATCTGTATGTTTGACCTTGCCATGCTTGACTGGTGACATCTAGCAAGTGTGGGTGTTTGACCAACTGGGTCCATGAAGTGATTCAAGCTTCCTTCCAAAAGGGGGTTGTCCTGCCTGCTTTCAAGGAGATAGTTGTACAAACGAAAAACACTCTCTGGACTCTGAGGATTTGAAATAACTGTTGGCCAATCACAAATATCCCCTTTTGGGGCACAGCACACAGTACTTTTGGATGATGGCTGTACAACTTTTGGATGAAACTGATTTTCATTATCTATTTCAATCAGGCTTCAGACCTGGTTTTGCCACAGAAATAACTTTGGTCCTATGCTGAGAGGACATGGGGAGTGTGAGTGCTGATTCCCCTGCATATCCCAACATCTTTTGATACCATCAACCGTAATATCCTTTTGAAGCGACTCTATCAAAGGGGAGTGGGGAGACATGGTGATGTGATGGTTCCACACCTATTTGCAGGGAAAATATCAGAGAGTAATTTTGGAAGAATTACTGCTTACCATTGCAAGCAGTATGGGGCCCCACAGGGCCCCATCTTGTCCCCCATGCTTTTTAACATCTATATGAAGTTGCTATGAAAGGTATTCCAGGGATCTGGAGTTAAGTGCCATCTAGAAGAGCTGAATCGGTGTCTGAACTCATTCATGGGCTAAATGTGGGTTAATAAATGGAAGCTCAATTCTGGTAAGGCAGAGGTCCTATGGGTGGATGGCTCCCTACTCTGAAGAGAGGGGATTCAGCCTATTTTGGATGGGGTTGCACTCCCACTGAAATATCAGATCAATGGCTTGGGAGTACTCCTTGATCCAGCTTTGCCACTAGAGGCTCAAGTATCTTCAGTTGCAAAGAGCACATTTCACCAGCTTAAGACTGATACACGAACGGTGACCTTTCTTAGACAGGGCTTATTTGGCAATGGTGATCTTGGTTAGACTACTGCAATGTGTTGTATGAAGTATTGCCTTTGAAGACAATTCGGAAGCTGCAACTGGTTCAAGGTACGGCAACTGGAATTTTAACAAGGATGGCTCACTCTGAACATAACTTACCAGTTCTGAGAAATCTTCACTAGATGCCGGTTTGCTTCTGAGCCCAATCCAATGTGCTGGTCTTGAACTTTAAAGCCCTTCATGGCTTGTACTACCTATTCTTTTATCAACCTGCTTGAATGTTGAGCTCTTCCATTGAAACCTTCTACAGATTGCCATTAGAGAGAAGGTAGGTGATAACTCCCCCCCTCTGCTTTTCCTTTATCTGTAACACTCCAGTTGGCAAATGCCCCCCCAAGAATTATGTATGTCACTTCCTTTATTATCTTTAATACCATCAAGCATGGCATCCTTCTAGACTGGTGCTATGAATCCAGAGAAGTTGTCTTCCAAACAAAGATCTAACTACAGCCATTATAAGGCTAAATGGGTAAGTAACTTGGGACCTGCAGGCAGCAATGCGCTCCTGGGCACTTTCCTTGGTGCCCACCAAGGTGCTCTACCCCTCCCTATTTTTTTTTAAAAAACAAAAACACATTTTCTTACCAGCAGCTGAGACTCCTTCAAAGTTAAGTGTGGATCTCCAGCTGCTGCCATCTACATTTTCCATTCGTGCCTCTGGGCCATTTGTGGGGCTCAGAGATATTCTTAGGAAATTAAGATGGCGGGCAGCTGCAGCCAAGCACTTTCCACTAAAGTCCACCCAGCCACCAATAAAAATAAGGGGGAAAGGAAAAAAAGGGGGCCTTTTTGCTGCTGTCTAGAAAGCTGAAAGAGGCCAAAAAGGGCAGCGGGGAGGTTAGGGAAAGCAGTGGCATGGCTAAGAAGAGCAGCAGGACTCCAGTTGGGTAGGGGCTAGGAAGGACAGTAGGAAGCCAGGGCAGGGGAGGGGAGACAGCTGGGAACAACCTGTGAGGATTGGGGAGGGTTGTGTCCTAGTATGTCTGAATGGATGGGGGTGCATGTCTGAAACAGAAAGTGTTAAGGGGTAGGAGAGAGAGAGAAAGGGTTTAGGGATGATTCAGAGAGAGGGGGGATTTTAGAGGAATCCTGAAAGGGAGTGAGTCTAGTTTTTCATGTGCTTACAGTGAAGAAGAGATGGGAATGGTGTGGATGATGGGTACGTGTGAGTTGTTTGCTCTGTGCAGTGTGTGTGTATGGATGGATGAGTTGGAGTGTGTATTCATGTGTGTAAGAGAGTGAATGTGTGTTGTGTATGGGTGGTGAACTGTGGTGAGATCCTGGCTCTGAGTGGGTCCTTCCTCAAGCCAAGTATTGTAGGAAGGGTGTCTCAGAAGATTGCCTCACCTGGTAGTCAGTAATGCAAGGGGAGGGACCAACAATGACGATGTGGTAGCATGTGCTCTTTCATGCTTCAGGTGGCAGGAACACTTGCGCTGGTGACTAGCCATGTTTCTCATGTTTGCCATTTTGTGGTGGTGGTGGCCAGAACAGTTTCTCAAATTGCCAAATGTGCCTATGGGTCCAAAAATATTACAGAGAACAACATAGCTGGTGACAATATACAGCAATAATAATAATAATAATAATAATAATAATAATAATAATGATAATGTTAATGCTGGTACTTTTGAAATTATTTAATGTCGTGAATTCCCTAAAAACAATGATTAAAAACAATTCCCAATATGGGTCAAACTCTAGAACACTATAATGAACCATACATACTCCATGCGCGTTTCGACCAATGGTCTTCCTCAGTGGAATAATTAGTGTTCAAAACAATCCAGATATTAACTCTAAAATACAGAAATACAAAAATATCAATGTTCATATCAATGGGTGCCACTGCAGTAATAAAACCAATTTAAGACTTTTGCCAATCCATACATAGAAACTTATTTTGTAACGAATGAGTTACTGTAGGGTGTGCCTGAAAAGGCTCCACCATAAATAATTGTTCAACATTTGGCAAAAGACAGCAGTGGCCATCCAAGTATTCAAGTGTAAGGTCAGGGTGTTTCCCTGATTTCAGCTTGCTAGTGATCTTGGTAAGACAGGAAGGACAAGAGTCAAACATACTGGTGGCCAGCCTCACAGTTCCAAGGAGCTTGTCCAGATTTGGGAGCTCTTTAAGGTCTATGGAGAGCAAGAATCAGAAGTTTTAAAATGTTGCTTTGTTTGGGTGTGAAGGAAGTGCCTGTGCCCTTCAGTCACAGAGATTTTGTTATGTTAAATGCTCAGAGATTCCAAGCGCTACCAGATTTTCTTTCTCGTTGACCCCAGGGTACAGAATACCATGAAATTACTCTGAAGTGTTGTTACATAACCATTGGTTTATTCCAAGGAATCCGGGGATTCCTTAGAACAAATCAATAACAAGTAAAGCTTTTAAAATATCAACCTTGTCTTACCAAGCCCCGAATCTGGTTGGGTCCTCTGCCTCACATCGCAGCTATACTCTTAAGCTAGGCTCATAGAGGGGTCAGATACCCCTCTGTGGGAACAAAAAACATGTGCCATCTTAATGGCCTACAGATCTATTGGGGCATAAACTTTCATGGATTAGTGTTCTAGTCCATGAATTGCTTGCCACAATAAATTTCTTGGTCATAATAATAATAATAATAATAATAATAATGTTTATTTCTAAATAAATAAATAAAGACTCCCTTTTTTTGTCATAACAGACTAACAAAGCTTTGAAATTCGTTGTCATGGGACTCATTGTGAAAAACTCTGTTCTACTATAATTATTTATTCATATAACATTTTCAATTTGCAAAATGCTCTTCCGATGGTTAGATTTATTTGCTGGCCTACAGCATCGCACAGACATTGCAACCTCTGGCCACTAGGTGGCTCCTGAAGTCAGCTTGGTGTAGCTGCAGCCCAGCCATTCTCCCTTGTGTGGTTACCTCTTCCCTTATGTTGTCAACGGAACTCCATTTTCATCCCAACCAAGGTGATGGAGGAGCACAGCAGATGCTACTGTAACCCCACTGTGCTGCTGCAGCCCATGTGGTGTGTTTTGGCTTAGCACCTTTGCCATGATTCCCACACCCACAAATTTCCTCCTCCTCCTCTAATAATTAATTGTGGCGCAAAGGAACCCACTAGTCATCAAAACCATGGGCCTATTTGGAACCGTGGAACTAGGGATGTTTCTTACATCAGTGAAAGGGTTCAAGGACAGATGTAGAACTCCTCTCCACTAATAGTAACGTTTACCATTTGTATGGTGCTTTCAAGCATTCACAGAGTTTCATGTTATTTATTTATTTACATTTATATACTGCACCACAACTAAACAGATTTGAGAGCCTTGAACAGTAAAAGATAAAAGGAACACAACACCATATTAAAAAAAAATACAAAACAGAATACCAACAAAAACTGGCTGGTCAATCGAGGACGGCTCACTGATGTAAAGATGACTTCAGCAGGCATCAAAAACAACACAATGTTGGTGCCTTGCCTGACCTCCAGAGGCAGGGAGTTCCACAGAAAGGGAGCTACCATAATGATGGCTCTACTCTGGTTGGACTCCAGATGGGCCATAAGTCCATTCGGAGCCACCAGGAGCATCCCATCTGATGACCTCAGTGACTGGGCAGGTTGATGAGGGAGAATATGCTCTCTCAAGTAGGCGATCCTTACAATGATTGTGTTGTAAGTAGGTTATTATCCCCATGATTGTTACACCTATACTGGAGACAGTGGACCAAAGCTGGGAGACGGTAGCTTGCCTAAGGCTACCTCATCAATTCATGACAGAGGTGTGATTTGAATTAAAAACTTCTTAGCTCATTGCTAAGGGCTCTATCACAGCTACTTTTATTTCCTGGTATGCACCCGTGATTTTGACCTTCATTTAATTAATGTGGGAAGCTCTGGTCCCTTTCGTGATTGCCACTGCTTGCTCTCCTGCTATTGCGCCCCACCCCACTCCTTCTCTTTCCTCCTCCAGTTCATTGGTTCTTGTTGGGTGATGGATGTGGTTACCTTCCCTCGCTCGCTTTGGTTTTGTTGTCTAGGGTTTTACCAATTCAGAATTTATTTTGCTGGGCATGGTTTCTGCGGGCAATAAGGGTGGGGATGGAGTAGCAAAAGTCCATTCACCAGCTCAGCACAAGTCCATTTGTTCAACCGACAAGCTCAGCAAGCTGAAGGAAAACCACCCTGTCCTCCTCTTTCATCAGCAGGACTGCCCCCAGCAAAAGCAACATAGTGCAAGGATGGCAATACACAGGATGGAAGGGCGCTTTTATTTTGAGTGGAGAAAATAACACTTTTCTCACCCTAGAAAATGACGGAAAATGGAGGGGAAGAGACGAGATGACTGCAGGACAAGCACGACGTCATATGAGTATCGCGTTTCAAAATGGCAAACCAGGCGGAATGAGAATGCGATAAAACACTGGTGTGATGGAGCCCTGAGGCTCTTAATCACAACATTACACTTGTTCTTCCCTAACCCCATGCTTCCCTTAACTCCCCTTTGGATCTGTCGTACTAGAGCCACAGCACCAACACTCCCTATTCAACCACACCACCTATTCTCCAGCCATGCTATGTACTACCCAAGAGATTATCACAATCCTCTCACTCCTATCTTCTTCAGAATCTTACTCTGGCCTGCCCATAACAAGCAAAGGCCTGTCAGGTTTCAAACCTGGATGTCTTGCCCCCAATAGAGTTGAATATAAAATTCATCTCCCTGCCTGTTTGGGTGCGGGTGGGAGCCGTTCCCAACAGAATGCCAGAGAAGTTGATTTTCAGGATCCAAACTTTCACCCACATAGGGTTTCATGGCTATTAACATACACTTGCATATAAAATGATCTTAAGGTTTTTCTGTTGTTCACCAGCTGAAGATTTTTTGCTTAATGAGCACTCATGATTTTTGATGCCTCCTGACTCTTAACAATGGACATCTCCCTTGCTTGGGTAGGGGCTGAAGGAAACAGCTTGGTAGTTTGGATGCAGCCAAGCAAAAGATTGAGGTTGAATTTTTGCAACTGGCTGGCAAGGAGGAGCCTTGGGGTTTATGTAGCTTTGGGGAAACTGAAGTTGTTTGAGTGTCGGCCCACTCCCCTCTATTCAATATTTCTAAATGAGCAGGTATTATAAAAAATATTGTATGTAACCAGCACTCTTACATTATAGGAAATGGATTCTGTAAACATTTCTATCTCAGAAACTTCCTACCTCTTGGGAAAAAACATGAAACAAACATTTCCCAAGGTTTGTTTAGGTCAAAGGAGTTACCTTTCACCAAAATCAGCCCTTGGCAATTTGCCTATTACTTTTGCTTTAGAAGGAAACATTGGCTTTTGCATTCCAGAGACCTACACTGGAATATGGGAACTGGCCTGTGGGAACTCTCCAGCATACATCAGCCCCAGGGGGTTATTCCCCCTCCTTTCTTTTCTGGTTTGTGTGAATGAACACTACAGGAGTTTTATTAACCTTGTTGTTTCCTATGCATTTTTTAAACAGGGTGATTCTGAGCTCCATCACACTAGTGATTTATCACATTCTTGCCATGCCTGGTATGAGTTTTTTCAGTGAGGTGCTCACATGACATCGTCCCTGTCCTGCATTCTTCTTGCCTCTTCCCCTCTGTTTTCCATCTTCCTGTGTATTGCTGTCCTTGTGCTATATTGGACCATCCCATTTTTGGGGGGCGTGTGTGTTGAAGGGCAGTCTCGCCAACAAAAGAGAAGGGTGGGGCAGTTCTCTGCTCAACCGGGAAGGGGGAGGGAGAGAGGGCACCTGAACACCCAGCGGAGAAGGTGAGAGAGGCTGCTGCAGCCCATGCCCGGGACTCGGTCCCATTCAACTCTGTAGTTCTTACTCCTGAGTAGGCATGTGTAGGTTTCCTGACCAGAACAATGTCGGCTTCCCCTTGCCATGCCAACATTGACCACAAACTTCTCCAAAAAGAATTGTAATACTTTCTCGTCACTTACCTTATTTAATATGATCTTAGGGGAAAGCATAGTGTGTTGTTTACTGTAATTGCTCTGGCATGGTAGCGATACAGGTGAAAAGATACATGAACGCAACAATGCACAGATGTAAAAGTACCCATCACTTGACTCATTAAGGAAACGGAAACCACAGACGCAAACTGGGGGGAAAAGTAGATGTGCTGGAGCCCTCTGTAACAACTTCTGCATTCCAACTGTCTATGACATCCAAATTGCCTTCTTTTTTTGGGCCCCAAATAATGATTCAAGATAAAGGTTACAAGATAAAGGTGACCAACTTCTTCTTGCCCCAGAGATATGCAACCTTTTAATATATACTTGGTTGTGCTTCACCAACAGTCCTGCGTATATCAAAAGTGTATGCTGGCCAAAATTGGTTCTGCCTTGCCTGTTTTGTGTGCTTCTACTAGTGGTAGTGGGCAATCAAAAGTAGCATCAGTAATTTCAGAATAAAATATAAAGCCACCCTGGTTGGATCAGAAGTGGAATTCAAGTGATGTAAATAAGGCAGGCCCTCATCCCTGTCACAGACTGAAAAAGTTCACATATATTGGGTAGTTGGATAAAGGAACATGCTTGGAAGCTGATACCTCTGTTTCCTCTCTCCCCCCCTTAAAAATGATCAAATCTGGGAAACAGTGCTTTATGACTCAAAAGCTTACATTTAAGCACTTATTGGTCCAAACAGAAGTTTAACTTCATTTGTTCATTTGCAAGAACACTTTTCTTCTCCCACCCTGCCGATGCATTTCGTTGCTTTTCTCACCAAGCACAGAAAGCGTGTTGGAGCCTATTGCAGAGGTAAACATCCCACATTTAACTGTACTGCAATTCCTCTGCATTGAGGTTTTCCCTCGCCAAATTCTCATCTCCCTTTTCCTTTTAATATCCGCTAGGGGGATACTGAAATATTCATATAACAGCAGAAAGCAGATCTCTTGGTTTGGGGTGGGTGATCTTCTCCCTGCTTCCTCTCCACAACACAGTTGAAACAGCCCTTATTTAGCAAAAAGCAAAACGCAAAACGCAAAAAAAAAAAGGAAAAAGAAAAACCACCCTCCTCCCACTTCCAGCCTGCAAAATAAAACATGTCTTGCTTTGTAACAGGAATTTCCTGTAGCCAGAATACACACACACACACACACACACACACACACACACACACACACACACACAGAGAGATCCTGTTCATACACGTGCGGTGTCTCCGCCTTTTGGCTTTGCACATGTCATTGCAGTAGAGATGTCGAGTGAAGAAGTTGTTGTGGCTAAAAATGGAACATGCCTCACATGGCCTGAGCATGTGACAGAGAAAGGCAAGGCTTTTTTTAAACAAACAGCCCTTCTCAGATGGATAGCGCTTTTGAAAACACAAGGAACAGAAGGAGAGTAACTCACATGGAACGCCCAGCAAAAGCCAGGCCTCCAGCTGGTTGGAGGCAACACCCTGAAAAAAGGCACATGGCTGCAGACTTTGCCAAGCAGGATGGTCCCTGTTTGACTCTGCCCTGATCCAATAAGGCAGACTTTAAAAGGAAAACAACAGGACAGCAACAAAAGCCAAATTGCCTCCTTAAAACAAAAAGTAAACCTAAATCAACTCTTTCAAATAGTCTGACTGGTTTGCCATTTACAGCTAGCTCAGGCTGCTTTTGAGGGGGTTTCATGTAAACATCCCCAAATGTGGCTCATTACATGTCTCGCTAGATGTACTCTATATACTTTGGTGTCTTAAGCTATGGACTAGGACCCCTCAGGCTCTTCCCCCGAAAGCTTTATTTGAATAAACCTGAGAGGCTTAAGTGAGCTAGTGAAAAATCGTAGTCCTCAGTTGCAATGTAATAAATGTGTGAGCTTATATAATTTGGATTCTTTATACACTGGCTAGGGAGATGCTCAAGAAAGGTTCCTCTCCTACTTGGATGGCCGATTCCAGAAGGTGGTGCTGGGGAATTATTGCTCTGTGCTGTGGCACCTAGGCCATGGGTTCCCACAGGGATCTATATTATCCCCTATGCTGTTCAACATTTACATGAAACTGCTGGGAGAGGTTATCCAGAGATGTGGGTTGAGATGTCATCAGTATGCGGATGACACCCAGCTCTACCTCTCCTTTTCATCAAAACCAGGTGAGGCAGTGGCTGTTCTGAATCAGTGCCTGAGCACGGTAATAGACTGGATGAGGGCCAACAAACAGACTCAATCCAGACAAGATGGAGGTACTGTGTGTGGGTGGTTCATCTGTCTGGCTGGGTGATGTTCACCCTGTTCTGGAGGGAGTTGCACTCCCCCTAAAGGATCAGGTTTGTAGTTTGGGGGTGCTCCTGGATACAGAACTGTCACTTGAGGCACAGGTGGACTCAGTGGCAAGGAGCACTTTTTATCAGCTTAGGCTGATATACCAACTGCGCCCTTATCTGGACAGAGATAGCCTAGCTACAGTTATCCACGCTCTGATAACCTCTCGTCTGGATTACTGCAATACTTGGGGCTGCCTTTGAAAACGGTCTGGAAACTTCAACTGATACAAAACGGGGCAGCCAGACTGTTAACGGGGACTGGCCAACGAGACCATATTACGAAAGTCCTTTTCCAGCTTCATTGGCTGCCAGTCCAGGCCCAGGCCCGATTCAAAGTGCTAGTATTAACATTCAAAGCCCTAAACGGCTTGGGGCCAGGTTATCTGAAGGAACACCTCCCCCCATATGTACCTGCCAGGACCCTAAGATCATCCTCTGCGGCCCTTCTCTGTGAGCCCCTGCCAAAGGAAGTGAGGCAGGTGACTACCAGGAGGGCCTTCTCTGCTGTGGCACCTGCCTTTGGAATGAGTTCCCTATAGAGGTTTGCCTGGCACCTACATTATACTCTTTTAGATCCCAGGTGAAGACCTTTTTATTTTCTCAGTATTTTAACAGTTTATTAGTCTAATTTTTAACTTTGCTGTTTTAAATTTTATTTTAAATCTGTATTGCTGCTTGGTTTTATCCTGCTTGTGTTGTTATATTGTATTTTTATCCTACGTTTTTATACCATTGTTGTTTTATATTTTGAATAATTGTTACGGTTTAAATTTTTGTAAACTGCCCAGAAAGTTCCAGCTATTGGGCATTATAAAAATGCAATAAATAAATAAACAAATAAATAAATAAATGGAGAGAATGTGTATGTCCATAAAGAGGTAGCAGAATGGGTAGGTACCACTGCCAATTTCCCTTCTCTATTTCTAGTTGGCTTTGCCCTTCTTTTCTTTCTCATAGGTCCTACTTCTGATATGTCCTGGGTTATCTGGTTTGCCTAAAAAAATCCATTTCACTTTCTGGGCATAATAGGTTAGGGTTTCATCCATTTAATGTTGCCTGTAAAGCCTGCTGTTGGGCAGTTGGGTTATCTTACAGCGGCAAACTGGGCTAACAGTGCAACATACATGTCTACACAAAAGTAAGCCTTATTGAGATCAACAGGGCTTTTGCTCAGGAGTGTGTGTTTGGAATTGCAGCATTAGACTCTCAAATGACTAAATTGACATTCAGGCCATTTGGTTGCCAGTGGTACTTTGGGGTTAAATCCAGTTCAGTTACCACTGGAAAAAAAAAACAGCCATCATTTAAGCTGTTAAATTAAAGGCACAGTTGAGGTTTTCAATGAACTGTTTTCATCCTCCAAGACAGAAATTTAAAAGACTTTATCAAAGATAGAATTTATCAAAAACAGATTCCTCCTCTCGACAAAAGCTTGAGAGAGGCAGTCGTGCAGTAGCAGCCTCAGACAGTGCATTTTGGGTGCCATTAAAAAACAGCCTTGACCCACTAGGAGGTTTTCCTGCACAAGCCCCTTGAAATCAATAGGAATTGCGTGACTGTGTTGTGTCCCCCGTCCCCGTCCCCCTCCCCCCCAGGTCTCATAATGTCTTTGGGTGGCCCTGGTATGGGATAGCCATTTCTAGAATGAGATGTTTCTGCCTTCCCGCAAATGACTGAAAAATGGAAGTGTAGCATGTGAGAGTATGACTAAAAGCAATTAATCATTCTTAGCATTTATATAGCATATTTCAAACGTTCAAAACATTCCATGTATCACCTCAGTATTTATACATTGCAACAACCCTGCAATGTGGGTTAGTATTATTATCCTCATATTGAAGATAGAAGCAGGGTTGACTGAGAAAACAGTGGGTTGCCTAAACCCATCAATTAAGTTTATGGCAGAGGTGACATTTGAAACTGGAATATCCCAGCTCACATTCTTTAACCCATTACTTTGCTTTGCCTCGAAGGGTGAATGTGTGAAAGAATTATTGTTATTTTAATACCTGATTTTCTGTTTCAGACTGAAACACCTAAGATGACTAACATCAAAATGTTAAAAACTATATATTTTAAAATAAAACACAAAATATAGATAGGGTGACTAAATAAAATTAATGCCGAAAAGACAAAGGACCAGAGGGCAAAACAGTCTTCAGCCAGCATTGAAAAACCACTCAGGAAGCCAGTTGGACCTTTTGTGGCAGAGAGTTCCACAGACTAGGCACTGAACAGACAAGGCTCTTTCACTCATTCCCACCAACCACATCCCAGATGCTGGGGCAGAAGATATACAGAAGACCTCCCCAGCAGATCTAAGTGCTTGTTTACCTCAAGTCTGGTGGGACATAAATGAAAGAAACTCCCCCTTATTCATGTACAATCCAGTTCCATGTGGGTAAGCCAAGTACCCTACACTCACTTCCATCAAGCATGACTTAGTTGCTAGTGAACAACAGCACCCGCCCCCCTGCCCATGACATTTGCTCCTCCAATCTACCACCCTCAGATGTCCAAAGGTCTCCTGCTCCATCAGAAGTTTCTCCCCTTCTCCCTTCTTGCCCTGCATGCTTGGAACTGGCTCCTGGAACACATGTGTGAAGCCACTTATTTCCTTGAAATCCTTCCTCATAACCTATGTTTTCCATGAAGACTTTGGCTCAACACCCTAGTTTTCATGTCCTGCAACTCAGCCTATGCATATGTAACAAACTATCGCATATTCATTGCTTCTTTACCACCACCTCTATATCCGTTCCCTTCCCCTCCTGTTTCTCCTGTGTCAAATTTTAGACTGTAAGTTCCTTGGGGTAGCAACCTATCCTCTGTATATATAGCACCATGCATACTGATGGTACTATATGTAGAGTTGCCAACTGACCCAAAAAAATACCTGCCCTGCTCTTAAGCACTTCAGTTTTATGTGCAGCAATCAGCAAGTGAAACTTTTCAGGCAAGGAATTGGCTTCTAACATCTGTACATCAAGCTGCTGTTAAAGGCACATTTGCAGTGGTCAGCTGAGAAATTGGCATCCTAGAGATGTTTAACAAAATATACTGATGAATCATCTACTCAACTAGTGGTGTATCCCAGTCCCAGAGCTAATTGCTTCTAGGCTGTTAAATGGCTGCCAAACAAGTTCAAGCCAGCATGCCTGTGGGCAAGGAAACCACCAAGTTGCACAGTGCTATGTCCAAGTGTTTCCCTACATGTGCAATACATCTTTATTGCCCAAGTGAGAGCAGCAGGCTGTGGCATGAACTGGTCTGGGACAAAAAGGCAAAGTGCCCCTGTGCAACTGTTTGCGTACGAGATGACCTTGATTTTTGCACGTACTCCCTTGGGGAAAACAAAACAACTTTGCTGTAAAAGAGGTGAAATGTGGAATTGTGGAGGGACAGCTTAGAAGGAACAGCTAGCAAAACTGAACCTGACCTACAAAAGCTCACCTCACAAAAACTTCTGCAGTGCTTTCATGTCTAAAAAAGAGAAATCCAGGGGAAAAGGGTGGGTGAATATTCTAGACACTTTAACGGGTATTTTGTATTCTGCAGCTGTTCTGTGCCTACGTGTGGCTGCATTTGCAGACCAATCCAACTGCACCAAAAAGCATGGGGTGGGGGAGCAGATCCCTTGGCTTCCTCTAGGAAGAATGGTCATAAATCTCTCTGCAGAGAAAACTGCAGTGCTGTACATAGGATTGTTTGCTTTAATAAGGGGATGCAACCTTGTGGTTTAACTTAAAGGGACTGCCTAACATCCCAGACAACCTAAGTTTCATAAACACCTAAAATAATACCACACCCCATACAGTTCCACCTACCAACTCAAAGCTTCATAGCATACACACACACACACACGCCTATTTCATTCCAAAGCATCTTATAGAAGGGTCACAGCTACCTCCTCACAACATAAAGCCCATCACACATTCCATAGTTCCCACTCCTCACAACCATCCCCTTTAAAGGGCCTGTTCAGACAACACACTAAGCCATGATTAGGCTGCTAATCCTTTTGCAGCAAATGATTAGTGTGTCTAAACTGTGGTTATGTTGCCACCATGGTTTACACGACACGGTAAGTCATGGTTCACGCAACACTCTAAGCCATGTTTAGCTCAAAATGCTTAACCACTGTGGCTTAGCATGTTGTCTGAACAGGGTCACTAGCAAAAATGACTTCTAAGTTCCATAGTTCCCCGCAGAACAACCAGTATTCTCCATTACCTGATGGAATAGACACCCTCTCCGATTAGAAATAATCCCAATTCTTGAACTCACCACCACCACCACCACCACACGTTCTCCCAGCTCCACCAGCAAACATTACCCAAATTTCAGAAAGCCCCCTCTGGAACATCTCATCTTCAGCCCACTTTCCAAAAAAATTTCCCAATTCCAAACTTCTCACCCTAAACCCCAGACAGTGTGGTGTAGTGATTAGAGTGTTGGATTTGGCTGGATTTGGCTGGTGAGATCAGAATTCAGATCCTGCTCAGTCATGAAGCTTCCAGGGTGACCTTGGGCTAGTCTCACTTCCTCAGCTGAATTTACCTCACAGACTGTTGTGAGGATGAAGTGGGATAACCTCTAGCCATATATGCCACTCTGAGCTCATTTGAAGAAAGGTGGCATACAAATATGATTAATAATAAAAGAATAGGCTTTTCATAGAGCCTTCCCTCTGAACAAGTATTTTATTTTTATATTTATTTAGAAATGTATACCCTGCTTTTCTTTGGAAAATAATCCCAAAGCAGTTTATAAAAACAGTTCAGAAAACACAGCAAATGAAATAATCCAAGTAACTAAAATCAATTACATACAATAAAAACCAGCATAAAAGGTAGGCAAAAGTTTAACCCAGATTAAAAACTCAGCAAAATAAAATGGATTTAGCAACTTGTCCAAAGCCTCTCACCGTTTAAAGGAAAGTGGATCCCCAGATCTAAAATTCAGTAGAACAGATCTTTTCATCACCCCCCCCCCCTTGGCACCATTATAGCCCACAGATGAATCACAAACACAACTGCAGTCAGAAGTGGTACAGAGAATTTATGATACAAAAACGATGCAATCTCACGCTACTCGGAAGGCTGCAATCCTACACCAATTGACCTAGTAAAATCCCATTGAACTCACTCAGGCTTACTTCCGAACAAACACGACTGTTTCTTTGTGCAGTCCTTAATGAACTACAAGATTACTTAGCAACAACAAACGACGGGTTAAACTCTTAGAAGTAGCCACTAAATAGTTTTACCACCTCAGTGAGAACTAGGCCAAAGCTGGACTCACAACGTTGTCGGAACAAAACAAAACGAAGACAAGAGTGTGTGTTTTCTACAGTTTATTATTTATACTCTGCTTTTCTGTCAGGACAATCGATTAAAAAAAAAGTTTTTTTTTTTTTTACAAACCCATCCAAACAGAATAAACCGAGTTAAAGCAGTCCGTCCATCTAAATGCCACTCAATTGTGTGCCGCCTGCGCGCGCCCGCCGGCCGACCCAGTCCAAATTCCCGCGGCTGCCCCGGTGCTGCCCTTGCCGGTATCCCCTCCCCAACCCCAAGGCCAAGGCGAGAGCAGAGCTTTGCTGGCTCCTCTCCTGCTTTGTTTATGTAAGCGGCAGCTGCCGCCGGGCGGGAGGGAAAAGGAGGCTTTTGCACGCGGCTAGGCCGGCTCCTTCCCTCTCTCTTGTAGCTGCTGCGGTTACAACCCAGCGAGCTCCAGGCTCGGCTCACGAGGAGCGGCCATGAGCTCGTTGGGCGGTCTGCTCCACTTCCTTCCTGCGCCGCCAATTGGGGCTGCTGCCTGCCTTGACCCAGCCCTGGGAAAGCGTGGGAGGAAGGCTGGTGTGCGCGTGGTTCTTTTTCCCTTCCTCGCTTTCGTGCCTTGCGATCGCTCCAGCAGCCGAAGGATCCTCTGGGTACCAAAGCGCATCAGAAAAGCAGGACTGGCTCGGAGCCGACCGGGGAGAAAACAACGGCTCTGATCTCCACCCCACCTCCCGATCGCGGTCTCTCCCACCACATGCAAAACAATCAGATCGTCTCATGGTTGTTAGGGCAAAGAAAAAGCTACTTTGGTGGCCATCCCAGATTCCTCGGCGAGGCTTGTTGCGAAATTCCTCGATCCCTTTCCCTCACCCCCCCCTTTTTTTTCTTGATGCGGAATTGGGGTTGGCGCATTGGCACGTAAGAGGCCAAGCCCACTAGAAGTCGGGCCGGGCGAGAGAAGCGAGGCACCCTCTAGAGTCGTTTGTTCTAAGTGTGTCAGGATGCTAAACATGTCAGGTGGGAGGTTAAATATTTCGAGGGGCAAAACCTCTACCAACCGAAAAACGCAATAGTTCTTCGCTGTAAAGTTGGACACTGCGGGGTGGGGGTGGGGTCTTGCTATGGATTTTGAGTACTGCATTGCAGGGGGAGGGGAGTAGTTTTATTACTTTGATTTGGGCGATACTGTGTTATAAAAAGTAAAAGTTTCCCTCTGGTTTGGAACAGTATCATAGAAATACAGTGATGCTTTTTTCTTCTGATGATCACTGCAATGCAGTGACCAGTTTTGGTAGACAATATAGGTTATCAATACACACACACACACACACACTATATTTGAATAGGACATTGTGGAAATAAAATTTTAGATTAACTTTGAGCCTATCTACAGTAGTGCTTTAAAACGGTTTATAACAGTTTTAAACGGGACAATAATGGTTATCAACCGGTTTAAAACTGTTATAAACCGTTTTAAAGCACTACTGTAGATAGGCTCTTTGTACTGCAGAATAATTGGGGGTTTTATTTTAGATCGGGGGGAATTGCATTGTTGAAAATCAGGTGCTTGTATAAACTTTGGCAGCAGGTTACAGATATAGATTTGGGGCTCCATCGCATCTACTTTTTTTTCCTGGTATGCATGTGTGACTTCCACCTCTGTTCATTAGCGCATCAAGTGCTGCTCACTTTCACGTGCGTGCATTGTTGCGCTATTTCACCTTGTTTACCTTTTCACCTGCACCAGCTTGCACTTCTGCTCTCCTGCTATTTTGCTCGCCCCACCCTGACCCTTCTTCCTCCGCCAGTTCATTGGTTCTTGTGGTTGATGGACAGTGTGATGGGCATGGGTGCCTCCCTCCCCCCGGTTTTGTTGTCTAGCAATTTAGCATTTCATTGGCTGGGCACCATTTCTGCCTTTAGAGGTGGAAAGATGCTCTCTTCTGCCTGGGGCCTTTGCGCGTCCCCTCCCTCCCCCTTCCCAGTTGAGCAGCTCTACGGACTGGGGGAGAACTGGCCCTGCCCTTCTCTTGTTAGCAAGACTGCCCTTCAACACACACTCCTCCAAGAAGGGACGTTCTGCAACATAGCGCAAGGGCGGCAATACAAGGGGATGGAAGGGCGATTTTATCCCACATGGATAAAAAATACTGCACTTTCCCCGTCCTAGAAAAACATGGAAAATGGAGGGGAAGAGGTGAGATGGCTGCAGGACAGAGACAATGTTGTGTGAGGGTCGCGGGGCAAAATGGTAAATAAGACAGGACGAAAATGTGATAAAACGGTGGTGTGATGGAGCCCTTGGGCACCACATTATATAGAAAGATGATACAGTTTTTATACTATGCTATTAAAATTTAGCTGCTTGGAGAAAACTAAGAATAATTTGCTGCTGACTATTAGTGCAATACTACGTAATTCAAAAGTAAGCCCCTCTAAGTTCAATACTGCTTACTCTCTGGTTAGTGTAT
This sequence comes from Anniella stebbinsi, assembly GCA_029215795.1. Classification (NCBI taxonomy): domain Eukaryota; kingdom Metazoa; phylum Chordata; class Lepidosauria; order Squamata; family Anniellidae; genus Anniella; species Anniella stebbinsi. The sequence continues at coordinate 47,470,064 of JARDYH010000008.1, forward strand.
TAAGGCTTATATCCTACACACTTACCTGGGAGTTATGTCCCATTTAATTCAGTGGGATTTAATTCTGAGTATAAATGCATAGGATTGTACTTAGTGAATGTAGTTCTGATTTTTGAAAAATAAAAATATTGAGTAGAATGTAAGTAAAACAGGTTTTAAAGATGCTTGACTTTCTGTCATACATTAACAACATTCATTCATGATCACAAATAGCAGGAGAGATGTATAGTGGTTTTAGTGCCATATGTGAAGATGGTCAAAGATTGGGAAGAGAACTCTAGATTGTGTTGGATGTTTACAAATGTTTGGACAGTCCCTACACCATAAGAAAAAAATGACTGTGTTCAAAATTCATCCCTGTGCTTGTGAATATCAGCTGATATGCGAAAAGTTCAATTGCAAGTGTTAAGATGTAACACTCATTAAAGTTGCACCTTGTGTTCAGAAGACCAAGGACATACAATAAATAGGCCTCTCATGTACTTGCAGATGGCATCCAAAATGTTTCACATTTCAACAGTAGAGTAGTCACCTCCAGAGCTGAACAGAATACTTCAAGCAGGGAATTTATTTTTGCAAGGATACAACAGTAAAACCATAAACATGGAGACTGCACTGAATTTTTAAAGAAAACAACCCTTGCATTCAGGATATGGTTCATATTTTCTCCTCACCTCAATGTAGTCTGCCAGAATATCATCAGGAAAAGGAAAATAAGATAGAAATTAACTTGTCCATTTGTAATGTACCATGTACCTTTTACTATCAAAATGGCTTTAATATACCAATGTATTTATTTTAAACAGTCTCTTGTAATATTTATTACATTTTTATACCACCCCATAGCCAAAGCTCTCTGGGCAGTTTACAGAGATTAAAAACATTAAAACACTATGCAAAATTTGAAAACTTAACATACAACAGACAGTATTCACAGAGACAACATAGATCTAAAAACAACTTTGAGCAATCAGCCAAACTGTAAAACAACTCTAGGATTGATTAAAACTCATCACATGCTGCCAAATGCCTGGGAAAAGAGAAAAGTCTTGACCTGGTGTCGAAAAGATAGCAATGTTGGCGCCAGGCAAGCCTTGTTGGTGAGATCATTCCATAATTGGGGGTCACCACCAAGAAGGCACTCTCACTGCCATCTTCCAAGTCTCCCTTGGAGTAGGCACCTAGAGGAGGATCTTAGATGTTGAGTGTAATTTATGGGTAGGTTCATGTTGGGAGAGATGCTCCTGATACAATTTATTTTGCAATATATTTCTTTATATTATTCCTGAAGGCTTCAATCCTATATTCACTTTCCTGAGAGTAAGATCCATTGAATTCAATGGGATTTAATTTTTTAGTAGGATAGGATACCACTTTCTAGAAGTGGTTGACAGAGTGAGGAACACTTCCTGCCCTGCAATCCTCTGGTCAGTTCACACCCACAGAAACTCTTTTGCTGGTTTTGCTCTTCCCCTCCCAGACTGTTTATCTTGGATAGAATGTGGGACATAGCCCTAAGAGGCCTGGGTTCAAGTTCCTCCTTTGCCAGTGACTCATTGTGTGTCCTTCAGCAAGGAGCTGTTTCCCAGCCAATTAATCTGTAAACTAAGAATCTCACTGAGTCACTACAAAATAAAGACTAAATCATAATAATGACTAACACTTCAAAGCCTACTGCGCTCACACTGAAATGTGGCTGGCTCACGGTGACAGCCAAATCCAAAGATCACGGTGTTGTTCATTAGACAGTCTCTACCTCTGAGGTTTTATTCTGCTAGCACAGTCCTGAGTCTTTGAATAATCCTATGATTGCCTTCCATCAATCTTATGATTTTGTGGTCTCAGCTCAAGACATATAGGCCCTATGAAAGTATACACAGAAAAGGCACAGAACATGGTTCTGGCCACAGAATTTAATTTTCTGAAAACCTCAGCTTTCATTTGAAAGAGGGGGGCGGATTTTTAGCCTGTTTTAGCTCAAAAGTGTGTAGCCTATGCTAACTGAATTCCAGAAGCCAAAATATTTGCTGAATAAGTTTTTCAGTCCTTGTGGGTGGAGGGGGGAACACTTCAGTGCTTTGCGAAGCTCCCAGCCCATTATAGCCTAAAGCATAATCAATGTATGCAAATTAGTAAGCACTGCAGAATAAATTACACAAAACTAATGAGAAAAGTTACTGTCAGTATGTCTTTCTTGCATTTTTTACCTTGGTTGAAAAGTCAATTCTGGTGTAAAATTTTGATTTATTTAGCATACAGTACAAATATAGTATGTACTGATCTAAGCTGGGCAGAGGGAGAAACATAACAGGATTTTTTAAAATTTTAGATGAATAAATCTTTATTTTATTTTGTTTTAAAGATAAAATCAATTATGGACTTTCCCAGTTTGCAGAATCCAAGCATGTGGGCACATCCAGATAAATTAAGGATCTATTTCTTTTCAGAATTAATCCTGGGGCTGTATACTGGTTACTCCCAATAGAGTTAACTTTGGGGTTGGGATCTCTAAAATCTTGACTCTTGTCATATAAAACGCTTCTGCATATGCTCCCCTTCCCCATCAGAAAGCACACTAGGCTCCAACTGCTAGCTGCCATTGGACTGAAGAGAATAATATTTTAGCTCCATCCACTGGCCAGGGCTGGGGCTGGGGGTGTCATGTAAACAGTGTGTGGATTATTGCAATTTATTGTAAACTACCTTGAGGAGCATTTGATTGAAAGGCATAATATAAACCATCTTAAAAATTTAATAAGACTGAGTTAAAACAGGATTTTATTCTCTCTCTCTCTTCATTGTAAAATAATCGCAGGGGAGTCACAATATATAATATAAAATACACAAAAGTCAGTCAGTGTCAGTATATATCACCTTCACTATCCTACTCTGATACATAGATGCAAATGTTAATAAAAAGGCCTGACCAAAGAAAAAAAGTTTCCACCTGGAGCTGAAATCTAACCAATGTCAGAGTCAATCTAACTTTCAGGAGGTTGCTACTGCCAATCCTCCACAGCTGGGGTGCCACAACTGAAAAGGCCCTATTATAAGTTCTGGAAGCCCAAATTTAGTTTTGTGATGGTATAACCAAGTCATGGGCAGGATGATACAGGGAGAAGTGCTCCATCAGGTATCCAAATCTTTAACTATTTAGGGCTTTATATATCAGAAACAGCACCTTGAATTGGGTTCGGTGACAAATACGTAAACAGTGCAACTTTTTACGAACCAGTGTTCTGTGTTTCTGGGCTGCTGAGCCAGTCAACATGGCTGCGTTTTGCACAACCTGCAATCTCCAAAGAGTTTTCAAGGGCAACTCCATGTAGAGTACACTACAATTGTCAAACTGGAAGGTTACTAGGGCATGAATTACAGTGAAAAGCTATCCTGTCTAGGAACAGCTACAGCTGGTGTGAGTAAGCAACATACAGGTGGTGTGTGTGTGTGTGTGTGTGTGTGTGTGAGAGAGAGAGAGAGAGAGAGAGAGAGAGAGAGAGAGAGAGATTTAAAATAAATGCTTGGTTTTGTTTCAGTGAATGGGGAGACTTGTATTGAACCATCAGGCAGGAACTGTTGAAGTAAGGAAATGTATTACACTACAGGTTTATTTAATAAATTCCCACAGTTAAATCATTACAAAAAACAATATTTATATATTTAGGCAAATTATATTCTGCCTTTCTGTTTTAATAAAGAAATTAAAGAAATTCAATGTGGTTTTCAGTATATACTAAAACAAAACAATAATATCTATAAAAAGACAGGCAGCAGAAGCCTAAAAACATGGTGTTGGATCCAAACAAGTCATGGTTCCATCACAATAAATAGGATGGCTAACTTATCCCATTGATTTCAAAGAGACGGAGGGAACAATCCTATGGCCCCAAGATAGTGTCTGAGGGGTCATAAGGATACTTCGGATTCCCAGCTCCGAGGTCAGAGACAGTACTCTGACCTTGGAGGGGAGAATTATAGCCCATCCAGCACAAAATACAGGGCAGGAGGGCAGGGAGCATAAGGATAACCATAAGCCTCTGAATTCAGAGGCTTATGATCAACACAATAGGATTTCATCCAAAAGCATAGTCTGGCTCTAGTTCATTACTAACAATTTCAAGGAGCCAACAAACAACTTGAAAGTTTGTGAGACTAAAAAGTTATTTCTAAGTCAGCAAAAGACTATTGGAGAGGCCAAGACAGGACTTCTGCCTAGGGAGTCCCTGCTATGAGGTCACTGCATCACCACAGCCGCAGAAAAGGCCCTTGTGTCCCAGCTAGTTGCCTGAGGTATACAAGAGCTTTTCTAACCAAGACTGCTCCCTTTCTGGATCTTATTCTTCAGTTTGGAGGAGGAGGAAATGGCAAGACAAACCCGGCCTTCCCACTTCCAAATTGGCCAGACGGCAAATCATATTTCCACAGCTTTCTCTTACGTTCATCCCTGCTTGTCTCTGGGTTGGTAACTGGGGGATGAAGTGGCATTCCATGAATGGCCAAATTTGGTTCAGATGGGAGTAGTTTCTTATTATTATTATTATTATTATTATTATTATTCTCATCATCATCATCATCATCATCATTTCTAACCTATCTCTCATCTTAAGAAACCAGTATGGTGAACACAAAAACAGAAGCAATGCATTCTTCTGCAGATGAATTGGCATTTGCTGGATCTCAGGTGCAATGCAAGTACATCATTCCATCGACTGGATTCACAGCATTCTATCTATCCACACAAAATCAGCATAGAATGGGCAGTCCTCTTTGGATGTCCCCTGCACACGCTACTAGCTGCTTCAGGTTCATTTCCTGGATGCAAAATTAGATCTGGAGCACTGCCCATCTGAGAGCACCTCAGAACCTATTTAAATCCTCTGTATTAACCAGGTGATAGATGAAGACTGTGTGAACTGCTCAAGGTGACAGCAGTGGGAAAGCAAGTTGTTCCAGATTAGACGATGGCCTCCTCCTGCCCTACTCCTGATGTCCTTGTACAGCAGGATCAGCTTTACTCAGTGGGCTGCTCAATGCTCATGTCCTGGCCATGTGCCACCAGAGCTGCCAACAAATCTGCATGTTCTGCAGTAGTGGAGAGCTGGGCACTGCAAATCTTGGATGCTGCATTGCAAAGGATCCCTTCATACTCTCAGCCACTTTAATCCAGGGCTGCACAAGCCTTTTGGTTTCGAGGGCCTCATGTGATGCCAGGTCAGGGGCTGCATGCACACCCAATCACATGCACATGCACATGAACATACAATATACACACATCCTAGCGATCCTGATACAGATCACACTTTCCTCACCGGTAGGAGCAGCAAGAAAAGAGCAATCTGTATAATGATTGCGGGGGACTGGAGAGCCTTCTCTCTACCCCACCCCTAATAATTCTCATACAGACCACTCTTTCCAATAAGAAAAGAGCCATCTGAATGAGGATATCTGGGGGAAGAAATTTGACAGTAGTGATAGGAGGGTTGGGACATCCTTGGGGGCCACGGTTAAGGCCTTGGTGTGCCACAGATTGTGCACCTGTCTGTGTACATGTCCCCATTCTTTATTTTATCTCATGCATTTCATTAAATCATGTGAGGAACCCAAAAGGCACGTTGTCCAACTCACCACAAGCCAGGGATCTCCGTGTACCAATCCCCATCACCAACCTCCAATAGTTTTCCTATCTACTGTGTTGTTTGCTCTTCCGTTACTCAAGTAGGATTCAGTTCCCTTGGGATAAAAGAGCGGGGGGGGGGGGCTTAAAATAGCTTTCTGATATTTGCTTTACTGATAAGAATATACAAGCAGAGCCTGAGTAGAAGCAAACAGGCATGTCTCCAGCGGGCAACAGGTCCCAAGAGAGCAACTTGTGTAGCCCCCTCAAGGCATCACCCCCAGTGTCAGCTAATTCAGTTTCACACTAGAAGCTCTCAGCCCTCAATTCCTCTGTCTCTGTCCATTCAAGCCACTGTTTGTTTCTCACTCACATTCTGCAGAGCACTTGTCTCAAACCCCACGAAACATTAACACAGTTTTGCCAAGGCCTGACCACCCACTGACAGTGATCAAGCCAGCCAAACTCACAAGCATTCATAGTTTGTCTGGTGAGTTTGGCCTAGTTAGCAAATTAGGAACTGAGCAGCTGGTGTGGATTATTTACCCATGAACAACTCTTGAATTTATGGCTGGATAAAGATTTGAACCCAGGGCCCCAGTTAGGAAAAAAAAAGTTGTTGCACCTAAGGAGTTAAAAGATCCTAGTGAACACACATGGAGTAAGTGGGAATCGCTATGTATACAGCTTTACTTGCACTACTGGAGGTGGTATTTAGCCCTCCTGCCATTAGTTGGCTTCCGCACAAACTACACAGCAGATCTCTTGTGGACTGGGAACTTACTTCTTTGCATAAATTATGTTTTCTGGATTGGATCACAGATCTCTCAGAACCAAGTACACTGTTCCATCACCAGATGCATGGCATTTTAGCCAACTGCACAAAATTTCTCCCTTATTCTTCACTGCACCTAATCCAGTCCATTTTTCTGATACTACAGTTTATGTAACCCAAAGGGTCACACACCCCTTTAGTGCTTTGTATAGTTTTCACTCCATTTCGGAAACAGAAGTGGTAGATATATAGAATGGGATGTGAAAAATAATCAGCCCTCCACAGAATAAAATGAAATTATAGTATACTTGATCTAAAAATAAGAGGCAGCTAAGAGGGTGCATATGGTCCACACATTACATGCGAAGATGTGTATCAAAACAAAACAACCCAATAACTCCTGCATCTTAGGGAAATAAGTTTTTGAAAATGGTGATTTGGAATGCAGAAGCAGTTAGAGTGATGGGATTATTAATCCTTTCCCTGTGCACCATTTCCTGCTGCAATCCCTCCAATGATTTATCTCCCCCACTTCCAGCCCCCCCCCCCCCCCGGGTTTAAGTGTGTATTTGCCTTTACGGAATATGATATATGGAAATCATCAGTGGATGGCGAGAGTCAATACATGGCAACTTGTTTTCCCTTTAACAAAATACAAATATCTCAAAGAAGCTTCTCTGGAGACTCAAAAATGCGGTTTCATTTCACTGACTATGGAATTCATTATTGCAGGATGTACTGATAGCCAATAGTCAAAAATAAAAATAGCAGCAGAAAATTCACAGCATGCATCAGCAGCTCTTTCAATCAACATGGTAAAGACACACAGCCTTTTGCCAAAAGGGTGTCCCCACACTGTAACAAATTGGAAACCAATGGCAGGGAATGGCTCAACCCATTTATTGCCCTGTTTCCTGTAATCTTCATGGCAAATTGTTCTGACAGGCTGTGCTAAGTGCTTAAGAGTTTTTCACCAGTGATTCAGCAAATGCTAATTTAAGCTCATACCAACTTGGGGGTGACCTGGCAAATCAGCATCCACACCTTTATTTTTTATTTATCTAGCGTTTCTTATATATTTACCATTCCTATGCCACTTTTCGGCTCCCAAAACTTACTCATAACTGTAAATACCTGGCAGTGTTTACAGGACTTCTCGACAGACACTTGTCTTCAGAAACAGATTGGTTGTGATCATCTTTCAGAATACTGAAAGACAAGGTATGGGTGAAACAACTTATTAGAGTGGGAGTCATCCCCTTTAAAAGTTAAGCAATATTTCAATCTGTATATTTCTTTTTCAGGATTGCAAACTTGCAACTCTTATAAACAGCTACCTAGGACCTGTTCAGACATGTAAAGTCTGAAGTGATGCAACCGCCTAATGTCACCCAGGTGTATTTGCATGAAGAATGTAACATGTGACCCAGGACTTCCACCGATACAGATAGCTTCTCAGTAATTACTTGCATTATTGTGGCAGCTTATTTCCCCCCCCCCCCAGCTGCTGCAATCATAGGAATCATTTGCATGTATGAACAAGGCCTACCTGCATACACTTAATTTCATTTCTTTACCCCTGGAATGCATTCCCTTGCACATTTAGCTGGGAGTAAGTTCCACTGAACTGAATTCAATGGGACTTACTTCAAAGGAGACATGTATAGGATTGCACTGTTATTTAATGTATACTTGATGACTGATAGCTGAATGTGCAAGTCCACTGAAAAGCATTGTATTTGTGGAGGTGCAGTATGAAAGTTCTATCTGTAGTGGCCCATTCACACGTGCAAGTCATCAAATGATTAACAGAATCTGTTAATCTTACACATCAAAAACCTTCTTGAATAAAGCAGTCTTTGTGTTTTATTTCACACATTTAAAATAAATAAATATCTTTAAGGCTCATCTCTCTATTTTACTGAACCTACAAGTGACAAACACTTTAAGCTGAATTATTTGGGGTTTAAGCTGGATTAGTCTCATTTCACTGTGGCTCATCCTCCTGGTTTAGTCTCATTTCACTGGCTCATCTTCCTCCCTAAACAATTTATGCCCAAAACCTATGTAGTTATGTTTCTGAGCTTCCAGAACACCTTGTTTCAGCAACTCAAGGCAGATAACATGTTATTAGAAATATTACACACTGGTAAGAAAAAAAAAAGTGTGCAGAATGAGGATTGTGTCTACATGCACAAAAACACCACAAAGAACTTTAATTAATTCCTAACCATTGTTAACTAATTAAAAAAGGCCACATAAAGCCAAAAGAAAAAAGGAAGGATGGCTCTCTACACCCATATTTCAATCTAGCTCAAGGAAGCCTTACCCCATAGCCACTTTTCCTTCTGATTCTTGTAGGCAGCTCTCTGGGCCATACCCATAAGCATTTCCTGTTCCACCCCACCTTCATTTATTCATGTATGCCCTGCTACGTGAATTGGTCTTAACTCCAAAGCAGGTTGTAGTCTGTAGTCTTGGATGGTAAAAGGGTCGGTGGCATCGTTGCTCCCTTCACAGTTTGGCTGTGGGATGGAAGACATCAACATCACCTGCTGCCTCGCCGCTGCTGACACCACCAGCTTCCCACTCTTCCCCGGGCATAGACCCTGTTCCTATGTCCTCAATGTGGTGGAGAACCTGCTGTTTCCTCATATAAAGGGTTGGATTGATCCAGGATCTGCCTTCTATTGACAGAAGGGCTCAGCTTTCAGATGGTACTTCTGCTTGATTTTGGAGGAAACCCCACTCCCCAGTATTCAGCATGTCACCCTCACCCTCTGGCAGCATTCAGAAGACACTTTAGGCAATGGATGTGGGAGATAACGTACTCACAGTACACTAAGCTGGGGGGAATCCCCACACCATGGCTGGTTTCGCACAACATATTAGGCAACGGAGGGGGAAATAGCATACTGACCATGCGTTAGGTAGGCGGTGCTCCCCACACAACATGTTGCTACTCTGTCCGTTGAGCGGCAGAAAGTTCCAGCATCCATCTTGGTTGCAGTGTCTCCTCCTTCCCCCCTCCCCCAGTCCTGGCTGCTCCGGCTGGCAGAGCTCTATGCCCAAACGGAATAGTCCACGGAAAGCGGGGGATAGTTTCGGACAACACTTTAAACAATGGCCCGTTGTTTAATTGGGCAGAATAGCATACCGTCAGTTGTGTGTGCGTGGTGTGTAACCCTCCACATGACACAATAAGCAACACAACTGACGGTTGTTCCCCCCACCTCTCCATTGCCTAATGTGTCGTGTGAAACCAGCCCACATGTTGCTCCGCCGTCCGTTAAGCGGCTGAAAGTCCCAGCTTCCATTTGGGTGGCTGGTGCTCCTCCCTCCCTCCACCATTAGTCCTCCTGGGCCCACCCCATCAGCCATAGAGTTCTGCTGGCTGTGTAAGAGCAGCCGGAGTACTTCTGGTAGCTCCTGCCTGAGAACTCTATTGAAAATGGAATAACCCACTAGATGGAGGGGGAATACCCTCCACACGACATGTTAATCAATTGATTAACAGATAGTCAATTGAGCAGCCTGTTGTTTTTCTGTATTGGTTAATTCACTAAAATAGCATACCGTGAATTGTGTGTCCGTTGTGTGTTGCCCTCCACACGACAAAATAAGCAACACAACGGACTGTTGTTTGACCCCCCCCCCTGTGAGTTATCGGCTGCTTTCGCACAACATATTAGGCAACGGAGGGGGAAATAGCTCCCCACATGAGATGCTGCCCCTCCCCCATCACACGGCTGAAAGTCCCAATGTCCTTCTGGGCTGCTGCATCTCCCCCCTCCCCTCTCCTCTCCCCCCTCCTTCAGTCCTCCGGCCATATCCCAGCATGCACCACAAGTTCTGCCAGTTGTATCAGAGCAGCCAGGGTTTTTTGGCTGCTCCGGCCGGCAGAACTCTATGCCCAACGGAATAGTGCACGGAGAGAGGGGGATGGTTTCGGACGACACTTTAAACAACGGGCTTCGGGCTAAACAACTTGCAAGCCCGTTGTTTCTCTCCGTTGCTTAATTGGGTGGAATAGCGTACTGTCAGTTGTGTGTGCGTGGTGTGTAACCCTCCACATGACATGATAAGCAACACAACTGATGGTTGCTTCCCTCCACTTCCGTTGCCTAATGTGTCGTGCGAAACCAGCCACCGTGTCATCTGAAACAGGCCTCTGTGTAACATTTTCAGGGTGCAGGAGGAGCTGCCATGGGGAGGAGAAGTCTGCTTCTGCCAATCCAGAAGCACGCACCTAAATCTGGATCCAACCCAGTAAATTTAAACAACTCCTCCTTCTGTTTTACACAGCCACTCACTCTTGCTTATCAGTGTGAAGTCTATGCATGTCTGTTCAGAAGTGTCCCATTGAGGTGAACCAGGCTTTCTCCTAGGTGAGTGAAGGATTGCAGTTGGAAACCTGTCTCCAAGTTCCAGGTTCAACAGTAAGGGCTCAGGCTGCTCAGGATGGGACCAGATGTTGTGAGAAATCGAAAGGGCCATGTTCCCCTTATAACAATAATACAGGGGTTGGGTAGACACCAGAGGCGAGTCAATGAGAAGGAAGGATGCTGCACTTTTCCCTGCCTGCCAGACATTTTAATTAATTTCCCCCCACCCAGATTCTAAAGTGTATTATTTTATCATATATATATATATATATATATATATGAGCAGCTAATAAAATTAAGATTACAATAAACACACAACAGCAATATACTGCTGAAACCACGTAAGATCCCATGTCCTAAAAAACCTGAGCAAATTAAAAGATCTTCACCTGGCATGCAAAAAACACCAGAATTGCCACAGGAAAGCCTTCCTGGGGAGAGCATTTGAGAGTGGGGGCGCCAAATTTAAAAGGCCCTGCCTTGTGTCACCACCTGCCTTACTTCAGTAGGCAGGGGTACCCAAAGAAAATGTTAGTGATCAGGCAGTTTTGTGTGGGAGAAGACACTCCTTAAGAAAACTTGGTCCCAAGCAATATAGGGCTTTATATTGACATCTTGAATTGGGCTTGGAAATGGACTAGGTGCCAGTGTAGTTGTTGTAACTTAGATAATAACCTACCAGCTGTATTTTGTACTCATTATAGTTTCTGAACTGTCTTCAAGGGCTGCCCCATGTATAATGCATGAAAAACACTCCTTCCTTTTGTCCAACAATGCTCCTCCCTAATTGCTCCCCTTAGCCCTACATTCCCATTAGTTGACTAGAAAAACCCTTTGGGAACACAAGTTTCGGAAACATGCATTTGCTGAGATAGAATCTAGTTCTGTCAACGAGGGTCTTGGCAAACCTCCAGGGAAAGGGAGATCCTTAAACACACAGGCACTTTAGTTAACAGGCACTTGATCAATATCTGCTTGTCACATCAGAAGAATGTTCCTGTAATTATATGATATCACTATGGTTTGTGAAAATGGTACCTCTCCTTGATATGTACATATGTACACATACAACAGTATTATTCATGAAGCTCTTTGCAAAACATGTGTGTGATCTCTGGATTTACTTCCCAAGTGTTACCCGATATATCAGGGGTGCCTGAGGTTCTGCACCCCTGCTATATAATGTATAGTAGCAACATAGTAGCTTAGAATGTGATCTGGTTTGAGAAGTCCCTGGTTCAAATCTCATCTCAGCTACAAATTTCCCAGATAGCTTTAGGCAAGCCTCAGCCTCCCACCCATCTGCAATATGGGGGTAAAAGTAGTGGCCTGCCCTACAGGGATGTACAGGGTTACTGAAATAATGTGCGGGAAGTACTATGAATATTTGAAGTATGCTGTCTAAACAGTGAGGGTGCTGAAGATGCATTTTTTTTTTAGAAAAGAGCTGTGAATTGTGTTCCCTTCCACAAGTCACACTTTTCATAGCAGGTGCTGTTTGAGGCACCTCTTAGGATAAAAAGAAAGTATGTTAATCCAGTTTAACTGGTTGTATTTGAAGGAATCCAGAAGATGAAGAAATCAGAAAGCTACTGGCTTACCCAGTCTTAAATGGCATGCATTATTCTTAGCCATCTCCACAGCAGGCGGAGCTTAACTTGCTACACGCAAATCAATGACGTGTTCTTCAGCCACTGGCTTCTCTTACTCAGCAACTGTTCCAGACTGTCCCATCTGAGGTGAGCAATATCCCTCAAGGAAGAGCTGTTTGCACTACGTGACCTAAATACGAGCTGCTGCAATCCTGCCTCCTTGCTGCACATGGGAGATAATGTAACTCTTGGACAGGACATGTGAATCTCTCTACAGCACGCCAGAGGTTACAAAATAGCCCCACTGTCTCAGGAAAAAAAAAGAAAGAAAAGAAAGAGACAGTGGCCCTTCAGAAGACACCATAAACCATGGCTTTAACCACAGTGAATAAGGCAAAAAAACTTATTCACTGTGGTTAAAGCTGTGGTTTAAGGTGTCTTCTGAATAGGGCTGGTATAGTCTAGTTCCCCCCAATTTGGTGCCTTCCAGACATGTAGTAGCATGTCCCATGCTGGCAGGAAATGATAGGAATTGCACTCCAACACTTCTGGAAGGCATCAGGTTGAGGAAGGCTGTTATAATGCATTTTAAGGGTAATAACCAGAAATGCTACAGATTGAACCTTACTTACACATCACACTTAATCTAATTTTGTGCTTCTCAGTTGGCATATTCAGACAATTTAAGCAATTGGCAGCATTCGGACGACATGATAATCAATGGAGGGGGGAAGAGGCAACCGTCAGTTGTGTTCCTTATCGTGTCGTGTGGAGGGCAACACACAACTGACGGTACACTATTTTGGGCACTTAAACAACGGAGAAAAACAACGGGCTTGCACGTCGTTTATCCTGAAATCCATTGTTTAAAGTGTTGTGTGGAGGGAACCCCCCTCTCTCCGTGTATTATTCCACTCGGTCATAGAGTTCGCCGGCCGGAGCAGCCAAACCCCCCCCCCCCCGCTGCTCCGATACAGCCTGCAGAACTCGCGGTGAATGATGGGATACGGCTGGAGGACTGAGGGAGGGAGGAGACGCAGCAGCCCAGAAAGATGCCGGGACTTTCAGCCGCGCAGCGGGGGGGGCACAAACATAACGCACTATGAGTATGCTATTCCCCCCTCCGTTGCCTAAAGTGTCATCCAAATGCTGCCATTGTCTCTAGGGTCCCCTCTACAAGGATTCGCTTTTGCGCCTGATTAGGCGATTATGCGCATAATCGCTGAAGCGCATTTACGCCTAATACCTCTGCACGAGAGGCGGCGAGAGGCAGAGAAGCGCATTAAGGGATGACCAAAATGCGCTTTACAAGTAGTTAATGCGCATAAGCGCTTGTTCACATAGTCAAAATGCGCTTTAACGGCCGGAGCAAAATCAAACTCGCTGTTTAACGCGCATTCAATAATGCGCATAATCGGAGAGATAACGCGCCGCTACACCCAATTTGCGCTCCATTCTTGTAGAGGTAAATTTTTTTAAAGCGCCTTGAAAGAGCATTAAACCTCTCTTGTAGAGGCAGCCTTTGTCTCTCAACAGATACCTCTCGCACAAAGGATTCTGGGCAGTCACCTCAAACAGCCATTAAGGGAGAATAGTTCTCCTGCCCAAATCCAAGGACAAACTCTTGCACAGTTCCCATTCATTTCAATGAGGCTTGCAGAGGAGAACTGATTTGTGGATTATGTCCCTTGTTAATGAGTGACAATTTGATTTTACACCTCAGATGTCACATTGTCTTGATCCCACAGCACCTCCTTGTCTTCCACTATCAGTTGGGGCTTGCATGAGAAAATGTGCCCTTCTGACCTGCACCTGCATTTTTATAAAAAGGCAGGAGTGTCGCAAAAGATCAGAGAGTCTCTTCAGACTCGTTTTTTCTCCCCCTACCCACAGGGATGTCTTTTTATGGGGTTCTAGGAAAGAAGCAGCTTGGGATAGCTACTATGTAGGGTTTGAAATGTTCAGCTGAAGTTTCTGGCCAGTCCAAATGTGGGTGGGTGGACAGAAAATCTGCTGCAAAATGAGGTTCTCTCAGCAGTTCTCTACTCTTATCCAAACTCCATTGACTTTAAAGAATAGGTAGCTCCTCAGTTCCAGTTGTTGAGAGAAAAAGGTTGGAAGAATTCCCGGTGCACCAGATTATCTGATTATTGGCCTCAGCCTTTAGACAAACACATAAATGCCTACAAAAGATCACACTCTCCCCCCCCCCCCTTTTTTTTGTTTCAGACTAGTTAATCCAACGTAATGTGCTATCACCAGGTTGGTATCCATGATCCCAAAGGCGATTTAGAATTTTCATTGCATCCCATTGAAAAACTACTAGTGGAGATGGGATGAGACCCACAACCCCTTGGATCATTCTTTACCTACAACTGCTGTCAGTAGAAAAGAGTAGTTAACATGGATTAAGGATTACTAGCCAGTGCTAACAGTGATTTCGAAACAAAACATAGCAAAAGATTTCCAAAGCAGGTTGGCGAATGGAAGGGGGGGGGAGGGGTTGGGAGGAAAAGTTAGTAAGCATTGGCTGCCCTAGAAAAAGCTAACTTTTATTTTGAAAGGCGTTAATTGCCCCCTCCCCCCCCGTTTTTGCATGATCCTTTGCCAAGCCCTAAATTGGCAGCCAGCTGTGGTTGAAAGGAGCCTAGGTTCTTTCTACACATCACGTTAAAGCATCACGTTTTTCAGGGATATTCCCCCCTCCCCTTTCTGTGTGTGCGTCTGTGTTTTTTTAAGCCTCAACCTCTTTTGATCTCTCAGAGAAAGCCAGAAGAATAATAAGCAAAGTCACTCCCTAGGAATGCAGGAACCACACGCACGCGCAAAAAGAAGAAAAGCGCTGTCCAACGAAACTACAACTCCCTGCAACCCTTGCGCCCAAATGAGAAAGCCCAGTGCAATGTGCCTGCTGTTGCTGCAGCAGAATCAGAAAGTGTGTCACTGGGGCACGAGGCTCTCCCTAGGAGTCACATGGTGGACGCTCCAGTGCCGCGTGCTGGCGTTTGCGCAGCTGCAGGCACAGAGGAGACGGCAGTGAGTGAGCCCTGGCAGAGTAACATTTTGCAGGCGAAGGGAGAGGGAGCAACACAGTCAAGCTCCTGGCTGGTGTGAGATAACTTGCATACTCAGCCAACCTTGAGCTTTTTCCTCTTTGCACTCTGAGTCTCAGTGCAATAACATTTTAAAATAAAAAGGCAGATTTCCACCGGCATTCACTGCAAGCAGACTTTTTTTCTTTGCTGCATAACTTTGGGGGGTCAAGAAGAAGAACGAGGAGAAGGGGGCAGCATCTTGCTTCCCCTCCCTCTCTCCTCGCCAACTGAATCTCAGCTCGCATCATCACTAGACATGAATGACAGCTGTCAGCTGAACAGGATGGCAACTTTGGATACTAACAACAATGCCCCAGGTAAGCCCTTGTCTTTCGTGGTTGGAATGCTAAGACTGATTGCCTTTCCTGCATTGGGGAAACCGACCATGCAGCCCTCCTCTCCCTCACACTTGCTCCATATCTCTTCCTTCGTGGTGGCCGCCAAACTCTTTCTCCTGTACGTGTAATGAAACGAGCAGTTCTCAGCTCCCCAACATCTCCGCTATTGGTGAGCCAGATTGTGGCAAGGCTTCCCAAGCAGGGTGTCCCACCTCCCCAAATACCGCCAGAGTTGAGCTAGAGACGTAAAGTTTCCTTCTTGCAACGTTAGAATCGTGATCGGATCCTTTCTGAACTCTTCCCAGAAGACAAGTTCGGGTTTTGGAATCGGCAGGGGAGTCAGAGGGGTGCCCCACTATGCTCTCTTTCCATGATCCTATCCTGTTTCTTTCTTCCATGCCCAACCCAGTTAAGAAAGGTTCATTTCTCATCCAACTACTGTAATTTCCTCCCTGGAGATCGGGGGACAGGACTACAGGCGTTCATTTCAGGGAAAGAGGCCAACCTTTGCTCTCCTTGCGCGGGGAGAGAGTGGCGTCAAGTGTCTGGGCCACTAGTCCCCGCGGGCGACACCTTTGTCCTTTGAGTTCGGGTTGGGGGATTGGGGCAGTCGTGGGGAGAGAGGAGGGAGCTGCTTTGTTTCCACTGAGAGACGCGATTATCTGTGTTTTTCTCTGACAATCTCTTTGGGGGAGCGGAGACGGCCGAAGATCTCATTCAGATGTTGCTCCCTACTATATTTATGGCACTCCTGGGCTCCCTTCCTGGGATCTTGCTTCCACCCCGTGATTGTTGGCTATAGGGATCTCTCTGCCATCCCCAGCCCCGGCTAAGAATCGCATTGCCACCCTGTCCGGAATCCCACCCTTCCTGGGATTCCCCCATCGAGCTTCCCCCATCGAGTCTCTCACGTGTCCTTTTGCCCGGCTCAGCCACGTGCAAAGTTTGTTTTCCCTACCGGCCCCGCCCATCTTCTTCCATTGGTTGGCCCGCCCCCATGACATCGGGTACGCCTCCTCCGGGAACGTCACCATCCAGGAAGCGCGAGCGTCCCGAGTCCTCTTTACTGGGCGGGACCAGGGAGGGAGGGGGATTGGTAGACGAGGGGCGCGGCAAAGCGTGATGGGCAGTGCTGGGAAAGCAGGGGGGTCATGTGCAAGTGGGACACGTGGACGCGATCCGGCTCTCCCGCCAAGCCTACTATCTAAGTTCCTAGTCATTGAGATCCGGGCAAGGAGCGGCTCTTGGTCGTTTTGGGGGCGGATAACTCATGGGGCTTGAGTACCAAGTGGGTGCGTGCGTGACTGCCCAAGTTCGCCGGCCTCCGCAACCTGGGATGCGCCTTCAGTGACCTGAGAATTAAGAAACACAGGAATTCTGGCACCCGCACTCCTTCCATTCTCTTCCTGCTTGCTAATTTCGTTCTTCATTAGACTGCTCTGTGCCCTACTACCGCTTCTCTACTCTTTGTCAGACGCCTTGAGAACAAAGTAGTCAAGTTTTGGGGGGCAGAAATGCTGGAGCCTTGTATCCAGGACTTCTGAGCATGTGCAGAATGCCTTTAATTCAAGGAGAATAAAAGTGTAGAAAAAAAGATGTACGGGCAATGTTCCTTTGAATATATGTAAAGTATCTTTTGTTTGTGCCCAAAACCATTTAAAAAAAAAACCCAGCATGCAGTGCCTCTGAGCATGTACAGATGCCTTTTTCCTCTGTTGGCATGTAGCAGTGTAAGAACTGATTATCTCTGAGTGTGTGCAAAGTGCCCCCACCCCACGTTACTATCTTTTTAAAAATAATTTTATTATATAGAAAATAGGGAAGTCATCAAAAATACCACACACATTTTTATTTATAGACTTGTGTTTAAGTGCTGGAAACACATTTTCTAGTTATATGGGAGTCTTTCCTGCCTTTATGTTTTGTTCTAGCATTTTAACAACTAGATGGCCCAAATATTGGTTTCTCTGGTCCCCTCTACAAGGATTCGCTTTTGCACCCGGTTAGGCGATTATGCGCATAATCGCTGAAGCGCATTTACACCTAATACCTCTGCATGAGAGGTGGCGAGAGGCGGCGAAGTGCATTAACGGATGACCAAAATGTGCTTTACAAGTAGTTAATGCGCATAAGCGCTTGTTCACATAGTCAAAATGCGCTTTAACGGCCGGAGCAAAATAAAACTTGTGATTTAACGCGCATTCGATAATGCGCATAGTCTGAGAGATAACGCGCCTCTACGCCCAATTTGCGCTCCGTTCTTGTAGAGGTAAATTTTTAAAGCGCCTTGAAAGAGCTTTAAACCTCTCTTGTAGAGGCAGCCTCTGTTCCATGTTTCTGTATCTATGATCTTATATATCTGTTATTATGTATTTCCATTAGATGGAACTTAATTTATATAGATAGTGACAAGTGAACTATGCAATTAAATACCTTCCATGCATCCCAACCGAACAAGAACTCAGTGATGATGACAGTCAGGACAGAAATAGGGTTACCTTGGAGGGGAAAATGTCTGGGAAAGGAGAAAGCAGAGAAGGAAATGATCTGCATTTGATTTGGAGTATAGGGTCTCTACAATTATTTGGTTTTGACAGTTTTTACAAGTAGGGTTTTAGTGCAGCCCAATTCAAGGTATATTTACTCAGGAGCATGGCCCACTGAGCTCTGGATGGCATAATCCCCAAATGACTGTGCATAAGAATGTAGTGTGTTTGTGTTTGTATATGAGGTTTCTTCCCCCCCCCCCAAAAAAAACCCCTCTCATGGCTTGAGCTTTCTTGTGTCTGTCATTTCTAAATACATTTGGCTTCTTAGTTTTGAACCCATGACTTGGTTAGGAATCCAGTGATGCCCATAGCAGTCCAAATATCTTGGTTCAAGAGTTTGGGTGATAAGAGATCCCCTTTTCTGTCTGTTTACATTGTTATATTTGCAGCTAATGAGTTGAGCTGCTCTTGGCTATGAAGGCCCTGTTTTCTTCTCCTTTGAAGATCACTGCTGGCTTAATATTTGCTCCAACGCATGAAAGGGGCTCTTTCCCCCATCCTAAGCTCCTGAATACACATTACCTCTTCTTTATATGTCTCAATCACTATGCCCCCCTCCCCCGTCATTGTGGTGCTTGGGGGAGATTTGCTTGTGTAGTGTTCAGTGCCGTCTTTGCTGCAAGCTCCCGTGCAGCTCCACTTGCACTGCCCGTATCCCTGTAGGGTGAGCAAATGAGCAACAGGTAGCCTCGTGCCAAAGACCACGTGCGGTAAGAGACTCCACATGCATCTCCAGACACTCCCCAGTCCTCCTCTCTTGGAGACTGAGAGCTGGTGGTATACATCACAAGCAGACATGACACACCTTTGCCTTTTTCACACCCATTTGGCAGATCTCCAACTTGGTCTGCACATAACTTCCACCCTCGCTTGTGCCTTCTAGCAAATTTTTAATTATTCTCTCTGACCTACTTAGGATAATCGTCTTCCCAAAGCAGTCTATATTTAATAACACATGCAGCTTGGAGACTCCAAACTGGGCGGGAAGACTGCAAAATGGGCATACCTTGCTCTATTGGGATTCCCTACACCGCCCTTTGCACCTAGACCTGCCAGGTCTCCAAACTCTGCTGCTCACCTGTTTAAAAAAAGGAAAGAAAATGGAAGGGTTGAGAAGTAGTTTTTCAGGAGAGGCCATGAGTGAAAAAACAACAATGTTGCCAAAGGGATTACTGACAAGCTCACGTGCAGGGGCCACATTCAGAATCCAGACAGGATGATCACGCCTGCCTTAACAAGCCAGATACTTGGTTCGTTCTCTGACCTCTGCAGCCCAAGAGACTCTTCTGTGTCTTCGATCATTCTCCTGGACATGATGCGTTTGTTCAGTGGGAGAAAGGACAACCTGCCTTTGGTAAAGTTGCACACTGCTACACTGTTATGTGGCATTTGAAATACATTGGGAGATGTGCCCCACTACAAGCATGAACTGCATGGGACTAGGATTGGGGCCATGGGATTGTTTCTAGCACATCCATTGTCCTTGGAGCTGGAGAGCCTTCAGTGGCAAGAGACTAGGTGTGACTAGGGACATTGGCACTGGATGCGTAATGCTTACATCATGCCTTGTAGAAAACTCCCTTGGGCAGCTTGAGGAAATCTCTAGATTTTGCTGTGACCTCATTCCCACGACGGCTTTGCCACTGAGTTCTAGATTAGCCCTAATTTTGGCAGAATTGCAAAGAGCTTCTGATGTACAAGACTGAGGTCATTGTTCTGTGAGATAGGAGGGTAGGTTTATCTACCCACCCCCCAGCATATGATCTAAGTGTGTTGTTGTGCAAGGGATCAAAAGGTCCAGCTGTAGGATCCTGTCCTGCTTCATGCTTCCCCTTTTCTGAGCCAGGATGAGAGGCCCACTCTGGGCAGCAGGGTATGGATGCCAGATTATCACTGAATTTATTACTATCCTTTTTACAGCTGGTGGCAGGTGGGGAGGGACTTATTTGGATTGTTTGCTTGGGCTACTCCTGACTAGTGTGGAGCTGTTCCTAATGGGTGTTTGATAAAAGGGAGAGGGAGATGCTTGTATGTCTAGCAATACCTGTGCTTATTTGTTTTCACCCCTGCTAAACCAGCAATCCCAGGTGCTTGAGCCCCGCACAAGGAAGGTCATTAGCTGGAGGGAACCAGCAGTGGAGATAAGGGCTCACCCGCAGCAGCCAAGGCTCTGGCTTGTTGTTAGGAGCCTGTCTGGGCACTGAACGTGGCTCTCACACGTGACCTTGTTTATAATCCCTTTGGCACGGAGGGCTTTGTTTTTACTTTGCTCGAGGCCTCTCCTGCAGTACTTGCCCCTTGGCAAGGAGCCCAGCTGCAAAGCCTGAAGTGTTGTTTTTTTTATCTCCAGGATCCCAGCTTAGCAGCCCTCTGTAACTTTGGGAGCGTGATGTTTTTTTGGCTCCCACCCATTTTCCAATGATCTCTTGGCCACCTGCCGCATTCTCCTTGCTCTCTCACTCCCTCCATCACTCCCTCAGTGTTTTTTTTTTCCTTTTGCAGCTCTGAGATGTAGGTCAGCAAATGAAAGCAGAGAGTGAGAGAGTTGGATTGCAAGGGAAGAATTTTGGCAAGATGAGTTCAGAGCTTGCAACTATGGCCAATTAAATGGGGTTGGACTTTACAAACCTTTATCAGGTGTGTGCTGGGGAGAGACACCCCCCCTTCACGTAGTTCCCATGCACTGAACTACCTTGTATTTTCTCATCTATAGTTTTGCTCATAAATCAGTTTATCTTAATCTCTCCCCACTCCTGTTTCTGCACATGTCCTAGGAGGCAGATCCTGTGTGCCCACTTGTTTCTCTCCTTTTTATCTCATGTGAGTTTTCAGAGTCACATGTTCACAGTGTGAATTGAACTGTTAATTACCACTTTGTGTGTGTGTGTGTGTGAGAGAGAGAGAGAGAGATACACCTACATAATCTGGTTATTTACAGAAATGGCTGCCTCTGAAATGGAGTGAAAGCTATATAGGAAATTAAATAAATAAAGGAGCCAGTGGCAGAGAGGGGGGAGATTCTGGCATATCCCATTGCTCAAACTAAAGGCAGAAGGTTATTTAGTATGTGGTTATTAGCCATGTCAGCTAGGAAGTATCCATGTTCAGAGACCGTATCCTGCGTAATTGATAGTGTGGTCAAAGGACAAAGGAATAGAATCATAGGATTTTAGAGTTGGGAGATCATCTAATCCAGCCCCCCTGTTCAGTGTAGGAGTTTTGTGACTACAGCATCCTTTACCGATGGCTGTTGCCTTCAGCCTCTGCATGTGAGGTCTCAGGGGTGTTTGCCTGGCCGTGGCTGTTCTGATGCTCTTGTGAAGTTTTATGCCTCCATGGATGTGGTTCTGGGGTAGGGAAGGAATTTTAACTCAGCTCAGTTGTCTGATGGATGTTTGTGTGTGTGTGTGTGTGGGGGGAGAGATTGCTTTGCTAATCCTCAGCAACATAAAGCCAGAGGCTCACATGCCTGAGTCAATCTTGAGCTATTTGCCCTGTATGTGCTGCGTGCACTGCACCTGCTCTGTGATAGTAGTGTGGGAGAGAGAGTCCTTCTTTCCTTCTCCCGTTCATAATTTTGTAAAGCTCTTATCATGCCATATTTTAATTGTCATTTTTCTAAGCTAAAAAGGTCCCCCCCCCTCTTTTCTCTTGTTTCTTCCGAGCCTTTAACCCAGTTCCTCCAACCTGGTGTCCTCCGGATGTTTTTGACTACAACTCGCTTCATCCCCTGCCAGGTTGGGGAAGGCTGCTTCAGCCTCTGCCGCTTCTCTTTCGCCTCCCACTCCGCTTCTGCCTTCACAATGGTCTTGTTTCTCCCTTAGAATGTCAGCTTGCAGGCAGCGCCTCTTCTTTTTAATGTAATTACAGTGACTAGCATTTGAGGCCCTTTTAAAAGAATGTGACTATTATTACCTATGGTACTCTTTTGAGATGGGCCAAGCAGACCCGTACACCGTATCTTAAATGTTATCCTAAGCCACCTTCAAAATATTTCTATTGAAGGCCAGGGCATCAATCAGTGGAAGCTGGTGGCTTGGATCTCAGTGGGGTGGTGAATCCACTCCGGGTTTCAGTCAGAACTCTAAAGAGCGGAAGCACCTTAGATAGCTCTTTTAGAGTTCTGGCTGGTTCTTACTGAAACCCAGAGTGTATTCACTGCTCTGCTGGCATTGGAACCACCGGCATCAATCAAACAGAAAATGGTGACTGCTTTATGGATCAATATTCATATTATATCTGATTTTATTTTCAGTTCGTTTAGTTCATTTCCCTTTTATGTGTTTGCATTTGGGAATGCCACTTCAGGGTACAATCATGTTGTCAGGATATGAACTGCAACACTGAGGGCTAGAAGCCTGTCCTGCTTTAAGGCACTTGAGACTTTCCGGATTTGAACATGCCATTTTTGAAGAACTTCAAACTACTTGACACAATGAGGTGGCTTGGCACCTGCACAGCTGTACCGAGGGCTCTGCGCCTTAACCAATTCTCATAGGCCTTTTTGCTCTCCGCAGGTGGTGTGATCAGCTACATTGGCTCCAATGGTTCTTCGCCGAGCCGCACCAGTCCCGTCTCTCTGTGTGGCAGCGACAGTTCCAACGGCAGCTGCCAGCTGTCCTCACAACCCACCTTCCCCAGCTACTTTCCACCTTCACCCACTGGATCACTTGTGCAGGACTCTGGACGCCCTTATGGAAGTAGTTCAGCTGGGTTCCGTGGTGACGCCTCCCCTTCCTCCTCCTCTTCCTCCTCGTCGTCGTCGTCCTCCTCTTCCTACAGTTCTGGAGGCTCCCCAGTTGGGCTGCAGGTGGCCATGGATGATGGGAGGCGCATCTCCCCGAACAAAAGCACCAGCAGCAGCATCACGAGTGAGTGAGGAGCTGGAGGCATGGATTGGGGTTGCTGAAGTGGACATAGCTGTAGGGACGGCCATGGGGTTTACAGTTTCACCAACTCTTCCAGCAGGTTGCCTTGGCCTTCGGATCTGGGCCTGTCACCCCCCAGATCTATTTGCTTTTCTGGCGGCCCTAATGGCTCCCAGCTTCCTCAGAGCCAGCTGAATGTTTGCAAAGCCCTCAGGTGGGGGCACTGGGGAGCACAGAGCTACAAATCCAGTCTTGGGGCTAGGAGTCTCATAGCCTCTCTCTCTCTCTCTCTCTCTCTCTCCTCTCCCTCAGAACTCAATGGGATGGTCCTCCTGTGTAAAGTCTGCGGGGATGTTGCCTCTGGGTTCCATTATGGTGTCCATGCTTGTGAAGGCTGCAAGGTGAGCGGTCTCTCTCTCTGTTGAACTTAAATATTTTGTTGATATAAGCCAGCCTTTGCCAACCTGGTGCCCTCCAGTTGGGTTGGACTGCAACTCCCATCATGATGGGAGTTGCAGTCCAACCCAACAGGAGGGCACCAGGTTGACAAAGGTTGATAGAAGCTGCAGGTAGGGGATGGAACTAGGCCTCAGGCAGGAAGTCCCAAGATATTCTTGTGTCTCAGGCAGAAAGTCCCAAATGGTGCCCCTTCTCCACACTGGCAGACGTTAGGCACAATCCACCAGGATTTTCCCTCTACAAGCCATGGATGTGACTGGGCGCTGCACAAGAGCACATTACAATTTTCTGGTGAATTGCGTCCTACTGGGCAGACCTGTCTGTCTCCTGCTCCACCACTCTTTCCTGACGCCGAAAATCTGTTGCGTGAGGTGACTGCCTCACCTTGTCTCGTGATAGAGGAGCTGCCTCTAGGCAGGCCACTTAAGCCTAATAACTGCTCCGAAGCTGATTTGCAGCTAGGCAGGGCTTGAGACTGTCTGGAGTCAACCCCACCAATCTGTCGGATGCATCAGGTTGCTTTTTCCTAACCAGACAGAGTGGCCTCCAACCTCCCTTTTTACCTTCCCCCCCGCAGCGTATTAGACATTTGCACAAAGTGTATCAGAACACCGCATCGTCCTGCTTGATTTGCCAAGCTAGCGTGGGGCAGTGGAGCGAAAGTGAGGTGTGGGTGGTGGGCATTTAAGACCTTGACCTAGGCCTGTTGTGAGAAAAACAGCTCTTGAGTACTTCACAAATCAAAAGCACCCAAGTTCACTCCAGCTGACAGACTCAGGGGCTGTCTTTACGGTGGTGGGTTGCTGCCGCGATGATCCAAATCCCTGTGCTTTTGCTGCTACAGGGCAGCAGCAGCTAATCTTGATGCCCAGGGAAAGCGTGGGGTTTCTGGCGCCAGTCACGTCACAGGTCACCATCTGCCCAGCCACACCTCACCGGCAACTCTGGAGTGAGGCTTAGGGTCTGTGTTGATGTCGTCTTGCACGGCCTCCCCTCGCTCCAGAGAAAAAAAAGTCAGCGCAAGTTTTTTTCTCCACATCTTTGGTGGAAAGCCCCAGAGTGGATGTGCAATGGCTACTGCATCATATAATGGATACCACGCCACTGCGCATGCATCCTGGGGCTTTCTGAGCATTTAGACAGCCCCTCAGGGAACTGGCTTGAAAAGCAGGTGTACTCAGGGACTTGGATTTGGGCATGCTCTGCTCACCATCCAGGCCTTGAAGAAGCTAACTCGCTGTCCTGCTCCCCTCCCCAAATTCCAGGGTTTCTTCCGGCGCAGCATTCAGCAAAACATCCAGTACAAAAAATGCCTCAAGAATGAGACCTGCAACATTATCCGGATCAACCGGAATCGCTGCCAGCAGTGTCGCTTCAAGAAGTGTCTGGGGGTCGGCATGTCCCGAGATGGTGAGTCCTTGCCACACCAGGAGTTGGAGGCAGGCAGGTTTTTTTTGGTTGGGGCTGGTAGGGGACAGGGAGGGGCTTCTCATAGTTCGTCATTGGCATGCCCACTTTAGGTGCCAGGATCATGCCCTGGAGTGCTGAGAGGCATTTTGGCGTGGTTTTGGGATTTTTTGTTTTTTTTTGGGAAGTGGCAACAACCCTTCAGCAGTCTTTCAGGATATGTTTTAACACAATGTTCCATCACTCCTCCCTAGTTAATCAAGTCAATCCTTCCTGCCTAATCTCCCCTGCATTGTTCACTAGCTCTTGCTGCTCTCTCATCCTCCCAATAGTGTCCGCCATCTCCCAAACCTACTATTCCAGCATCTCTAGGCCTCCAGCAAGCAGACTTTCCTGCTCTTCTCCTCTGCCATTTCGACAGGGCCTGAAAGGAATGAGTGGCAGGGGTGGGAGGAGGGGGCATAGGGGAACAACAGGGCGTTGGTGGCGGTGGAAGACCCTTCCAAAAGAAGTCCTCCTGGCCCATTGCTGCTTGCCTTTTGGCCAGGAAAAGTCAACGCTTTGCTTCTTGACCTGGCTTTTTAGACACTGTTTTATGACATTTGTTCCTTGACCACCATGCCGACACTTCACACGCGCTTCTCCTTTTCCCATCTCCCCTCCAGCTGTACGCTTTGGGCGCATCCCCAAGCGTGAAAAGCAACGGATGCTGGCTGAGATGCAGAGCGCCATGAACAACATGGCTAACAACCAACTGAGCGCACAGTGCCCGCCTGAGAGCTTACCCACGGGACACCCACAGCCCCCCAACCCTCTGTTGGGCCACCAGCCCCAGCTGGCCCCCTGCTCCTCACCATCGCACGCTGCCTCGCCACCTCAGGCGTCCCCTTGCTTCTCCCAGTTCTCCCATCAGCTGACGCCCCCACGCTCCCCGAGCCCTGGTGATGTCATGGAAGATGTCATCTCGCAAGTGGCCAAGGCCCACAAGGAGATTTTTGTTTATGCCCATGACAAACTGGCTATGGGGCCTCCGCCACCCATGGAGAGCGACAACTCTCTCAGTTGGGAGAACAACTGGCTGACCAATGGCTACCACAGCAACGAGCTCTACCATCAGAATGACAACTGGAACCCTGGCACCGCCCCAAGCAATGCTTGTCACCAGAATAACATCAATGGACATCGGTTTTGTCCCTCCGGCTATTCCTCTGGGGAGACAAATCCCTCCGTTGGACAAGGCTGCCCACGGCAGAGCGAGCCCAGAGACATACTCTTGGTAAGTGTCCCATCCCCAAGGCACTTCTCAGGCGTGCTGTCGTTTGCCTGCCAGGGTATGTGCAGGGTCCAGACGAGCCTAATGGCCTTCTCTCTTGGTTAAGAACACTGTGGCCAGGTTAATTTAACTGCCTGGGAGGAAAATCAGTGGCTTGCTGGCGAGATTTGTAGCTCAGCCGCTCTGTTACCAGCCTAACTTCAGATTTGGATAGATTTTTTCCTCAGCTACACACACATGCTACAACTGACCTTCTGCTGCCCAGCCACAGTTGGCTTTAGATGTGCCACTTGTGTTACAGACACATAGGCTGCTCCTTAACACATATTCTGCATCTTTTGCTTTCCTGGACCTGCATGACGAGGGTTTTTACTCTGCCTTTGGCTCTTAGCAGTCATTTCATTCTGTGGCTGTGTTTAATCATGGACGTTACCTCGGGCCCTTCACTGAAAATCAGTTAGGATTATTTCTTATATTAAAATAATGACCACCCATGCAAACAAACAAAAACTGCAGTCCTGAGGAAGAACTCAAAATAAATTGTTCCTGAACTCAGTGGGAGTTGGTTAATTTCCAAGTAAACAGGTTTAGTAGTGGGGCGTGCGCATTCAATTAACACGTGTGATTGTATCTCCACATCAACCAGGCTAATGAATAGAGAGTAGCTTAGGAGCTTGGATATCCACAAGCTGAGCACCTCCCACTGGTGGTGCTTCCTGGGTGGGTCTGGGTGTGCGTTTCAGTGGAGACTGGTGGCTGCGATGTCAGTGGGGCGGCAAATCGACTCTGGGTTTCAGCCAAAACTCTTAACGGAGCAATCCAGGCTGCAAAGCACCGTGAAGCGCTCCTTCAGAGTTCTGACTGAAACCCAGGGCGGATTCACTGCCCTGCAGACATCGGAGCCATCAGCCTCCACTGGTGTGTGTGTATGTATGTATATGAGAGGGGGTGGGCACAGAAATCACCAATTCATCAGCCCTTTTTTTGTACAAACTTGCATAAGGAGCAGGTGGAGAGGCGGCCAGAACTGACAGAGCTCCGCCTTGTAGACAATCCTTCCCTCCTAGCCCCCATCCCTCTAAAGAACAGAGAATCTGCCGCAACGCTAGCTTTTCACTGACAGTGGCAATGGGGCTTGACGCACACATGTATCCTTAAGGGACATTGATGCTGGCTGGGGAGGACTGGTGGATGCTGGTGCACACATGTGCCTATATCCGTATACATGTGTGTGGAACTTTGCCAGGGGAACTGAGAGGTGCACATACAACATGCTCAACATCTTCCTCAGTCGCACCAATGCCTTTACATGAGAAGGCATTCCTTCGTTAAAAGCTTGTGGGGAGTCAAAGCTCGCGGGGGTGGAAAATGTTCCTACTTGTACATTCAAAGTAACAATTGTTTCGCTAGTGTTGAATTCAAACATGGTTCCACTTCACAGTCTGGTTCTTTTGCAGTTGGAGTGCTATCATGTACCACAAGCGGGTTATGGAAGTTGGTGCATGAGGCTTGATCTTAGCTGCACTTTCAGTGAATTGTCAAGTGGAAGTCAACCGTGGCTCAGCTTGGCCATTCATTGGGTGGGAAAGTAGGGGACATTTTATTTCTTACAACTGTGGGGAGGAAACTTTAGAAGCCACTGACTAACTCCAACGACTCTCACCCCTTTGGTTCTTCATTTAACACGGCACACTATTTTTCCGCCCCAACAGGCATGTCCTATGAATTGTCATCCACATGGTCGCAGCGGCCGCACAGTCCAGGAGATTTGGGAAGATTTCTCACTGAGCTTCACTCCTGCTGTACGAGAGGTTGTGGAATTTGCAAAACACATCCCTGGTTTCCAGGAGCTGTCCCAGCACGACCAGGTCTCTTTACTCAAAGCTGGCACATTTGAGGTAGGCTGGTTTTTAGATTCCTATTAGTTATAAGCTACCAACCTTTTCTGTGTGGGAAGGCGGAGAGAGAATTGTCTGTAGATATTTGTGCAAACAGATGGAAAATAATGGGAGGCAAAGTTGTTTGAAAATTCTAAAGCTCAATATACAACTATATTTTTTCAAACTTTTTTTTGCAATGTAATGAAAATGCGTTGAAAGGCCATGATTTGCTGGTTTCTCTTTGAAAAACAAAGTAATTAGGAATAATTAATCGGAGGCTGGATGCTGGCTGCACCTACAGCAAAACAAATGCTCCAAAAAGGAAGGCGGGACTTTGTTCTGAGATCTTGTCAAATTTATTTGTTTTGCTTCCAAAGAAGAAAAACTACCATTTTGCAGTCTGAAAACAATGCATATTTACCTGGAGATAAATCCCACTGAATTAAATGGGATTTTCTTCCGAAGTAAGTGTGTATGGGATTGCAGCTGGCCTTGGAAGATTAGAGATATTGTTATAACATTACCTTTTGCCAATTAAGTTTGGGGGAAGTCCCCGTCCCCCCCAGAATGGAAGGTTTTCTAAACACCAAGGCCTCAGCCCCAGAACTGAGGAGCAGGGCTGGCTGCACATTTGAAAAGTGTGAGCGCAATCCCCTGGGACGTTCTTTGGCACCAGCTGCATTGAAATTGGTGGAAGCTGCGCAAGAGCACCACTGGGATAATTGGCTGGCCAATTTCTTGTGGCCAAGCTTGTATATGAGTTCCCACGTGGAGATGGGTCTGAGATTACATATGCATGACCAAGTACTGCAGGCATTTCCACACCCATTAAAAAAGACCCACACACAGAAACCTCTTTGCATTTGCGGATTGCTACATCAGGGTGCCAGAGTTTAAAATAGAGGAGTGACAAAAATACTCCTTTAAGGCTGCTGTCCGTCATTTTTATTGTGAAGCCACTGCTAGATTTTAGCATGAGTGGTTTAAAGGCTTATACTTTTTAGTATTTCAAAGCTGACTTAAAAACGCTTTAAATATTAGTTTTGTGTTTGTTGTTAGATGTCATGTTAGTCATTATATTGCTATCTTAACTGCCTTCCATGTTATGGTGTGTACTACTCAAATTAATGGGACTTGAAACTCCCATTAAATCACCCCAAGCAGATGTTGCACTTTGTGCAAGCAGGTAGATGTGCTATGCTGGGTGTGCAGAATCCCATGTATTCGACAATGGAGTAGGCTAAACATCATTCCATATACATGATTCCACTGGGAAAAACACACGTCCCAAACTTGCATAATAGGCCCTATATCTGTAGGTACAGCATCCGAGTGTACATAGCCCTTTTTTTACTCAGTCTGCTGGCTTGAGGAGAATAGGCAGAGCTAGAGATCTGCAAGCATAGGAGCCTTCCTCCCTTCATTCAGGCACCCGAGGGTTTCCTTACACCCCACAAATCCTTGTACTCTTAACCCAACCCTTGGAAAGTCAGGCGATTCTGTGCAGCCGCCTCCGAGGCAGCACGTGGGAGTTGCAGTTGAAGTGGGAGTTCCAGAAAGCCCTGGTGCATACACAGAAACACGTTGGCACATTTGTAAGGCTGTTGAAATTAGGCTTGGAGTGCAAACCTCCATTCCTGTTCTTGTTCAAGCATCTATTGAAATCAGGTTTTTTTTATTTGTCTCAGTGGACAAAGGACTCAGACCCTGAGAATACATCTGGAGCACACAAAATACCCCCTCCAAACCTCTACATTTGGGTGGGGAGGGGAGATGCATTGGTCCTTTCTAGATTGGAATGTCATCTCAAAACATGTTGACATTTCTGA
Organism: Anniella stebbinsi; assembly: GCA_029215795.1. NCBI lineage: Eukaryota > Metazoa > Chordata > Lepidosauria > Squamata > Anniellidae > Anniella > Anniella stebbinsi. The sequence continues at coordinate 47,500,128 of JARDYH010000008.1, forward strand.
CATAATTTGGTGTGAACTCCTTGACCTGGAAGCCAACGTAGAAGGCATTTGACCGGGTTTTGTGGGCACAGCACGTCCTGCGTTCTGACAGGTCTCTCTCTCTCCTACCTCTTCCCCAGGTGCTGATGGTTCGATTTGCCTCCCTCTTCAATGTCAAGGAGCAGACAGTGACGTTCATGAGTCGTACCAAGTATAGCCTTGAGGAGCTGTGGGGAATGGGCATGGGTGACCTACTTACATCCATGTTCGAGTTTAGCGAGAAGCTCGGTTCCTTGGCACTCTCCGAAGAAGAGCTGGGCCTCTTCACAGCTGTGGTGCTGATCTCTGCAGGTGGGTGCCTCTCAGCATGGATCGGTGGGGAATCTCAGTCATGGAGCACAAACTCAACCATGCCCATCCTGCTTTGCTGCCCTTATTTTGCAGTTATGTCTTTGCCCATGATGGTAGTCTTGCTGCCTCCAGTTCTACCACCCTTGATTACCTAAGCAATGCCCTCTTCTCCCTTGCACAACTCCCCCTCCCCCTGCAAACTTTTCCTTTTAGCTTCTGCTTAAAATCTTAGTCCAAACACCACAACCGCTACAAGCCATAAATACCTAACTGCAATTCCCCATGTTTCTCCAAATAGTTTTGCCTCTCCTCTCCCCCACCTCCCGCTCGTTGGGGCAAGGACCTTTTGTTTTTTATTTGTGTTACTCTGTGAAGTGTTATGTAAAATGATGGAGCTTTGGAAATTATAACCCAGGATTCGAAGGGATTGGGATTCTGTAGATCAGGCTCTGGCATGATCCAAGTTTAGGATTGGGTGATCTGTGACCTGGTGGGAATGTGTGATATAACAGAGAAACTGGAGCCCTGTGCTGCTGGTATACAGTACTTACTTGCCTGTTCCCATTCTTTGTAGATCGTTCTGGCATTGAGAACCCAGCATCTGTGGAGCAGCTGCAGGAGACGCTGATCCGGGCACTGCGGGCCCTGATCCTCAAGAACCACCCCCAGGAGACGTCCCGCTTCACGAAGCTGCTACTTAAGCTTCCTGACCTCCGCACCCTCAACAACATGCACTCCGAGAAACTGCTCTCCTTCCGCATTGACGCTCGGTAGAAGAGGGGGGAGGACGTGCCAACTACTGGCCCAACCATCCTGCCCCTCCCTGCATCATTGCACTAACCAGACTGCTGCTCTCTGGGCCTGGACTCAACTAACTATATTTATACTGGCGTATAGTATCTGCTGCCCCTACCTGCTCTGAAGCAAGCGGCACAGCCGTATTTGTAAATATATCGATGTATATTGGAGTTGTGTGAATAGAACGGCACCCTTCCCTGCTGTGGCAACCAGCCACATGGGAATAATATATTGAAAGCAAAATGCCTGGATGGTCTTCTTCCCGAGTCATTCACTTCTTGTGCCCCTCTTCTTTTTAAAATGCTTCCTCAAGGTGGAGGTATGGTGGTGAAGTAGGACTGAACCCGAGTTGATTCTTTGCTCCTACTAGGCGGGCAGAAATGGTGGAACCCCTTATACACAAACGTTCTTGCAAGAGATGTCGGCCTTGACCCTAGAGAAAATGAATTGCGCTTCAAATCCAATGGGACTTAAATGGGACTTCATTGTCCAATTGTTTTTGTGGGTCTTAAGAGTATGCTGAAGGCTAGAGATAGGCCCTCTCTACAAGAATTCGGCTTGACACCCGGTTGCCCGATTATGCGCATCTTCTCACCATCGCTTTTACGCCTAATTTCTATAAACGACAGGCGGTGAAGTGCATTACTGGCAGTATGAAACGTGCTGTAAAGTGGCTGAAATGCGGAGAATCGCTTGTTTACATGGTCATAAGGCGCTTTAACTCCCGCGGAAAATTAAAACTCGCTATTTAACGCACATTCAATAATGCGCATAATCAGACAGAAAAAGCGCCTCGACCCCCGATTTGCGCTCCGCTCTTGTAGAGGTAAAATTTTTAATGCGCCTTGAAAGAGCTTTAAATCACTCTTGTAGAGGTACCCATAGATAAAGTTGTTGAAATATGCAAGTTTCTCAAAGGCTTTACTTCCCAGTTTGTTGTGTATACACTTATTTTGCCCTATCGTTGCCTCTGTTCAAACCTGATTTTGAAACAATACGCTCCTCCCCCCAATTACTAGAGGTGAAAGTGGGATGAACGTTGATCCCACAAGTAACTTCTCCACACTCTTTCACATCTTTTCCCAATCTCTCAGGATTATCTGTCCCCAGACTAATTCTCAGAAGTGAGTCCACTGATGTGTACTTTCCCTGTAGCTTTCCCTCTTCCCCCAACAACCAAGGAGCTGGGCATATGTGAGCAAACGGGGTTCTGTTCAGCTTTTGATAGGGGCTTTAATAAGTAAAAGTACAAGAAGGAAAGGGAGGAACCCAACCAAGGGGTCATAACGTTCTTGCCTGTAAAAAACAATTTCCACCCAGGTGCCCCTGCCCTGTTTTGGTATTTAAAGAAAAGGCCTTTGGCCCATGACCACTCGCCAGAAATGAGACACCAAAAGCCAGTTGGGGCTGTGAGGGTTGGTTTTTTTGTCTTTTTTTAAGGGTAGGTTTGTTTGTTTTTTTAATCATATATTTATTACATAAATATATAGTAAAATAGACCAGCGACAATTACCATAAAAATATCTTTCTTTAAAATCCTGACCAAAAACACAAAAAAGGGTTATTTCCCCCCGCCCCAGACTTTTCAGGTTTTTTTCAAAATCGCACGTCACAGACAAATTGTGATTGTCGTATTTTTACATCAGCAGCTTCCTGCTTCCCAGACGCAAAACAAACAAACAAACAAAAAGAAAAGAAAAAAGAAAGGGGAGAGGAGAGAGGATAAGATGAGGTGGAGGGAGACCATTTCCCCACCTGGATTTTCCCTCCCTCTGATCCCCCGGCCCACCACCCCTTTTGAAAACCCCATGCCCTAAACATACATTCACAAACTCCCTACTCACAGTTTCTTTCCCTGCTCTGGACTGCGAGGGGGGAAAACCACAATGCATAGTATATGGGGGTTATGGGGTTGCCCCCTTATTGGAAACTCTTGTCTCTCCCCAATGTATTTGAGAATAGCTTTCTCTTCCCAACCCAAACCTTCTAGATCCAAAATCGTAACCCCTTGAGTAATAGCCTTGCAGAGCAAAGGTTGGCTGGGCCGGGGTAGGGCGGGGCGCTGAAGTGATCTGTTGGGTACCATCTGCAGGAACTATATGAGGTATGTGCTTGGCAAAGGAATACTGAAAAGTGGTGCAGGAAGCATGTTCCTCCCCCCCACCCCATCCCACAAATAGGCCTCTGGTGTGGAAAAAAACTAGTTCCTATGCACAAACTGTCACAGTGCCCCACGTGGAGGTGGAGGATGGGGCATTGTGCCCCTGAGGAGCAAGGCCTCCTGCTACTGGTGGTGAAGGCCTTGTGTTTCTCCAAACAGGTTGGATACCAACCCAGTGGAGATACGGCTTAGAACCCACAAGGAGGGGGGCACACATCTGCTTGCTGTTTTCCTTGCCCTGGACTGTAGTCCCCAAAGGCAAAATATGAGAGAATTGGCAAGATGGTGGGAGTGACACCTGAGGTGGCAGGGCTTCAATAGAGGGCTTCACCCTGAGATCTTCCACGCTTCCTAAAGAAGGAGATGCAGGTTGCAGCACACCTGCCCGCCGTTCCTGCCCCAGCAGTCATTGCAAGTTGGTTCACAGCGCCCTCTATAGGCAAGCTGGGGCATAACTAACTTCTGAGCCCTCCCTCCCTAGAGGGGAATGCCTTGCATATATCCCTGGCACAAACTCAAAACATACAGATCCCACCCCTCCCCTTTTGAGGCAAAAGCTATCTAGTTCCCCTTCAGAGGCATGGCGTGTATGTCAGAGGGAAGAAGGGGCCACAGATGAGAACTATATGGGTTGGTCCTGCAGCCAGGCCTTTGCCCCTTTGAAAGTATGAAGACAGGGCAAGTGTGTTCACCCAGAGTTTGACCTACATAGCTGGCAGATGAGGAAAACTCTCAGGGTGGACAGGTTTTCTTTGGCTAAGATGCCACAACCTCAGAACCTGATTTAACCACTATGAGGGAATCCGAGTGTTTTTGTCCCTTCTTTCCGGGGCACAATTGGATGAGTTGAATACTACCATGGGTATCACTTGGTGAGACCGCATTAACTGTGTGGGCTGACTCAACTGAGAAAGTTTGATGTGATATCAGGTAGTGCCAGAGTTCTAGCTGTAGCGATAATCTGACATAGTTCATTTGCATGCAGTCCCTCACTGACACTGCTGTCTAGTCAGTGATGAATGTATGTGTGCATGTTAAGCAAAAGCTTCCCACTCTCAAAAGGTGGTGGTAAGTCACTTCCCTTGCTTTGCAAGCTCAAGGGCTGGGAGCCAGAGGGCCTTAAGGAAAAGGCTGAAAGCGGGTTGGACAAGGTTGTCAAGTTACCCAAGGGAATGAAGCTGCTCATCACTTTAGCCAAATGATTCCAGGCTCAGGGCAGGTTAACTCTACACTTACAACACTGAGGGCTAAGCTGAAGTCACACATGTCTGTTTCCAATGGTGCAGGACCACCTCACCCACTTTTTGGAACCTCATAAGGATGAAGAATCCCATCAACTGAAGAAACGGAGAAAGTGTTCAAGGAGTCCAGTAAGCTATAAAATGAATGGCTGTTATCTCATTCCCCCAACCACAATTTGGGGAGGGATTATGGGCAGCAGGTTGTGCGTGTGTGTGTGTGATGAGGTCGTGCAAAGTGCACAGGGGTTTTACACTTTGTATGCATAGGGGATCTGTGCATGTTTAGTTACACACAGTTGATAGAACTACATTTATATATACAAATAATACAGGGGCAATCAAGCTGGAAGTTCTGCTGCACAAGCCACACTGAAATGAATAAGATGTCTCATTCATTCAATGGAACCTGTGCAGGAGAAACTTTCACTCAGCTATACACATGCATGCTCGCACGCTTGCACTGGGATTTCACTCCAGGATGAAACTGATCATGACATTTTCTCTGATTTTAAAAACACCTCAGCCTCAATGTGGGTTTTCCCAGCCTCTACATTTGGATATGCGTGGGAAGTGAGTGGAGGAGACTAAATATTATTTTGTAAGGAAACATCGCTATTTGGTATAAGGCAATGAGGAATTAATACCCTGCCCCTCTCCTTTTCTAATAAACAGAGTTGCAAGCATGTTAACAGAAGAGCAAACGCGCTCCCAATCATGCCTCCCTAGACAGTGTCCTTTGCCTACGCTGTCTTGGCTATATACAAAATATTTACAAGAGTACAAACACAGAATAGACTGTACACTGCTTGATTTATGAAAGTGCACCCCTGCAGGCTGCTTTAGGAATTGCACTAAGGCCTCCAGAAAGAAGGGGGAGCGTGGTAGGAGACAAGGCCGATATGGGACTCAGCTGGAGCGTGAATGGCAAATGCTCCAGCGTAAATGGCAAATGATCCAGCGGCTCTGTCAAGGTGGTGACCAAGTGGGAACAGAGAGGGCAGGACGAAAAACTGAAGGGAGTGTTTGAGGCAGAAATGGACACCGATACTAAACAGGAGGGTTGGGAAGAGAGAAGTAAAACCCACAAACCAAACACCACAGACATGGACTCACTTATGAAAGCAGTCACACCCATATTTGAGCATGGGCAAATATGCACATTTTGACTCTGCTACGAATCGGAAAACAGGGCCAAATGTTTGGCCCAATAGTGCCAAACATACAGCCAGAACAGACCACAGCCCCAGTCCTTGCAATCCTCCAGTCAATACACATAGCACGCACGTGGGGGGGTCAAACTTACTGGAGCAGACACCCTTGCCCTAAATATGCAGAGGACAGAAAGCACAGTCACATCAAGACAGATGTGCAGCTGAAAGCACAGAAATGCACATATATGCCCACAGATGCCTGTACATGCATGCACACAGACAGACAGACAGACAGACAGACAGACAGACACACACACAGAGGTATGGAACCACATTCCACAACAGAGGGGTAAATCTATTCCAGACATGTTCATACACCAATAGAAAATTAAAATATATATGGAAAGAGCCTGCTCACTCAAAACACACACACACCTGAGTTGATCCACACTGCTTACACACAACATTCCTAAGCTTGGATAGTTACGTGCATCCCATGACAAATACATGTTCGGACACCTAAGTATCAGCACGTGTTGGGGAGGTGCCCACAAGAGTATATCCTTCTCACATACCTAGACACATGAACAAGCATGCCAGGGCCAGAGTAATATTCCCACTCAGAGAAAAGATGCAAGTTTGTGCAGGTGGCTGGAGGGCCCCTTGACATCACAATGCCAATTCTGCTGCCTTGTCTGGTGGGTCATGGTGAGGAGACAGCCTTTGGCCTCATCTGTAGCACTTCCAGGAAGAGTGCACAGCTGACACAAGGGTGTCTGTGGCATCCATCTTTGCTGTGCCCACCAGGTAGAAGGGCAACTAGCTGGAGCCAAGGGCTGTGTCACATCGGAACCAAAGGGGAGTTCTCACTTGCAGAAAGGAGAGCAGACAAGAAAAACTCAGGACACGGGGTGGAGCTAAGATGGTGAAGGAAGGATTTTTCTCCCAGATGGAGGAGGTAGGTTGCAGACAAGCTGATGAAAGAAGGGCTACTTGTCACTTGCTTTTCTGAATATATTGAGGGTTTAGGCTTGGCCATAGAAAATGGACCACTGAACTCAGGTTATTTTCCCTGAACGCCCTTTCAGATTGACAGGGTGGTTGGAGTGGCAGAAGAGCAGACAGATCCAGTCTTTCCATGCATACTTTTGGGCAGAGTTTCCACTTGTATGTCAAAGGTAAGGCTGTGTGTGAGTGTGTGTGAATTTTAAAACACTGTAAATGGATTTTCTAAAGCCCCGGTTTCAGGAGTCCTATAATTTTGTTTTAAAAAATCAAACACACATCAACAGCAACAAAGCTTGCATTACATTTAACATTTAACATATAATGCAAGTGTGGATAAGCAAAACACACTCCTGCTTCTCTCCAGGTCTTGAGAAACTATTGCTGGAGACTATCAGATAACTTCACCTGAGAGTTGAAGGTGATTTGAAAGAGGAACTGTTGGTTGGGGTGTGTACAACAAAATTGTAATCCATCATATGAGTTTCAGTTAATTAATCTATCCATTGAATTTGCATTTCTTGGGAGGACAAGAGAGGGGAAAACATAAGGTTGAGGAAAATGCTGAGATACAGAAGTTCCTACATTGCTGCTGCTAAGGCAACAGTCAAAAATAATGGAGGAAAAAGGCATTCTTCTCACCCTCAAACAGCAATGGTACACAGGGTTTCCTCACATGAGTGTAGTGTAGAGAATGATTCAGAAAACTCTAGAATTTTCCAAAATACTGCCCCATGCATGCAGAGATCTCATATCTGTGCCTGCATAATGACCACAAAGAAGAACAATATTTTTGAAGGAAGAAGCCTATTTCATTTTAGGGATACTCATATGTGTCATAGCAGGCACCATCTTAGAACAGATATTTCCTCCTATTTGTGAGAAAAGAGGGAATGCCTCTAAGATGCAGCTTGCCATCTGCAAATATTATAAGTAGTATTAAAATATGCATTTTAAATTGCTGCTTAATTAATTGGGGCCACCTTTATATTTGCTTAAGTTTTAAAATCAATTAATTAAACATTGCAGCCCATACATTCCTGCTTCAGGTTAAATATGTTTGCATATTGTTCCAAAAACATTTTCACTAAAGTTGGCATTAGGATGCGTGTACCCCATAACGAACAAAATCTCCCTCAAACCATTTCCAACTCTCTTAAAACCTATATTCATCTCCAGTCCAAGAAGTGTTTTACACTCGTATGATGATCACTTGATGACTAAATGATGAATGTGTCAACTGACACCGTAAAAAAAAGCATAATTAGAGGGAACATTAAAATTCAACCTGGTGGCAGCCCATTCACAAAAGTAAGCCATCACCTGATGTTGTAGTCATCAGCTAATGAGTGTGCACAAGGCCCAGAAGTGACATACTTTTCCCAAGGCCTGAGAAAAACATTCTTGTTTTCCTAGGATCATCAGTTTTCAAAATGGGGTGAAGCAGAGGGGGGACAGGAACCATTTTATCAGTGTGTTGCAGATAAGCTAGTGAAAACTGTAGATCTCTTAGCCTCTCCTCTCACCCCCCAATTGGAACAGCACAGCACAGTCTTACTCTGGTATTAGTGGTGCATTAAAATGCGCTAAGTTCGACATGGAACCCCAAACAGGATTTGCCCATGTGCTGCCTTCCTCTCTTCTCTTCCAAAGGAGATGAGAATCTATTCCACATTTCAGTTAGAGAGCCAGCCTTTCAGACCAAATGTCTGAGATAAATTTGGGAATTTCTGCAGCAGTCCTTAGGGTTTGGGGCTGAAATATTGATCACAATAATAGTTTTAAAAAACAACAACAACAAAGTTTGTAATGGTGAGGGACAGTAGCTCAGATCTCCAGTGGAAGGATTTCAAGTACCAAAGACTCCTGCCTGGAGAGCCACTGCCAGGCAGAGCAGTCAGTACTTGGCTAAATGGTCCAATGGTCTGACTTAGTATTAGGCAGCTTCATGTTCACATGGCAGAAGATACAAGTGGGTGGGAATCACCAGTGGATTGAAGGACTGATGCTCCAGCTTATAAACAGATATCCAATTCATTGGAAACTGATGTTAGTGTTGCAATCCATTGCTTGCCACCCCATTCATCCTTTTCTTCCGCAGGATTCTGATTAAGGGGAGAAAGTATGGCTCCACCTGAAACAGTGTCGCAGGGGTGGGGAGGCAGGCAGGCAAAAAGGCAGGAGGAGCACAGTGGGGATGGGAATGGGGAGAGAGCCCAGAGTGATACAATTCTGCTGGGTGGGGGATATTCTTGCATAGTGGAAAAGCAAGTTAAGAGGAGTACCGCAGGAATACTTGATTGTATGAAAGGATTTGAGTATCAAGGAGGGAGGGAGATGGGTTTGTGTATCTCTGTGTGTGCGTGCGTGCATGCGCGTTGGATGCACTTATATTAACACTGCATACTCTTTTAAAACCTGCTAAAGAAATGCACTTAAAGCAGCAGACGGCTCCTGCGTGAAACTGCAAAAGGTTCTCTTATAGGGAAGGGCTGTAGCTCAGTGGCTGTAACTTCACGCCTTGCTTGAATAAGGAAAGTCCTAGGTTTAATGACGGGCATCTCCAGCAACAGGATATCCAATGAAAGGGCCCTATAACTTATTCCTTCTGGGTAAGAAAGTGTGGCACAGAATTTTGATTAGAAATATGACCCCCATCCCCGCTGCTTTGATCAGTTTTTAAAAAACAACCCCTAAGCAGCAAGGAGACTTTCCATGGATCTCCTGCATCATGTTTCACTTGGCCCTCAGGTACCAGGGCTGGGAAAGACCTATGCCTGAGGCCTTGGTGGGCTTCTGCCAGCCAGAGTAGACAATGATGAGCTAGGTGGTCTGGCACCATCTAAGGCAATCTCATATGTTTATATGATGAACCCTTGGTTCATTATCAGAAACTTTCTAGATCTTGTGTTTTCTTCCAAACCTTTTGAGATATAAGATCGATCCTTTGCACGTTAACGTAGAAGAAGGTCCCACTGGTTTCAAAGGGACTTTCTCCTTGGCCCAGGACTTGCATAAAGATAGAGTTTTGGATCCTGACTAATGCTGGATCAACTGTGCTGGTGGAAATGGAATTCCCACCCCCTCCTTCCCATGGCAGCCCCCTGAAAAAGCTACACACTGAGTCAGGAGACCCTGCTGAATGGGGTGAGCTGTGATGTGTGGGGGAGAGGGAATCCCAAAAATCAGGCAGAGGGACTTTCTGTTGGTGGAGGAACCTTCAGTGAACAGAGTCCTTCCTCTTAAGGCAGGCAGATCCTGGATCCAACCCAGCTTTGGGATAAGCACACACACTCGTACACTCACGCACGCACACACAAATGGTTCTTAGTTCATTGCACAAGGTACGTTTTAACGCAAGAAGGGAAGTGTTTTAAGTGTGAAAAGATCTCTGTAATGCTTACAAAAGGCTTGTAGGATTGGTTGGTTAGGGTCAGAATTGCTTTTTAAAACGAGGGGTTGGAATCAGGAGGAGCAACTCGGTCTGCAACAAGAAGGAGCTGAGTCAAGGTGATCCATGTTAGCAGGTTGCTTCTCATGTCTTTTCTGGAAAAGCGAGATTGAGCACAAAAGAACTGAAGCTTCTATTTATAAGAAGAGCCTCTGGGTATGTACGCACGTGTGTACAGGAAATGTATATTACACTTTAAGTACAAGAAGAAAATGCCAGGCTAAAATGTTGGCTGACCAGGCTGTGGCGTCCCTCATCTTTGGATGCTTTTCAAATTATTATTGCATGGGCATTAGGCTTTGGGGGAGGTTCAGGTAAGACCCAGCCTCTATGTGGGGCTAGAAGGTGTTCTGACCTCCAAGAAAACCTGGCCCCACATTTCAATAGATTAACTTGCATCTTCTAAGGAAGAAATCTGGAACTTCACATCCCCAAGATAAACTATTTCAATGGACAACAGCTGCATCTCCCTCGGGAGGCAACTGATGGAAATACAACTAGGGCTGTGTATACTCTGCACTTTAAAAACAAACATCTAAATCCCACATCAAGAAAAGCTGAATGCTGTGTTAAGAAAAGCTGAATAATTAAGCAAAATTGCATATGTATGCTTATTTTGCACGATGTATTCTGCTTCTGCACACTAGAAAGCCTACTTAGCCCCTGCTCTGAGTTTTCACCACACTTTCAAGTCAATCTTCATAGCCAAAAGGGCTAAGAACTTGGTTCTCTTTTTAAAAATGAGACTCTCAAGACCTGTACCCAGTACCAAATTCTATGCTTGCATGGACTAGCGGAACAGGCACAGCCCTGTTTATAACCAACCATGCTGTGCTGGCATTTGGGACTCCACGTTCTAGTCAATACCAGCTCAGCAATAACACCCACCCACCCATCCCCACTCCCACGAATCCCCACGTTGTTTAAAGGTGATTAAAAAAACAAAACCAAAAACACTACTTTTTTTTCCTTCCAACCCCAATTTCGTTTGCGTGATTTTTTCTTTTCTTTTTTTCTTTTTTGTGAACAGACCCGTACAAAGATTTTTCTTCTTAATTAAAAAAAAATTATACATACTTATATATATATTTCTGTATATTAGCTTAAATTGGAGCTGTGTTCTCCATGCGCCGGCCCCTGAACCTTCAACTGGTACATCTGACATGCACCCAACCCATCCCATAACGTTTCCCACGGCGTCTTGAATGAGGTAAGAGGTAAAGGGTTTTTCTCAACGGAAACCAAGTGACAGTGGAGAGAAAGAAAAGGAAGGGAAGGGGGAGTAAAGAAAAATTACCCTCCTCCCCTAATAATATTATATTACAGTTGCAAAAGAGGTCTGGCTAACAGACTGACAAAAAGATGGACCTATCACAGAAGAAGCGGCTCAGGCAAGAGGTCTGACCCATTAACAGCGTTAAGTGCCAAAATACTTGCATTAAGGTGATCACAGTCTTGTTTGCATTAAGGGTGAAACAGACAGGAAGAAGAAGAAAGTGGGAAGCTGGTGGTCTTCCCTCCACTCCTGCAAATCTTTATAGGGATCGGCAACTGGAGGTTCCAGTGCCAAATCTGGCCTCCTAGACACCAAGTGCCAATTTCCCCCTGCTCTCCCTGCCAATCCAGAGGCAAGAGAGCTGTGTGAAAGGCAGGCCTGGCGGTTGTGGCAATGGAGACTTGTTGGCAGTCCACTTCTGGGATGGAGAGGAAGGCCTGGCATATCACCATTCCCTATTCTCCCCCTCCCCTCAAAGTGGTGCTCCCATGAAACTAGTTGCTGGCCAGAGTTTCAGAGGTTCTGCCTGTTTCCCAAACAACCAGAAACAAACAAATAAGCAGAAAGCTAAAATGAAAAAAAAAATGACAGCCAATCCAAGTTTGAAAACCTGGGAACCCGGGGTGCTTCTCTCTCGACAGCTTGGCTGATTCTGTTTTCCAATTGTGGGTTGCCCACCCCAAATCTACAATTGGATTTCCTTCCAACTATTGTGTGCAACCGAGGCTAAGGGTTTGGTTCTGCCCATGGCATTAAGGGTGGACAGAGATGACCACAATGGGTAAGGAAGTGCATTAGAACATGATTTCCTTGATCCAGTGCCCCTCCAAAAGAGATACCTACGTCGGATTAGGCAGGGGTAACTCTTAGAAACAGTGCTCTTCCCCTATCCCTGGTCCTGCCACAGAGAAGCCAGTTAAACAGAGGCCTTTGCCCTTTTCCCATGGGCACGAGTACAACTGGTGCTACAATAGGGCTGTTTAAGGGTGTATGGGACGCAGGATGCTGTAAGAGAAAGGTTTTTAAGCAGACAGCAAAATGCTTGGCACCTTCCTCAATTAGGTGACACAGAGCTAGTCATGCCATACCTACTGCCAGGAAGTCTGCAGGTCTCTGGGTTGAGGGAGGGATGTTACCACCTCCCTGTGAATGTTACCCTTTTACTGCTTTCTATACTGATAAGTGCCGTTTGCAAAAACAACAAACAAAGTAAAAAGATTCGACCCTTACTTGGTTCTCTTTGAGCACTGAAGAGTCAGGGTTTCTGCTTCCCCAGAGAGAAAAACATGAAAGGGAGGGCAGGGCAGGAAGAATACTAGTGCAGCAAAAAGTGTACCGCCACGTGGCATGGGAAAGCGTGTGCAAAGAACTAGCAAGGGCCATTTAAAAGCCCAGTGGGAACATTGCATGCGGCCTTTAGCTTGGGGGAAGGGGGGAGAGGGAGACAACATAAGAGTGGATGGGCACACGCTGAACCTGCCCACCTTGCCCAACATGGAGGTAGATTGGCTGAAGCCTTAGGGAGGGGAGGGGTTTTCAGGGGAAGGGAAGGAGGTTGATCATTATACCCTTCAGCACTGGAATAAAAAGCAGGCACCCCTTAGGTTCTAGCCCTGCAGTGCGATTCAAAACAAAATAAAATAGATTTCTTATTCAATCACCTGTTTCTCCACCAGGGGAGAAGTGGCAAGGGGGAGTTTTTGTCTATTTCAAAGTGCATTTGTCCTTCACACTTGGACCTTGAGCCTCAATCTGCGCATTATTTTATTTTTTTTGTCAAACCACCTGTGGCTTTCTTTCCCCCACTGCCTGCCCCCCCCCCAATAATTTAATAGGATCTTTCTCTTTCTCTTCCTCTCTCTGTTCCTTTTCTTCCTTTCTTCCTTTCTTTTAAAAAAATCTTTATTTCTTTTACAAAAAAAGTGCATTTTATATTTTAGCCTCCCAGGGAGGGTAACTAAATGCTAAAAGTTCTAAAAGAAAATGAAAACAAGAATAAAACAACCAAACACACTCTGACGTTTCCTGGGACTGTTATGTGCAAAAGAAACATATATATATTTATATATATTGGTAATCAAGTCCATTTAAACGAGAGAGGTTTGATCAGGGCTAAAGCAGAGAGGTGCCTACTGTTTTCAGTGCTGTGGGGAAAGGGAAACTCTTTCTTAATGGGGAGAAGGGCAAAGGGGTTTTTTGGGGGGGAGGGAGGGGGGAGCATGTGGATTGGTTTCCTCCTCTTAACATTACATCAAAATTTAAGACAGATGTCTTACCCTGGAAAGATAACTTTGGGACAAAAGGGGATTGGAGGAAGCAAGATACACAGGGGGCAGGTGGGAATCATATTGCCCACTTAATTCTTTTAAAGTCTGCCTAGACAAAAAAAGTGTTGGCTACTGCACAAGTCTACCTCATAACAAAGATTTTGTATAGTTTCGACCTTTTTTTGGTGGCCCAACCCCTATCAACGATGCCCCCGCCTCCCCATCCACGTGATTCACTGATGCTGACGTGCAATATTTAGAAAAAACAAAACGAAACAAAAATTGAAAAGAAAAATGAAAACAACAAAACAGAACAAAAAAATATATATATATGAAAATCTGTTGTGTCCGAGGTGATGAGGTGGGGGCCTTGTAGCCCAAGTCCAGACATCGCCCCAATCCCAAATTGCCCCACATTCCCAATTCCCCCACGCCACCCTGTTTGCCCCCTCCGTCCCCACACCCTAGACTTCCTGATCCTCGAAGACCTCGAGGAAGAGTGGGGGAAAGAGCTCCGTGGGGCATTCCACCTTCATGTGCAGGAAGCGGCTGGCGTGGCAAGCCCCAATCATCCGCAGGTCTGTCACCTTCATGAGGAGCTTGGGCCAGAAGTGGGGAATGTTGTGTTTGCGATAGTTGATGTAGTGTTCAAACGCCAGCAGATAGGTCTCTTGGCATTTCTCAATTTTGTCAATGCAGATCAGCCCACTGCGGTCTGCAAGGGGAATGGAAAAGAGGATGCATGTCAGATGGGCATAAGCTGCAGGCCACAGGTGGGTCCTCCCCCTCTGCCTTTGCTGCCAACCAGTTACTCTAATCCCCACTAAAACAAGGTTGAGGCTGGGATTAGCTGAGTGAAGTGCCTTGGGAATTTGATGTGCTTAGGCCTCAAGAGCCTGAGGAGTGTGCAACATCAGTCCTTCTGACGGACAGGTTGTATGAAGCCTCTGGATTGGTCAGGTCTAACAGAAACATCAGGACCTTGGTGCTTTGTCCTAATCTGGTCAGTAAAGCAGGACTTTTCGCCTGCCGCACTGCCTGTTTCCTTCAAGTCCTAGATTTAGCTATAGCTTCCCACATCCCTGGCCTTGCCCTGACTAGACCAGGATTCACTATCACTGCTTCTGCTGATCTGCCAGCTAAGACAACAGGAGCTGTTAGGCATCTTTGCACTAGTGTTGAGTGACAGTTTGGGGTAGTGTTGCCACGCTAGAGGATTGGACCTGAAGTTTCAGATGTTTAGCCTTCTTACGAACATAAGGAGGCTACTAAGTCAGACCATTGGTCCATGTAGCTCAGAACTGTTTACACTGACTGGCAGCACCTGTCTAGAGTTTCAGGCAGGAGTCTTTTCCAGCCCTACATCAAGGTGCCTAGGATTGAACCCACAACTTTTCACATGCAAAGCTTAAGCTTTACCACTGAGCTACATCTTCCTCCTTGGCATCTTCAGGGAAAAGGGTACAATGTGAAGTTTGAAGGGCCCAAACCAGGAGGGAGAAGATGTTTTTTTCTTGGTTTGAGAGATCTTAGGGACATGGTCTTATACTGAGTCAGAGTATTGGACCATCTAGCAGTAGCTCTCCACCATTGAACTATGGCCACTCTCTGTTATGCCTCTATCATCTCTGTTACATTTTCTGTCATCTTCTTCTCTATCTTATGAGATCCTTACTTGCCCCTTCATGCCTGCATTGACCACGCCCAGTGTCCAAACACATCCCACACATGCCACACTGGGGTTAGTGGCTCGGGGGTCTCTGAAACAAATCAGCCCAAGTCTACACCCTTTAAGGAAAGGGCCTTAGCTCAGTGGGAGAGCACATGCTTTGCATGCAAAGGGTTTCAGGTTCAATCCCTGGCACACCCAACCACCCACCCAACCAACCAACCAACCACCTTCGTGCCAGGAAGGGCTGGGAAAGACCCCAGTCTGAAACACAGTTAGTGTATGGTCTGATTCAGCATAAGGCAGCTTTCTCTGTTTCTATGGGGCAATCCTGTGATAGAGGGGGAAGAATATACTGAGTGCATAATCAATCAGCTGCCCTTACCTGAGGACATGAGCAGCACAGCCTGGAGCAGCGCCACTTCCGTGTCGTCCAGGTTGAAGGCAGAGAGGGACTTGCCCAGATCAAAGATGGCATCTGACACCACGCCCAAACCACCATTCTTCAGCTGCTCCCGCTTGACAGCCATCTCACCACTTAGTGTCAGTGTCTCACTTTCGGGATCGTAGCGCACAGCCGCCCGCAGTGACATGATCTCCATGCAGCAGCCCTTCAAAAGGATGATCTGGTCCTCACAAGGCAGCTAAAGGTGGGGAGAGACACGGTCAGTGCTTGCCTCAGCATGGCTGGTTAACCAGGATCTTGCTTTTGCAGTAGCAGGTGGTTTTATTCCATGCTGCATGGAATTTAACAGGTTTCTGCTGCCCAGGACAGAACACCAAACCAAAGATGGAGGGCCCAATACAACCAGGAGGCAAGGGATAGTTGGGCTATAAACTGGGGTCCCAGAAGCAGAACAGCCAGGAAGTTTGGGTGTGAATGAGAGACAAGTGAAGGAAGAGCAGGACACTAAGAATCTGAGTTCGGTCAGGAGAGAACAAATTAGAAGGCAAACTCAAGTGGGACACTTGGCGCTTCTCTTGAAAAGCCACCAGTCTGCAGGAGATGCTGCTCTTCCGGTCGAGTCACCAGTTGAGCTCATGAGGAAGCTCATTAACCCTTGCTGGCTCCAGCCAACTACAATACTCCCAGGACAGCTATCAGGTCATGCCTTCTTGCAGGATCCTGCTCATGCCTTCTCTGCTTCCTTCATTGCTCCTTTTCTCCAGCACCACCGGGCTGAATGACCTGGGTCTTGACCTCAGCTTACTTACTGACTCATAACCATTCTTTCCAGTGAACACAAGGCGGCTTACAAACATAATACCACTAACCCAAAGCCAATGCTATATGAAACGATAAAGATAGTGTTTTAATGTTCAGATTAATAAAATACAGTAAAAAAAAAACCACATATCCCTGAACTATAAATATAACAGCAGAGGAAAAATAGAAAAGTATCCTCTGAAGGCCTGACAAGTGAGGTGCCGCTGCTGAAGAAAATAACAGCAACGCCTGCCATTAGTGGAAATCAACCTGACATCAGTTAGGGGAGGCACTTAGAGCAGCCCCCCCCCACTCTGGACAAACTTAATTCATGAGGAAATTCATGAATCTGGATTTTCTTCTAGGCTTCCCCCCATCAGTAGGCAGCATGAACAGTCACCCATTTTGGGAGCCAAAGTAGTGCTTACTGGGCTACTGAAATGTTTCCAAAAATAAACTTCTGCCTCTGAATGTCCATGTTTTTTTAATGCCTCTTTACAGCCATTGCTTGCCCAATCTGCTGCTGTTGCTGCCTCAGTGCCATTTTCCCTTTGCTGGGGCGTTTTCCTTCATCAAATGATCCTAGCCCATCGGGAGTCACATAACGAATGTGATGACATTCTGATGCTACTACATAACCAAACTGATTGAAACAGGGCCTGGTGAAGATCCTGAATCGTTTCTGATTTCTTTTATCTACAAAGGGCTTCACAATTTATCTCCCATTTATATGCTAGCATGAATGTAGGGAAGAGGGTGTGTGTGAAAGACTGACATACGACCAAGACAGAGTGGGAAGTGGCAGCTAGGACCAAAATCTCTGGGACCAGAGTTTGGGGGGTGTCATGAGAAGGTACTGTTTTTAAAAGAACATAAGAAGAGGCATGCTGGATTAGATCAAAGGTACATCTAAGCCAGCATTCTGTTCACACAGTGGCTGACCAACTGCCCGTGGGAAACCCAGAAGCAGGACACAGGTACAAAAGCATTTTCCTGCCCATGTTCCCCAGCAGTATCTCCTGCTGACAGCCAGCCCTGAAGACTAATTCTGGGGGAGGGTGAAAGCGTGACTCCATACTTGTGGCCATTCTCCTTACCAATCAATGTAAGGAGGCAGCCCATACTTGTGATCTCTGAGTGTTCGATGAATCAGAACCAAACTTCTTTTCCCCCCTCTGACACCATCCACCCATTGCTTACCTCTGAAAACATGGGCAGTTTTTTGGCAAAATCCACCACACGGGTGATGGCAGGGGTGATGATCTTCGTAAATTCGCTGAATGCCTCCAAGTCTACTTTGTCCCCATCAGGCATAGAGGCCATTGGTGACTGACCGATATCTTCGGGCTGAGAGTGGAATAAGAAGACAGGCAGAATTAAACCTCTGTAGAAAGGTGGTTTTCAATCCCCCCACACCACCATCCACAGGAAAACCACCTTCCAGCGGCAGAACTGGGAATAAAAATTCTAGTTTTCAATATCTCCTCTCTCCCCCTCAATCTTTCTAACCCCCGCTAGGCAGAGCTCTTTATGTTACTCTATCGCACTATGCAACCTGAGAATCTCCACTCTCTTTTTTAATGCATGTTTCTAGCCCTCACAGCTGGGGTCCACAGCTCCCCTTGCCATGCTTGCTATGACAACCATGTCATCACCCTCAGGCAAGCATGACAAGCTTCAGCTTTTCTCCCAATTGCAGAACTGGAAAAGGGGTAGGGATCATCCCTGGAGTTAGGCAGCACTCAAGAATTTGAAAATGCCGCACAGCAAGTTTGGGGTCAATCCTCACCTCTTCTCCAATTCAAAGTTTGGGAGGAACGTTTTGCCCTCAGGAACACTTTGAAAGGAGAATGGTCCAGTGGAATACTACAACAGATACCAGCCTTTCCATCTGGCTCAGAGGGGAAAGTTTCGACTTGTTATTCCAGTACTCCAAGTACCTTGGAAGGAGAGCACCAAAACAAGCCCCAGGCCTGGAAGGAGGGGGGAAATCCCCAACCCCATCCCCTGGTCCATGTTTGGAGCAGGGGGTTGTCCCTGACATCATGCTTCAGAGGTAGAGTGTGAGAGACAACATCCTGCTAGTTGGGGAAAAGACAGGGCCCTGGTAACTAGGGGTGTGCACGGACCCCCCGGATCGGATCGGGACCCGGATCGGGACCTCCAATTTTCTCCCGGACCGGTTCGGACAAAATCGGAGGCCCCCCGGACCGGATCGAGTCCGATCCCGACCCAAAAATCGTAAATTTTTGGATCGGCCGCCATTTTTTCCCCCATAGACTTGCATTGCAATGCAAGTCTATGAGGAAAAAATGGCGGCGGGTGGCTGAGGGGGGGGCCTAACTCCCTCCCCCCCCCCCGGGGCCGTCCGCTGTGGACGGCCCCGGCAGGTAAGCCCCCTCCCCCGCGCTCCCTACCCCCCCTGGGGCTGCCCGCTTCCATCCGCTGGCGCCCGCGGGCGCCAGCGGATAGAAGCGGAAGGCTCCGGGGGGGGGGTAAGCCCCCTTCCCCGCCACTGCTTACCTTCTCGGCCTGTCCGCTCCCGTCCGGCGCCGGCGGCTACTACCAGCGGGCTCCGCGGCCTACTCTCGAGTAGCGCGCCGGGTGATGACATCACCCGGCGCGCCACCCTGGAGTAGGCCGCGGAGCCTGCTGGTAGTAGTAGGCGCCGGCGCCGGGACGGGAGCCGCCGGGACGGGAAGGTAAGGGCCCCCCTCCCCCCTCCGCGCGCCCCCTCCTCCCCTCCACGCACCCCCTGCTTACCTTCCCGGCCCGGCGGCTCCCGTCCGGCGCCGGCGCCTACTACTACCAGCAGGCTCCGCGGCCTGCTCTAGAGTAGCGCGCCGGGTGATGACATCACCCGGCGCGCCACCCTAGAGCAGGCCGCGGAGCCTGCTGGTAGTAGTAGGCGCCGGCGCCGGGACGGGAGCCGCCGGGACGGGAAGGTAAGGGCCCCCCTCCCCCCTCCGCGCGCCCCCCTCCTCCCCTCCACGCACCCCCTGCTTACCTTCCCGGCCCGGCGGCTCCCGTCCGGCGCCGGCGCCTACTACTACCAGCAGGCTCCGCGGCCTGCTCTAGAGTAGCGCGCCGGGTGATGACATCACCCGGCGCGCCACCCTAGAGCAGGCCGCGGAGCCTGCTGGTAGTAGTAGGCGCCGGCGCCGGGACGGGAGCCGCCGGGACGGGAAGGTAAGGGCCCCCCTCCCCCCTCCGCGCGCCCTCTCCTCCCCTCCACGCACCCCCTGCTTACCTTCCCGGCCCGGCGGCTCCCGTCCGGCGCCGGCGCCTACTACTACCAGCAGGCTCCGCGGCCTGCTCTAGAATAGCGCGCCGGGTGATGACATCACCCGGCGCGCCACCCTAGAGCAGGCCGCGGAGCCTGCTGGTAGTAGTAGGCGCCGGCGCCGGGACGGGAGCCGCCGGGACGGGAAGGTAAGGGCCCCCCTCCGCGCGCCCCCTCCGCGCGCCCCCTCCTCCCCTCCACGCACCCCCTGCTTACCTTCTCGGCCCGTCCGCTCCCGTCCGGGGCCGGCGGCTACCACCAGCAGGCTCCGCAGCCTGCTCTAGAGTAGCGCGCCGGGTGATGACATCACCCGGCGCGCCACCCTAGAGCAGGCCGCGGAGCCCGCTGGTAGTAGCTGCTAGTGCCGGACGGGAGCGGACGGGCCGAGAAGGTAAGCGCCCCCCTCCTCCCCCCCCCGCTGTCCACTTTCATCGGTGGGCGCCCGCTGGCGCCCGCCAATGGAAGCGGCGGTGGGTGCCAGTGGGCGCCCGCCGATCCGCTGAACCGGTTCGGAGCCTTTTCGGACCGGTTCGGATTGGATCGGCCAATCCAGCTGCGGGATCGGAAATCGGATAATTTATCCGATTTCCCACTGGACCGGACTCGGATCGTGGATCGGGTCCGATCCAGTGCACATCCCTACTGGTAACCACAAATTGTATTTGGCTACCAAGGCCAGCCACTTACTGGTAAAGACAGTGGATGTGGATAAATCTGGTGAAATCTTGGAAGCCTAAATGGAATTTCCAGTGGCCATGGGGTGGGGCTTCAGTGCCCACAGAATAAATTAGGAAGAATAAGTATCCATATCTGCTAAATGTATTTAATGTACATACACTGTAGAATTCATGGTTTTATGAGAAGCAGGGACCTGGAGTACACAGAGCCCTGTCACTGGGGTTCATTAATGTAAGGAAGAAGACAGGCATTATTTTAAAAGAGAGAAGCCGTAGTGGGTTCTTCAAGCAGAACATACGCCTGGCTTCTTCCCAGTTTTGCAATCTGCACGGTCAGTTCAATGAACTGCCAGTACAGCCATCAGTCTTGCCCTTTCAGCAAAGCTTCGTGGGCTGCCTGCCTTAATAAATAAATAAATAAATAAATAAATAACAGCACTACTTATATGTTTATATGCTGACAATTGCAAAACTGGTCTGGGAACGTGTGTGGGAGGAGGGGGGGGGGTTCCTTGACTCCAGAGGTGCCAGCCAAAAGGTGGCCTCCTCAGGAGGATCTTCCCCATTCAAGCTCTCCCAAAACAACTCAACCATTTTGGGTGGGTTTTTTATTTAAAAAAATAAAGAACTCAGAAGGAGTATGTTCGTTACAAAGCAGTAAAACTGCCCTTTTCGCAGCAGTACATTTGCATGCACTGTAAAATGAATTTTGGCTGCTCAGCAGCGTGCCCCCTGCTTCTTGTTTCCCTCACTGTTGGGATTTTACCTTCCTTTTAAAAGATATCCTTCATGACCCATTGCAACAGCTACTATGCTGCACGCATTCAGATTCTCCTGTTGCCATATACTAAATGTCTAGCAGCTACTGGAGATCAAAGTACTGCCCACACTCTGATCTAATGGGGAAAACAGATTCAAACATGTCTCGCCATCATTTTCTTTCTAAGGAGCACAGGAGCATTAGGCAGCTTCCCTTGTTTTGGAACATTCCATTCCAGTCCTATAAGATATACAAACTTGGCAACATAAAACCCCACAAGAGAGGCTACAGCTGCTATGGACTCTACTAATGGCAACCCCCATCTTGCACCCAAACCCACAGTTCTCCAGAAAGTTATTGCTTCATTTTAAGGGTAAACTCGATGCCCTTGTGCTGAGCCAGTGCTACTCTGCAGTCTGGGGTGTGTTTGTGTGTGTAAGAGAGGGCGCAAGGGAGATAGATAGATAGATAGATAGATAGATAGATAGATAGACAGACAGTGATTTCCTCCTCAAGGGGACAACAGGGTCTAGAATGGGGAACAATAGTGTTCTACTCTCATAAAGATTTCCTCAACTGCAGCTCCTTTGCTCTGTATCATACAAGTAAATGTATACTTTCACTGTATTCATTTATATGGAATGAGGGAGAAAGGAACACAATCAGGAAAACAGGACAGAGACATGATTGACCCTACAGCTTAGACCAGTCTTCCATAAACTGGAAGGTGTTTCCATCAGCCTGATGGATGCATGAGCAATGATTAGGAATTATGTAGTCCAAAATAGCTGGAGAGCACCAGGATGGGGAAGGCTGCTATCTCAAGATATGGAGCCTGGGCACAGGATTTTATTCCCTCTTCAAGGATTCTCCATTGAGCCTAGAGCACCTAGAATTTCTCTACCCATGCTAACTACTGAGCTGGTCTAGTTCTGCACACATGTGGGGCTATCTATATGTGGGGAAAGCCCTGCAGTAGCTGTGGATCTGCGCTGCGTCAGATGATGCAGGCACAGTTTCACAGCCACTGTGAGATTTCCCACAAGGCTGTGGATTGAAAAAGTCAGGGATTTACCCAGACTTTTTCAATCAGAGCGATGTCAGTACAGCGTTTCCACCATCTGACATCACTCCGAGGCTAATCTGGGGTCAATCTGTTGCTAGTGCCTGGTGGAAGGCGACTGGCAATTGGCCGCCTCCCACCAGGAAGAGGGCAGGGGGAGGCTCCGGTACCCAGATAGCTGCCCAGAAACCCCACACTCCTTCCTCGGCATCTGGATTACCAGATACCACCCTGGGAGAGGGAAAGCATGGGGTTTCAGAGGGAAGCAGCGTCAACCCAGTGCCGTGAAGACAGCCCCATGGCCTTTCTGGAATAAACTACCCCCTGGTGACTTACATATAGACTTGGATCATGGTTAAGGCAAACCCTGATTGAGGACTACAGTTACGTGAGAAACTAGTTAAGTTAAAAGTTTATTTATTTATTCCTGTGCTGTTCAATAGCCGAAGTTCTCTGTGCTATCATATCCTTTAAGAGGGGAGATGCCATCGGGAAGTGTTGTGGTGAGGTTGTTTCTGCATGTCAAATTGTGTGTCAAAATGCACACTTACATCCTGCTCTTCCTTCACAGAACTCAACATGGTTTACATTTCGTTCTCCCATGCAGGCAGCTTAGCTTCAACATCATAATGCATGCACAGTAGCGTTTGCAATGGGTCATGAAGGAGAGATTTTAAAGGGAGGGTCAAATCCCAGCATAACATACCATAATGCTTTCAGACCATTCTCTGGCATGAATTTCAAAACACAGTTTGCCCAGTTAGTGTATGACTCTCCCACATGTAGCAGGGATCCTGTCCAGACTGTTGGCCTTGACTTTCCTTTCCCTACTCTCAAATCCCACTTCCTGTGACCTCCATGTCCTGACCTGCCCTGGCATAGATTGACTATAGCCAGCAGAGGGCACCCCAAGCCAGCAATCCCTGCCCTGCTAAGAACAGTGGGGGAAGGGATGGGGTTGGGTTGGGGGTTTCCGGCCTATCTGCCCTTGGATGGAGCTGAGAGGTCACAGCTGTGTCCCTCTGCTCAATCAACTTAACCCTTCAAGGGCCTCTCTGCAGGACTGAAGCATGTGATAAAACTGTTGTACGGGGAGAAATCTTAATTTAATTTATCACCATATATGTAGACTTCTGAGCTTGCCGCTATCATTAAGTCTAAGGATGGGTTACAATTTCCCCACATTCAAAAGCTGTCTAATGTAATGTATACAGTAGCATAGAAAGGAGACAGGTACATTTTAAATAGCATGGGCACTTTTAAATACAATTGATTTCAATTAGGGGGTTAAGAACTTGCTTACCTCTCTCCCACTTAAATAAAATGGACTGGATTATGTTGAATGTATATATAATACAGTAAGCAACATAGTGCTTAAACAGCCCACCTATTAAAGGGCAATGATCATATGCACCCAAAAAATAGTTAAAATCAAAATAAGATTTAAAAGTAAAAAAACCACCAATACAAAGGTATTTAAATTGCTTTTAAAATAAAGTATAAGCAAAGGGTTATAAGCTGTCAGCCCATGGGCCACATCTGATCTCCGAAACATCATTGTCTGGCTCTTGTTGCCCCACAAAATTCAAATCAAGGTGTGTTTTAAAAAAAAAAAAGTGGGGGAAAGAGGAAATTAGACTCACTGGCCCTAATCCATTTTAATGGAGTTGTGATTAAACCCTAGTTCAAAAGCAGATAAAGAGGGGAAACTGCTTCTGGACTGTACAATTTTGAACTACAAGTGGGAGATTGGATGGTTTAATGCTTCAGCATTAAAAAAAATCCCCACTCATAAACCTGGTTCACAAAAGAGTCCATTGAAAGATATAGAAAATCCCATTTTAAGGAATATCAGAGAAATTTGGGAAAGATATAAGAAGAAATTAATGCCAGGAATTTCCCCACTGGCCCCAGTTGTTTTGATGGAGAACGTCCCAGGTAACTTGAGAGGAGAATTGGAAGGGTTATTGAGGGGAAAAAATAATTAAAGTGAAAGATTGGGTAAGGAGATTGAGTAATAAAAAGCAAATAGAAACGGTTTTAATAGGGCAAAAAAAATTATGGTTTAAGGTCTTGCAATTGGAACAGTGGACATTAAAATGGAAAAAGAAAAATAAAGAGTGTAGAAAGGAAACAAGATTTGAAAAGCTAATTGAGGCTAGAGAGAAGGAGGGAGGAAATAAAAGTAAAAGTAAAAGTAAAAAAGGTTTAACGAGTGATATATATATAAGATATTGCTAGAGGAGGATGAGTCTCAAGAAATTTTGAAACCAATCTGGGAAGACGATTTAAAAACTCAAATTGACGGGGACAGATGGGGAAAGATATGGAAATCAAGAACCTTAAAGTTCCTTTCAATAAGGATAAAAGAAAATCAGTATAAAATAATCTGGAGATGGTATCTCACCCTGTAAGATTACATCAGATAGATAAGAAAATATCAAAGTCTTGTTGGAGGGGATGTCAGGATGTGAGGACATATTACCATATGTGGTGGACATGTGAATATGTTAAAAAAATTTGGGATAGAGTTTTTAAGGAGATAAGTGAGATATTAGGTAAGAACGTGAAAGCAAGTCCAAATATAGCTTTATTGGGGTTATTTGTTAAAGAATATGGTAATAATAATATAAAAGAACTGATAAACAATCTCCTGACACCGGCGAGATTAATGATAGCTAAAAGCTGGAAAATACAAGGGAATTATAGTATAGAAGAATGGTATAAAGGAGTGTGGGATATTGCAATTAATGATAGACTAACATGTATAATGAACGTTAAGATGGGATTAACTAAAAAGAATGATTTTGGAAGTATTTGGGGAGTATTTCTAGAATATGTTTTAGAAAAGGGGAGAGGTTGTACACCTTCAAAAGAATCAATGCAATTTTGGAAAAATGTATAAAATAATAGAGAAAGAAGGTGACAAGGGAAGGGGAGCACGGGGGGGGGGGGTTGTCGAGGGTTATATTTGTATTGTGTTTATTTTATGTGATATATGTTGAAAACATATTATCACATAAAATATTAATATATTAATAAAATTATTATAAAAAAATAAAAAAATAAACCTGGTTCACATGTAAAGCCAATTCCTGGGTTAAACAGCACAGGAATTGGTGTGGTCGCATGGAGTGGGCCTCCTGTCTACTCTCCACTTCCACTTTCCGAAAAAATCATGTGTTGTTTTCATGATGTGCAAACCTGGTACGTGGAGTTATTTAAGGTTAAACAACCCAGGGTTTTAACCCAACTAACCATGGGTTAAAACTCTGGGTTGTTTAACCTGAAACAACCCAGAGTGCCAGGTTCACACATCACAAGAACAGTCCAGTAACGGGGCATTCCTGGTTTATTTCAGAACACAAAAGCGGGCGAGTGGGCAGGAGGCACACACACTCACAAACAGTCCATGGCCTGTTAACCCAGGCTATACAACCCAGCCTGCAGAATTCTAGTACGTCAAGAGGTTAGAACTCTTCTTTGTACCATGTTTGATTTGTATGTGCAGGGATTATTACTTATTTTTTGTATGAGGGAGCACTTTACCATGTGAGTCTCCCATCTGAAGTCGTTCAGCCTAGGAACAGATTTTGCCGCCTTAACCTCCTATTTGTGGGAACTAGATGTACATGTCTCATTGAAACCAAAGTTAGTTGTAGCAAATATAAGCTCCATTGCTTTCAACAGAACCTAGTCATCATGACGAACTTTGGCTGGGTTGAGGCCATGACAGTTGGAGCAACAACGTATAAGCCTTATTGTATTGTTAATTCATGAGCATTCTAGAAAGGCAAAAGTCAATCTGTCTCTTGAGGGAACCTTTCAGGAAGTGCATTCATTTTTCCTCCTCCTCATTCTAATACATGCTCCATACTGGAGAAGTTATTTCTGCAAGGTAATTACCAACTTTGTTAATAGAGTTGACAGAATGTGAGGTGACAGAATGCCCCAGTTCCCAAACGATTGCTTGAAAAACAGAGTGGTCCCTGAAAATTCAGAAGCTGGTTATCTCAGTTAGAGGGGGCTGCCTGTATCTCTCCTACCCCCAGAAAATGTTTCCATTTTGGTATGCAGGAAATACTTTTATGAAGGCATGAGGGCAGCTTTTGTGGGGAGGGGGATCTCTAAACCTAAAGACTGTATGGAATGTGATGTTTTCTTTAAAAAATTATGATCCAAAACCTGCTATTAGAACTAGGGTTGTGAACGGATCCGGATCCCGAATCTGGAGTGGATAGGGCTGATTCGGGCCTCCTGGATCCCGATCCGAACCAGATCGGGCCTGGATCGGATCTGTGATCCGGATCTGGTCACAGCACTCTCTCCAGCTCTCCCCCTCCTTCCCCCACTCTCCTGCTTACCTGCTGCCTCCTCCACGTCGTCCCCCATTGTCCTCTCTCCTTGCTGTGTGCTGCTGCATTTCCCGCTTGCATCGGGTGATGATGTGAGCGGGAAATGCGGCGGCACACAGTGAGGAGAAAGGACGATGGCAGGACAACGCGGAGGAGGCAGCAGGTAAGCAGGGAGAGTGGGGGGAGGGAGTGGGAGTGCAGGGAGAGTGGGAGTGCTGTGCACGGATCCGGATTGGATCAGGCCCAATCCGGACTTGGCAGATCGGGATCGGGATCAGATCGGGGGTCCATGCACAGCCCTAATTAGAACCCAAGAATGCAATGCAAAATAAAAGAGAGAATATACAATATCTGCGTCCTTATAGTTCAAGTTCAATGGTGAAAGAGAGGGCAGAAATCTCTCCCTTTTGCCACTCTTTGAACACCCCAATGAGCAGGATCACACTCTGCATTAATTCATCTACAAGGACTGCTGCTGCATGGATCCCATACTCACAAAGCACGAATGCAACACCAACACCACCCACCCTTCTCTAAACATACACCAAAAAGAGCAATGGAGGAAACTGTCTGTTCACAACTCCTTAAACACTTGACTGACACATGTTGACCTGGATGAAAGGGTGGGTGGCACAAGTAATTAATTAATAAGACACTAAGCATGCTTGGAGTATTTGGTGCTGGGGGTGGAGGGAGTGTGAGAAGTCACTACACACAACCCCGGTCTTGGGTTCCAAGCAAGAAACAAAGGGAGCTGCCATGCTGTGAGGCAGCTGGAGATCTCTTTCAAACACCACTCAGCACCCTCGCAAAACTGCAGATCCTCAGATTTCTTCAGGGGCAGCCAGGAAGGGACTGAGACTGGTTGCAAACAGTACTACAGAAGAGGATACATTGACTGCAGCCTTGTCAAACACAATTACTGGAAGAGCTGGGGTGAGATGTTCCACTTACCCCTCCCCTACACTTTTCAGGTAGTTTGATTGCGAATAGGTAATTCAAGTGTATTAAGGGGGCAACTCCTCATTATATAAGCAATTCATATACAACATTACAATGAATACACAAGGGCTGTGCGGATGTCGTGATTTTGTGGGAATGCAGAATGTGATTGTGCGTGTAGAATTTAGCTTTCCTTGGTGCAGAATTTTAATTCAGTTAAATGCATCGGGTAAAAGTACACATGCCCAGGTTTTGCCCAACCTTCATGATATTCTTTACTTGTATTTTTGAAATGAGAGCGTCAGAACGGCCAGAAATGTGTGTCACTGACCTGATTCACATGTAACGGCGGCAAATTGTGTGTTCTCTGCAGTGGCCCCACATCTATGGAACAAGCTCCCCTCAGAGGTTCACCTTGCATTGTCCTTGCAGGCTTTTAAGAAGGCCTTGAAAACATATTATTTTAGCGTGGTCTTCTCATGATATGAGTACTGTTGTTGCTGCTATTGCCATTGATGTTGCTGGTTTTATTCTTGACTTTTATTGTTTGTAATTATTTTTATGTATTTTATTGTTGTAAACCGCCTTGCGAGGGCTTCTGCCCTAAAAGGCGGCCATGTTTTAAATCATCACCATCTTGCTGTATGTTGCAGCGTATGCTGGCCACATTCTGCCACAATTTTAATATTCAACCCATGACTGGCAAATCATGGGTTGCTACATGACATCTAAACCCAGGCACTATAGTTTAATCGTGGGTTAAACAACCCACAGTTAACCTAAAATTAGGGATGTTCGGATTGTGCAAAATCCGTTCTGTCTGTGTTTCACCAAGTGTCAGGCGCCTTTCATTCTGTCATCCACCAATTGACAGAATCAGATTTGTTTTCAGTTTCTGAATTTGTGCAAATGTGAATTTGCACATGTGCAAATGCACAAATTTCCCCAAATTTGGGGGTTACAAATTCTCCCCAAAATTTCACACTTTAACCTATGGGGAAATGCGCATTTTTGGCCAGTTTTTAAAAGTTTTGCGTATTTGTCTACAAAGATTTCACAAAATTCCCGAAGTTGAGGAAAACAGTCCGGAAGTCCACGCATTCCATCTAGCAAGTGAAAAGCTGATCCGCTGCAGAATCTGTGGGTCGGATTCATAAAAGTCCAAACTCATACTAAAATGCAAAAGAAAGAATTGAAAGTACTGGACAACCCATTGTTGGAAAATATATTAATGATCTGGGAGAAGTATAGAGGGAAGTTGATACCAGGGGATTCTCCGCTCGCCCCAGTTGTAGTAGTGGGAAACTTCCCAAGAGTATTAAAACCAGAGATAGAAGTGAGACTGAAAGAACAAGACATTATTAAATTAAGGAATTGGATGGAAAAGATGAAGGATAGTGAGCATATTAAAGACTTATTTAAAGGACAAAAGATAGCGTGGTTCAAGTGTTTGCAATTGATAAAATGGACACAGGAATGGAGGACAAAGAATAAGGAATGTAGAAATAATACTAGATTTGAAGATTTAATTGAACAATCATGGGAAAAAGAAGAAGCTAGAGCTAAGAAAGGACTCACTAGTGAGATATATAAAATATTAATAGAGGAAGAATTTCAGGACTCACTTAAGGTTATAAAAGAGGTATGGGAAGAAGATGTAAGGGGAAAAATCAATGAAGATAATTGGGGGAGGATATGGAATGGAAGAATGTTAAAGCTATTGTCGATTAGAATTAAGGAGAACTACTATAAGACAGTTTGGAGATGGTATTTAACACCTGTTAGATTTCACCAGATTGATAAAAAATTGCCCAAGAATTGTTGGAGGGGGTGTCAGGAGGTTGGGACATATTTTCATATGTGGTGGAGCTGTGAACAAGTACAAAAATTTTGGGTAAGGGTTGGTAAAGAAATAAGCGATATAATTGGAAGTAGTTTGGAATTAAACCCGAAGTTAGCTCTACTAGCAATATGGGATAGTAGGAATAAGCATATAATAAATAAAGAATTGGTAAACAACCTCCTGGCACCCGTTAGAATACTGATTGCTAAAAATTGGAAAGGGCAACGAAGTTATACAATAGAAGATTGGTATAAAGAAATTTGGGATTTAGCTTTGAATGATATGTTGACTTGTAAAATGAAAATAAAGAGGGGAATGTCCAGGAAGAGTGATTTTGGAGAAATATGGACTCCCTTTTTGGATTATGTTTTAAGATCGGGAAAGGGACAAATGCCTTCAAAAGAATCATTACAATTTTGGAAGGAGGATGAATGATTATGAGATGGTCTCAGATGGGGGGGGGTGCACGGAGGGTAGTCGAGGGGGGTAGATTGTTTTATATTATTGTTTATATTATGTGTATGTGTATGTTGAAATCAATAAAAATTATTAAAAAAAAAAAAAGTCCAAACTCATTTGGTTCTCTTGCGGACTTCTCTGATATCCCCACTTACAATCAGTAGTTAACTTTGGGTTGTTTGAACCACAATTAAGCTATAGTGTCCAGGTTCAGATGTCACGTAGCACACTCCTATCGGCCCAATCGGGGGTTGAATATTCAAGAAGTCTGTGGGATGCACCCAACATATTACATACAAACAGCCCCACTGTAATACATAACTAGCCAGGTAGAACATGACTATACCTTTGCCAGATGCATTCTTCCAACTTGTATCTGAATATTTGCATACCATAAAATTGTGTATTTGTGTGCACTTCTGCCTGTTTCCTTACACACTTCTTTAGAAAGAAGAAACATAGGAAAGGTGGCCCAGGGTGCACAACCTTTTCAGCTCTGAGGGCCACATGTGATGTTGGCTTGGGGCTTGCATGTGTCCAACTACATATATATGCATGTACACACAGAGACACCCTGGCAATCCTGATGCGGATTGCGTTTCCTTGCTGCTTCAACCTGTGAGAAAAGAGTTACCTGTATCAGGATTGCTGGAGAAGGGAATTCAGCAGTGTGTGTGTGTGTGTGTGTGTGTGTGTGTGTGTGAGTACATCTAAGGGGGGCAAAAATGAAGGCTTTGGAGGGCCGGATGTGTCTTGTGGATTCTGCCACTTGATCAAGAAGTAACTATATCACTTTATAATTCTCTTCAGTACAACTGCAACCTCAACACAGAAGAAGATGTGCCAGATTATTTCTGTTTTTTGGCAAGAACTAGGAAAATGAGGAGGGAAAGATGTGGACAATTGGAAACAGGAGGAAAGCTAGGGAATATTATCCTAAAAGAAAGCAAGGGATGAAAAACAGTGAATATCAGAATGTGGAATTGTGCATCAGATAAATTCTGACAGATATGCACAACCCCTAGAAGTGTTCTGCCTACCCTACCCACTGCTGCCATTTACCAGGAATTTCCGCTTCTGTTTCCAGTGGCTGCCTTGGGCGTTGGTACTGCGGTGTGCTTCTGTGGCGATCTGGATCAGATCCCACTCGTCTGTAGTTGGCTCCGGCCGGTGCTGAAGGGATTTCATCATCTCTTCTTTGCGCCGCCTCTCCCGGTTTTCTTCAATCAGCTTCCGCTTGGCTACCCTCTTGGAGTCATCCAGCACCACTAGGGGGTGGCCAAGAATGAAGAAGTGTGAGTGGAAGGCGTGTCCTCACAAATCGCCAGTCAGAACTCTGCAAGGCACCTATTGCATCCTACTCTCCATCTGGCCACTACCAATGTGCCAAATGGCCTTATGGAAAGTAATCTGATTGGCTGGCTCCTATAACACCCTAAGAAATTCTGGGAAAGCTACTATGAAGCTTGAAGCTCTCATGCCACATCAGGGGCTCAATATGTAGGGGTTCAAAGATGAAACTATACAACTCTAAGCACCAAGCAACATACTTGCTGGCCCTGGTCCCCCAAACATGTATGTATTCTTGGCCACATTCTTTTCCATGAAGTCCCTGATAAGATGCAATCACTCTCTTCCCCATCTCCCCAACCCCCATCTCCCTCCACAGTGGGCGCAATGCCCTTACAGTCCATGGCCATGCCAACGGCAATGCACTTCTTGAATCGGCAAAGCTGGCACTGGTTGCGGGTGATCTTGTCAATGATGCAGGAGCCATCATACTTGCAGGAGTATGTTGGGTGCAGGTTCTTCTGGATCGTCCGTCGGAAAAAGCCCTGCAGTGAGGAGAATGCAATCAGAGTCAGGCAGTCCTTAGAAGGCAGCTCCTCTACGTGTTCCTTACCAAACAAAGATTCACCCACCAACTCACCTGCCTATCAGCTCCTGTATTCTAATTCAGTGAGTACAGTCCCACTGCAGTCCTATTGGAACCTCCAATATTAAATTGAACTTTTCCTTTTTCTAATCACTAAATAGTGTTTTCATCAGAGAGAGAGAGTGAGAGTGACATCATCCTTATGCCTATAGAGAAGTAGGGCCAATGGTGACGTACAACGTTAATGCTGGAAGTTCAGGCTTTGCGTGCCCCTATTCTTTTTTCTATGTTTCTAATCCAAGATGCATAATCAAGGTCACCCCAAGACATTTTGGTTCTTAGTGTAAGGTCCAAATGGCCCCCCTTGGCCTCCCATTAATGAACATTAATGAACCTTCTCAGCTATGAAACTCACTGGGTGCGTTCGGACTACATTTTAGTCCACAGGGTGTGAATAGTCCACTACATGGTTGACTATTTGCGTGCTGCACTTGGGTGACACGGAAGTAGTGCTCCATGGAGTAGAGTATTCACACTCTGTCGAATAGTCATCTCTTCCCCCCCTCCGCCCTCCTGCTTACCTTATTCCGTGGGAAGGGGCATAGAGGGGAGGAGGGATGCAGCATGCAGAGACTGTCGTTTCTGGAGCGACGGCGGAGGCAGCACATTGATTCCACCTTCTGTCAGGAGGTGCAATGCCTCTGCCGCCGGTTCTTTCTTCGGCAATGGCTACAGCGCATCTTTCGCACTGGGTGTTGCCAGAGAAAGAAGCGGCTGCAACAGTTGCTTAAATAGTCCACCGTTGACTAATGTGTTGACCAAACTGACCCATTACGAGGCCTTGGACAAGTCACTATCTCTCAGATTAACCATGTAAAGATAAAACCAGATAACACCATTGCCCTGCTCCAGGTTCCTTACAAGGAAGAGCACGATACAGATGTGATGAATACGTAGTAACCTCTGTAGAATTTGGGTGGGAGGGGCAATGAGAGAGGCTGATGGATAAGCTAAATGTGAGGCAGAAGAGGGTTTATAAATTTAAAAATGTAACTTGGGAGCATGAAAACTACTAGTTCTCCTAACTTCCACCACCACCAAAACCTGGCTTCACCCATTCCAGGTGACTTTGTAGTTTGTTGAGATGCACCATAGAACTTCACTCTTCTGTTCGCTCAGTTGATCCCGAACCTTCTGGACTCTCACTTGTTCCAGATTCTCCCTCCCTTTTCCCCCTGTTGCAAAAGGGCCAAATGCCTTCCATCATTCCCGGTAGCAAAAGCACTGACCCCACTGCAGAACCACCTGAGGCAGCTACCTGGGACTATCCAGTGGTATCCCTAACCGCAGTGGTAACGTCCAAAGAGAGACTTTCTCTCTAGTGAGCCACTCTAGTGTGGGATACTCTGGCTAAGATACTCCTTCTCAAAGAATTATTACCTTGCAGCCTTCACAGGTAATACATCGGTAGTGGTACCCTGTGGCTTTGTCTCCACATACAACACACTGCTCATCTTTGTCCAAGTAGCTAGGGATGTACCCTATAGGAGAAAATAGAGCCAAGAGGTCAGAACTGGAAAGGGAAAACTCTCACTGCAAGTAGGTAAGACCTTCTGAGTCAGAGCAAGGATCCATCTTGTCCAGTACTCTGTCTCCATGAGACCACATAGAGGAATAGATTCTGCTACCTCCTTGTTGCTAGTTACCAGGATCTGCTGATCAGACACATGCAGCCCCTGAACATGAAAGTCATATTTCACTATCATTTTACTTATTTAAACGTTTATTTAAAATGCCACTTTACTTGTCAGCTCAGGCTTTCTATGACATGCATTCCATTTAATAAACACAATAAAGAAGTATAAAATCCGCAATGCACTAAAACTGCTAATAAAGGCAAACAGCACTGCACTAAAATCCTTCTTAAAGTCCCTCCAGCAACTTCCAAGCCCTATTAAATATGAAGGTTTTAGAAAAACATTTTGTTGATTGTATGGGAAGGAACTAACCAAGCAGGCCTCCCAAGGGAAGGAGACAAGGCATCTGTCTCTGCAGAGAAGGCATGAAATCGTACCATTGCCAACTGCATCTCTGAAACAGAAGGCGCATGCAACAGGGCTTCCTTTGAGGGGATTTTATGCAGCATTCCCCACATTTGATAGCTGAGACATATTTCTTTTCTGATTTGAACCTGGAAGTACACTTTGCTCTTCCATCCCAAAAAGGATGACTTTTAAGGGGTATTCAATGGACCCCTCCATGTGTACAGCTGTTGCTGGCAGCTCTCCCCATCACATCTCTGCAACAGCAGAAAAGTGAACCAATGCATAAACAAGACTCTACCCCTCTACCGAGCCTTCCTGCAGGGTTTAGTTTCTCACCTCAATGCCTATTTTCCCATTGCCTATCAACACTCTACTGCTACAAATAAAGGGAAAAGATGAACCTGGAATAATGTTAGGAGCAATGGCTTAAAAATCACACAAACAAGAACAACGGCGGGGTGGTGCTGGTGTCCCTATATATATTAGGAGTGGGCAAGCCATGGGCCACATGTGCACACACAAAATGCTGATTAGTTGGGCTGGGAGGAAAAGACTGCTCTTCCAGCACTGCTATTAGGCAGCACCTGGGCCGCAATCCTGAAGCAATTGGGCTTGCTGCTTCCCTGCTGCCAACGGTGGCGGAGAAGCAGTGATCCAGATCAGGGTCAATGGAGAGAAGATCCTGCAGCAGCTGAGATTGCTGCAGGAGAGAGAAGCTTTCGTTTTTTCCCACCTGCAGCAATCTCATCTTCCCCCCTGCCCCCCTATCTGTTTGTGCTTGCATGCACAGCCCCTAAGCTGATACCACACGCAGCCCCCCGGGCCAAAAAGGTTGCTCATCTATATTTTTGGGATACCAAACATGTACGTCCTTTGATTTATCATCTCCATATCATCAACACCGCATTATTATCAATTCCAGCAACAGCAGGATCCAGAAGACACCCAAACGCACAAAACACTGATGGAAGTGGTGGTGTAGGGTGGCTACCCATTAACTCTGCTCAATACTTGTTCTCAGAACGCTTGTTTTATTCAACACTTCCCCACATTCATCTTACACCTAAATCCTTCCTCCACCAAATTTGCAAGTATGATCTAGGGGACTAAAACAGTGTGTGAGCAGGATTATTTTCTTGTGGCTCCACATTTTTACAGTAAACATGAACAGTGTGATATGCACATCTTTAAATGGCTGTTCGTGCATAATCACGCCTTTTCAGACATTGAGCGGAAGGTGGGGTTGGGGGCTGGTAGAAGGGAGCTGCACTGGCTGGCACAGCCTTACAATCCCCTTTCTGAGGCTGCCTCTACAAGAGAGGTTTAATGCTCTTTGAAGTCTCATTAAAAATTTTACCTCTACACCCGCGGAGCGCAAATGGGGCGTAGGGGCGTGTTATCTCCCCGATTGTGCGCATTATCGAATGCACGTTAAATAGCGAGTTTTTTTTGCTCCGTCCATTAAAGCGCATTTTGACTGCTGCCGCCGCCGCCGCTGTTAAAAGTCGCAGCGGGCTCGAGCTGCCGAACTGAAGCTGGGGAAGGCGGGCGACTACCCTCCGCCTGCTGGCTGTCCCTTCCGCTCGCCGGAGCAGCTGCCTGGCCGCGGCGAAGGAGGGAAGAGAGCCCGCCCGCCCACCCGCGGGGGGGGGGCCCGGCGGGAGGAGGAAGAAGAGGGGGTAAAGGAAGGCGAGGAGGAGGAGGAACGCTCGCCTGCTGCCCACAGCCTGCCAGCCAGCCAGAGGGAAGGAGAGGGGAGGGAAGCGCCTTTTGTCGCTGCCTCTCGTGCAGAGGTATTAGGCGTAAATGTGCTTCAGCGATAGTGCGCATAATTGCCTAACCGGGCGCAACAGCGAATCCTTGTAGAGGGGACCTGAATTGGGTGCATGCCTAGAAGGGATTCGGTTCTTCTTCTTTTTTTTTTTACTGTAAGAGTATAAGTAACCTGCCTTCAGAGGAGACCATCTTTTGTGTAAGTTGCTATTGTGGGTGCGCCTCTTGCATGGAAGGAGACAAGGCAGTAACAGCAACTTCTGCAAAGAGTCAACATTCAGTCTCCTCTGAGGGTGGATAATTCCGCTGCATCAAGAGTGCTTTAAAAAGAAGCTGAGAGCGTCATCACACAGGGGAAAATCATGCTTCCTTACCATCGCTTCTCCACTCGCGTGTTTGTCCCTCATGACTTCCTCTGTTGAAAGAGGAAGTAAACAACTTGCACGTGACCCATTCAGTGGGCCGTTTTGATCCCGCTGCTTCTCCTGCACATAGCAAGAGATAACGGCAATTTCCGTCTTTAAAAATAAGTCAGACTTACTGGTTTGTTTGGTTTTTTTGTCACGCAAAGAAGGCTAGAAGGGGTGGGAGGGCAGACAACATTGTGAGAGGGACCCGTGAAAATCCATGAGTGCCCAGTAACGAGCGTGCAATAAAACGCTTGTCTGATGGATCACTGACAGCTGCATTTCTGCTTAATTCACCGTTCTGTCCCTTGGCTTTTCCTACTGAGGGGAAGAGGGCAGGCGTGATAATTCTGCCACATCTCTGTATCTGATATGACTGGATCATTTAAATACTTATGGGCAATGTAAAATTGAATTACATTTGAAATGCAGACAAATCTCTTTCTTTCTGTTTCTATCTATCTTTCTTCTTTGTTATTAGTGTTTTGTTTTTAGTTTTTAAACACAATACAGTACAAACCATGAATATGCCCCAGTCCCTTCCTTCTCATCCCCCTCCCCCCATCGCTTTTCCCCACCCCCTCTTTATGTAGTTCCAGACTTAGAAAGTAAAGACATGACGGATGTGAACAAGAGAGTTGAGCTGAGCAGAAGTTAAATATAGAAATAAATAACAAAGGAAGGGAAAGAAAAAAGCTACAGGAAAAAGAGAAAAAGGTAAAGGGGGGGAAGAGAAAAACACACACCCTAGCATCATGCACATCTCTTTGTGAGTCCTACACTGGCCCTGTATTGCTCTGTGCACTGCTCTGTGTACAACTTAAAAAGTTCCCCCATAATAGGACACTTCTTTTTCTTAAGCCATACATATCCTTCGTGCTTTATTTTCTAAATTAAAGGGGGGGGGGGAGAAGGTCTAAGGTGTCAGCCTACAAGCCTGACCCTTAAACCCAGGTGTGTATGTGTTTATGGTGGTGTTTGGGGAGGGTATTGCTGACTGTGCTAAACCTAATAAAAATGAAAGAATTGTACACATTTTATGCTCAGAGGCACCCCTTTTTATGATCATTTCATACATCCAAGGATAACATAGTAGGGAGAGAATTTAACTTGCCTTGGGGAGACCGGGGTTCACATCTCCATGCTAAGGGGATTAAAGCTCACTAGTTGACTGTAGGCTTAGCCCATTCACTAGCCCTTAGCTTAATTTACCCACCTTGAAGGATTGTTAGGAACATAAAATGGGACAATCCCACATATGCCACTCTGCTCCTTGGAGGCAAGATACAAATGTGATAAAATGAATCTTGACTCAAATTTAAGCCTTTAAGTTCCCTCTCCAATTGCTTTGCTGACAAATCATGGAGATTATAGGCACCCAGGCTGCACGGCTCTCAAGTTCCCCCTTTGACCCCATCCATATTCCCAGTTGGGGAAGGGCACCAGCAAGGTCTGTCCTTGCTTGCTCTCAAACCCCCCCACCCAATACAGGCTTCAGTCGTTCTGAAAGGCTATTTAGAGTACCGCTAACGAGCATGCCTTTCATGCGGAAAACACAACGCTATGTACATCCATAAAAGGCTCTATATCTCTGGGCATGGGGGCTTGAGGGGGAAGGAAACAGTGTGTGTGAACCCCCCTCCAATTATTTCCCCACCAACTCATGTAACCTTGCTTACCCTCCAGGGCCTCATCAACACCAATAATGAAGAAGATGCCCCTTCCCCTATTCTCTCATTCACCCTTTGCCCTCACAATGTCCTATTGTCTGGGATGGTGGCAAGGGTCACCTCTGCAGGACCTCTGCAGGACCCTGCCATGAAGGGAAGGTCCCTCCCGCCTAGTATTTGTGCATGTGTGTGTGTGGGGGGGGGGTAAGCCATGCATCAGGAACACAGGCAGTTGCCTTAAAGCAATGGTAGGTTGCCTAGATATTTGCAATGCCTGAGATTGGACAAAGGGAGTGAGAATCTACATAATCAATTTAATACGTGAAATTCAAACCACCTTCTTGGCCTGCTTCACCCGCAATCCCCTCCCCAGTTCTTTTGCCTCCACATTCCATTCCTATCAATAGCACACAGGTCGTAGGGGGCATTTCCTCTCAGCCCCACATTCAACCAGGCCCTTCCATTTCACAGCATCTCTTTCTTCCAGGCGTCTGTGCCTCCCTCCAGCTAACTTTCCTTCTGGTTTTTGCTTTTCTCCTCCCTGCCTCCTAGGTTCTATTTCTTTCACCCATCCTGACTGTCAGTCTTCCCATGCCGCTCAGGTCCCTAGGCCCAGTTGGAAGCTCACCCTTTCACCTCGCCGCCTCCACAGCTCCATGCCTTCCCCACTCAATGCCAGGGTTGGTCCTGTCATGCAGCAGGATGAGGAGATCTGAGAGAATAGGTGTCTGAGTGGTGCAAAGAGATTGGGCCCTACAGTGCGTGCATGTGTGTGTGTGAGAGAGAGAACAAGAGAGCCATTTGAGCTCTGCTACAGGTAGCAAAGTGTCTTAAGCTGGAACTGCTTAATGTTCCCTCAGACTTCTGCTTCCCAGCTGCATCACCCTATGGTCTCTTTTTTGCACTCCTCTTGGCCCTTAGCTTTCCTATGTTCTGGGTGTTCTTTCTATTCAGCTTTCCTATCTTCAACGGCCCTGCCCCCTTTCTGCTTATAGCACTCAGCTATGTCCTATCCCCAGGATCTCTGCAATCTTTGTCCCCAGATCGTCTCTCTCATCAACCTCCGCTTCTTCAACCCTGAATCTCCTCTCAATTTCTTTCTCCCAGGCCTCTGCCTCCTCCACCCATCCTTCCCTTGGGCTTTGGTTCTTGATCTCCACTGCCTATTTGTTCCATTCCTTCAACCACTTTGCCCTGAGTTTCCTTGTACTTACCTTAGTATAGGGTGACCAGATAAAATCCAGGTCAGGGCTCATATAACTTTAACAGTTGTAGAGAAAAGGGAATTTCAGCCAGTGTCATTTGTATGCAATTAGTTCCTGGTGAAATTCCTTCTTCATCACACCAGTTAAAGTTGCAGGGGCCCTGCCTTCTTTTGTATATGGTCACTCTAGTATAATGCCTGCAACTTTAACTGTTGTGATGAAGAGGGAATTTCACCAGGAACTAATTGCATAGAAATGACACTGGCTGAAATTCCCTTTTCTCTACAACTGTTAAAGTTACATGAGCCCTGACCTGGATTTTATCTGGTCAGCCTACCTTAGTACACCCTCTTCCAGTTTGGCTGCACAGCTCTACACTACCTGCCAGCAGCATGCAGTCTCTCATGAATAAGATAGGTCTTCAATAAGTTTTCTTCATGTCAAACTGATACATTATGATCTTATTTATTTATTGCATTTCTATACCACCCAATAACCAAAGCTGTCTGGGCAGTTCACAAAAATTATTTTATCCCAGGAGTAGAGAACTTCTGGCGCAAAGGCCAAACATAGCCCATCTGGCTGTGGGCCTCTGAGGAGACCACATCCCTTGAAGGGAGCCATCTCCACAAGGGGAGAAGACTCCCTGCTATTATCTCTGATGGGTGGTAACCGTGGGAATTCCCCCTTGGCATGCTGTTTGCCGTCCCAATTGGGAGGCCATACAGTGTGTTAAGAGTTTCATCTGCCCCATGTCCTCCGCAATAGGGAAGGAAACATCATCCAGCCCATGGAGGGCTTGGTGTGGGGTTCATCCGGCTTTCTACCTGAATAAAGTTTCCCAGCCTTGCCCTAACAGAAGCCTCATTATCTGTCAACATTGTATTGATAACATTAAAGGCAAAGAAAAAGATGACCCCTGAATAGTGTCAAGGGCAACCTCCTTGAAGTCACTGTAATCATAAAAAAAGAAACGGGAGAAATCCTTACATATTTTGACATACAAAATATGCACAAGTTGTTGACGGAGAAGGTGAGTTTGCACCTGCCCACTAACACCCTTCTGTTGAAGAAAGATTCATCTTACATCTGAGCTTTCCCTCACCAAGCTTGTAAGTAGAGTCCAAAGAACTAAAATGGAGGGGGAGGGGGCAGGGAAGCAAACTGCTAACTGGAGCAAGACTGTTTTCTTAGGGCAGCTCCACACTAGACAGCAAACATGAAAACATACTCGACTTTCTGACATGTGTACATTGATGTTTAGAGGCACATGTGTGTTGTTCACATATAACATATTCACTCATATCAGAACTATGATAAGTAAGGTCCCATGAGAAGTGGCCCTAATGAGAAAAGGAGTACAAGATGGGTGGGAGTTTTTTAAAAAGGAAATTTTAAAGGCACCATTACAAACAATCCCAACAAGGAAAATAGATAGAAGACAACAGAAACTAATGTGGCTCCATAAAAAGCTTAAAGCTGACCCGAAAACAAAAAAGTACAGACATGTAGCACAGAAGTGCAGGAAGGGCATCAGGGATAAACCGAGGCTAGCGAAGAATCCTTAAACGCAACAAAAAAGCTTTCTTCAAGTATGTGCATAGCAAAAGCCAGAGGAAAGAAATGGTGGTTCAAGTGCTTAACGAGGATGGCCAATTGTTTCAGATGACAAAGAAAAGGCCGAAGTGCTCAAGTCCTACTTTGGCTTAGTCTTCTCC
The DNA here is from genome assembly GCA_029215795.1 of Anniella stebbinsi. Lineage (NCBI taxonomy): Eukaryota > Metazoa > Chordata > Lepidosauria > Squamata > Anniellidae > Anniella > Anniella stebbinsi. The sequence goes on from JARDYH010000008.1 coordinate 47,540,760, forward strand.
CAAAAGCGGGTCTATAACCCCCCTGGAAACAGTGAAGTACAAGCTGAAGGGGAAGGATTGCAGTTTAAGATGGATAAACAAATGGTCAAGGAACACCTAATTTTTTGAACGAGTTCAAACCTCCAGGGCCTGATGAACTGCATCCTAGAGTGATAAAGGAGCTGGCAGAAATAGACAGAACCACTGTCTATTATCTTTGCGAAATCATGGAAGACGGGGTGAAGTGCTGGATGACTGGAGGAGGGCTAATGTTGTCCCTATCTTCAAAAAGGGCAAAAAGGAGGAACCTGGGAACTACAGACCAGGTAGTCTGACATCAATCCCCGGGAAAATTTTGGAGCAGATGAAGAAATCAATCTGTAAGCACCTTGAAAACAATGCAGTGATTACTAGAAGCCAGCATGGATTTGTCAATAACAAATCCTGCCAGACTAATCTGATCTCATTCGTTGATCAGGAAACCTCCCTTGTGGACTGTGGGAATGCTGTGGACATAATATATCTTGACTTCAGCAAAGCTTTTGACAAAGTACCACATGACATTCTGATCAGCAAGCTAGCTAAAAGTGAGCTAGATGGAACAACTATTAGGTGGATCCACAGTTGGCTACAGAATTGGACTCAAAGGTCCCCTCTACAAGGATTCGCTTTTGCGCCGATTCTGCGCATAATCGCAGAAGCATATTTACGCCTAATCCCTCTGCACAAGAGGCGGCGAGAGGCGGCGAAGCGCATTAACAGATGTCCAAAATGCGCTTTACAAGTAGTTAATGTGCATAAGCGCATATTCACACAGTCAAAATGCGCTTTAACGGACAGAGCAAAATAAAACTCGCGATTTAACGCGCAATCGATAATGCGCATAATCGGAGAGATAACGCGCCTCTACGCCCCATTTACGCTCCGCTGCTGTGGAGGTAAATTTTTTAATGAGACTTCAAAGAGCATTAAACCTCTCGTGAAGAAGCACCCAAAGAGTGCTTATCTCTGCTACCTTCTCAAACTGGAGGGAGGTAACGAGCAGGCTACTGCAGGGCTCAGTCCTGGGCCCAGTGCTCTTCAACATTTTTATTAATGACTTGGATGAGGAGGTGCAGGGAATGCTTATCAAATTTGCAGATGATACAAAATTGGGTGGGATAGCTAATACCCTGGAAGACAGAAACATTTTTCAAAGTGATCTTGATAGGCTGGAGCGCTGGGCTGAAAACAACAGAATGAAATTTAATAGGGATAAATGCCAAGTTCTACCCCTAGGAAAAAGAAATCAAATGCACAGTTACAAGATGGGAGATACTTGGCTCAGTAATACTACAAGCAAAAAGGATCTTGGAATTGTAGATCACAAGCTGAATATGAGTCAACAGTGTGATGTGGCTGCAAAAAAAGCAAATGCTTCCAAATTGCACGAGGTACTGGTTCCCCTCTATTCGGCACTGGTTAGGCCTCATCTTGAGTATTGTGTCCAGTTCTGGGCACCACACTTCAAGAAGGATGCAGATAAGCTGGAGGGGGTTCAGAGGAGGGCAACAAGGATGATCAGGGGTCTGGAAACAAAGCCCTATGAGGAGAGACTGAAAGAACTGGGCATGTTTAGCCTGGAGAAGAGAAGACTGAGGGGAGACATGATAGCACTCTTAAAATACTTGAAAGGTTGTCACACGGAGGAGGGTCAGGATCTCTTCTCAATCTTCCCAGAGTGCAGGACACTGAATAATGGGCTCAAGTTACAGGAAGCCAGATTCTGGCTGGACATCAGGGAAAACTTCCTGTTAGAGCAGTACGACAATGGAACCAATTACCTAGGGAGGTAGTGGGCTCTCCTACACTAGAGGCTTTCAAGAGGCAGCTGGTCAGCCATCTGTCAGGCATGCTTTAAGGTGGATTCCTGCATTAAGCAGGGGGTTAGACTTGAATACCTTATAGACCCCTTCCAACTCTACTATTCTATGATTCTATGATCCACAGCAATTGTGTATGCTGCACTAAGAGTGGAGGTAACTTTGATTCCCAGGAAATGAGCGGGATCTAGAGGCCAAGGGCCAGTTCCCACATGACATTTTCCCTACAGAAACATACACGGGTATACAACAGGCAAAACACATTGCATGTAAAGATGTCACACATTCTTATATGTGTCTTTGTTCACTTGAAATCTACTGATGATTATAACTTTCCAATGAATGCTGTGACTTCACACATGACAGTTTAGACATACGTTGTCTGCACCAGTGTACACCTATGCAGCTAAAAGTATCATGTGACAAGTGGCTCTTAGAAGTTGGGGGCCAGAAGAGCCAATGCAATTTTCCAGATGGAGACAGAGGGGTGATGATGGGGAAGAGATGCTCGGGAAGAGATGCTCGGTCTTAAGCCCATCTGGAGTGCAGCTGTTTGCTACATGAAAGCCTTATGAGTTTTTGGGTGGGGGAGAAGAAGAGAATCCCTCCCCTCTCTCTGCCAGCAAGACAACCAGCATCCGTGTAAGAAGCAAATGCATTGAGCGTTGTGGTGATGCCCTCCCCCTCCCAAGAGGCCACACAATTTGCAGCCATGTTAGGCCAATTTAGATTCCCACTTCTGATGTTGAAGAATCAGTACAAGATACTTCCAGCTTCCATGAGACAAAAAGCATCTTATGAAAAGGAATCTAGTTTACACAGTCATTGAACGTCTTCTGTGTGTGGTAGAGCAATTAGCATATGAATGAACTTCATGGGAAATATACTAGTACAGCTTTCACCATACATTGCTGAGGATGATGGATACTGTAGTCCAACACATCTGGAAAGCACCAGTTTGGGGAAGGCTGTACTAGTACATATGTTATCTGGTAGTTTGGACAAACTCGACAGTATGTGCCATGTGAATGGATTACTCATATCACACACTATATAGTACACTCAACAGGAGGAGGCGGCGGACATGTATTGCTACCAAGTTTTGTCTCTGTGGCTCTCAGAAGTTATCCTATTCATCTTTGGGGATACCACCTTCCAGTCAAACAGGGGGCATGGCCCAGCTACTTGCAATAGCTCTTCCTGGGGTAGGGGCATCCATGATATTCCAGATCAGGCCAGAAAGAGACGAAAGAACAACTCGCAAACTATTTTTTTAAAATAGTAATGCCAGATATATGACAAATGATGAAACTTCAGCTGGAACAGAATGGTCAAGGTGGAGAAGCCATAATAAGAACATAGGAAGCTGCCTTATACAGAGTTAGATCACTGGTCCATCAAGCTCAGAAATGTCAACCCTGACTGGCAGCAGCTCTCCAGGGTTTTGGAGAGGAGCCTTTCCCTAGCTGTACCTGGAGATGCCGGATTGAACCTGGGACTTTCAGCATACAAAGCTTGTACTCTTATCACTGAGCTACGTACATTCCCCAAAAGGAAAACAGCCCTGAGAGTCCTTGCTTACCTCCTCCGTATCTATGGTGTGACAGAAGCCCTTACATTGAATTGGTCCCACACAATTTTTTCGTTTTCCCTCTGGCTCCCAGAGGGTATTCTAAATCCTTTGGATTGGATAAAAGCAGCAGTATCCCACGGAGGATCTTCCAGTCAGACTGGGGAGGACACCAATATCCTCTGTAACACCCTCCTCCTCCTAAAAGTGCTCTTTGCAGATGAAAATACACTAATCTTTTAGTGTCTGGCAAGTGGTGGATCAAGGCCCACAATAACTCCTTTAGTGAAGAGCTACCTTATAATGTGATAGATGCAGTGTTCACAGATGTTGATTGACAGATGCCTGTGATATCCAATTGTGTCCCATCCCCACACAATCCTGGAGTAGTTTTTCAACTTTTAAAAACATTTCATGATGCTCTTTTTTAAAATTAAAAAAATGTGACCGACTGAACATTTAATATAGCAAACATACAAATGATGCTTAAAACACACATAAAAATGGTTGGGAATCTGCCTGAAGCATGGAGGGGGCAAGATAAAGGATTTAACCAGCTAGTTTGTACAGCCATGTGCAGGTATTCAGCCTGCATATTTAAGGGGGACAAAAGGGGTGGTGAGGACAAGGGCACATGTGCGTACAAGCTCCACCCCCAACATTCCTGGGCACACCTCTAAAACCCTTTGCTGCTTAGCACTTAGGTTTGCTGGGGAGGTGTAAATGTGTTTGGCTGGACGTGTTAACAAGCCCCCGGGAGATCTTCATGCTTAATGCACAAAGACCTACAGAGAAGATGGCTGCGCTGGGTTGTTGGGAGCAGGGCTCATGGGCGCACCTTCAATCCCACCACACTTTAATTCTTGTGTGAGCTGGCTATGCATTATGAAGGCAACAGGGCTCAGTCTGCACAACTCCTGTTCTAAAGCTTTGTTTTAAATACTTTTAAAGAAGCTTGGGTATACGTAGTACTATTGTGTGTTCATGGCAGTGGTAAAGGGTTGTGCATGGCACAACACATCGAAACACTCCCCACCACAGAAATCCATTCACATCATCTAGTACCTAATTGTGTGTTGTTTTAGATCCTCCATAACAACCCCGGATACTTCACGATTCTCTCAAGGTTCTGTCTTTGCATCTTCCTTCCCCCACAACTACACATCAAATGCATAAAGGTGCAATGATGTTAGTTAAGAGTTATTATTTAAAAACAAAAAAGTAAAACTGAGGCCACAGTCCTCAGAGGAAGGATGTACAAGTGCTAGAGATAGGAAACACAATAGTGAACACAGACATGACCTTTTAGAGTCTGGAAGGGCTCACCTCATGTTCAGTATAACTATATTTTTTCTTTCCCAAGTTAAGCTCTGAAAGTTGGTTCTATAAATTTGCAGCCTGGTTCAAATAGAACAGAGAGAAAGGTGATTATGGGCAGTGCTGATTGACTAGCACCAGTGATGTCATTAACACACATGCCGCTGCAATTTTCAGAGCAGTTTTGCCATTAAAAAAAATAGAGGAGTGCAATATTAGGGTGCAATCCTATGCAGACTTAGACGGAGAAAGTTCCTACAACTTCCAGCATTCCCTAGCCAGTCATTTTTGCTGTCTAAACATGCATAGGATTGCGCCCTTAGTCTATTAATTGATTAGGGGTATTTCCAGACAAGACTTTTATTGTGCCTTTGCCCTTCCTCATTCCAAGAATTTTACAGAGGCTCCAGATGACGTTGTCTTTTACTTGTAAGCCTCCCTTTTTTCCCACTGCTTCTTTGGTCTTTTTTCTTACCACAGAAAACCCATTAAGGAAAAAAAGACGGAATTGCTGCACAATGCCCTCTGGCTGTTAGTGCTAGTAGCACTCCATCTGGAAGCACCCTAGATTAATCCATAAAAATATTTTGATCAACTAAAAAGGTGCCTCCAATTAATTGGAAATCAGTGTTTTTTTTAAAAAAGTTAATTATTAATTTAAGCACTTACAAACACCATGGGTGGCAGGTATCATCTTAGTAGAGGCATTCCTTCTTCTCTTTCTTACACAATAGGATGCCTCTTCTAAGATGGTGCTTGCTGTGACATATGCAAGTATCATCTAAAAACAAAGCATGCCCTTTTGCTCCAGAAATATATTATTTTTGATGCATATTGATATTTATGTGGATTTAAACAAGTGATCAACCAGAACTTATATGCGTTCTGGGTAGCGCACCTTTAACGCCACAAGAAAAGTCACAGTTTCCACTGAGTAGTAGCCTCTGCCAACATAGTCTCCCAGGAAGAGACAGTTTGTGTCTGGTGATTTCCACCAATTCTAAAGAGCTCCATAAGGCCATGGAATTGACCATGGACATCTCCACAATGTAATAGGACAACATACTTCCGGAACATTTGATTCTTTTTTAAGTATTTATTCAGCCTTCTCGCAAAGACTCCATACTTGGCTTTCGCTCAGCTGCTTGCACTCATTGAGCTGCTCGATCCATTGGTCCACCTCCTTGGTGAAGCTCTTGTCCACCATGCCGCCCTGCTGCCCACTCAGTTTTGAGGAAAGAGAGCACTGGGTGACGTGGCCAGGGCCGGCATGGGGGGGAAAGAACAACTGTCGTGCAGGAGACAGGGAGGGGGAGAGAAGGACCAGACCTACAGTCACAAGCCCAACGGCCCGCCTAGACCGCACGTGAGAGGCCCACTCCCTCCCTCTCCCTCTCTCCGGCACCTTGGAATAGGGGTGGTCACAGCCACCAGAACTTATATGGTTCATCAAAAGGCTGGGCATACACATGCAGTCGAAGAAGGTGGCAATGTGATGGCAGGATGGGCATGTTGCTTCAGACTAGTGATGTGGGTTTTTCGGAAAATATTCCGATTTGCATCAGAAAATTTTCAGTTTGCATCAGAAAATTTTCTGAAGCCCTAGAGGGTGATCGAATTTAACATATGGATTTTACTTGAATTTAGTAAATAAAACTAAAAAAGTACTCCACATTAATTTTTTGTCCCGATATTCCACAAGTATTTGGCCTGAAATATTTGAAGGGGGAAATTAAAGCACAATTAATGTGATTTAATCATTATATTATACAATCATTTTATTGGAATATTTGTAAAAACTTAAAGACAATAGCAAGTATTTCACTTACATTGTTTAAATTTAATCACCACCCCCAAAGGTACTGAAAACCATTGACACACTAATAACTTTGTTGTGCGTCAGTTAAGGAATCAGCCAAAGAGAGGAAACAGCTGAGGCTGGGAGTGTTGGGGGTGTGATTCTTCATGGAAGCAGGCAGGGAACAGCTGAGTTTCAATCCAGTTGACAGCAATTGATCATTAGTCCACTTCCCATAAAAGTCTGGCCAGTGCTCAACAAGAGTGGTGGAAGCAACTCTTGTATCTGGTGCCTTGCCTTGCGCTTCCCAGCTTTGTGTTTCATGCCTGGATTTGTTCTGACCTTTGGACTGTATCCTGACCATTCTTCAGCTCTTCCCTGTAATCTTGTTATTGCCTGGACCTATCCTGAATCTTTGGACTGGACTTCTGACGACTCTTCACCGTTTTGTGATTCCAGTATTGTTACAACTCGGCTTGGATGGAATCTTCAGGCTCTCACCATGGACTGATTTATGGATGCTTATCTCTGTTTCTCGAATTACACTGCTTAATTTATGACAAACTTTTAGCAACTCAAAGAACTGTGCATGGTATGCTGTCAACCACTCATCTATTTCAACAGAGTTCAGTTATCTTCCACTGAGGTTGTTGGAGCACCTTCTGTTTTGCTGTCACTACCTATTAGTTTTATGCCAGTACTAGACATATATGCATTTCAATGACATACATATATGTATTCTCTCACATACTTGCTAGGGATAATAACTGATAAAATATTAATTACCACTTTGAAACTGCCAAGTTTGCCTAATACTGTATTTGTAATTGACATCCATTCATTATTACTAATGAACTTATAAAATGAAAAAAAAATCCCATGGAAAAAGAAAGCATTGGAAAAAATATTCATTTTGGAAAAAATTCTGCCCCCACTGCACTGTTTCAGATTAGATGTGAGATTTACCACTTTTGAATGCTCACCCTGTGCTGACTTTCTATTTATAGAGAGTTTTTTTAAAGATGCAAGAGCCTTCAAACGTGTGATTCCCCCACCTACATTCTGAAGTGATGCAGCGCACTCTATCATCTCAGCATTCATTCAGCTTTTTGTGTAAACCAAGTCTAAGATTTCTTTAATTTGTGATGTGTCCCTATTTGTTTTTTTTGAAAAAATATAGCATTTTTAAAATACTGTGAAACACACACACAAACCAACTAAAATGTAACTTTACAAAAAGAAGGCAATAACACAACGATGGACAACCCCATGTGGAATATGGTGGGAGGAATAAGACTGAAGGCTGGATCAGCATCTGGCTAAGAATTGTACTGTTCAGTTCACACCAGAGATTAATATTCCACTTGGACAGCTCTTTAAAGTTTATATCACTTCAAAATAACTACAAGGACAAACTGAAATCGATTCAAGAGAAATGCTATAAGCAACACTTGTATGGAGAAATTCAAAAGAGGGCATATATCACATTGCACAAGCTTCCACTCTCAGATTAGAGGTGCTATCTTTTAACCTGGCAAATTATGCCAGCCACTCATCAGTAGAGCTAGGGTCTGCCTTCTTTTATTCAAGCAGTTCATAAATCAGCCTTCCTCAACAGAGTTGTTCCCCTCCAGATGTGATGGACTACAACTCCTATCACCCATCAGCCAGTATGAGGTCCATGCTGGCTGTGGGGGTGATGGGAGTTGTAGTCCACCATATCTGGAGGGGAACAACTTGGTTGAGGAAGGCTGCCCTAAGAGATTCAGGAAAACAGAGGAACCATCATCATCATCATCTTAAAAGGCCTGATATTTTCTAAGGACTGCACAGAGGAAGGAATATACACAGTACAAAAGGACAAAGGAATGAAGAGGGAAGAGGAAAGCATTCACGGAAGGAGATGCTCCTTCTCTGTTTTATGGATGGGGCCAGGTTAGTCTTCCCTTTGCCATGATGTTCTTCCTAAGAGGTAGGGAAACAGCCCTCCCAGTACTTCTTGGTCATCTGGCTGATGGCAGAAGCCTGAGTTTGCTTTCTTTCTGCTTTGCAGTTCCAGGGAAACTATACCATAAACTTAAATGTGGTAGTCATTCCTTCTCCCCAGGGAAAATTGGGATCAATTGTTATGTGAGGGGAACTAGGGATCTTCAACTACAATTTCCTGGATTCTTTTGAGGAAGACATATAGACATACAGAGACATTAAAATAGACCCCTCCCGCCTCCCCTTAGATGTTTCTTTTATACAGATCTGTGTTCAAATTTCTATGCACCACGGTAAATTTCTTCTTCTAGAAACTACTGAACCAAAGTGATGCCAGGCTGATGGCAATGTGGATTCATCTAAATGGCAGAACACAAAATCTGTGAGTCACCACTGATGTGAAATTTATCCATGTCCCCTGGGATTTCATTTCTTGTGAGAAAATACTGACAAATTCCATTCAAATTACACATACACATATGATTGAGTGTACACATGTGAGAGAGAGAATTTAAAAAAACTGTTAAAAGAACTCTCCACATCCATAAAAAATCACACACACACATGATTAAATTCTAGACCTCCTAGTTGTAAAACATGCTACTATATTGATCAAAAATGTAGAACCAAAAGTGAGAGCTTTGAAGAGCTGAGGATTTTAATGAGAGAGAATCAAAAGGTTTTGATTTGGGGAGTGGAGGGAGACAGAGTAAATGACAGGCTGTAGGGGCAAAAGAGAAATCAACCTAACGAGTAAAGAGTCATATTCACCAATCCTCTCGTCACTGTGTCTTGCCCCATGACCCATTGTGGCCTCACCTCTTGCATCCCCCAGCCCTTTAACGGTTTATCTTCTGCCTGCAGACTTTGCCGTTTGAGAGCCGATATCCTGGGCTGCCCCATGACCTCCTTCTCTGGGCCAGTGGAAAACAGCAAAAGAACCTCAATGGGTTCAACGCAAAGTTGGATACTTTTCTGAAGGATATCCTGTTATTTAGGTTTTGGTATCTTGGGGATGACCTGCTTGGGTCAAGGCAACCTTTTCTGCCTCCTTCTTTTCTCCTTTCCTCTTTAAGATCTTTTTTTGATCGACAAGAAGATTCTACTTCAACTTTAGTGACAGAACCTTGTGTGAAGTGGAGTTGTATACTGTTAAAAACATGTTTGAGACGTCCCAATTGAGGAATCGTTCTTGCATCAAGGTTGAATTGGTAGCTTGATTTGAGATCCCCGAAGGCAGTTTGCCCAGTGGCCCAGTGTGCATGCATGTATTCATATTTATTTAATTTCACATTTATATAACGTTCTACATCTAAATATATTCCAGAGCGGTGAACAATAAAAGATAAAAATAATAAAACGCCATTTAAAATTTTGTTTGGGAAAACAGAATACCATTAAAAATTGTGGATAGTCATCAAAGAAAACTTAAAATAGCTATGTTTTCAGGAGGAGCTGAAAACAACGCAATGGTGGTGTCTGCCTGACCTCCAGAGGCAAGAAAGGGGGCACAACACTGAAGACCCTTCTCTGAGCAGACTCCAGTTGGGTGACAGGACCATGCGGAACCAACAGGAGCATGCCATCTGATGACCTCAGTGACTGGGCAGGTTGATATTGCCTGTCCCTGCATTGTATGGCTTGGCTCACTTACTTGAGTCATCTGCAAGTCCATGACTGTAGTGGGCCTGTTCTCTACTTGTGGCCTGTTCTCTACTTGATCTTGATTGGGTAGGATGATCAGGAATTGGGTGGGATGCTGCTGGGATGCTGATCCTGATTTGTGCAGTCTGGAGAGATGGGGGCTCTGGTCCCAATTCTCCCTACTCCTATGATTCTACAATTAAAACGATTCTAGGATGGGGCTTGGTAAATCTACAGAGCTAAGATAAGACTAGAGCATCACACTTGTGCACAGCCTGAATTTCCATTACACAATCGAAACTTGACCTCTGCAGAGCAGGAGGAGCACAAGTGTGGATTGGGACTTAATGGGGAGCTGCTTTACCCGCCTTCCGCCCCAGCCCAGTACCTCTACAGAGCTTTGCCCTACATGGATCAAATGTTGTGCACGCTGGCATCACCCCCTCTATGGCAGCACCCATAAATAAATTTGTGATCAGCCTACAGTGCTAGAACCCCACTAATGTGTCTGTGACCTGTTGGGTAAAGATGACTCCCTATGGCTGCAAATACCTTGGGATGGAATTTCCTATTGTGCAAGTGAGTGATAAGCTCTTAGGGAAAAAGCAGGATTCCCTCAGCAAGAATTGGGTCACTTCCTCAGTACACAGACAGCAGGGATACAACACAGTGTGCTGTCCTCTAGCGTCAGGAAGAAGAGAAGTGTGGTGATCAGAAAGTCTTGAGTACTGAAGGGCTCGAAAAGGTACTTACCTGACATACTGCTTTTCACCGAACATTGGCTGCTTTTTCTTTTACGTTTCCCATCCGGCCACCTTCAGAAAAGGGCAGGAAAGGAGGAAAAGAGAGAAAAGTGAATTTATCATAAGTAGGAAACCTTGCACGTTCATGCGGTCATACATCTTCACCTGTTACAGCTTTATGAAATCTCATCCCACCTCGCAACCCCCTGCCCAAAAGCTTTTTCTGCCACAACAGCTCACCCTCTTGCTTCACACAGCTCCAGTTCCATCATCCCACACCCTTTAAGAAACCAGGAGGCAAGAGCAGTACAAGTGGATTCACTTCATGTTATCTGCAAGCAACAGAAGTGATAAGGGGGCTGGGGAAAAGGTTTCATCACGCACATGTACACACACACACACAAACACAGTACTAACCCCCACTCTTGACCTGGGATTCCCATGCTGTCCTTTCCACAGGCGTTCAGAGCCCTGCTACTACACACTTTGGCCTCCTCCACACGGGGCGTTTAATGAGCCTTGAAGGCTCATTATAAATTTTACCTACACACGAGCGGAGCGCAAAACGGGCGTACAGGCGCGTTATCTCCCCGATAATGCGCATTTTCGAACGCGCGTTAAATAGCGACTTTTATTTTGCTCCGGCCGTTAAAGCGCATTTTCGCTGTGTGAACAAGCGATTATGCGCATTAACTACCTGGAAAGCGCTTTTTGGGCATCTTTTAATGCGCTTCGCCGCTTCTCGCCGCCTCCCGTGCAGAGGGATTGTGAGTAAATGCGCCTCCGCGATAATGCGCATAATCGCGGAACCAGGCGCAAAGGCGCATTCTTGTGGAGGGGGCCTTACCCAAACCCAGCCCATCACTATGGACTCTGTGCAAGAGGTGGAGAGAAATCAACAACACCAGCGACAACCGAGACCAATCCATGCCTCTTATGATCAAATCAACAGCTGATTTAAAAATAAGTGGGGGTTGGTGATAGTGCTATTCATAGTTGCATATAAGCAACTGCACTCTGCCCTCCACCCAAAGGTCTCAGGGAGGGTTCACTCCTTTTTATCTGCACAACAACCTAGTGAGGTAGGTTAGGGCTGAGAGATGTAATGGGCCAAGGTCGACTGGCCCAATGGGCAAGGAACTGAACTCCCCAGCCTAAGGCCAACACTAGCCACAACACCATGCTGGGTCTGGACAGAAAGATGGGGAGAAAAAAACACGGAGTTTGTCACTGAACTTTAGGTGGATGAGAAAGAACACACAGAGAAGGAATAGCTTAGAAGCACAGGGAATGGATGCTCTTGCAAGTGACAGGTTACTAATTTGGCCAGCATTTGGAAGTGGGGATTCAGGCAAACAGTACAGAGGTATATTCAATATTGTTTTGTGTGCATTTAACTTGCTCCTGCTAGAGTCACACATTAGAACTGGATGACATAACTGAATGCTTTTTTTTTTAAAAAAAGCTGATTTAATTCATCAGCTGTTCTGACCTCAATCTAAGAAATGATCATGGCAATCCTAACTTTTCAAAATGATGTTTTTTCCAATAGTAAGAACTTAAATTAGCTGATGAGCAACCTGTGAATGCTATGCTTGAGCAAATGCTTTAGGCACAGAATTCAAACAGGTTTTTGAAAATGTAATTCTCACAGAAAAGGTAATTTGAAGTACTGTAAATCCCTAACAATTCTGCCAGTTTCCCAAAATTTGAGAGGCTTATTGGACTTAGCTGAGGTGGAAAAACAGGAATATTGTTAAAATATAAAATATTTGTTTGGGAATTATATATATTGGCAATTTTATAATTTAAACATTATGCCAATTTTTGTTTGGAAATAACGATCTGGTGACAATCAGGAAGTTGGTGATGTTTATTCTTTCAGCAAATTATCACATCTGAAAAGGGTTAGAACTTTGGTTGAAGCGGGTGGCTATAGTTATATCTGATGCCATTTCCCTGCCATTTCTTCTTTTCTCCTGAGTGAGCATTACAATAGATGTTGTGTGCTCGGCTTTTTAAAAAATGCATATTATCCCGGTGCAAAGGCCAGTGAGTCAAGTTGCCAAATGGACTACTAATTCAACTACCCCAGCAACAACCCTACTGGAAACCTTCTGCTCCAAATGGTACATCTCACCCCGTCCTAGTGGCACAGCACTCTACCTTGTGGCAAGGTGCCCCCTCTGAGATCCCAATGAATAGGAAAACCCCAGGAGCTGATTATTCTCCAACGTTTTTGATGGGGCAGGGTGGGGGGAGGAGTTCAAATCTTCCGTTCTGTGAAGGAGTTCGTGTTTCCCCATTCTATAAAAACAGTGTATGGAAGTGCACAGTGGTGATCACGCTTACACCATCTGACCCCCCCCAACAGTGTTAAGATTAATTACATGCTGAATAACGTCTCTCTCCATCACCCCCTCCAATTTCAAAAGAATGGGGAAAGGGAGGAAGTGACATTCCAGAAGGAGAAGGCTATGTGGATTAGGCATGGATGCTAGCTCAAAAACAGGAGGATTGATTAACAGAAAGGATTTCAAGACTCATGTAATTTTTTTTAAATGACTGTATGCAGGGTTTGCTCTTTTTAACATAGCTACTGTACAGCAGCTAGAGCTGAAGCACTTTTAAAATAACAAGTAGCAACCAGCAATAATCAGAAACCATGCATGCTTTTCTATCATCTCCACTACTGTCTACTCCTTCTAGTAGAGTGCAATTTTGGCCTATATAGGTTTTTCATATTACAAAAAGGGATGGTTCACTTTTGCAATTTGTTTGCAAAATAGCCTTCTTTTTAAATAATAGTTTTGTTGCCTAGCCCTAAAGTGAGTGAGAGGGAATGTGTGTGCATGAATGGGAGTTTCTTCACAAGCTTTTCCTTCCAAATTAAATTCAAAAGACAAAATGTCCTTTTTGGCCTAGATTAAAAAAACAACAATAACAAAGGGTGACCTCAGCGGCAGCTCAGCCAATTGGCCGTCAGTTGCTGCAGCCTTGTTTGCATGCTGCTGCCCTATTGGCAGCGATGGTGCTAGTGGAATGCAGAAGGTGGAGCAAAGAAGATACCCGATTGAGTTTCCTAGATATTCATTTATTAAAAGGCTAATATCCCATGTCTGAAAATTTCATGGCACTTAATCTAATAAAACCACCAACCTGTTTGCAAAGTCTCTTTCAAAGGCTTCTTAAGAATGGAACGTTTTCACTGATTTTTTTAAAAGCCTGAACCTTGGGCTCAAGTGAGCCTCTTTGGGTAACAGGCCTTGTAGCTGTGAGGCTACAACAAAAGAAGTCATATGAGCAACAGGTAAAGGGAGTAGGCATTGGCCAAGTCTGAGTGAGGTTTGAACTCAGGGTTGGGTGGCAGGATGAGAAAGGTGTGACAGCAGCAAAACTGTGTGATACACAGCTATGCTTCTCAAAGCATGCAGGATGGCACCGGCCATTCCTGGGTGGGAATTATGGGAGTTGCAGTCCAACACATCTGGAGGGCACCAAGTTGGACAAGGCTGTGTTAGACCATGACCTCCCTAAAAGGCATGTTACAAAAAAAGTACAAAATGGCCTCCCTTCAGAAAAGGTCTACAACAGCCCCACACTGGAACAGATGCCATTTTATTCGCCGGGTGTCTCAATGCTTTAACACCCTCTCAGGCCTCTCTGTAGATTACACAAGAGTAAGTACATGTTTTCCATAATGCATGGGAAACTGCAACCAATCCTTTCCTCCCACTGGATACGAACTGTTATCATGTATGTAGTTTAAAAAGACCAGCTTGCCATCTGCACACATCATGTTTATACTTGAACATCTTCAGAACATAATGTGTGAAGCAGCCAAAAAGACAAAAAGAAGAGGAAGAATTAGGGAACCACTATTATATGCAGAGTGCTTCCAGACAGAGAGGTGCTAGAACTACCATGCAAAAGGCATTGTGCAGCTATTTCATCTTTCCCTCCTTAACAGATTTTCCGAGTTAAGAAGAAAGAAAGAAAGAAGTTAGGGTGAAAGAAGGAAGGATCATTGTACAATAAAAACCCTCATCTGGAATCACCCTAAATGTATTGGCTTGAATGCAAATGGGTTTTCAGTGTGGCGCACAGTAGGATTGCCATAATTTTTTCCTGTGCCTTTGGTTTAGCTACCACTGAGGCGCTACACCTGTGTCTGGGTTATACCACTTCAGACAGCAGGTGGAGGATTACATGATTCAGTGTCTCTTCGTGAAAAACATCCCCCCCCCCCACACACACATGAAGATATAGATTTGGCTTTAGTCTAACTTTCCTTTCCCAGCACCCCAATAATGCTAGTCGTCTAAACACAGGAGAAGTTTCAGTTTTTTGGTATGGAGGATAATTAAGCAATACAGTCTTTCGCCTACAGTCCAAAATAATGCAGCTCAAAACACAGGTTTACCACTGCAGTAAGAAACAGGCCTTTAACAGCTGTGTGATAGAGATTTAAACTAACATTTATATTCCAGCCAATGTAGGCGCGATGCTTGAATTATAGCAACGGGAAATGCAAAAAGGAAAAAAAATGATTCAAGCCGTCACTTGGGGAAACTACCCAACAATAACACATGCTGGCGGTGTGTACGTGCAGCTTTTGAACAAACACAACACAGCAGCATGTACACAACGCAGCTTCTAAAAAAAGACATAAATAGTGACTGCGAAGTTGAGGGGGAAGGCAAGGCTGGTACTACCAGGTTGGCTGTCCCTCCCCCCACTAGCAAAAGCACCCAACAGGATGTCCTCTTGTCCACGTAAGGCTTGTAGGCACGGCTTGTACCAGGAGTTCCTGGGACCGGTGCCAGACTATGCTCCGCTGTTCCTCCGCAGCAACTGCATGATGCTGCTTGGCCCTTTGCCAGCAAGGCCAGCTCAGCACCTGAAGATAGCGTGTGCCCGGCAGGGGAGCACAAGAAGCACGGAGATTCCTCCTTTCAGCATCTGGGATTCCCTGGGCAGGCAAGAGGGAGCAGGAGAAGGAAGAACAGGGAATGCAATCAAACGTTCTTGGTTTGAGCTCCAGCTTTGTGGGGTTACTGGAGGAAGAAAGGAAGGTAGGAACACAGGAAGCTGCCTTAAGTTGAGTCAGACCATTGGTCCATCCAGCCCAGTATTGTCGACACTGACTGGCAGCAGTGGCTCTCCAGGCTTTCGGGTAGGAACTTCTCCATCCCTACCTGGAGATGCTTGGGATTGAACTGGGGACCTTCTGCATGTAAAGCATGTGCTTCACCACTGAGCCACGGCCCTCCAAATGGAGCAGACTCTGCCTCCAGGCTCCTGTGTACTATTAGAACTGAGATTGGCAGTGTTCACAAACAGGATACCAAACACAACGTCACAAAGATGCAGCCAGCACAAAATATGCAGGACTGCTTGCTGCCCACTTCCCCAATGGAAATGTATGCGAATGCCGCAGACCAAGTTAGACCACCAGTCCATCTTGCTTACCACTGTCTACGCTGCCTGACAATGGTTCTCCAAGGTCTCAGGCAGAGGATTTGCCCAGCCCTACTACCAGAGGTCCTTTTTAACCATAGGCACTGGGAACTGAAACTGGATGCTCTGCATGCTCAGCCACTGAAGCTATGGAGCAAAACCTCTTGGGATGAAAGCTCCAAATCCCAGGGGCCACCTCTCCTGTATCCTAATCTGCTAGATTATACTGCTTTCTTCAGGTGGAAGGAGCGAACGTCCTGCAGGCCTAGATCCCCAGTTGCTACCTGCTTCAACCCATCATGCATTACAAATTCCTTTACGCGAGTTACTCCCATACTGGAAATAATGTATCACCTGCCCATGCAACAATCACATACTCTATGCTTTATTTTTAATGTGTGGATACACACTTGGGCTGCTTGATTGACACAACAGCAGCGCATGTGCGGTGTATGCAGCAACCATTTTGAATATACAATCCTTGCTTGGGGGTTATTATGTCGTATGAACCTGGTGAGCGTGGGTTATGCGAGGGTTTAACCCTCGCATAACCCACACTCACTGGGTTCACACAGAATGACAGCCCCTAAGGGTTGCATATGCAACCTAGTGCCCATGGGAGCCACGGCACATTGGTAGGTCATCCAAACCCAGTCACTATGAATGCACTGGGAAGTGTCAGCTAGTCTGTTTCCCAAAACGCATACATGTTAGACTAGGACCTGGGAGACCTATGTTCAAATCTCCTCTCAGCCATAAAACTCACTGGGTGACCTCACAGGGTTGTGGTGGGGAGGAGAACCATATATGCCACCTTGAGGAGCTGGGAGGAGAGGTTGGATATGGATGCAAATGCATGCAGCAAAAAACTGCATGTGTCATTGAGTTTTTCTACACAAGGCTGTTAATCTGCTGCATCTACTTTTGGTTTCGTCGCATAATTGAGATCTGAACGCTACACAAAGAGCATTTCCTTTCCTACTTTTCCACTATATAACCTCTAGGTGGTACTATGGTATACCAAAATAGCACCAGTACACAACAGGAAATTGCACTTACTTTCACAATTAAATGCCACTTTCCTCACTTTTTTAAAAAAACATCCCCTGAAGTGCTGGTTAGACACAGAAGCGGAACTGGAGAACTCGTAAACAATCATGAGTAGGGAATGATGAGCACGTGATAAATGGCTCGTGTAGAAAAGCCCATACTCAATAGAAATGTAATCCTTGTCTCCACCCACATTTTGAGCCAAATATGGCTAATGAAATATTCAATACATTCATGACTATCTCTCTGAGCATGTGTATTAGGAGACAATTTTTTTCCTAAGTGGAAAAGCCTCCTACCAAGTGCAAATTTTATAATCTGTGAGTCAGCGTTCACCACTTTTACCAGAGCTGGATATAGAACCCAGGAGGAGTCCTGGCTCTCATACCTCCAACCTCTGTACATGAAGTTGACAACCACCCTTGCAATTACCAGAGAGCATGGGCAAGAACAGACAAGCACCAAATACCTTCAAAATGTTACAGAATTCCAAAAAAAAAAAAAACATTTTGCCCCGTCATGCAAATAAGTTTCCATCCCTCTCCTTTTACTTATTTTTTCCCTCCCAGCCCACCTTCCCACGCATACTACTGTTAATCATATTTGGTACACAAGAGAAAAAGAACCAACTCTCGTCTGGTTTGCAAAAGCTTCTGTGCTTTGTCACCTTAAGGTGAGTGGCTATTTACAAGCCATTTAACCCATGTTCACCACAGAGCTTAAAATTTCAGAAACAACATTATGAGTGTTCTAGAGAAACACTTCATGTGCCATCATCAAAGTTCACAGGTCCTCCCACATTGTCCATGTTAGGTCCTGGTGAGAACTTCTGGGGACCCTATCTACTGAAAAAACCCCGGTGTCTGGGACCTTTCTGGCAAGACAGCGCCTCTGAGCATTTGCAGAGTGCATTTTACCACATAGAAAAAAATAGACCCATTCTGCCCCATCTAGGTGAAAGGCCATGAATTCCAGGGAGATTTAAGCCCCAGTAACTCTCATTTTAGAATGTAAGCATAGGTTAGCACCCTATGTGAGCAGGGGCCAGAAGGATTTGCTGGTAAAGGATTCGAGGCTAAATCCAATACCCTTTATCTTTAAACACACACACACACACACACACACACACACGGGAACAAATCGAACCCCTTGATTTTCCCAAATCTCCTAGATTTGTAGATTTTGGGGGAACTTGTCTATTACAACAGGATGCAGTACTAACTCTTTGCAGCAGGTGGCAGCATGGTCTACTCATATTAGCTCCGCCCACATGGATGACTGGAAGGACGAATGGTCTAGTCGGAGTGACTGCTAGAAATCTTATTCATAAACTCATTTGACTTTTGTGATTCCAGCACGCGCTGCACATGGCCTTTCAAGCCCATCTTCACAACTGTAAGGGCTAGAAACTTGCTACGTAATGAAAGCTGAGATTCTTAGGAAGCCTGTCACTCCACCTAATACCACACTTTGTAACTTTCTTCATTCTGGCACAACCCCAGCACCTCAACAGCAGTGAGACAAAAACTAACCATATATGTACACAAGAAAAGCCTGCAGGCCAATGTACACACCTGGGCACTGATGAGCTCATACTTGGCAAAGAGGTTTGTGCGCAGAAAGGGGTTGTCCAAGGATCAGGGTGACAAAAGCCACATATCTTAAGATTGCACAGTCCTGCCTCCCACATGAGGCTAGGAAATGGATGTGTGTGTGGTGTCCCCGTCCGTCTCCCACTTTCTGGAGAAAGAAAAACCTCAGAGCTGCCCTGTCATGCTCTCCCTCCCACACAAGGCTGAGAAACGTATTTGTGTAAGATGGGAGCAGCAGACAAACCTGTGGGAACAAACTCACCCTGGGGCCAAGTGGCAAGAATGAAAGGTTGCAGCGGGGGCATAACCTGAGACGGCTGAGCCCCCAAGGCGGGTCCAACTCCCTTTCTGAGATCAGAAGCTCCAGGTCCCTGCATTTTATGAGGTGAAAGGTGGCTCTTCCCAGTGTGCAAACGAAGGACACCCCCAAAGACTTCAGGTATTTTAACACCTGAAGAAAAACATTAAAACTACCTCATTCTTCTCTTCCCCCCTGCCCTGCCCTGCCCTGCCCTGCCCTGCCCTGCCCTGCCCTGCCCTGCCCTGCCCTGCCCTGCCACACCACATGAACACAAAACCAAACTGGAGTTTCCTTTCCTTTTTAAAAAAACGACACAAAGAAGGGCGACTGGAGGCAGGAAAATGGCACTACCACTGCTTCACAGCACGGATACGTCACCAAACTTGGCCAGTAGGGATTTGGGTTCAAATCTCTGCTTGGCCAGGAAGTTTACTGGGTGGCCTTTAGTGGTGGTTAAATCCCCCTGGCAAAGGCCAACACTTAAAAAGTATCTCTGTACCATTCAGACACCAGTTCCCATCTCCTATCCTCTCCCACCTGCTTCAACCTCGGCACAGGAAGGCCAACCCTGGTGGCCTACCTGCCTGCTTTTCTCAACCTATCCTGTCCTGTCTCACAGAGTTACTAGGAGAAGAGAAAGCCCATGACATTGATGGCACCTATAACCGAAAATCTGACTCCCCCTCTCCCCACGCTTCATTGGTGATAAAATATCAGAAGGTAAAGCACTGACAAACTGCTACCCCAACTTCTGTTGCTTGAACTGGGCTGCTTCACCTTGCTAAAAGGAGGGGCCAGCTCAGGTTGGGAGGACAAAATGGGATACAATCCCTATGCATGCCACACGGAAGTTCCTTAGAGGAAAGGTGGGATACAGATGTGGCCAGAAGAAATCAATACACACATTTTAATAAAATAACCCTAGGTATCACTGGGTGGGCTCAGAGGGTGGGGCAAGATTTCCATGGCTAGGTGGCAAGACATTGCCAGGCACAGCTGTCCCCTCTGAAGACAATCCAAGCTTGAAGCAGGCAGATGTATTCCTTGCACTCAGCTAGGCCAATAGGTCAGCCCTTTCAACTCCCCCCATTCCTGACCACTAGCCATGCTGACTGGCGTTGATGGCAGTTGTAGCCCAAAACATCTAGAGGATAGCAGTTGGAGAAGGCTGCAGTAGGCTGTGGCTTCACATTATTCTAAGATTAACAACAACATTGATGCCAAATGTTCATGACTCTTTGGCTTGCTAACCCCATCCGTGCTGGGGACAATGCTTAGATATTACCTATTCCACAATCCCCCTCTCAGTCACTGGTTGCTCAGTGCTGGGGTTGCATCATTTCTGTCCAGGTCAGCAGGTCCTCCACCCCACACCCTTTATCATCTGCTGAACTTAATTCTTCCCTGAACAGTCTTGCCTAGGTAAATGCCCCTTAGAGGGTAAGTTATGGAGCAAGGCTGACACCCTGTGGACAGGTGTGCTCATCACAGGAGACCAGCCATCTCTATTTGCTAAAGTAGGAGGAGGAGCTGGGATCAGGAAGTTTACAGCCCAGGCACTAGCAGGCTGTTCTTGCTGAAAGGAGGCCACCAAGCTGGCAACTGAAACTATTGCACTGCACATATGTCCAATGTGCCACGGATGAGGGTCCAGGCGGCCTCAAACATAATATACAGATGCTGGGAGTAATGGGTATTTGCCAGGTCTACAAATGCGCACACAGAAGGGCATGTACAACGGCCATACAAGTATGTGCGTGTACAGATAAAACACTACCGTCTCTTGTGCAATGGTACATGTTCACTCACACGTGTCTGTGCATGTGTATTACGGCAGATGATGATCCTCTGACAAAAACAGGTTTGCTGCCAGCAAAAAAGGCAGAAGCGTCGCAAACCATGGCAAAGGCAACTTCCTCATTGACAGTCAGTTGGAGCCAAATTTTCCAAGGCAGGGGGCAAGCATAAAAAAAAAGAAAAAAAAAGTGAAAAGCTGCTCATAGCAATGAGTTCAGCCAGCACATGCCTTTCAGGCTTGTCTTTCATGGTGCATACCTCTTTGGGAGTCTTCACCACTGTGACCACCTACAAGACCCTTAAAGGATAGTAATAAATGGAGAGTGTCCATGAAAGCTTATGCCGGAATAAAGTTGTTAGTTTTTAAGATGCCACAAGACACTTTGTTATTTTTGCTACAAAAGACTTAAGGTGGATTCCTGCATTACGCAGGGGCTTGGACTCGATGGTCTTATAGGCCCAACCCTACTATTCTATGATTTTATGATCTACCTCTCTGGAAATTGATACTGATGCTGCTGCTGATAATGGCAACAATGATACAGAAAACTTGCAGCATTTATATAGCATTTTGCATGCATTAATGTAGTGATCTTACAACAACCCTGTAAGGTAGGTCAACATTAGTATCCCCATGCTGCAGATGGGAAGCTGAGGATGATAGAACTGTTGGCCTAAACTAGGCTTAGTTTAGGCCATCAGTGAGTTCATGGTGGAGATCAAATTTGAATTGGGGACTTCTCAGCTCCCACTCTTAGCTAATCTAAGGAAGAAGATTGGCTACCCATCCATTTCTGGGTAAAGGTTCTGGTTACGATCTAAAAAGACCCACACAACTTTAGACTAGGTTATCTGAAAGACTGCATTCTCCCATATGAGCATGCCTCAGCTTTAAGATCCTTGGTAGATGCCCTTCTTTCTGTCTCACCAGCATCTGATGTTTATTTGGGGAGAACTTAAGAGAGGGTCTTCTCAGTGGCTGCTCCCAGGTTCTGGAAAATCCTTGTGAAAGGAGCCCTGGCTAGGGCAAGCAAAGACAGTTCAATTTAGAGAGTCCTTTGGCCCGCATCAGTTGATGTGTAATATGTGATAATTAGTTTTTCAGGGTTGTGTTTATTGATGTTATTGACGTTTTATTTGCCTTGTTTTTATAATTTTATTAAATTATATTATATTATATTGCATTTGCATTGTTTTCAGCCACTTTGAGAACCATTTGGTGGACAGGCAGTTTATAAATTTAACAAATAAATGAAACAAATTAACAAATAAAAATTTAACAAAATAAATAATAAAACAATAAATAATAATTTCAGGGCATAAATTGGCAACAGGAAGAAATTAGTTGGGTGGGCCTTGGATGGCTCTATGGTTTGACTTGCTTTCTTGAGTTATCTGAAGTTCTTTTACAAAGCAGCCACCTTTTGTGCAGTGCACCTGGCACTCTGTTGATGGCTCACTGTGATTTGCAGGGTAATTTTGTGTGGGTACGCACGTATCTCAGCATACCTTCCCAGCAATAGGGTTTGGACTACATCATTAGGGGTCCCTTCTATTTAAGATTCTGCAAGTTGTTTGCTAGCCCCCAACTTCACTCCAATAGAAATCTCTCAAGTCTGCAAGGAAGCACACTGTGATCTGAGAATGGGTTATGGAAATCTGGGCCCGATTCACATCCTTTGCACCCTTTATTGTTTGGCAGGGTTGATGGGTTCTGCCCATATTCTGGGTTTCTGTGGAGCCCTCTTCAGCCTCCTAATTTCCTGCCTTGGCCTGGTTTCTCCATATAGCCACTGTAGTTTTGGATGTATCCCTCCCCTTGCAATCTCAGCAGGCCTGGTGCCAGCCTTCAAAAGGACAAGAAGCAAATATTTGAAGCCCAATATTGGCAACAAGAGATAGCAGCTACATTTCTATCAAGAAGAGAGACAATGGAGCTGGAAACTGCCTGGTTAGTCCATGAGAGGGGTGATCTGTTTCAGGGGAGGGCAGGCTGCATGGGGTCCAGAAGGCACGGCAGGGCTGCTTTTAGGGAGTACACATACACCGGGGGGGAGCTGTTTTCATGGTTCCGGGCAGGGCCGTGCAGAGGGGGGAAGGCAGTGGTGCCACGATTTTGAGGGGGCACTCCGACTAGGAGATCCCCCCCAGCTTACGCTGCTTCCGTAGCGTAAGCGGCCCATCGAGAAGCGAGGAGCCTGCCTTGCGGAAACAGCGCAGAAGCCGTCCGTCGTGAAGACCACGGTCAGACTACAAGCTCCAGAGGGCCATGCTGCATGCGGGGCGGGGATATACAGTATATGCCTTGAGGTGTTGTAGAACAGGTTTAATTTGAAGGTGTTATGTAGAACGGCCATGTTGGTGGGCACGCCCCCTTGGGGCGGCCATGTTGTCCTCCTTTTTTGAAATGCGGGGGGGGGGCACACACTTCCCATCTGGCCTGGGCATATTACCAGCTCTGCACGGCCCTGGTTCCGGGTTGGGGCTGCCTACCTCCTAAACCTCGTGGTTTCCCTCTCCCGGGATGGTGTTGGGTAATCCCAAAGCCCTGTGGTTTCTGCAAGCCATCCAGGTACTGGAGCCGCCCCAGCTCTCTTTCTGGTGAAAGGCGACCAATCACCCATCACCTTCCACTAGGCCCCGGCCCCAGATTGGCTCCGGAGTAACATCAGACAGCGGAAGAACCGTACTGACATCGCTCCAATTGAAAAAGTTGAGATAAATACTGACTTTTTCCGATATGCAGCTTTGAGGGAAAGTCCCAGGGTGGCTGCAAAGCCGCACCTGCGTCATCTAACCGCTTTTCCCGTGTATAGACAGCCCCCAGTTGGCTCTCCAGTTTTTCCCACGGCATCTCCGTTTCTCCAGACATATTGTAAAATCCCATTATCGCAACCGGGAGAGAACTGGACTAAGTGTGGAGAGATTTGAGTTTAAAGACTCTGCTCTACCACCAACGCATTGAATGTCCTTGGCCAAGCCATTATTTCTCTAATGGTGGGAGCCTTGCCTTTTTGCAAGGATAATGCAAAAAAAAAAAAAAAGACCTCTGTAAACAAAACAGCACATTCAGCGAAGAAATCAGCAACTTTGCAAACCTTAGGAATGGGGATGGAGGTGTGTGGTGGTGGTGGGGAGATGTCTAAAGTCATTTGGTCCTCAGCTTCCTTGCCTGTCCCGGCTGCCAGCGCTTGCTGCCAGGAAAGTCTGGGCAAACAGAGGCAGCAGCACAGCAGTCTGACAGGTAGGCAGTTCTCGCCGGCAAAGGATACCTGCTGTGTTACGAGGCCCAAGAGGGCCCAGTCGACGCCAGTGTCAGAGAATGGGCTCATTATCCTGACCCCCACCTCCCCCTGTCCCTTCCAAAGGCCACAGACAGAGGGGTAAACAGACGCAGCTTGCAGCCTGGCATACATGAAGACAAGCCCTTCCTAGGATTGGCACTCCTGCAGCAACAGCGCTGGAAAGAGACAGCTGTTCTGGCAGGCGACTGAATGGTACGCCAAGGAACGAGCCCCCCCCCTCTCTCACACACACACTTAAGGTCCTATGCCAGGGAATAACCAAGCTCTGCATCTCGAATGATGCAACTTAATTATATTTGCATCTGTGAGGACGACTGTTAAGTGGCTCTAATACTGATGAACATAGGCAGCTGTCTTATGCCAGTCAGACTGCTCAACCAGCCCAATATTGTGTGATCTAGGGATAGCAACCTGGTGCCCTCCAGATATTTTGGGCTGCAACTCCCAAACCCTCGGCCAGAATGGCCAGTGGTCAGGCAGGGATGATGGTGGTCCCTACCCTATTCCTCCTGGCAGGGTCTCTCCAGAGCCCAAGGCTTAAAGAGCAGTTTCCCACGACATGTTATCCAATCCATTTACCTGGAGATGCCAGGAATTGGGACCTGGGACCTTCTGCATGCGGAGCATGGGTTCTATCACCGAGCGACAATCTATAGCCTCCCCTGGAATTCTCCAACGAATCTTGCCTCTGCCATGGAATCACAAGGTGGCCTTAAGGAAAATCCCCTCACTCGCTTTGCTCCTGCCCTCTCTCCTAATCTGCAACAGAGTGAAAATAATAAGAATACTATCCTACTTTACAGGGTTGTTGCAAGTGTGTCATATAAGAATAGGGGGTGGGTTTGGAAAGTGCTCGCCCATAAAGCCAGGCAAGTCACCTGAGGAAGAACCCATTGATTCTCACACTTTCACATGCAGATCCCATATTATTCAAATAAAGAGGCCCTAGTTTAACCCAAGTTCTGGTGTCTGTGTCTTTATTCTAAGCTTCCTTCTCCATTTGCAACTAAGGTAATGTACATAAAATTCTTTGAATCCTTGATTTCCCCAACTTGATGCCCTCAGGATGTTTTGGACTACAACTCCCATAGCCTCTGCCAGAAGGGCCAAAGATGACTGGAGCTGTAGTCCTCTGAAGGGCACCAGGCTGGGGAAGGCTACTTTAAATCTTTCTGAAAATTTAGCATCCATTTGTAAGGAAACCACCAGTATGGTCCATAATAAATACAGAGCTGGACTAATTTGTTTTGGCTGTGGTTTGTGTGTGTTTTAACTACATGGTTATTTTGCACTCTGTTACGTCGTTTCATTTATATCATTTCATTCTCACAACAACCACCCCGCAAGGTAGATTAGTCAGAGACACACTGTACCAGGGTTTCTTATGCCCAAATGCAACACATTGTTTTGCTGCATCCCAGAAGAGGAGATGATATTTGAAGGCACAAAGCACCTATCCAGAGCAATCTCAGGACACTTTTCAGCATACAAAAATCCTTACAAGAACTCTGTGGTGGGATTCAGCTGAGATAAGTGAGCTGGCCAAGGCCATTCAGAGAGTTTCATGATTATGAGCAATGACAGCAAAATGGAGCCTCCATGTTCAGTAGAAGTATACCTGAGGACAAGCAACAAAGTGGCCAATGCTATAATAGGTAGACCTTTTTGTCTAAATCAAAATGGGTGGCACACTCCACTCTTACACTTTTTTTTATAACATATACAACACTTGTCTTTGCTGTATTCGTTGCTTAAAACATGGATGTTTACGAATGTCATGCTAGTCCACGCTCTTAAGTAATGTTGACGTGAAAATGTGAAGTTTTTATAGACAAAAAAAAGGCAGGGAGGAGAGGGAAACAAATGAATGTATTATCCACCCACGCTTTCTGCGGGCACTTGGTGAATTCAGCTTGAGGCAGGCCTCGTTCACTCACTGCCTCCATCCCAAATCAACTACGAATCCTGACCACAGAGCACTACAAACAGAGGCAACATAACTCCACAAGGCAGTCACGAATTCTACATGGGGCACAAGCAAGACAGCCAAGCCACACACCACCCCTCCCTCCCCTCCCTTCCCCTCCCCTCCCAGGGTGATGAGCAAATCTGCCCTAAGGCAGAAGAGAATGGAGATCACGACTAGAAAACTGGGACAACCGGGGAACAGTGGCTAAAGAAAAAGCAGCCAGGCTGGGCAACTTCACACACACACACACACCACTGGAAGAACCTAGCCAAAACCTTCTCTAGTTTCTGAGCCTTTCGAAAGTTACCACTAACTTGTGCCTTCTCTGCAATTTCCAAAGTTGAACTCTTGTTATTGTTGTTCAAAAAAACCAAACAAGCAAAAAAACCACGGCAGAATACCAGAACAAAAAAGCCGAAATTTCTTAAGATAGCAAAATCCAAGTTTGATGCTAGATTTTGGCTATTGCAACAGAAAAATCCCAGGAATACAGTAATGTGACCTTCCAGCTTCTAGATCTTGCAATGCCAATCTCTGTGCCATATGAGCTGAAGTTTCATCACTTGCAAATTTCGCCCAAGAACCTGGGTGCATGCCAGCATCTCCACCAGTTCATGATACAATTGCAACTTCTGCATGTGTTTCGATACGAGTTCTCACAGAGATGTATGGACACGTGCAACTTCTTTCACATATGGCCTGCTTCTGAACAAATGTCCATTCATTCTGAGCACACACATATCGGGCCTGTGCTCTTTTGTTGTCCTGGGAGCTGTTGCCAGGTTGGTTCCCCAGTCAAGTAAAAAAACATGGAACTCAGCTTTGCTCAGGAGGCCATAAAAATGACTAACATTTTATACCAGCCCTCCCTGCCCACACAAGAGAATATTAAATCATTTTCAGCCTAAAAGAAAATTAAACCATTTGCTGCCTAAAAGAAAATTAAACCATTTGCAGACTAAAGGAAAAACATTTTAGCAAAGTTTCCCTGCTTGATCATCTGGAGGTAGTCTCTACTTGTTATAGGTGAGTGAATAATTTACAAACAAACATAACAAAATGCCAATTCCCTTCCCTTTGTGATGCTCCCTATCCAAGCACATAACAAAATGGAGGATAAACCAATCTGTTGGAAGTGTGGTTAATGGTGAGGAACATATCAAAATCAAATTGATATAAAGCAGTTCTTAATCCGGGCAGAGAGATTCTATGTTAAAGGGAAGGCTGACACCAAGTTTGCATAAGCATGCTCACTTTCCAATGGTTGCAACAATGTGGTGTCTTTTATGTGTGAAAGAGCTATCACAGATCAATAACTGCAGACAGAACTATTAATGTCACCTCAGCAACAAGACTTTTCAACAGAGACAAGCTCACACATTCAGCTTCAATCTATGAAGTGTTTAGTCAGAGTTATACATGAGGAAGGATGAATATGCATGAAAATAAAGAGTGAGAAAACAGACACACATATCCCCAAGGGAGTTTTCCATTGAAAGTACTGCATGCTCTGAATCAATGATCATACATGTATGGAAGCAACGTGTTGTCATCTGAGTGTTTCCAATGAAAAACTCCAAAGTAAGTCAAGGAGCCTGTGGTCCGGCACATGGTTTGCCTACTGAAGGTCACAGGTTCAACCTCTGGTGCAAAGAATGCTCTGGTAGCAGGATTGGACTTTCCTAAGGGAAAGTCACTGTCAACTGGAGTTGACGATGCTGGGCTTGATCAGCCCTTTCCAGCATAGCCAATAGTGAGGGATCATGGGAGTTATAGGCCAAAACATCTGGAAGGCCAGAAGTTTCCCACCACTGGACTAAATTACCTTTGTGGATGTACTGCTTAAAGTTTGGATTTTTAATTATGTGTATTTAAAATGTTTTTAGATGTTTTAAACATTTTAAAATTGCACTATGTTTAATTAATTTTTGTATATTGCTATTTGTTTTAACTGTACATGTTTTAATTTGTAAGCCGCCCTGGGTCCCATCATTGGGGAAAAAGGCAGGATATAAATAAATATAATAAATAATAATACATAAATAATGAACCAACTGCTCTGAGTATAAGGCAACTTCATATGTTTATCTGGCCTGTATTGAAGTGTCACTCAAAGACATTTACCCATGGTTTACTTAACTCATAGTTAATCCATGGTTTGTTGTCCTACCCAGGGTTTGTTTGGTAGATGATCAAATAACCATAGCTTGGTTTCTCAATTCCTTGTTTGTTTGTTTCCCTCTTCCTTCACCTACTTCCATTCCTCTGTTGCAAATGCCTTTGTGACACTGTAGCATTGGAATATGGCACAGCTCAGATTTTTTACAACTCTTGCCTTCTGCCTCTGTAGTCTGGTGAAACAACCATGAACAACTCAAGGTTCTGGATTAAAACATAACAACCCATGGTTTAGATGACGGAGAGTTCACAACCCAACAAAGAACAAACCATGGGTTTTTACTGACAACGTTTGCATGATTGGGGAGGGAAAAGAAGCCACTGTGACTTATTTTCCCACCCTGTATGAGCTGGTTGCATGCCACCTAATCTCCATAATTATCCTCTCAGGGTGTAGCTGTGACGTCCAAACCCGGTGATGCTGGTGAGATGGTTTACAAACAACCCTGAAAACCACGGCTTGTTCTAGGGTTGTGGTATGGTTTGTAAACTATCCTCGCTGGTTTCAGACATCACAACAAACTGCACACGTTTGTTTGTGGTTAATAAACTATGGTTGTGTTGCAGGGCAGCTGTATTCACACATCACAACAACCCAGCGTTCACCAATCCATGAATTAAATAAATTATGGGTTAGTGTTATGTGTGAACCAGGTCAAAAGCTCATCCTTGCACAGAGGCAAAGTTTACCAGTTTAGTGTAACCTAAGGATTAAAATTTTAATTCCTCCCATGAAATTTACAGTTGCCTGTCTTAAAATTTCCAAGCTTCTCTGTGATATCATAGCAGCTAAGCCAATAGTAGGATTGCAACACACCATGACACCAGAGCAGTTCAGACAGTAGTACCATGAGAGATAGGACAAGCAGAGAAGATAGAGAGCAAGGAGATTTTAGGAGCTCTGCTCTTCTGATGGTCCTTTATCTAATAACAGTGTAGATAATAGTTTATTCCTCATACCACCAGGGCAGTAAGGTAATGGAGTTTGTCATGGTTCATCCAGCTCTAGTTGTGAAATTAATTGTAACACCACAAATGTAGAACCCATTTATCTGAAACATTTTGGATCCTGTCCTTTATTTTCACCCCTTGATGCATAGCTGTGGCCTGACTCATGCCCTCATTCACACACCCACACCAGTACTTTAGCAGCTCCACTCTACATTAGCATCTCCTCACAGGCAACACACACAGTAGGAGAATGGGATTTACTTTTAGCATATGTAAAACTAAGAACTGCCCACCACCATCCCATTTCTGTGCAAGTTACTGTAAGAGAATATTAATTTTGCCACGTTTCTGCATTGGGAGTAGCTAAACAATCCAAACAAACACAGCTGAGATACATGGCAAGATTACTCACCTGTTTGACTAGAAGGCTGACTAGAAGGAAGCAAGAACAGAGCAGCGAATGATGCAGATAGATGATGGGCAGCCTCTGCAGTGAGTCATTACTTTGGACTCAGGAGTTTTTGCTTAATTAATTCCTTGCAATATGTTGGAAGCTCTCTCATGACACCACCAGTGTGCCCTAGTGCAGCCTTTGGAGATCACCAATTTCATATAATACCCCACCTCCATGTTAGTTAGGGGTTGACAACTAGAGAGACCCATAGCCAAATCTGGCCTGCTTGGCTCACAATGAATTGCTCCTACCAATAACAATAACAACAACAAATATTCAGTCAGACAAGATGGAAGACATATAAGGCCTGTTCAGATGACACGCTAAGCCATCGTTGGGCCACTAACCCTTTTTCAGAAAATGGGTAGTGCGTGTATCTAAACCGTGGTTAAGTAGCCACCAGAGTTAGGAATGGTTCACATGACATGCTGTCATAATGTTTAGCTCAAAATGCTTAACCACAGTAGCTTAGCATGTCATCTGAACAGGGTCATAGTAACATAAGAGAAATGGCAGGAGGAGAAAGCTGAGGGCAGGGTGATGTTGCTCCTCCATTTCATGGTGAACTTCTTTTAAAAAACAGGAAAACATTGAATACCATATCTAATACCAGCTTCTGTGCTTGCAGGGGTGTGAATACAGGAACAAGGAACTAAAGTCTTAGAAATAAAGTCTTGGAAACAATCGAAACTCACACTAGCTCTCTAAGCTATATGTACTCCATCATCCCCTCCGATAGGGAAGTCAGTACTGCTGTGCCAACAGAAATGGAGCCAAAATGGGGCCACTGAGAAACAAGAGGGAGGCATCAGCACACTCAGAGCAACCCCAAGGTTTGCAGCGGTACAAAATGATCTTTAAAGAAGAGACACCAAAGGGGGCCAACACACACACACACACACACACACTGAGAATGAAGCATGCTGGAAAACTGTGGGGACAAGAGGAAGAGTGAACTGGTTTGCTTGAGCCCCTTACAGCTTATAATATTCTGCAGGAAGGCATGGCTGGCTGAAACCGCATTTCAGTTAGCGGATAAAGATACACTGCTACTCTTCAAATACTTGAAAGGTTGTCACACAGAGGAGGGCCAAGATCTTTTCTTGATCATCCCAGAGTGCAGGACAAGGAATAATGGGCTTAAGTTACAGGAAACCAGATTCTGGCCGGACATCAGGGAAAACTTCCTGATTGTTAGAGCAGTACGACAATGGAACCAATTACCTAGGGAGGTAGTAGGCTCTCCCACATTAGAGGCATTCAAGAGGCAGCTGGACAACCATCTGTCAGGTATGTTTTAAGTTGGATTCCTGAATTGAGCAGGGGTTGGATTCAATGGCTTTATACGCCCTTTCCAACTTCTATGATTCTATGACTGGATTTCTACAATTGCAACATGATGAGCTGCGGTACTCATGGGTACCATCCTGGGAAATTCAAGCCGTGACTGTGGCTTGTCGTGTCATCTGAATCCAGTAGGGGCAGGTGGTGCAGGGGTGAAACCATTCTTGAATGATCCTAAAAGAGGACATGAGTTCGGCAAGGGTTTTTTTTAACACAACTCACCCTTGCCAGGTTTGGATGACCCAACAAGCTGTGGTCACGGGTTGAATATAGAAAATGGCCATCAGTGGGTTGTTTGATCATGTGAACAGGCTCATTGCATTGCAGGTCCCACTTCTCACATTGCTGTTGACAAGGATGTCTCCAGAGCAGGGATAAGGACCGAACCAGTGGCTTTTTTTCAGCCAAATCCAGAGCTAGATGCACCACTTGAAACGGCCAGTTGATAAAAGAGGAATGTCAAAGTTTATAATGGACAGTAGGTTGCCATCTTCTGGGCAATCTTACCGGGTGTCCTCTGGCTCCGACAGGCACTCCTCCACCGTGCTGGGCTTCTGTTCCATTCACCGCAATTCCATCCAGAACCAATAAGGAGAGACCGAGGTGGGCTCCGCCCCCAGAGGCGACACTCCGCGGTCGCCACGACAGATGCGGGTTTGGGATTTGGGAGGGAGGGGGCTGTTAACCAGAGTTAGGAGGCAAGCCCCATTGCATCTCCTTCAGTGTTGGCAAACAGCAAGCATTCTGGGGCAAAAACGTGGCGATGAGACCCTAGAAAGATAAGAAAGGAAAATCATTTTCTTATTTATTCATATCAATAAATATCTATGCTACCTCTATGGTATCAGAACAGAAAACAGTAATAAAAAGACTGCAAAGTTCAAGACCAGGATACTAACCACCTCCCCATGCAACAAGTCCCCAATTTTTGCACCTCAAAACTCCAAACCATGCATGACTAATTTTGTAAAAGAAGTACATTGGGCTGCCTGCTTTGCATTGATATATTCTGCACCGCAAATGTAAAATAATCTGTCAATGACCAGAGGACAATAATAATAATAATAATAATATATTTATTTATTTATTACCCGCCTCTCCCTCCGGATCGAGGCGGGGAACAACATCATCACAAAACACACAAAACTGATTAAAAATACATAAAACCAGTACATCATTAAAATACCAATAAAACACCAATAAAACACTTAAAATTCATCTGAGTGGAGGGGAGGGAAGAAGAAAAGGTTTGGGCCCTGATATGTTGCAATACCAAAAATCAAAATCAAAAGGAGGAAAGCATCCAAGCCAAAGCAAAAGAAGAGGGAAACAGATCCTCAGGATGCAAAACGATCTATATGTTATGAAGCCCAACGCATTTCAGCCTGTGTCCTATTAAAGGCCTTCTTCAGGGGGCTGTAAACATTAAAAATATATTTTAAAACATTGTGGGACAACACATGAAATTAAAATTTGTATATATAATATAAAGTAACTTAGATATACTGCCACAAGGGCCTATGTACATATACAGGTTTTAAAAGTTGTACATATTACATGGGACTACTAGAGCCTATATACATGTATCCAATTAAAACATATATAATTGTTGTACATTAGAAATAATATTGCTAGAGGAAAATCTACAGATAGTTTCTAACAATAAGGAATTATATTATTCTAATATAAAGGCCCTGAAGAAGGCTTTAATAGGACACAAGTTGAAACGTGTTGGGCTTCATACAAATAAATCCTTTTGCATCCTGAGGACCTGTTTCCCTCTTCTTTTGCAAAACCAAAATAGCACCCCTGGGAAAGGAATATGCCTTTGAACATGCACTAGGCTGACCAGAAAAAATCCAAGTCAGGGCTCATGTTACTTTAACAGTTGTAGAGAAAAGGGAATTTCAGCCAGAGTCATTTGTATGCAATTAGTTCCTGGTGAAATCCCCTCTTCATCACAACAGTTAAAGTTGCAGGCACTATACTAGAGTGACCCTATACAAAAGAAGGCAGGGCCCCTGCAACTTTAACTGTTGTGATGAAGAGGGAATTTCACCAGGAACTCATTGCATACAAATGACACTGGCTGAAATTCCCTTTTCTCTACAACTGTTAAAGTTACATGAGCCCTGACCTGGATTTTATCTGGTCACCCTAACATGCACAAAATGTCTTTCCTTTACTAATGCTCAACTGCAACCAGATCCTACCCACAAAAGTAAAAAATGAGTATCAGCTGTTGTGCATACCACTTCTGCATCCTTGTGCACTCCTAGCGCACACCGCTACTGCATCACTAGGTTCTACCCCACATGTTTTCCATAAGGGCGAAGCTCTTAACCCTTGGTGAGGAATAAAAATTAAGAATTATGGGATGCAGCGGTATCTGCCTCTATGTACCACATTTTCGACTGCTACCCTTGACACCTCATATAGAGTAGTAGCTAAGAGTGAGAGCTGTGAACCAGGAATCCCACGTTCAAACAGCAAGTCAGTATTTCTCACCCATAGGCCGCTCTTCTACAATGACAACGCTAATAATATGTAGGGATATTATGTAGGCGTGTACAGAACTGCACCAGCTGCTTTACGAGCTCATGTTTGTGAACTCCTAGAGGGGTGAAAGGGGGCGTGTCAGTGAGTGGGAAGGGGAGGAACCTGAGGATGCAGAGATCCGCGCTCGTCTCCAGCTTCCTTCCTTCTCTCCAAAGCCTTTGCAAGACAGATAAAGATGCCCATCTAGCTAAAATGTAGAGCAGGAAGCACTAATTCCCTCCCTCTCTGCATTAGATACTTGTAAGCCTCTGTGTTTAGAAGCTTACAAATACTCAGGACGGATCTCATAGGATGTCACCCTTAGATGACTTTTGCTGGAAGACAGGACAGGATGCAACTGGTGAGTTTATTATTTCACACCAGGAATGAATATTCTCCCAGTTTGAACAGGGAGCGTGCAGCTTGGCTCACTTGTTTGAGCCCAGAGTTGCTTCCTCTTCAACCACTTTTCTGCAGTATGCCTCTTTCTGTCACATATTGTAGTACAGAGGGAATGGTCTATGGCAGGTAAATATGGCCCATCAATTAGGCTGGGGTTTCAACTAATGGTTTCTCTAGTTCTTTTAAACTCTTTGCAATATTCTTGGGGTGGGGATAGGAACATAGAAAGCTGCCTTATACTGAGTCAGAACCTTGATCCATATAGACCAGTAGTGTCGACACTGATGAGCAGCAGTGGCTCTCCAGGATTTTGGGCAGGAGTTTTTCTAGCCCTACCTGCAGAAGCTAGTGATCACATCTGGGACCTTCTGCATGCAAAGCAGATGCCCCTCACACCAGTTTCTTCCCATTATATTCAGTCTAAGAAGGAGTGATTTACTCAAGGCTTTCCCAGTGAGTCTGATACCAAGCTGGGATCTGAATGCAAGGATGTCCAGTTCAGCTGTCTGAGTCCATGGAGAAAGTCACTCTGGAATTGTGTGCTCATGTGAGGTGCGAAGAGCTGGCCGGCTAGAGCAGACCAACAGTCCAACTCAATCCACTATTCAGACTTGAACAACAGCCAGGCAGATGCCTTGAGAGGTTCATAAACAGGTCATTATGGAGAAAGCAACCACCCATGGTTGTCTGCCGTCAGCATCTGGCATTCAGAGGTAAACTGCCTTGGAATATGGAAGCTTAATTTAGCTAACCCAGTTAGCAGACATGGACAGAACTCTCCTCCATGAACCTGATTAATCCTTCTTTAAAAGGGGGTGGGGAATCTATACCAATGTCTGCTCCCACAACTAATGGCAATGAATTCCACAAGAACAGGAAACAGAATATTTTGTCCATATCAACCAGTGGCAGAAGCACATCCAACAGCAGGCTGTGCTGCAACTCCTGTTCTGCATTCATAGACTGACAAACTGAAAGGACCGACACATACACCCCTAAGACTAGAAGGAACAAGGTGGGGAGAGGGGGGGGGGGCTAGAGAAGCTGCCAGACTGGTTTTAAGTGGCCTAAACCGGTTTGTGTCTCAAGCTTTTTTCTTTTTCTTTTGCTAGGTTCTTAACACTGTTCCTTTTAATATATCTAAATAAGCTCATGTAAATGTGGAATGGCTCTGGCATATTTTCTCCAACCCCTTTGGAAAGCTTCATTGACCCTAGAAGGTCATAGTTCAAACAGGAATGACCTCACTCCTGGCCTCCACTCAGAGCTGGGGACTTGAACCTACTAGTCCTGGCTCAAAATCCAATCGCTCCAGAACCTGTTGCCAGTGCCAGGTCTCTCAGTTTGAGTACATGGGACACGCAAGAATGCCTTCTGAGCATGTGCAGAATGATCTTTCACTACCACATATCCCCCGACCTCATGAACTTTGGGGTTTGGGTTTCTAGTCAGCAGGCCTGGCTGAGCCCCTGAAACTCTCAATTTTAAAAATGACCACAGTGACTTCTCCTTTTAAGAGGAATGGAAATTTAGTAAAGGAGGTTAGCTAAAGTGGCTGTTGGGAACATTATAGAAACAAGAGGAAAGGGGAGACAGAGAGAAAAAAATGATCCATGCAAGGAAGAGGCAGGGTCCTTCCAGCAACATTAGTGTGTGTGTGTGTGTGTGTGTGTGTGTAATCTTGCCTCAGTTTCCCCAATCCACCCTTGTGTGATCTGCAGTGCCTGCGGTCTCATTTCCTCTGCTCCACGCCAGGGTTAAGACATGGTTCGCAAGGGTTTATGATAGGCTTGGACCCCTCCTCTTCTTCCCCCTATACAGTCCACTCTTTCCCTGCACAGATTTCTTTCCCTTCTCTCCTCCTCCTGCCGCCACAGCCCGTGCGCCGCATGCAAAGCACTCTGGAAGGAAACCTGCAGCTCTCTGGCAAGTGGCCAAAACTGTAACATCATCAAAGGAAACATGAAAACAGCGAAGTCCTGCTGGCCTCCCTCGAAGGGAAAAGAATTGGGGGGAGGGGAGAAGAGGCCCAGCTGTGTCCTAAAGTGACCTCCTGGGGGGGGGGATTTGCCCCTGCTGGAACGGACTGGCAACAGAATGACTGGGAACAAGGATTACACAAGGACATGGGGCAGAACGCTCTTGAATGGGGAGCACCGTGGGGTGGGAACCCGTTCAGTTGAAGAATGGGGTCGCTATGTCCTGGAGGGGCTGAAGTTAATAACTGGAGGTGGGGAGGTTGGCAGGGGATATGGTACTTGTAGTTGAAATAACCCACTACCACTGGACTAGCCAAAATGGAACTTTGAACCCCAGCGCTGCACATCCATGGGAGGCAAGCGAACTGTTAGGTAATATTCATGATCGTTATCATTCATTTATAAAGCCTGCCAACAGATCACAAAGTGAGTTGCCGACTGGTGTGCCGCCTACCTTTTCAGTGAATGGCGGTTTACTTCCACATTCAACATGCAGTAGTGAAAATGCTTCTCTATTTCTGAACCATTTCAGCTTTAAAAAAGGGGGGAATTATTTCACCATCATCGTCATCTCTAAGCCCATTTGATACCACCACATGTGTGTGTGGTCTTTTTGGTTTGTTTCAGTTTTGCTTGCTTTTATTCTTTTGTAAACTGCTTTGAGAGTGGTTTCAAATGGGAAGAGGTATATATTGTTAATAAGTAATGAATTAATAAATTTGATTAAAAATACTCATGGTGGCTTACAATGAAAGTGGGACCCTTCTTTTTCAATTAAACTAGTTTAGCTTTAAGCTAGCTTTATGCGCAGAATGCAGACTAAAGGGCAGGCTTGATTTTCAGAGGTGGGGTCACCAAGCACAGGGAGCAAGTTATTAATGATAATAATTACTCAGCATTTCTATAGTGCTTTCAAGGCACTGCACTTATGTGCATCTTATTTTAACCCTTGCAACAACACTGACAGTCAGGCCAGGACTATCATCCCCCTATTGCAGACAGGAGGATGAGGATGAGATCATAGTGGCTTGTCTAAGACCACCCAATGGCATCATGGCAGAGGTGAGACTCGAACCAGGAGCTTCCAGCGCAGGCTCCTAGCCACTATACTACACCAGGTTTAGTTGGTACTGCAACTTACATTCGTGAACATTTTGCACTCACTTCTATGTGGGAAAGTAACGAGGTGCATTTTAAGATCAATCCAAGCTGCAAGGCCCAATAATTAAAATCACCAGTTTGAAATCTACAACAGATTCTTAAAAGCTTGATTATTTTGACTGATAGATAGATAAACTCAAAAACTCGGCTACACAGGTAATCTGTACTAATGTGTTTGGTAATGTGCTCAGAATGCCTGTGAGGCTGAATATAGGGGTAAAAAACTTTTCTATGATTAAACTACTGCTGTTCCTCTTTGGTTTTCCATTAGGATGAGGGCTGGGGATCCCGTGGCCCTGCAGGTGCTGTTGCACTGCAACTTCCATCATTCCTCACTACTGCCAAAGCTGACTGGGGCTGATGGGAATTCAAGTCCAATAACATCTGGAGGGCCACATGCTCCCCACACCTGCCTTAGAAAGTTATGGCAATCCATAAAGCTCCCTTGCAAGGAATCCGACAGGGTGGAGAACTGCTCTGTTAGAACATAAGAGCCATGTTGGATCAGACCAAGGGTCCATCTAGTCCAGCACCCTGTTCACATAATGGCCAACCCACTCCCCATGGGAAACCCACAAGCAGGACATGAGCGCAACAGCACCCTCCCTCCCATGTTCCTCAGAAATAGACAGACTGCCTGATACTGGAGGTAGCATAGAGGCATCAGGACTAGTAGCCATTGAGAGCCTTCTCCTCCAGGAATTAGTCTAACCCCCTTTTAAAGCCATCCAAATTAGTGGCCACTACATCTTGTGGTAGCAAATTCCATAGTTTAACTATGCACTGTGTGAAGAAGTACTTCCTGTAGCCAATGTCCCCTTTCCCTTGAATCTCCTACCAATCTGCACCAAATCTCCCACCAATCAGCTCTGGTTCAAGAGGACCCTCTTCCTGCTCTGAAGGACTGAAGTAGTTCACATGGTGCTCCAGAATTCCATACCACGGGTCCATTTAGGATGCTGGTGCTCTCATAGGCGATGCCAATTAAGGCTGTCTTAATTTTCTTTGTTTCGTTTTCACTTTAATTCCAAGTTCTCCCCACCACTCAGCGTTGGGCCGGGCAAGGTACTTTTAAAAACAAATGTAGTATTATTGCTTTTAAAGGCAGATTAAAAGATAACTGCATAGTTGCCCCATATCTGCCCACAGTGACTGGTTTTAGGCTGATCCCAATGGCTGCCAAAATGGGGGGGGGTGTAGAAGTTGGAACATTTGGGGGAAAGGAGACATTGTCCACAGGGAGAAGGGAAGGCTGCTGTGCCCCCCACCTCTCTTCAAACCTAGTTGTGGTTATTGAACATGAAATCGACACATTGCTCATGGGGCTTCCAAACCTCTTGCTACATTCACGGGGATTTAAAATATAGGAAGCTAAGACAGCGACAGAGCAAGCTAGGAACACGCTGCTTAGGGTCCTGCCAGGAACAGCTGAAATATCAGGAGAAGAGTTTGTTGGCCCAACTCCAGTGTGATTAATCCACATGCCAAGTTGGGGGTGGGGGGGAGGGGGTGGTATGCAGCAGACTGTGCAGACATCTTCAACAGCCTTTTTTTGCA
The DNA here is from genome assembly GCA_029215795.1 of Anniella stebbinsi. Lineage (NCBI taxonomy): Eukaryota > Metazoa > Chordata > Lepidosauria > Squamata > Anniellidae > Anniella > Anniella stebbinsi. Next base: position 47,579,697 of record JARDYH010000008.1, read on the forward strand.
TTGGTGTCTAGGAGCCTCTACGGACAGGAATTGCCAAATATAGATTATTTTACAGGATTTAGTAGCTTTGAGCCACAGAATGTTGAGTATATATGATTCCACTTACTTATTTTATTTTTTTGACAACAAGGGCGCAAGTTTGTAGTCCTCATTGTGGATAGATGTTCAGAGAAATGTACAACCCTCGTGTGCTGAAGGCTCAGGGCCAAACCATTGTGTTGGCAGCAGATCCTGGGGTTTAAACCCTGATAAATTGGACAGTGGGGAGAGAGACTGATTTAAGGTCCCACTCTCAACTCCGTGGAGCCCTCCGCCCCCGCTAAATGTTTTTATCTCAGACAAGCTCGGTTCTGGAATTAGCGCCCCAGCTGGGAGGAAAAATGCCTGGAAAGAGAGTCTGCAAAGCATACACTGTAGAAAGTGGGGGAGGGTTCTGCATTTTGTCCTTTAAATCAACCTCCTTCCATTGCCTACTTACTATAATGATTTGTACGAGATATGAGTTTAAAATACACAGATCTGCTGCTCCCATATCTAGCATGGTCAACAGAAATAAAAAGAGGGAGAAGGCTATGAGTGGGGCTTCCTGTGGTTGAGTTATATGAGTGTAAATTTACTCCACCTTGCTCCATGTCCTTCAATTCTGATTTTGCAGTGAAGACTATCCCTCACAAACACATACTTCTGATACATTGCAAGTCATATAATTTTTTTTTTAAAAAAAATCTCATGCTGTCATGCAAAGGGAGCACCGTACCATAAAATCAAGGTTATCTGGCCAAATGTATTTACAGGCAATCTTGCGACTGACTGATTGATTAATTAATTAATTGTGCTGCGTTCCTCTACCATTTTTTGAAATGCTTCCTATACATTTGCTCAGGTTGCCCCAGTGGCAGCCAAACCCAGTGGCAGCTAAGCCACGAGTCAGGTCCAAAGACACGCAACAATAATGCTGCTGTAACGCACACTCAAGAATATGTGCAGCTTTACTGTGCCTTAGTGAGGTTTAGGCTGCCTCTACAAGAGAGGTTTAAAGCTCTTTCAAGGCGCTTAATTTTTTTTACCTCTACAAGAACGGAGCGCAAATTGGGCGTAGAGGCGCGTTATCTCTCCGATTATGCGCATTATCGAATGCGCGTTAAACAGCGAGTTTTATTTTGCTCCGGCCGTTAAAGCGCATTTTGACTATGTGAACAAGCGCTTATGCGCATTAACTACTTGTAAAGCGCATTTTGGTCATCCATTAATGCACTTCACCGCTTCTCGCCGCCTCTCGTGCAGATGTATTAGGTGTAAATGCGCTTCAGCGATTATGCGCATAATCGCCTAACCAGGCGCAAAAGCGAATCCTTGTAGAGGGGACCACAGTCTCTAGACTACTGAAGTGGAGAGGGAGGCAGGAACATAAGCTGTGAGTGACCAGGCTCATGGGCCCTCTGGTTCCTTGCTTTAAAGTAATGGCTCCTGTGCCACGCGTGTGGAATCCTAACAACAGGCCTACACCTGGAGCAATATTATCCCCACTTTGCTGATGGGTGGGGGCAGAAGGGGAGCTAAGGCTGAGAGAAAAGGGGCTTGCATCCACCCAATGAGTTTATGCTCGAACCAGGATCTCAAATGATCTCGGAACTTCCCAGCTCACAGCACATATTCCTAACCACTGTGCTCTACCCAATGTCCACCCCACAGATCACGCTACCTGTCCAGGCTGCAGAGTGCTAGAAGCCGAGGGAAAGATGCCTGCTGAAGAAAGAGTTTCCGACTGCAGCAAGTGAGTCAAGCTACATGCTGCAGAGGAAGACTGATGGCCCCACGGTCCCTGTCTTTTAGCCTTTATATACACACGCCCACGCTATCCCTTTCGGGATGTAAAGGGCCTGCAAAGCCCGCCAAGGCACCATCCCAGCCCTGCAAAGAGAGTCCCATGCTTCCCCCCTCCCCACACCCCATGATATGTTGGGAAAGCAGAGACAACACAGGGCTCATTTGCTCTGTTAGCTAACATGTTCTTGGCTCCTTGATGAGAGCAAACAAGTCTTTTGGAGCTGGTGCCAGGACAGGGCACAGCTGTGCCACGGACATTTTATGAGAGGGAGCCACAAGGTGGCTGCTACCAGGCCAAGTCTCGGGACTCACCTGGGCATGGCGTTACGCTCCAATGACACTCTCAAGACGGAAGGTGGCACAGTGCCCGCCTAATTTCCTCTGTGGAGTCAGAAGGATTGCCCGTGTGGAAGCCCACGTTAGCTCATGATAACTTCCTTCCTCAGTAATAAAACACATGTAACCACCAGAGCCTCCCCCACCAACCACCTCCCCGCCAGCCCACAATAATAGTCTGTTGCAATTGCCACATCCTTCAGCAACAGAAAGGAGGAACTGGAGTCTCCCAAAGGCTGCTCTAACTGGATGACTGGTCAAAGGACACTGGGTGGTCGGGAGGGTGTTCAGTCAGAGCTTCAGACTGAACCAATTCTCAATGGTAGGGGGGCTCAACCTAGGAACCTGTAAGAGAATGTGTGTGTGAGACTGTGTGTCTGTCTGTGTATCTGTCTGTCTTTCTATACACACATTGTTCCTCTGAGCATGAGCCCACCTCCACACATTTGGGGGGAGATGGTCTTTCAGATTAGAAGCCCTCTGTAAATCTTCAGACTGTAAGCTCCTTGAGGGCAAATACGCTTTTGGGTTTATGCTGTAGAGCAACATGCATTTAGGTGGCACAACAATTAGTTGCTATTAATGTTATTGTTGTTATTGGGCTCCCCAGCAGACTTGAGCTCCAAAAGTTCTTTTTTCTAGAAATTAAACACTGATGACATCTCTTCATTTGTTATAATATCAGGACTCTACTGGATAGGCCCAGAGCTTAACCTGAGCCACGACTCACCAAGATTTAAAACCCTGGCGACTGTTTTCCATGCCAGGATGTATTCCTGATACATGTGGAGCAACAAAAACGGCTGTGCCGCTCAACATATTGCAGAGTACATTGTAGAGTAACCACAACCAGCAGGCACACAATCCAGAATTTGGGAGGGGGAACAGCATTCAAGACAAAGGATGTGACTTTCTGGTAAATGTGGAACCTCCCCCCCCCCCCCCAATTCCCTCTTATTTTTTAAGAAATTAAACAGTGGACATCTGGATTCTGTGTTAATTGATTTGGAATAATGACCATGCCCTGCTTCTATGCTCATAATTATTACTGTGGATTAGAAAACCCACACTTAAGCCCTGAATGGGGAATTTATCCTTCTATTACTTTTTAACCACCCTTATTGTGAGAACAAGCAGATTTGCAAACAGGATCCACAAAAGTTACTAGCTTATTTTCCCTCTCTTTTTTTGCTTTATTTAAATAGCCCTCTTGCCCATACACTTCTTTGTACAAATCATACAGATGAAGAGTGTTAAGGGCTAAGTAATCTATACTAAATACTCTTGAGTGTGCGCCTTTAGCTTGCTGCAAGCATAAGATGGGCTCAAATTCCTGGTAAGTCACAAATTCATGGGCTGGCCCTATGAAAGCCAATCTCTCTGCTTCAGTTGCCCTTGCCAGTAAAATTGCTTTATTAATTACCTATGTCACAATGATATTGTGCAGATGTCGGGATTTTAAAGAAAAATGGAGAAATGGCAGGAGAACACTTTAAAACCAAACCAAACCCAGAAGTGCAATGTGGCTTTGCAATTTTACCTTTAAAAAATATGTTCCTGAAAATCATCAATGGGGATGGAGAACATGACAGCCCTGGGACAAATAGGGAAAGCGCTCTTAAATGGCCCACTCCCCACCCATGGCCCCATGTGCTTCCTTTTATTGTCTTGGGGGAGGATAATTCCTTGCAAAAAAAAAGATAAATAAAACAAAAACTCTGACAGCATGGTGCAATATGATGCCAACGTTGGCAATATTTGACAGCCACAGTTCTCAGCATCCAAAACAAGATACTGGAGCTCTTGAAGGACACTCCAATACAGCAAATACACACTCAGGAGCGAAGGTTGAGGGACAGGAATGACTCTCCACCATGGAGGCTTTCCTGCCCATGCTGTTTGCCTGAGCCTTTGACGGAGACTAGAGAGGCGGAAAGTAGGTCACATTTTTCTTGGCTGAGGGGGGAAATTCCTTTGATGGATTTATAAAGTAGTGAGTACAACACAGAGCTGCTCAAAAAAAAAGTGGGGGTTGCAGGGAGAAGTGGGAAGGAGGCAGGACCAACTGAAGCTTTAGCTGTTCATCAGGAATAGGAGGAGGGCTATGTCACTCCAATAAATGGTTCTCCTTGAAAATGACTCTCCACTACACAGGATCTTAGGCTTCCTTAATGTAGGGTGAATACATTTGGGAAACCAAAAAAGAGGACACCCAGTAGGGGGTGGGAAAGCGGATTTCCGGAGCCTCCAGAAAACGCATCATTATCCTCCTGCCACCTTACAGGCCCCAACTGGAGTGGAGGAAGGGAAAGCGTGTCATCCCTCCCCACCACTGCTCCAACTGAGGCCCTTTCTATAATGTCCGGGAATGACACGCTTTCCCCTTAAAGGGGGGGGGGAATGATGCACCTCCAAAAAGCACGTCACTCACCCCACCATGCTAATGGTGTCCTAAAGGGGAAAGCATGTCATTCCAGGACATTATAGAAAATTACAGAAAATCTCCTCTGACACCCAGGATAGAATAAAAACCAGGACAAATCCGGGGAAATCCTGAAAGTTAGACACCCTACCTTAATAGGCACTACTGTATACGTGTGTGTGGGGGGGGGGGGTTGTCTGCAAAGTGGGGTTTCCCACAAGGGCAAATTTGAAAATTTTATAAGAAAGAAACAAGTGGGGGGGGGGGAGAAAGGCTGCAATCACACCTATTGATGAGCCAGGATTCCTAGTTTACTGTGAACAAGCGTGTTGATGCATGCAGCCTGTTTGCATCCACTTTGATCCTCCCTTTGCACGGGTAAATCTAACGAGGAAGTGACTGCTTCTTGTGACACCTAAAACCAAGATCCTGGTCTGTTGCTCCCAAGGTTTCTTGTTGGGAAGAACCAACCTGGATCCCAGGTTCAGACATCACAATAAGCTATCCCTTCCTGTTTAGTTTTCCTCCCTTCCATGAAGGTGAGACCAAAGGGCCTGCATGCAAAACATGTCGCTTGTTCACAGTAAGCCAGGAAAAGCAAGGAATCCTGGCTTATTATTATGTGTGAACACAACCACTGTGTTTTTAAAGCCAATTTTAGATTTCACATTTTAAAAATAAAAACGATTGTAGTGGCTTGTGTAAATTTGGAGTTGCATTCTGCAATGTTGCAAGAGGCAAAATTCTAGCAGAAATTTTGGTATTGAAACCCAGGCACAAATACATTGTGAATTGATACTTTGGCCAGTGGAAACAGGGGGAAGTTTCCCTCACAAATCAGATTTCAAATCTTTGGAAGCCAGTTCAACTTCAACCTTGTCTCCTTGGTCCAAAAAACCATTTCCCTCTTACAGTGTATTCTAGTTTTACTTTGGTGTGTTAAATACAAACTGTAGTTTTGAAAAAAAAATAATAACCTAGACTGTCAAATTTATCTAACACATTAAATTATTACATTTCATTTCTGCTCCATCCAATTTCTTGATTGAGTAGCAAGGCACAACATAAAGCTATGCACAAACTTCTCTGAGAGAGCAATCCTATGTCCCATGGACAGTGTCAGGGGAGGGGAACGTAAGTTTGTTCAGTTCCCTGACTCTGAGCTTGTAGATAGGGCTCTGAGCTGGAAGCCCCTCCCCCTCCCCCTTCCCTTCATAGCTGGCATGGAGAAAACTGCACTGGCTACCTCTCAGCACTCAAATATGGAGCACAGAGAGAAAGGGGCATTCCCAGGGAAGGGGAAAGATGAGGGTGGCTGCATCACGCTGTTTCCTATGGCTACCCAAGCGTCCTTCCCTCCCTCTCTGAGGAATCACTGCTAGATGGGCAAAATTTGAAGATTGCCTTTATGTTGCTCCCACTCTGCATAGAATTCCCTTCAGCCTCCGAGTTTGGAGGCTGACGAGAACAGTGATAGGATTGCGCTCTAAGTCACTGCAGAAATCAGTATAATGGGGAAAATGAGACCATCCATACAATAATTACAGTAGCATTCATAAAGCACATTTCACGGGGGATGTGTAATGGGGTTACTGGTCTCAGACACTTTCCAGAGGTGAGGTAGCTAATGGTGAGGTTGTGAAAGAGGAGCGGCACAAGACTGCTCTCTCCCACCACGTAAAAAATAAACAAATGCAACCTCTGTACAAGAGTTCGGAACAAAAGCTGAGAATGTTAAAGGTCTCAGGACAGGAATTCGAAATGGCTCATCTGGCAACAATGCCCTGAGCATCATCACACATTCTAGGGCACACTCTTCATTCAAGAAGGCCCAAAACTGGAGCATCATTTTGGGAAGGTCAGGAGAAGTACCCCCCCCCCAATCTTTGAGGACACAATAGATTCCTTCTTGAGTTTTAAAAATATAGCTATCTATAGTTTTTTTACAAGGTGCAAAAACAACAAATGCTCTTTAAAAGTCCTGCGAAGGTTTTTATAGTTTCGGGGTGAGGGGTGAGATACTTTTGGTAAATTTAATATTGAATATATCCAAACCCAGGCATTTGAGACGTGCTCCCCTGTTCTACTAAAATATCTGCACCCCACCTACTGGGAGCTGTAATGGTGCCCTGTCCCCAGCCAGGGCTCTTGTGCTATGACACCACTTTGTGCATACTGAGAATGATCCCTAGAACACCACTCGACAGCTGCACATTGCTGGCTGATGTACTGTTCTTTGGGCAGATGGGTTCCTGTTAATTGATCTCATCACCAAGATACCCCAGAAGTTCCTAGAAATCCAGTATGAAAGCCTCTGCATTTCAGGAAAGGAGGCCAAAGATGAAATTAAACAATATTTCAATTTTTCCAGACCCTTCACTACGATACCCACGTCTCCGATATATAATCCCTTCTACTGAGTCAGACCACTGATCGAAGGAGAGCAAAGCAGTGAGTAATACAAGTAATGCAACCTCACACACACTATATTTCCAGAATCCAGCAGCCTGAGAAGTCTCTGCTTTCATTTTGTTTTAAAGCAAGTTCCTAGTTCATAAGAACTGGAAAACGCGCTCAAACAATAGAAGAGCAGTGCCTCGTAAAAACTCAGAAGCCAGAGTGAGACTGAGCAGGGCTTCCAGCAACCACACGATAGCACCAGACTGTTCTGCAAGGCTCCCTTGTCCTCCCCTCATCCAGCAGAAGCATAATGAACTATGCAAAAACAAGCAAATACATGTGCAGCCTATTTTGCATAATATATTCGTGTCAGAGAATGCAGTTTTATGTGCACAGAAACCTGGTTATCTACGTGTGGAACTGAGCAGAACTTATGAGCAAAGCTCTGCTCCACACAGCATTGTTGAAGGCAACTGATTAGCAGTAACTGGGGTTGGCATAACATAAGTGAAGCATGACGGCTCAGGGAGGAGAACTCTGTGTGTGTGCATAGTCCTCTGTCTGGGGCAATACCAGATAAGGTGAAAGATACCTCAGCTCAGCTGCCTGTGAGGTCACGAGCCCAAAGAAATGGAACAACCACATCAAGGCCTACGACTGCCCATCAGGGAGGGAGGGAGCGAGGGAGGGAGGGAGAGAGAATGAGCATGAAACCAAAGCTGAGGAAGATTTCAGGGGCACGGAGGACTTCCAGGTGCCAGCTGGACCAGGGAAGGCATAGGCTGGCCACTTTGCCTGGCCTGGTTGTTGGTAGTGCCGCTATGGTGTAGCTAAGTGGAAGAATCAGGAATTCAGAACCCAAGCACAGTATGGCTGAATTCGGACAACACGATAGTCAATGGTGGGGTAATAATCAATTTTACAGTTGTTCATCTAGGGGGTACTCCCCACACAACATGGTAATAAATAATCAACTGTGGTGTAGATTAGGATCAGCGCTGAATTGACTATTGCAGAATTCAGACAACACAATAGTCAATACAACTGACAATTATTTCCCCTCCCCCAGTTACGTATTGTGTTGTCCGAATTCAGCCAATGTGTTGGTACTGCTGCAACCCTGGATCCTTGCCATAGTTTCTTCAGAACAGCTGGAAAAATTCAGCACCCGCCAATGGAAGCCAACACTGGGCCACTGCTGGGGGACATTTTAACATGGAGGAATCGGATGGGAGATGACAGGATGCCAGCCCTGTCTGCCACTAAAGAGTCTTCCCTTGAAATATTTAAAACCCACAGCAAAGGAAAATGATGGAGCTTAGCTCATGACATCCCCCTCCCTAAATACACACACAGTTCTGTTGCTTGAACAGGCAGATTTTCAACAAGTGAAGTTTCCTCCACTATTGCATTTCCATGTTGGGAAATGGTTCATTGAATTTTTCTGTCATGTAGGGATGGAAGAATCAGCAATTTTTGAGCTCACCTAAATTCAAAGCTTGTTTAGGTTTGTTCTCATTTTCTACCTGTTTTTCAGCCCATTTGAACAAGAAAATTGCACATTTCTGGGCGCATGTTTTAAAAATGTGCACTTTTCTCTCATTGACTAAGGCGTGAAAATGCAATTTTTATTTTTATTTTTGTAAGGATAAATGCACATTTCAAAGTGTACATTTAAAAAATGAACATTGTTTGAATGTGATCACAAATTCAGGAATTTCCTAATATTTCTTGGGAAAAAAGCATTCGTTGCTCGCATTCAAGGCTGCAAATGGAACATGTTTACATGACATAAGGACAGAGGCAAAATTCTCATACTTTCCTGTTGTCATTTAGCTGTTAAAAAATCAGCAGTGCTTTCAGGAATATTCCAACATATATTTCAGCCTATCACGAAGTCCGCAAAGGGGAGATATGGGGCGAGAGAGGGGCAGCAGCAGTAACTGCTTATCTTTGCTTTTCAGGTCAGTCAATGGAGAAAAAAAAAATTGGTAGAGGGAAAAGGAGTCAGGAATCATGGGTTTTACTCTTGCCAGGGAGGAAACATGCCGGAGCTTGTGCCTTTAGTTCACCCAAATCGTCCCAGGGTCCCTAGGTTACCAGCCCAAGACATTTTGCTGCCTGAGGTAACGGACAAGATGGAACCTCCCCACATTCCACATAAAACGACACCCAGACTGACAGTTGAATCTTACTTCTGCACTGGTGACAGGACATCCTCCTCCACTGCACTTGAGGGCAGCGAGCTAGCTTAGGGGGCACAGGCCAGGTGATGTCTAGCAGACAGCTCTGCCCTCCAACACCTAGCTGCCACTCCCCACCCCCTTAGCATTTGCTGCCGGAGGCAGTTGCCTCATTCTTCATAATGGTAAAGGCAGCCCTGGGGCAGGCATCAGATTCCCTGAACTGGTAGAGAATTAAAGTCTAATGGTTAGAGCAAAGACAGTTTCTAAGCCTTCTAATTTGGAAGGGCTGCAAAGTCTCGTTAAGACAAAAAAGCAGAAGAAGATGGAGAAAGAAATCATGTGATGTTAGTTGTGGAGACTTGGAATTTGTTTGACAATGGTGAGGAGCCATTGTAGTTTCCCTACATCCTTTGTGAACAAAGAGAGTTAAATGATTAGCCCGCTTCTTTAAAACAGCTTGATTATTCTTCAGTGGAAGAGGGGAGAGGACAATTTTATAATTCCTTCCTATAATAAATCATTCAGCATAGGGCTGTGACCGAAGCCAGAGCCCGAATCTGGATCTGCCCGATCTGGCCCCGATCCGAACCGGATTGGGCCCAGATTGGATCCGTGATCTGGATCCGCTCCAGGTCCGTGCAGAGCCCTCCCTCCTGCTCTCCTCGGGATGGAGGGAGCGGGGAGAGCGGGAGGCAGGGCTCTGCACGGATCTGGATCCAGATCCAAGGTGGATCGGATCGAGCCCAATCCGACACGGGTTGGATAAGGGGGTCTGTGCACAGCCCTAATTCAGCACATTTGACAATAACATTTCCATGTTTAATATTATAGTATAACCATGCTGGCCTTCTGTTAACAAATTCAAGGGTTAAATGTAGCACCCATACATACTATTTGTTCAGATATTTTAATAAATTACCATGAGTTTTCAAGGGTTACAACCCACTGCATCAGATGCTTAAGTGGAAATTGAGGTTTTGAGTCTGACAAGATAGTTAAACAGCGAGATCTGCACCAAACATTCCATTCCCTTAAAGCAACAGTTACAAACTACTAGGTGAACTAAGTCTTTACAGTGTGCAGAGAAACCATAGTCCCTATTGAGTCCCTGTTTAATACAATCAAATTTCTTTATAATTTCTCCCTGATTTCAATTTCTCTAGAACTATCACCCTGATGTTCTTGAGATCCAGGAATGTTATGATATTCACTGACAGGTTTATTCATGTTCTTATGCTTGTTGTCTGATTTGTTCCCATTTAATCTTTGTCTTAAATATACTGTTTGGCCAATAAAAGTTGCTTATGAGAACCTGATACAGGAGATAAAATACACAACTCTCAATGATGCGCAAGTATATTCACCCTGGATGCAGTGGATAACCCCAGTGGTCGACTTACATTATCACTGGTGGTTATTAATGAGCACAGCCAGCATTTAGATTTATTACAAGGTCTGGTACCTTGCTTTGAGTCCAGTGATAAGGTTTTGTCCCTGGTCAACAACAGCTTCAGGTTTGGTGGCTACCTATAAGCTAGCGTAAGTATGCCTCCTATTATTCTCTTAGAGTGGATTAATCTTCCAGAATGGGCTGTTGGTACCTGATAATGCATTGCCACACCCTTAATTGTGAACTACAGGTGACCACTAAAGGTGATCTGTTAAGAATTTTATCTTGCTGGTGTTGCAGCGGTTTACTTCTAGGTAATTATTTAGTCCTAATCATCTCACTGTTTACCAAGCTTGGGTGGTATCTTAACTTTATGAATAATTGCTGAGGTATATTCAACTGATTGTCAAGAACTTGTTCATCACAGCATATGTGTCTGTAACACACAGCTTAGCTGTAAAGAATGGCTTTTTTAAAGTGATGGGGATGGTAACTTTTTGCATATAGATATGTGTAGCTGTCAATAGGCTTTCTATATCAAGTAGTACGAAGGTGGCCATCCTTCAAAATGATGGTACAATCGAGAAAATGCACATGCATATAAAGGAAAATTTGGATTTGAGAAGAAAAACAGAGAAAATTGAATATGGAACATACCTTCTATTGGGTGACACCATAGGTAGCATTGGGCCCCCTAACTCAATTTTGTCTACATCAGGGGTGGACAACTTGTGACCCTGCAGATATTGCTGGACTACAACTCCCATCATCCCTCATTATTGGCTATGCTGGCTAAGGCTGATGGGAGCTGCAGTCTAACAACATCTGGAGGGCCACAGGTTGCCCACCCTTGTTCCAGTGGACGCTCCAATGTTAGTGGGGAGAGGAATCCTGGTTTCAGTCAGAACCAGTAATTACTCTGAAAGAGCTATCCAAGGTCCTCATAATTTGGATAGCTCCTTTAGAGTTCTGACTGAAAACCAGAGCAAATTCACTGCCCCCATTGACATCGTAGCCTGAACTAGGGGGCTTTTCCCCCGAAGCTGCAGATTTAAAAAGTCAGGGACTTACTGCGACTTTTTACTTTGCTGCAAGGTCACCACTGTCTTCCCACCAATTGTTGGTGGTGACCTCACTTCAGCTGCGGGCTGGGGGGCATTCCAGGGGCGGATCACAACCACTGCTAGGTTGCAAGAAGAGCAGAAAGGCTAGGCAGAGGGCGGGTCCGACGAGCCGAATGGCTGCCTGAAAGCCCACGCTCCCTCCTGCCATGGCAATTAACTGTCCCACCCTGCAGCTGCGATGCTGCGGGGTTTTAAGGGAACACGGTGCCAAAGTGGTGCCCTGAAGATACCCTCTTGCATGGACAGTGTATAGTGTTTCAGACAGGCATTTTCTGCAACCCTATGTGGAGATGCTGAAGGGCCTTCTGTATGCAAGATCTACCTCAGAGCTATGGCTCTTCCCCTAAAGCCTAGGGCCTAAGGCAAAGAAACGGACAACGGGGACAACACCTCTTTCTGTTACCCACTCTCTCATAGCTGGGTTTGGCATCCCTTTGCTATGGCAATTCAGAATTGCAATCCATCCCATCACCAGAAGGCCCATGTTTAATTGCATTTTCTCATACAACACGCTGATGAGGGCAGGCTCACACTTGCAGTTTTGCAGGAAAGTCCAAAAGCAAACTGCACCAGTCTGGTAGCCTGGTGGGGCATGGTGCACCTTGCATCCAGAAAGCTACATTTCCCAAGCAGACCAGACCCTTTCTGGGCTCGCAAGTACAGCAAGAGTACCCTACTGGGTTATTCTCGTTTTACAGCCTAAAAAACAGGCCAGCTGAGCAGTAGTGAGGCCAGTCCTGCTGATCTGAGGTGACAGTGAAAACACAGGTCTCTTATCCACCAGTTCAGTAACTTCTTGTAAGTCTATAAATGTTCCAACAGCTCTTCTATCACTATCCTTGTCAATTCCCTTCATTTCAGCTATTGTGCAAACACCCAGATTGTGCAAGCTCCTGATTGTGCAAAGAAACAAACACCATAAGAGCACCAGTTAAGTTTCCATGATCTCAGCTGCTTAGTTGCTCTCACAGGAAAACACCACTTCGGGCTTGACAACCAACTCTGCCTGGCTGCCTTGACAATGCAGTCACCCCCACAACCTGGTGATCTGCTTATGAAAGATCCTGAGAGGGAGGAACGCCCCTGGATTCTAATTCTCCCAACAGACCTTTATCTCTTAAACCAAATGTTGCCCTAATTTTTGATTCCTGAGGCACAGGTTTTTTCCATCTAGATTAAACATGGTAGCACACTTAATACATCTTTATTTTCTTGCGCGGCTCCCAGAACAGAGGGCAGACTGCTGAACAGCTTCCTGGTGTCCCACCTTCTTCTTCTTATCAGGTGATGGAGGAGAAGCTCCCATCTTGGAACTCTGATCCATCCTTACACTTTCTCTGGAGATTACGCCATTGCGCACATATAGGCACGGAAGGAAATCAATGCTGCATAGCGTACTGGATGCATCCCGCATAATGGCTTAATTTTTTTCATGCTTCAGCTCCTCACCTTCTACACAGTTTGAGCATTATGGGATGTAATCTACATCACAGGGTTGTTGTGAGAATAAAATTAAAATAAAAGTCGCACAAAGATTACATGCCCCGTGTGTCACCTCCTAGCTCTTCTGTAATCACCAGCACAGATTAAGCACATGCTGAAATGGAGAAAATCCCTTTTGACAACTCCTTTGCTACCCTGAACCTAGCAAAAACTACCACATTGCATTTATTTAGTCTTCAAAGTACCACAGAGTTAGGAACATAAGAACACAGGAACCTGCCTTATACTGAATCAGACCATTGATCCATCTAGGCCAGTACTGTCTTCTATACTGATTGGCAGCAGCTCTCCACGGTTTCTGGAACAGATTTTTTTCCCAACCCTTCCTGGAGACACCGGGGACCTTCCATATGCAAAGTATTTTCTCTACCACTGAACTAGGGCCCTTCCCTATTTTTTATCAACCACCTTGGTTTTAAGAACAGAAAGGTAACCAAAGTGTGAAGATCCATGCCATTCACATATATATGGGATGGAACACTGAAGTCGCAACATTCGTTTAAAACAAAATTCAAGTTTCTAGTCCTTACGGTTGTGGGCTTTTAAAAAAAAAATGTAAATAAATGCCTCGTGAAATCTCAAAAGCCAGAGGGGTTGCTGAATAAGATTGCCCATGGTTAAATGGGGTGGAGCTTCAGTGCCTTGCATCTCCCTAGGATTAGCAGAACAGTTGTGCCAAACAGTTAATGTTACAGAATATAAAAACATATAATCAAAAATTCCCTGCATGTTTGCTTAATTGACATAATTTATACAGGCGGCCAAATCTGTGCAAAATTTGGACTTCCCTGCTACAGAATAAGGATTGCCTTTCTTGGCAATTTCCCTGCTGATTGCTTTATCTGTCTATTGTAGAATGCAAGCTCTTTGGGGCAGGGGCCATCTCATTTCTGTTCTACCAGCTGTTGCTAAATTAAATGGCAGTGTCAGGAATAAGTCATCTTGGGTACATTTTCCAAAACGCTCCTCTTGTCTGCAGACCTCTCCCCTCCTGGAGAGTTGCATAGACCCCAGGGAATCCTGGTATCTTTCAGACTTGTTTGAATCCACTAGCTGCTGCTGCTGCTCTCCATTTCCTTCCCAGAATTGCACAGAGAACCCCTCTTGATCCACTCCAATTCCCTTCTCTTTGCCCTCCACTCCACTTCTCCCACCCATCTAGAGCAAACATTCAAGGCTGGGTAAATAAGAAAAGCCCCCCTCCCTTCTTTGTTCTCCCTCTTGGCCACCTGGCTGCCCCACCCTGGGCACACCTCTCCCCCTTGCAAGGCCCCCAGCACCCCCCCCAGCCCCTAGCACCCTGCCTGCTGTAGCAGCCGCCGCCCCAGGCAGTTAGGGGTGTGGGGGGGAGAAGAATCGTTGCACAATCCGGCTTAGTCAGTTTCTGGCGTGACCCAGCCCTAGACAGATATGGGGGGGGGGGGAGTGGGGAGAAATAGAGAGATCAGGTTAACTCTCACAGTGCTGTGTTCCTGCCCCCTTCCTAAGATAAAAGAACATGTAAGTCATAGTTTCAAAGTTCTATTTTCAACTTTGGTTTGAAGACAAATGAGGTGCAGGCAGGCAGGAGAGGAAAGAATGTGACTTAGGACAGGAGAAAAAGCATCTGGACTCCCAGTTTCTAGTTTGAGGAATACACAGCTATGGAGCAAAAGAGGGAGCTCTCCAAGATAGTCTTCCCCTATCTGGTGCCCATCAGTTGTGTTGGAGCGCGAGTCCCGTAACTCCCAGCCAGCATGGCCAGTGATCCCTGTTTGGGGAAGGCTGCTGCAGGAGCTTGAATTCTTGTCTTCTACCCCTTGCAGCCAAATGGCTAAGAGTTGTGAGCTGGGAAATCTTACTTCAGCCATCAACTCACTTGGCAACCTTAGGGAGGTATTATTCTCTTAGCCTCAGTACCCCACTTTCAATATGGGAATAATAACAATACAGACCTACCTTACCGGACTGTTGTAAGGATTACCGAGATAACGTATGTCAGCCTTCTCCAGCACAGTTATTGGCTGTGCTGGATGGGGATGGTGGGAATTGAAGTCCAACACATCTGGAGGGGCACCCGGTTGGGGACTGCTGGTGTATGTGAAATGGGCACTACAAAGGCACAATGCATTTTTGTCCTTGGGAGGGAGTGGAGAGTACTGGTTAGAACAGGACAGTGAAGAGTATGTGTGGTTTGAAGCTGGGGAACTGCTACACTCCTCTTCTAAAAATATAGCAAGATTCAGGGCAGAGGGAGCTAGGATGCCCCTGGGATTCATCTTGAGCCTCCTTACAGGGAAGTGGAGGCTAGTAGTTAGAAAAGGGCTGAAAAGGTGTAGTGCACAGTAAAGATGAGGAGCCAGATTTATTTTATCATGTTTCTTTTATTACACTGAAATCCTGTCCTTCTTCCTTCAAAGAGATCCAGGCATCTTACAAGCCCCTCTCCCGCACACTTTATCCTTCCAATAGCCCAGTGAGTTCCATGGCTGAGTAGGAATTTGAACCAGGGTCTCCCAATCCTACTTCAGTGCTCTAGCCACTAGACACAGATGTCATGAGATCTTTGGGAGTAGCACGGGGTTTGTTTTGGAAAGCATGGACCTCTAAGTGAGGGCAAAGACTCCAAAGATCCTGGTGCTGGGGATAAATGAGATGGGGAGATACAGGAAGCCAGGATGCCTGAGTTCTATTTTCTGATCCTAGAAGGTAATGAGTTCTAAAGCAAGACAGGACAGCAGAATTCGCTTTCCAGAGCTTAGAAGGCAACGGCTTCCACCATCCATCTAGAAGTGTGTACTGAGAGGAAGCAGTAGTCCCAGGATCTCCAGCAGGAGAACAGGGGCCTGTCTTCACAGCACCGTTTCGCCACTCCTTTCCCCGCTGCTGCAGGCTGGGGGCGGGAGATCCCCACACCAGGAGAGAGCGCGGGGTTTTCCAGCGGTCATCCAGTTACTAGAGCCTGCCCCTGCCTTCTTCCCGGCTTCTGGTAAGCAATCACCTGTCGGCATCCACCCCGAAACGACTACAGGGTGAGGTCACATGGCAGAAGAGCCATGGTGACCTCTTTTTGAAGAAAAAAGTTGGGCTAAGTCCCTGACTTTTTCAAAGCGTAGTGTCAGGGAAAACGGCGGCTGTGTTGTAGAACTGATGCAGTGCCAATTCGCAGCCACCGCTGGGCTTTGAAGACATATAGACAGTCCCCAGGCCACAGGTGTCAAAGCAGAGGATGCTGGGAGCCAGATCTCATGGCACATAGTGAACCAAAACAGAGGCAGTGGGGTAGCAAGGCAGGAGAGCCAAGGTATGCCCTATGAAGCCTGTCAATGACACAAAACATAGCCATGACAGTGTATGTGTTTATAAGCATTCATGCCAGTGTGTGCGCCAAGGCCCTTCACCAACTTCTTGACTGAATCTCTATACTGAGATGGTATTGTTACTTAGCCCCTGCAAGCGTAGTGTCCACGTCGAAAGGACCCCAAATATTGAATGAATGTTTTTGAGACTACCATAATTCTTAAACAGCGACTATAATAGACACTGCAATTACCATTCACACACATAGTATGGTCTGTGGCAGGGGTTGAGGGGAGAGAGAGCAAGAATAGAATACACACACACACACACACAAATTAGTCTTGGAAAAAAGGTGCCTACAAATCCAAGACAATCCATAAAATACAGTGGTTAAAATCTTAAAAGTAGCTACAAGGGACATTCCTGAAGCAGAAAGAGTACACGTGCCTTCATTCCTACTGCATACAACGTAAGGAGCTGTCATTATCGCAACTTGCCATCTAATTAGGAAATTTTCTTAAAGAGGCTTTTGGAATATTAGATCCTTGCCTGAAAAAGCAACAGGGCTCCCAAGAACAAAAGAGGGAAAACAGTAATGCTCAGCGCTTACATAGCACTTTAGTGTGATGAAAGCACTTCCCATGCATCGTTTTGTTGTAATCCTGACAACTCTTTAAATGCAGGCCTTATTATTACCCACATACTGCCAAAGAGGAGGTACGGCCCTCATGTTGGCTTGTCTATGGCCACCCTGTGAATTTGTAGCAGTAGCGAGCTTTGAGCCAGGCACTTTCTGCTTCCCTGGTCCCTTCCATAGCCATGAAGCCAGACCAGCCCTCAAGCACCTGGCAGAGCTGCTGTCCCCTGCCGCCAGCTCTCAAGACATTGCCCCTAATCTCCCTCCCACCCAAGCCTCCCTTTTCTTGCACTCTCCCTAACTGTCCTTGCCTTTCCTGCACAGTGCCCCAACCCTCTCCCTGCTCTCCCCCCCCCCCCGCTATGGAACCTATACCGTGAAGTGTAAATATGTGGGAGAGCCGAGCCGAGCCGAGTGTTTATTCCATATGGGATTGGTGTACGCCAGACATTGCCAAGTATAGAGACTGGCAGCACGCCAAGGACGTACACAGAATCCATGTCCTTCACAGGGCATGGGGTGGGGTGGGGAGGATTCTTTGCAGCATGTGGCTTGGTCACAGGGTCCTGTATTCCTCCTCCACTCTCTTTTCCAAGACACGCCAAGCACGGAGAATACAGGGTCATGACCTCCCTCGTTTCGGCCCACATCAGGCCCATGCATGGGACAATTCCAGCATTGGGGTTGAGTCACAATTCCACAGACTGAGACCCAAAGAAAATGAATGGGTCAAAAAAGAAAAGAACACGGGAATAGGAGAAATGGGGGCCTTGCTCTCAGACAGCAGCCCAAACTCCTGCACCATATGCAAGCAGAACTTCCCACAGAAACTGAAAAGACAGCCCTGGACGTCCAGTTCTCAACTGAAAGCCACCATTTGCATAGCTGAATGACAAAATGGACAGTGGGAGTTACTCTATAAGGCCACCACACTGTGACCTGGTTCCCATGACATGGCTGGGTCGTTGTAGGTTGAGCTGCAGTGCGCTCAGACGCTTTTCTGAATACACAATCCTTGATCAGGGTAATCGTGGGTTGTGGCGTGCCCTGCAAACCCTTGATTAGTAGTAGGGTTATGTGAGAGTTGTTTAACCCTCAAATAACCCACAACGGTCAGGTTAGCATGACACATTGCAACCCCAGATCGCCCCAATCAGTGGTTGAATATTCAAAATGGTGGCCACACACACCACAGCTCATGGTGGATTAAATAACTTTTGATAAGCCAGCCATCTCCCTCTGGTATTCTGCTCTATTTGCCCAGCACTGGTTCCTCTGCACAAGGCAGTATTCAATCTGGGGCCAGCCTAGAGCTCCAGAATCCAGTTACTGCGAGACTCTTGCTTTTGCTATGTGACAAACTCTTTGAGCAAGCCGCTGTCATGCAGTACCTGGGATTTTTCATCATGCTGATGCAAATCCCTCTTGTTTGCATTTGCATCTTAAACAGCTTCACGCAAACGTGGTTATCACACACAGCAGCTTCCACATGGTTGTATTTCTAGTAGATATGCATGTGGCTGGATAAGCATATGTGGGCAGACAGGGGCAACTTTGCACCTTGGTTCCCTTCTACATCTAGCATACCATTTCCCCTAAAAGAATGCTGCATTATAGGAACAGCAGCAAACCGCTAAACTCCATCTGCTTCCAGCATTAGGAACTGGGAAGCGAACCCCAGAGTCTTGGCTCCCAGCCCTTTCTAAAATGATACACAAGATCCCCTTACGTAGAGGTACAAACGGAATCCAAATGTCCTCACTCCATGCCTCCTCTAACCCACAATACCTTATTCCTCAACTCTCTGTACAGCTCAACATTGAATTCATAGCTCCTCAACTCCCAGTAACCCGTGCTCTAATCCAGCTTTGCAAATAAATCTGGAAAAAAATGAGTAGCCCATACAAGTGTTGATTAGCCTGCCAGCCAAATACATATCTATGTTCTACATGTGTGGAACACAGAAGGCCTAGAAGAAAAGAGAACCAATTATCTTCCAAATTACTGAGTACTGCTCCACCTGATCGCCTGCAGGAATTCTTAGTCCCCAAAGCCAATTTGACAACTCACTTTTTACAAGCCTGATCTAACCAAATCCCTGGACTCAGCTTCTATGTCAGAGAATGCAGGATTCCTAGTTCCCAACTACCGTTTTCCAACTCACTGGGTAGTATCCAATGTTTGTCCTATGTAGACCCGTTGACATGAGTGAGACTTAAGGTAGTCAAGACTAGGGACATGAAGGTCTGAAAAAAAAACAGAAAAATTAAGGGGGGGGGCCCCACCATTTTTTCCCCCAAGAACTGTTTTTGTTTTTTTCTGAAAAACTGGAAAAATTGAACAGTTCTGGATTATGAAATAGCCTCCTTTAGAATTTAAGACAAGGTATTTAGATATTATTGCCCAGCCTTTACTCTTTCCAAAATGATTTCTAAAAACTATGTAATAAGAACACTTTTAGAGAAAGACTAGAGATGTAAAATGTCTAGAAATATGGAGGCCATGAGGGGAAATGTTTTTTTCATCCTCTCTAGAAGATTCACAGCATAGCTAGTTCTTTTATTCCTAATTAAAATTATTGATCTAAAAATATTTTACTGATAGACATGTATGCTCACTTTCCCAACATGTGAGTATAGTCACCATTTTGCATTCTTAACAGTTTGGATTTTTTTCTACAGAGTCCTGTGTTTCTGATGCTGTAGCAGTCATTTCATTTAGCTCTG
The DNA here is from genome assembly GCA_029215795.1 of Anniella stebbinsi. Classification (NCBI taxonomy): domain Eukaryota; kingdom Metazoa; phylum Chordata; class Lepidosauria; order Squamata; family Anniellidae; genus Anniella; species Anniella stebbinsi. The sequence goes on from JARDYH010000008.1 coordinate 47,599,527, forward strand.
ATCTATTCAGACAAAAAATTCAAACTTACTGAGTTTACTTTTAAAAGTTTTAAAATAAAATAATTTTATGAGCAAACTAAGTTATACATAAAATACCTTTAGGAACGGAAAGGCTGCTTTATGTTCCTAAAGCAGCCCTCCCCAACCTGGTGCCCTCTGGATGTTTTGGACTACAGTGCCCAGCATTCCTGACCACTGGCTAAGCTGCCTGAGGCTGATAGGAGCGGAAGTCCAAAGTATCTGGAGGGCACCAGATTGGGGAAGGCTGTCTAAAAGCAACAAAGTGAATTTAGATTTGAAAAGAGTGCTAAAAAAATTAACATTGCTTATTTCCCACAAAATTGCAATTTTTTCTGAACCCCCCCTCCAGAACAAAAGGTCCCCCCGTGGCCTCATAATTTCCAGAACTTACTTGTCCCATTCATTACAACAGGTCTACTCTAAATAGGACTAACATTAAACCCCTCCACTGCAACCCCATAGCTGGTCATGGAATATACTTGTCCTAGCCACTAAGCCATATGACTGCATTCACAAAGCCTCACTTTCACTTCTGATGCCATTAATCATCATTAATATAGTAGGGCTAGAATAATCTCAGGCACTTGGCTAAAAATTTGATGATGGTAGCAGTTTTTAGTTTTTTTTAAATACCTTTATTCCCTCACCCTTTTTCAGACCAGCACCTAAAATTGTGATTCTGGTGCCTAGGGATTTAAAAAATCTAATAACTACACTTTAGCTTACACTAAAACAAACCTTAAAGCAGTTGCAAACCCTTTAAAGGAGTGGTCTAGACAGATAGCATATCTTATGGTAAAACTGTTCCTTGGCGTACCTTTTCAGGCAGGAAGGGGTTTGCATATTTGACACCCACACAAAACACAATTAATCTTCACAATTAATTAACCGGGCCACTTCAGACTACAGGTTGGGGAATGCTCCCCCATGTAACAAATACTAATAAGTCCCATCACACAGAAAACTAGCATGCCAGGGAGAAGGTTAAACTAGAACCCTTTGCCCCAGTATATAGTGTTCAATGTGCTGAAAGTATTTTTGTTTCTTGGTGTTTTTTTTAATAGAGATAAAAATTCAGTTATGCGCTTTTCTCCTCACAGTCCGAAGTGGTCTAGTCCAAGAACAGTTTTACTACCTCTCACCTGTTGTTTGCGTGAATTAAGCTTGCCATAGTTCTTAGTGAGGGCACACTGGGAAAAGCAGCTCTAAGAACACCAGGGATTCATGGCAAAGCCTTCTCAGGGCGTTCCCCAAACTGTAATGCCCAGGCCTCTTTGAAGTAGGCCAAGACAATTAAAGAAGTTTCAAATCGGTTGACTTTTGTAGTGCAGACATTCCTTTCAGCAGATAAATGGTGTTAATGAGAAGGTGTTTCCACAAGAAATGTTTAAATAGCTTTCTACACTTCTGAATGCAACTCACCCGCTTTTGTTTTTATTTTATTGCACCCTCAATTACACCCACTCTACAGTCAAGACTGTATACGGTCTATACTATTGTTTATTGCTCCAGTGTTATGTTTTGGTTTGTTGTAGCACTCTTTTATAAGCTGCTCCCGGAGGTTCCACTGAAGGGCGGCAAAACAATATATATTTAAATAAATGCCTTAAAATTAACCATAAATCAAACAATTCCATCAGGACAACTGGATTTTGGCAGCTTATAAGATCATGCACATTTGCTTGTATCTGCTTATTTTGCACAATGAATTCTACTTCAGCTAGCCATGAAGAGCAAGCAGCTAAGTAGGACACAGTATCCTTGTCTCTTGACTGCTGGAATCTACTGCTCAGGACATACCCACGAACCCTGATGTCTTCAGAGATTTTACCACCTAGTGTTGAGAACTGGTTCTTTCCCCCACTCCCTCTGCCCAAAGTGGACTGTCAGCAGCAAATATTACTCCATTCAAACACCTCTGTTCCCTCTGGGTTGAGAAGCCAGCCAATAACTCCCTAAGGGACCAGATTTGGCCCAGTTTCAAGCTTTTCTTTGGACCATTAGTGACTAGAAGCTTGCTTTCTCAAACAAGGCATTAACAGAGATTGCCCATCTGCCACCTTCTGCACTTGGAAAAGTACATTCACACAATCTTATCTCTCCAAAAGCAGGAAGGGCAAATACACCAAAGGAGAGCAAATACCATGTCAAGCAGTCAATAATGCACATCTTTAAATACAGGAGAACATGTGCTTAGCAAAGCATCCAAATTAAACAGCTACTCTAATTTGAATTTAATATGGTCATTCTTCTCAGGTTATATGCTGTATCAAGTGCATTCACAGATAGATATTTTAAGATTCCCATTTTGCAAACCAATTGACAGGTCATCTAGCAAGTTCCTAGCTGAGCAATGGATTTGAATTCAGGCTTCATCTATATTGACCTTCAGGAAGCAGGGATGTGGCAAGAATCTAGATAACATCTGGAAACTTAACGGGGTCTGGTGAGTTAGAACAGGTAAAGTTGGGAGCTGGGATAGCAGGATTCTACTGGCTGATCTTAGGAGATGGGAAAATTGGGGGTGGGATAGTAGTTTGTTTGTTTTGCAGGGGTGAACAAAGTAACAAGGATTTTTCAATTCTATTCCCTGCTACTAACCTAGAGGTTTCTGCCCTGGCAAGACCCTTACTCCTTTCAGGAAAGTTTTCCCAACGATCAAGCAAAATTAGAGGGAAAGGGCTGCTTACAAGAACTGGTGGGAGAGGGTGGGGGACTGTGCTCTTGGATATGTCTGCATGCAACAACAAAACCCCAACCCACTCACATCAGGTCATAGACAGATGGAGGCTCTCTGCCCATCTCATTACCACTTGCATCACCTGATCAACAAGGACAGGAATTAGCAGGGTTCAGCTAAGCCTGTGCTAAACAATAAGGGGTAATTAACCACCAACCAGCTAGCCTGATGAGAGCTGGCCAGAGTGACTGAAGAGGGCAAGGTGTGTGCATGCACATAGACCTGTGAGATCTAACAGACCCAAAACAGATGAACACTCCGAACATGTATACCTATCACGTACAGCCTGTCAAATCCCATCCTCTGGACCTAAACATTTCCCAAAAATCCACACTTCTGCAGACACGCCATGATAACCCTCTGAGATTTAGGGGCAATGAAACCAAGGCTGCCTCTACAAGAGGCATTTAAAGCTCTTTCAAGGCGCATTAAAAAATTTACCTCTACAAGAACGGAGCACAAATTAGACGTAGAGGCTGCCTCTACAAGAGGCATTTAAAGCTCTTTCAAGGCGCATTAAAAAATTTACCTCTACAAGAACGGAGCGCAAATTGGGCGTAGAGGTGCATTTTCTCTCCGATTATTCGCATTATCGAATGTGCGTTAAATAGCGAGTTTTATTTTCCTCCGGCCGTTAAGACGCATTTTGCCTATGTGAACAAGCGATTCCCCGCATTAACTACTTATAAAGCAGATTTGAAACAACCGGTAAGGTCACCTGTTGAGTGGTCAATTACCTCCTCCATACAAGCATTTATGATAAAGCACTTCAGCGAATATGCGCATAATCAGCTAACCAGGCGTCAAACGGAATCCATCTAGAGGGGGTCCAAGGTTGCATTCTCCACTTCTGGTGAAAAAGCATAGGTTGCTTAAAAAGTCTGAAGAGGAAGTTGGTCCCTGGCAAAGATGTATGATACAGGGTGCCCCAAACCTTTTTGTTGGAGAGGCGAGAAGAAGTATGCAGCCCAGCCTCCATGCTGAATAAGAAACTGGGAACCAGGAACCATCTTCAGCCACATGGCATTGACTGAGCAACACACGTGACAAATTCAAAATTGGAAACAGGGCAATGTGCAATCCGTCCTGACTATTTGGAACATGGACAGGTGCAACTGCAGCATTTCAGGGAGGAAGTGTGTGCCATGTCAACATGGGAACTTTTGCAGATATCAAGCATGCTTCTCCAGGGCAATAAAATCACGGAGTGCAGTTCTTGCAGAGTTGCACCGCCTCAGACTGAGAGACAAAGGGGAAACACACATTTTAAGGTCCCTCGTGTTAAAGAGCATGCACACCCTCCCTGCATGTAGCAAACTAGCATGTTAGACAGGTTATAACCTGCTTTGATGGGTTATAGCCTGCTTTGACAGGTTATTTTTCCAAGAACAGGATTTCCCTTTTCTTTATTAAAATAGAAAGAGCGTTTAAACACGAAACGCCCTTAACCCACCCTTGCAGTTGCTTCAGCAGGTTGTGCTAAATGTACAGTTTAACACTTTAACCCATACTAGTTCCTCCTCCTGCATAATGAATACAGAGCCATCACGGACTAGACTACCTCAGCAACCTGAAGTTCAATGTCAATGTGAGGTCGGCCCTGTTCCCCTTCTTTTTCAAGAGATGTTTTCCTAATTTAAGAGGGACCATGTGAGCCCTTTTCTCTTATCAGGTCTGCAAGAGGTAGGGTTCAGAAGAACTGGACAGAGATGGGCAGGAGCTTCAGACGGTGTAGGAAAGATCATTTCTAATTCTAAATTTTGGAGTGAACAAAAGCATTGTACCTGAGCAGAAATTTGGGGCGGGAGGGGTAGGGATCAAAACCTTTAGATACCATGCATCAAATGTTCAACCCCCACCCTCCCAGAATCGTTTCTAGCCCTAGCTATCTTGATTAAGATTGAATGCATATCAGCAGAGAGAAAGCAGGTGGAAGAGGGAGCAGTTAGGTATTATAGAATCTGTGTGTCCAAAAGGAAAAGCAGCCCTACTGAACAGAGGGGTGGGTGCTTTACAAGGCTGTGACATATCCAAGCCCTTCCCTGGTCCTGTCCCCCCCTGCTCTCCTCCACTCGGCAAGGGTGGCACGCAGCCAGGCCCAGGGAGCTCCTTGTTCCTGGCTTGGCGAATCGGAAGATGTTTAATTAAGTCTAAGTGCTTGGGGGGGGGGGGAGGAAGAGGAGAAGGGCAGTAAATGCAGCACAATCCGCCACAGAGCATCTGTTGCGGGAGGCCGCCACAGCCCCCACGTAAACTTGAGCCAGGGCCAGCTGGCAGCTTGTCCCCCACACCCTCTCTTGCCTTACGAGGGAACCAAGCAGCAGAGCTGCAGTGGGAAGGGGTTAAACCGCATCTCGCTTGCCCCTTTCCACATTCCTTTGCATGCTGGAGCTCCACCCCGTTCGTTTTCCCAGAGCACATGTGTGAAACTTTTTCTAAATGCACCAAATTCTCTTAAAAATATATTTCTTGATCTGGATGAGCAAGCAAGTGCAAAGCTTCCGTTAAATTCAGCTTTAAAAAATGTCTTCATGGTTTACATTCTCATAAAAAATAAATTAAAAATAAGTCCAACGACATGATGTTGTCTGAGCAGGAAAATCCAAATGCAACGCTGCTCATTAACATGGGTGCACAATCAGCTGACTATCTGGTAATTTCTCCTGCGCAAGTCCCATTGAAATAAAAAGGAGCTGAACAAGAGCTCACCCACTGCAGCAGGGCTTGCGCCGGAGAAATTCATTTATGGCACATGCCATAAATAAGGTGGCTATAAGCAGTACTGCAGCCTTTGAATTAGGGACAGGATGGAATTCTGCCCCAAACAGAATCCAGGAAGGAACTCCAGGTGTGGCTGAAGGTAGTGCTGGCACTTGCGGATGAGGTGGTTGTAGCGCTTTCAGAAAAGATCCCAAGGCCAGGATTCAACAATGCCATTTGCCATCCTTACTACAGTGAATGATCCACTGTCATCTGGAGAGGATGAAAACAGGAGTCCCAGCCATTGTCTTCTGCGTGGAGCTGGGAAGGGGGCAGGCATCCCCACAGTTGTGTCACACTTGGAAGCACATCCACTATGGGGAATTATTGCTCTTGGGGCCGACCATGTGGGTGCTGAGTGGCGGGGTGCTTGACCCACTTGCCTAACCACTATCAAAACAAGCATCAGCCTTTCCCTCCAGCCTTGGAGTTGAATGCTGAGGCTGCCTAGCTGGGCGCTATAGTGTTCAGAGGACCTCAAGGCACAGTGCCAAAATAAACGGACATTGTCTCTTTTGTCTTCGGAGAGAGAGGTTGGGGCTGTCCCTCCGGGTGCTGGGCTGCTGAAGTGCCTCTTGGCAGCCCAGCACCAAAACAACCTCTTCTTCCCCTCCATGCTTGAAGCTGGATAGACACAGAGAATTGTCCCCACAGTTGCATTGCATTTCTGCAACTGAAGGGCTGGATCCCACCACCCCTTCCTTTAGCTGCAAACTAGGAGCTGGAGAGGGGAGATTACACCTGACCTCATACAGAAGTGCAGTACTGGGGGCAGGGACAAAGGGAGGGGTCTTGGGTCCCCCAAGTTTTGGCTGACAACCAAGGTTAGCCAAAATGTATAGAGACCTGCCTTGGGCACCACCCTTTGCCACACTGGATGTTTTAGGGCAGATGAGGCCAGGCCTAGGAAGGGCTCTGCCCCCCCCCCTTGCATAACTGAAGGTCTCTAAGCATGATCAGGTGGAGATAACATGGCCACCCTTCACTGCACGGAATGCTCCAGCACAGACCCACAGAGGCCAGCCTATGCTAGGATTCCCGATTCTATCGACAAAACAAACAGTTTTGTGGCCCCTGAACTTATTTATGGCAACAAATTTATTATTCTTTAGTCCATGAAAGCTTATGCTGTGATACATTTGTTAGTCTTGTAAGTTGCCACCAGAGTCTTGTTTTTCCTGCAACACACTAATACAGCTACCCTTCGGGAAATGGTTATAACTGATCCCCCCAGTCTGTTCTGAAGTTTTGGCAGAGGGGAGCACATCCATTCCAGGCTGCTTGGAGCAGAACGTAGAATGGCACCCATCCCTAACTGAGACTGTTTCTGCTCACATGAAAATGTGCATCCACCTGATCGTTTGACGCCAATGTGTACATTTCCACGGTCCTGCCACTTTAATTTAAAAGGACTATCTCATGTGTTACAATGCATAAACCATATTTACAAAAGTAAAACTAAAATAGCACAGATTGGTGTCAGGGCTTAAGCCCAGGTCTTGAAATGGTGACCTGAGAAGCAGTGGGCTCAGCCTGAAGTGCAACTGCCACCCAGCTCTGCGGTAGGGATGGGAGATAAATTCTTTCAGCTCACATTTTTATACAAACTTATCAAATTCACACTATCCCAGTCCGTTCATTAACCAGAAGGCAATTAATAGCCACACATTTCCAAAGTTTGCAATAAAAATTTGCACCAAAAAAAATACGTTTATAGAACAGAAATGGGTTCACAAAAATGAATACGTTACAGAGAAGTGCGTATAAGAATGCTTTATGTTAGGAAAAATTGTCTGCAAAAATACATAAAATTTGAAAAATGCACACAAAATTTGTACATTTTGACAAATGTGCACCAAAATACATTCAGAATTTCACGTAGATTTTTTTTAAAATTGCAAACTGATGCAGAGATGAGATAGAAGAAACTTAACTGTGAGGAAATTAACTAATGTTTTACATTAAGGAAAATTGTCTGCAAAAATGCATAGAATTTGAAAAATGCACACAAAATGTGTACATTTTGAGAAATATGCACCAAAATTCATTCAGAATTTCATGTAGATTTTTTTAAAAAAATGCAGACATGAGGTAGAAGAAACTTAACTGTGAGAAAATGAGTGAAATCAAACTTGACCAATTTGCCCATCACTACTTTGGGGGAACTGCAGAGAGAACAGTAAAGAAAGCCTCTTTCCACCAACATGCCAGACCGCATCAGGCGAGCCCTGGGACTGTATTGCCTGTAGACAGCCTTTAGATGAGGTATGGGACTCTTTTGTATGCTCATGTGCAAATATAGGAGACATCAAGGCTGCTCACTGCAACATTACCTTGGGAAGCGGTGCAGCAGTTCCTAGAGTGCTGGACAAAAGATCCCCTCCTGCCCTGCTTTAGATTACTGCTATTGGTACCCCAACCGGGGTGGAAGAGATTGCTACCAACTTCCGCTTCCCCATTCCCCAACTGTAGGGGCTCCATTACACCTACTTTTTTTCCATGGTTTCCCCCATCGTTTCCTTAGCAAGTCCTTTTTAGGATGTTTTAGGATGTTTTAGGATGTTTTAATGCAGTTTTAATAATGTGTGTCATGTTTTAATCAGTTTTATGTATTTTATCATATTGTTGTTCCCCGCCTCGATCCAAACGGAGAGGCGGGTAAGAAATAAATTATTATTATTATTATTATTATTATTAGTCGAGCACACTGGGCACTTTCACGCCTGTGCATTGTTGCACTCATGTATCTTTTCACCTGTATCGCTACTATGCCAGCGAAATCTCCCGCCCCACCCCCTACGTTCTCCTTCCCCCTGCAGTTAATTTATATATATATATATATATATATATATGTATGTGTGTGTGTGTATCTGTGCAAATACAATAGTGTGGCAGCCTGAAACTGCGCAATTATGATAAAACAACACACTATGCTTTCCCCTAAGATCATATTAAACAAGATAAATGAAGAGAAAGTATTACAATTAGTTTTTGGAGACATTGGTGGTTAATGTTGGCATGGCAAGGGGAAGCCGACATCGTTCTGGTCAGGAAACCTAGACATGCCTACTCAGGAGTAAGAACCATAGAGCTGAATGGGATCAAGTCCCGGGCATGCCTTCTCCGCGGGGTGTTTGGGTGCTCTCACCCTCCCCCTTTACGGTTGAGCAGTTGAGCGGAGAACCGCCCTGCCCTCCTCTTTTGCCGGTGAGACCGCCCTTTGACACACACACACCCTACAAAAAACTGGATGGTCCAATATAATACAAGGACAGCAATAAACGGGAGGGAGGAGCGGCTTTATTGTGCACAGAGGGGGGAAAACAGACTTTCCCCGCTCCAAAATAAGATGGAAAATGGAGGGGAAGAGGCGAGATGAGCGTAGGGCAGGGACAACGTCATGTGAATACCACGCTGCAAAATCACATACCAGGCATGGCGAGAGTGCGATACATTGCTAGTGTGATGGAGCTCTAACACTCACAGCAGCAGAGCATTGGGGGCGGGGGCAGGCAGGCTTCCTTCTTATCTTTTCTGTACGGTAAGGTCGAACTGAAATGCCACCACACACACACACACAATTTCACTGCCCCATTTATTTACAGATGGTGACAGGAGTGGTGGGGGTGGGGTGGACGGAGACACATGAACACACTATACAAATGTTAAATACAGTAGTAGTAGTGCTAAGTTATTTGAATGGAGAAGGCTGGGATTGTTTCTAAGTTTTGCTTTGCAAAAAAACAGATGACAAGTACAGAACACAGAAGGTGAAAAACCCCTTCACCCCTTAAACTTAAATTTTAAATGTTAAGTGTGTGAGGGGCAACTGGCATGCATGGAATTACTACTGACAGAGAAAGAGGAGGAGCACAATGGGAAATTAGGCTTGAAATTTCCCCCTTCAACTTCTCTGTATGAAGCTTCTGAACAAAAGCAAACAATTTCGAGGCTCTAGGATGAGGATTCCAAATTGATTATTTGGCAACACTACTCCCCACCCTCTGTAAAAACTTCAAATGTGCTCACTGGTCTGAGAAACAGGGAGATCTCCTCCTGATAGACTACAAAGTACTTTCCACCGTCACCTTGTTCCTGCTCTGGTTTAGCATCACTCTGCCCTCAACTTCACAGGAGCAAATTAGAGAGCAAAAAATTGATTGTTTATGAAATTTGTGAAAGTCAGCCTCCAAGATTCCAGGCCCAATAATCCACAACGTGCATGGCCACTTTTCCCACTCATTCATGAATAGATGACATCTAGGACACTCATATCCATTTTTAAAAAGTAATTTCATTTTTTTAAAAAAATCAATCAATCTAGGGACTCATTCCAAAAAACATCATAAACACCCACTTCTTAACACAAGAGATACACAGTTTGGCAAAGAATTTAATATGAAGTGGCTGTGCCAAATTAGCAGAGAGTTTCAATCTGCAGAAAACAAATATAGGTATCATTACACCCACCCACACCCACACCTATGTTAATATATGTGTACAGACACACACACATACATGTGTGATCTAATTCACAGAGCACTTCAAATATCTAACGCCTCCAGATTCAGCATCTGGAATGATTGTCAGTGCTCATGGATGTGAAGGTCAACTTGACTTCCTAGATTCTCTCATACAGCACACCAACCCTGGCTCTCGTTGGAAACAAGACCATCAAAATGGTGTGTGGCCCAAATGCATAATTGCATACATCTTCCTCACAATTCTGCACTTGAGCCATACTTTCATCCTGGTTTGTATTTGGCCACAAGCTATTAAGTAGGGTTCAGCAACTGGAAACTCCAGGGCCAAATTAGGTCACCCTAAGAAGTTAAACACCCAGCTGTAGGAACAAGAAAAGCATGCAGAGTGATTGTTGGTTGTGGTAGCGAGACTGGCTGGCAGTTTGCTTTGCAGGATTGATGGGGCAGGAGAGTCAAAGTGGTTATTTGGTAAAGCAGGTGTAAGAAAAATGTAGACCTGAATATACAAGTATATTTCTGGGTGTTTTGCAGGAGATAAGCAAGGATTTCTGATTCCCAGTTGTTTATCAATGGGAACAGCAAAATCCCCATCCACCCACCCAAAAAATATTGCCAGAAAGAAGAAAGGTGGGGAGTGTTATCAGGAGCGGATCTTTGTGTGCAAGGACTGCAAGTTCAATTCTGGTACTACCTGGGTTCAGAATTCTTTCATTCTAAGTGCATTTCTTTTGCATCACGCTGTGGTTGGTGGATCTCAGGGATCTAGTAAAAATAAAAAGTAGCTCCCATAAGCCAAAAGGTTGCTCACCCTTGCTGTAAAACCTAGTGGCTGAGCAGGTCCTCTGAGTATCTATGGTGTCTCTAAGACAAGCTTTTGTGGATCTGTTCAGCTTCCCTGTTAAACACAGGCAGCTCCAGTCTTCCTCAATCTGATGCCCTCCAGATGTGTTGGACTGTAACTCCTATTATCCCTGGCCAGCGTGGCCATTTGCCATGCTGGCTAGGAATGACGTGATTCATTTATCTGGATGAAATAGCACCAGATAAATCAAGCACCACAGTGTTAAGAGACTTGGAGCGTCATCACACACAGGGGAAAATCGCATTTACCACTGCTTCTCTGCCCGCGCATTTGTCCCTCATTACTTCCTCTTTTGAAAAAGGATGTAAATAACGTGCACGTGGTCCATTCAGTGGGCCGTTTTGATTGCACTGCTTTTCCTGCACACAGCAGGAGATAGCAGCAACTTCCGCCTTTAAAAATAAGTCGGACTTACTGGGGTGTTTTTTTGTCGTGTGAAGAAGGCTAGAAGGAGTGGGAGGCAGATGAGGTCATGAGAGGGACCCGCGAAAATCCGTGAGTGCCCAGTAACTAGCAAGCGTGCAATAAAACACTCGTCTGACGGAGCTCTTGTTCCAAATGACCAGAGCAAATATTGTGCTTTATGTGATCTCAACTATGCACCCTTTGCTACTTTTTTTTTTACTTGAGAGCCCCTGGGTATAGGCTGAGAAATAGGATAATTTAAATAAAATAAAATATTACAAATAAGGTTAGAAAACTTAGAAGTCCATAACGATTTTAGTAACACATTTACTCAAACATGTCTTTGTTAGTCACTTCAGAAACGTTTCCCTGCCTGGTCATGTAGAGGTGATTCTTACTCGCCACCGGTGATCAGGCAGTCCGATATTTTCTCTCTCTCTCTCTCTCTCTCTCTCTCTCTCTCTCTCTCTCTCTCTTTCTCTCTCTCTTTCCCCTCCCCTCTTTCTCTGACATACACACAATCTTTGCCAGCCAGGAAAGTATTTCAAATTCTTAAGGGCTACCATGAAAATCTTTTTGCATCACAAAAGACAAGACACCCAAGATTTCCCCAACCTTATCTGCATTCTCTTCCCTGGCTTCACCTTGCTGGTCACATATAACTGAGATTGTGACCATTTGTGGGCAGAGATCTATTCCACCTGTGATAAAATGCCCCAAAATCCACTGAGGCATTTGGAACAGGATGGGTTAGAAATACCAAATTAATTAGAAATACACTACACACACAAATAAGTCCAATCAGGCCCTCACTAGAATGAAGCAATATCTTTGCCATAGTGTTTGAAATTTGCAAAGAATGGTACCATTACTTCCTCCCCTCCCCACTATAATCAGGGAGTCCCCGCTGCCCCCTTTTCTTTTCTTCTTTTAGCAATTCCTCAGTTACACAACACAAATCTAACAATGTGTATTGCAAGGGTGGGCAACTTGCTGCCCTCCAGATGTTTTGAACTACAACTCCCATCTACTAAGAAAAGGGTAAATTCCATGCTAGGGTTTATCAGGAAAGGGATTAAACCGACAGTATCATGCATATATTGTACTGTCGACAATTCTGGTCATCACCATCTCAAGAAGGGTATTACAGCACAGAACAAGTTACAGAAAAGGGAAACTAAAATTGATATGGGGGATTGATGCACTTTCCTCTTTGTGGAAGTACTAATGTGATTGGGGATATTAAATTTAGAAAAAGTCTAAAGGGGTGGGGACATGAGAAGTTTATAGAATTATCCACAATGTGATGGAGAAACTGGAAGAAGAAAATTTTCCTTCCTCCTCTCATAATACTATAACTTGGGCTCATCCAGTGAAATTGATTGGCAATAGATTTAGCATGGACAAAAGGAAATACTATTTCACACAATGCACCATTCTTACAAAATTCACAGGATGTACATTATATATTATATTCTGATTCAACATAATTTTTGACACCCTTCATCTTACAATACAAGGACAGTAAACAAAATGATTTTTAAAACCCTAATTGGACAGACAATTAAAACCAATACCAACTACATAAAATAGACAGCTCATATCAGTGTGCTTAAAATAAACCAGTTTAAAACACTTGGGCAAACAGATATATGGTTAGTTCCAGAAGGCCCATTGAAATCAAAGGGGCTCAAGTTACGCATGATTAACTCCAAGTCTACTCCAACTATGACTAAATCTAGATGCAACCCACTGACATGATGACAAAAAGAATGCAGTACTGGCACCCAACTCATCTCCATTTGAAGCATATTCCACACTCAGGCTGCCACAACAGAGAAGGTTCTTTCCCTTGTTGTCACAGAACATAGTGATGACTACTAACTTAGAGGGCTCTTTAATATATTTCTACCCTGTTTCTTAAGATAGATTAAAATTTAAAAATGTTTAATAATTGACAAATAGCATAATAAAAAACATCACACACACGCAAAAATAATAAGAAAAAGCTGGGCAGGAAAAAATGGGTTTAGGATCTATTAAAGGTCAAAAGAGAAGGGACCAAATGGCATTCCCAAGGGAGGGAAAAGGTCCTGTCCCTGGACCAACCTGATTGACCTTAGCAGACAGCCAGAGAGCAGGGTCTCTGAGACTAATTCTAGGACCTAGGCATGTTCATATAGGTGTAGGCAATCAGTGTGGTTATTATATTCTTTCTGGAATCAAATCAATTGGTTGGATTCAGATTTAGTCAAAATTGGGACTCAAGTTAGTCATGACTTCTTCAAAAAACAGGTCTCAAACTATTCAGGGTTTTAAAGATTAGTACTGCCAGCATAATAAATTGAGCCCGGAAATTAACGGGTAATCAACACAACTGATTCAAAATTGGTGTGATATGATCACATTACCCAGCCTGCATATACATTCTGGCAGCTAAATTTTGCACCAGTTGAAGTTTCCAGACTGTCTTCAAAGGCAACCCTATGTAGAGGGCATTGCATGGGTAACTGAGGCCAGGTCCAGTTTCTCCAGATGAGACCATAGTTGGCAAGCCAGCCTGAGTCCTAGCTACTGAGGTCACCTGTAACTCTATAGATAGATTGCAGGAGTAGTCCAAATCCATGTACTTGCTTCTTTAGGGGGAATGTAACCTTGTCCACAACTGTTGCAAACCTCCATTGAGATCAGCAATTTCCCTAACCAATATAGTACTTCCATCTTATCTGGATTGTGTTTCAGGTTCTTTGCCCTCATCCATTCCAGAATTGCCTCCAGACACCTGTTTAAGGTACCCACTGTTTCTCTGAGATTGCTAGATGGAAATGAGAAGTAGAGCTGTATGTTGTCTGCATGCTGGTGACACCTCAGCCCAAACCTCTCCCAGCGGTTTCAAATAGATGATAAAAAGCATGGGGGGTGCCTTAGAATTCTAGCTTACAAAAGGCAAACAGTCATGGGGTGGACCAGTTGTCCCCAACCCTACCCCATCCAGAAAAGACCAGAGCTACAGGACACAATGTCTCTAACCCCCACTCTAGCAAGGTGGACCCGAAGGATACTACAGTTGATGGTATCAAGAGCTACTGAGAGGTCTGAGAGAACCAACAGGGTTGCACTCCCTTGTCTATCTCCTGGCAAAGGTCACCCACCGGGGAGAGCTAAGGCCATTTCATTCCTATTGCCAGGCCAGAACCCAGACTGGAATACATCTAAATAATGAGTATCATCCAAGACTGCTCGGAGTAGAAACATCACCACTCACTGAAGAACTTTGCCCAGGAATGGTAAGTTGGAGACTCAACAGTAATTATTCACTGCCTTGAGATCCCAGTGATATAGGGCAGATACAAATAAAAATTTAAAAATATTCAAATCTACTGGCCTTCTTTAAAAAAAACAGATTGACTTCCTTCTAAAAGGGTCAAACCACCTCCTTCTTTAGGGAGTGGGAAGCACACTTTTTCTTCAAGGAGGCACGGGCTATCTCCAAGGTCCAGATTCGCAGTCAGGAAGGACAAGGATCCAGAGAGCAGGCCACAAGCCTCCAAGCAAGCTGACGAAGTCCTCAGGCTGCACAAACGGAAAGGCATCTAGAAACAATCTGATCAGATGGCATTCTAGCTACATCCATCTCTGACTGGCATAACTATGAAGTCTAAGTTGGAGCAGGTACGAGCGATTTTATCTGCAAAATGTAATGCAAACTGGGCACAGCTGGCTCCTGGGGGCCCCAAAGATTGGTGCTCTTCAACAGGCCTTTAACCACTCAAAAGAGCCCTACCAGCTGACATTGAGGAGATGAAACTCTGGCAGAGAAATACACTTTCTTTGCTGCCATTCATCACCAAATGTAGCCCTTAAGACGGTCTCTGGCCAGTGTCAATGGTATTCATTTCAAGTCTTTCGCCATTTGCACTCTAGTTGTTGATCCAGGCAGGCATTTCCTTACCCTCAGGTGCTCAGAATACCAAGGAGCTGAGAAGGACTATGGGCATGGCCACTGCCACTGGAGCACCCAAAGGAAGAAATCAGGGTGAGCAATTGCGTCAGGAGTCATTCTAGCGCATAGACGAGATCTGTGCTTAATTCCTCAAGCATTAGATTCTAGGCCTCAAGATTGCCTTTTATCTTCTGCCAAGGAAGCTTGTCTTCTTCTTAACCCCAAATGTGTGGGGGCTTGTTCTGGCTCCTTGATAGTGCAGAAAAAGTACTCTGCCCATGTTCAGAAGCTCTCTTCTTCTTAGAGAGAAGGAAAACATATCTCTCCCCCTTCCTTGCATGTTCTAGGCTGAAATTAAATTCCAAGACTTCCACTTGGTGAGTGTCCAAGTTCAAATTAAGCCCCGAACAAAACAGAAAATAGTCACTGCAGGAGATAAACTAGCTCCCTTTCCAGCCATTTAAACAACCCTCTTAACATGCAACCGCCTGGCTGGCTCCCAGTTCCCACCATTCCAGCACCCAGCAAGGCTTTTTCCTGCTGACTCAGGACTTTTGCAGCTGCAAAACAAGCCGCGGCCGAAGTCCAGGCTGAGAGGGAGCCAGCTGCACCTGGACACAAAGTGGTGGCCGGAGGAGGGGGGGTGTAGCAGGGGAACCCTGATGTGATACTGTAGTGTGGCATAAAACACAGACCCAAACACAAGGGAGAGAAACAGAAACTTGGATAGGTGGGTGGGATTGTTTGCATGCTGCAAAAGAAGGAGAGGGCCAACAACTGAAAGAATCCATGTGCCTATAATAAATCTTGGAGATTATAAACAGCAGTGCAAGGAAGGAAAGTTGGTTTGGTTATGGGGATGCAGCTGAGATTTACTGGCAGGATGAGATAGATGAGGAGGGGTGAAACTAAGAGAATCGCAAACCATCTTTTTTTCCAGGAGGGCAGGAGGGAAGTATGAAATTATTTCTACACAAATTCAATTAATATTTCATCTTCTAGCAGCAAGGAATCTCAGCTTCCTTTAAAAAAAATAAAAGAAAGCAAGTTTCTAACCCTTAAGGTTATGAAAATAAACTTTAATGTGTATGCCTGGTAAAATCTCTGAAACCAAAGGCAGGGCTGAGTCGGATGTCCAGGGCTCAGTGAACTGAGTTGCCAAGTACACTGTACATCTAAAAGGTCCAAAAGAATCTCTCCAAACTAGTTGAATGAAAAATGCGTATCCCAAAATATTATCTAGGATCAAAACATCTTTGAGTTAAGGCAGCAGGTGGGCAACACACTGCCTGCATGTGGGCCGCTAAGGCCAATTGTAGGCCCCCCACCAGTCCCTGCTGCCACTGCCATCGCCATCCCTGAAATCCCAGCAATTGTGCTGGGAAACATAGCACACGGAAGTGCAAGCCTTGTTTACCAGCAGGATGGGGCTCCTAACAGCCCACCAAGCAGCTATTTGGTGGGCTGTCAGGAGCATGACTCTGCTCGGAAACAAGGTTCAAGCTTCCCACATGGCCTGTTTCCCAGCAAAATTGCTATTTCTGCGTAGAAGCAAGGCACATGGGGATGGTTCCCCTTACACGCTCTGTCTCTCTGCAGAATGGGGCTCCCGACTACCCAGCAGATAACTGTTTGGCGGGGCTGTCGGGAACCCTACTCTGCTGGGAAACAAGATGCATACTCTCCACATTGTTTCCCAGTACAATCATTAGTATTTTGGTGGTGGCCACTTCCAGAGCAGTAGGGGAGGGATGCAGCCCTGCTGAGCTGGCTTCTAAGCCCTGGAAGTTGCTCAGCCCCAGTTTAATGGAAGAGGTAAGATTTTTACGCATTTGCTCATGCACCAACAAGAATGGAAGTGGTTAAGTTAAGGCTCCTGCCTTAATGTCCACACCACATAAGACATTGTGAAGTCTTTCATATTCTGCTCATTTGCTAGTTAGGCTTCAAGCACCCACATCTTTGCTTGATCTTTCAGCCCCAAATGTCCGCCATTGCAACTTGGGAGCAGTAACTGAAGTTGAGGACATAAGAGATAAGCTTGTAAATTCCAAACATCCTGATAACCAACCTCCTGAAAAGCTTATCTGAAGCTGCATAGCCTAGTCCTCTGTATGGTCCCCTCTACAAGGATTCGCTTTTGTGCCTGGTTAGGTGATTATGCGCATAATCGCTGAAGCGCATTTACGCCTAATACCTCTGCACGAGAGGAGGCGAGAGGCGGCGAAGCGCATTAACGGATGACCAAAATGCGCTTTACAAGTAGTTAATGCGCATAAGCGCTTGTTCACATAGTCAAAATGCGCTTTAATGGCCGGAGCAAAATAAAACTTGCTGTTTAACGCGCATTCGATAATGCGCATAATCGGAGAGATAATGCGCCTCTACGCCCGATTTGCGCTCCGTTCTTGTAGAGGTAATTTTTTTTAAGCGCCTTGAAAGAGCTTTAAACCTCTCTTGTAGAGGCAGCCTATGTTTAACTTAAAGTAAACTAGCAAAGTAACTTAATTCAGGCATTATCACAAATAATATTATTTATGTAGCAGTACTCCTAAGCTTCGCATACACTATCATGCTAACAACTCTTAAAACTACCCTGTAAGGTGGACCACTATCATTATTCTCAGTGGCAAAAGGCCTATCAATAAGCAGGATATGTTGGAGGGAAACCTGGGATACTGCAAGAATTCCTGGTGTGCTTTGGAGAGTATACAGGGACATACAGAGACTCACTGCATGCCCATGAATGATCATAGTGAGTTAAGGCTGGACTACCCAGTGTCAGGAGCAGAGGCCATGTTTTTGTGTTCCCACATGTAGAGTTTTATTTCTCTCATAGGTCTGAATGACAACTGTTTTTAAAAATATATAGAAGAAATGGAAGGGGTGATCTCAAAGACACCACTGGGTGGGGGCTAAACATGCACTAATGACCCCAGGCACTGAGACTCTGCAATGCTCTATCCTTTCAGAATGTTTCTTGGTTACTCTAGCGTATGATGTAATGTTGGGATTGGGAACTGGGAGTGTGTGTGTGTGTGTGTGTGTGTGAGAGAGAGAGAGAGAGAGAGAACAGGCCTACACCATTCCTACACAAATCTGCCACTCTGAGCCAAATTCCTTTCTTCTCAATAGTAGGTGGCTCAACATCCTCTTTATTTATGTCGACTACCACACAACTACTATTTTAAAGGCTCCTGGCTTGTGTGATCAGCATAAATATCCACTCCCAAAACTAAAAGTCAATTAAGGCTTTGGGTTGCAGGGGCAGTATGGTTGCAAAGCTGCCATTCTATTCACACTTACCTGGGAGTAAGCTCCATTAAAGGAAGTGGGCCTTCCTTCCTTTCAAGTAAACATATATAAGATTGTTCTGCAAGATTATGAAACACGAGTGCCCTCTTTATTTCCAAACCCCTTGGTCAAATATGCCATTTATCTAATCCCATTCATAAAATATTCCAACCTAAACTCTGTTTTAATGATGTTTGTAGCCATGAGAGCTAGAAGCTTGCAGATTTTTTTTTTTGAAGAAGAAGAAATCTGTGATGCCCAGAAGTCTGAAGATGTCCAAGTTATGTGCAGGAAACTTTTAGGCTTGACATTATGTTGCCCAACTGTAGCCAAGATGGTAAACCGCTGCAAACCTTCATGCCAAAGAATGTGTGTAAAGCTTACAGCAATGGATACTTCTGCATCAGCCGTTACCACAACTTGTCGGCTTAGAGGCCTAAAGTGGATCAGGAAAGTAAGATGCTTTAAAGGAAGGTAACTCACTTGAGCAATTAGCAGGAAAGCAATAAGCAGATCAAACAAAGAACAGAATGCACAAGTACAAGATGGGGGAAGACCGACCCACTAGAATCACTCCTGGGAATGATTTTAGGGGGTTCTCCGAGCAGATAAGAAACTGCATACAAGTCATCATTGTGATGCTGCAAGTGAATCTAATGCTATCACCACCAGGGCTGTAAAACTCAGCACTGTAGTGCTGTAGAAGGATATGATGTGGTATTGGGTTCAGCTCATCTTTCATGTATGTGTCTTTCAAAGCTTATTTCTAGCCCTTATGGTTGCAAAGCTATGCTTGAAAAATCTAAGGCTTCCTTGCCCCTTCCCATAATTTGCAAAAAAACAGAAATACAAAATAAGAGAAATCGTGCCAGTGTTCATGATTTATGCAAGTGGAAAAATTCATATTTTGGAGAGTATAAATTTGGATTCCGTAGGTTCAGGTTTTCTTTTAAGCATGGGGCATACACAGCCCTGTCTACAGTTCAAGAACAATGCTGACAAACCAGAAAAAGGAGATTTAGAAGAGGGATGACAAACTAGAAGAGCAGCTGCAAGTCCAATGGCATCTTGAAGACCAAAACTGTTTGCACACATGACACTAACACAGAGACACAAAAGTGACAGATGACGGAAAAGGAATCGAATTGCATGCTCTCGTCAAGCACTGATTTAAGCACAAACCAATTTAAGCCTCATGTGCAAAAATGCCCTCACTGATTGCAGCATGAGCTTTCCTAGGGAAGAGCCCCTATCACTGAAGGGTAAGGTAGAAAATAGTCCTGAGTGCCAATCCCATGAGGACAGGATGAAGCGACTGGGTACATTAAGAGGATGGAGGAAATGTTTAAAAAGCAAACTGGGAAAAAGAGAAGGTATAGCTGGCTGGTGTTTTGAGGAAGGACAAGATATAAGGCATTTAATTTAAACATCCCCTCGGCAAAGCTCCAGTGCACGCCTTGGTCTCTTCTCACCTAGAGTAACTTCTGCAGTCTTCTCTCTGGTCTGACATTGTCGCACCTTGGAGCCCTCTCCTCCAGCCAGCATTCTGCTGCCAAAATCATTCAGCTCTCTCATCACTCCTCTGACCATGCAATGGCCCTCCTGGCACCCCTGCACTGGCTTCCTGTCTGGTCCCACAGGAATACAGGAAGCTGCCTTATGCAAGGTCAGAATATTTGTCCCTCTAGCCCAGTATTCTGACTAGCAGCAGCTTTCCAGGTTCTCAGTCTTTCAGGTTACCTAACTGCTCCTTTTGAAAAACTTGATATGCCGAGGATTGAACCTGGGACCTTCTGTATGCAAAGTAAGTGTTCTATCACTGAGCTATTGACCCCTCCTCCTGAAGCCAAAACAGGCGCCTCATCCTTACCTTTAAAGCCCTCCATGGCCTCACCCCCTTATCTCTCCAATCTTATATCCAGATACATTCCTGCCTGTTATCTTTGCTCCTCCAGCTCCCTCACCCTCAGCCCCCTGAAGGTCTCCTGTCCCCTGAAAGGATTCCACCCTTTCCCCCTTGCTCCCCCCTATACATGGAATTGCCTCCCAGAACTCCTGCATGGGACAAGGAGCCTTTGGGAGATGGCAAATTCTCCTCCGTGATCAATTTTCCAAGGAATGCTTCAGGATGCGTGGCCTTGGAGCAAGGGGCTTGCTGAGATGCCTTCCAAGTGCATGGTTCTATAAGCTTCTTACTCAACTGACGAACCATCACTCACTTTCCCAATCCCACCCACCACCCCATTAGCAGGTCACTTGCAGACTGCAGCATGATCCAGGCTGTCAGGCAGCACCCATCTGACAGGCAGGGGATGGGGATGGAGCTTCAGAGAATGGCTTTAAGTGACCTGCATGAGGATTCAGCCCTGCTTAGGTTTAATCTGGAAAACACTTTGCAATGGGTAGGGACAACACAAGCTGATTAACACCCCCCAAAAAGATATCAGAAACATCTGGCAAGGGGGTGAGTGATAGGATGGGGGGAGGACAGTATGCATTTGCATGGACTTGCAGATGTGCTGGTGGAAGCATTTGCAAGCAGGGGTGCGGCTGGAGATTCTCATTTGCTAATTATTGATTTAAGCATTTACATCCTAGCCCACAGCTCGAAAAGGACCCTCAAGATGGCTTATACAAAACAAAGTTCACACATGGAGTCAGCCACAGGCCACCAAGGCCAGCCTACACAAAGTAAACACCCTCGTAAACATCAGCAAAGAACGAGTCTAGCACATTTCCTCTGGAAGTAAAATCCACAAAGATGGTGCTACCACTAATGTGGCCCATTGCCTAAAGCAGGACCTCAGCGTCCCCACGCAAAATGAAAGCACACTCTAGAACTATAACTTCTACCACCCCCAGCAGGATGAGGAAGGCTGCTCTAGAACACTCCCCTATAGCTGTGCACTGCAGGGGAATATGGGAATGGAGGACAAGCTTCTCTGTCAGGACCGATCTTCTCATCAAGACCTCCGATAAGCTCCTTTCCCCAGAAGCTATAAACTAAGCTTTCCTGAAGGTCTCCTCACCCCAGAGAGTTGAGGGCTTTAAAAGTCAAAAACAACACACTGAATCTGTGCCTGGAAAACTGTCTGTAAGCCGTGTGCTTATTTAAGCACATGTGATCTGCACTCTCTGCAACCAATTCCAGTTAGTAATCTGGCCGTCACATTCTGGACCAGCTGAAGTTTCCAAAAAACTCTTCAAAGGCAGCCCACGTAAAGCATGTTACGGAAATCTGATCTAGAAGTTGCCAAGGAATGTACCACGGCAGCCAAGTCTTCGTTCATATAGAAAGTGTGTGGTAACAACATTTCTGCGAACACACGCAGTTGTGTGCTGGCAACACGCATGGCTTTGTGTGCAAGGCCAATGTGATAACAAGTGTGTTTCTGCACCAGCTAGCCAACCCACACATACCAGGGCTGAGATTGAACGACAACCTTTTTAAAAATTATTTTTGATGCTATTTGCGTTAACGTAAATTAACAACATAATGAATTAACACACAAGTGAAATTGAACAAGTGGAATAGATGCAATACTAGTCAAACCTACAGTAAAATCAACCTTGTAATTAACTTTTTTCAGGTGACTCACTTTAGGGAGCACTTATATTAATGTGCACAGCTATTCAGGCATGCTAATATTTATATGTTAACAGTTTTCAGAGCCTTCATTTTTTTCCTTAAAATCTAAACAACGTTAAGGGAAATGTATGCCAAGTTGTTATGTCTTAACAAATATACAAGTAGCCCAACAAAGATAATTCCCAAATAAAACTCTGAACGTCTTTGAATAAGCACTATTAAGGGTGCTTCCAGATGGAGGGCTCCTATCACTACCAAGGCAAAAACATTCTGCAACAATTATGTCTTTTCTTCTTTAATAGATTTTTGCACTCACTTAGGGTGCAGTCCCATTGGGATGGCTGTAAGCTTTGAAGTCAGGGGCATATGGCCATCCAATGCAGAGCAAGAGGAGTATCAGAGGCAATGTTTGCCTCTGCACTCCTCCTGCTCTACATTTGGGCTAGACAGGCTTTTTCACCCATTTAGCTAGGGCACATTAGAGCAGGAGGGAAGGAGGCTGGCAAGGCCTGACACTACATCATCAGCCTCCCCAGCCCCCTCCCCTACCTGCACACCTCTTTCCCTCCTTTCCAAGGTCACTTTTGCCAGCTCAGAGAGGCAGCCGGCACAGTTCTCTCTGCACCAGCTGTAAGGACAAGAGGGAGGGGGCAGGGAGCTTGGATTCCTGGGTTTGAAGTCTGAGCACTGTCTAGCACAACCTTCCCAATCTGGGGTGGATGACCTGGACTACAATTCCCAGAATTCCTGACCACTGCCCATGTTGGCTAGGGGTGATGAAAATTGAAGTGCAAAACATATGGAGGGCCACAGGTTGGGGAGGCTGAAAGGGTAGGTCAAGCTCCTTGGTCAGAGAGGCAGGCCAAAGCCTGTCGCTGGGGAAAAGTCCTATTGGCAAGGGAAGTACAGAAAAAGGACTGGGGAGCATAATAATAACAGCAGCAACCACAATAGTAACAACAGAAAAGTCCAAAGGCAACTTACAACAAAATTATTAAAACATGCAGAATATAAAATAGATAAAAAACACTTTCCATTAAAAACCCCAAACATAATGAAATTAAAACATCAGTACAGACCATAACCCAAACCACTGAAGCATAAAAAGTCCATCGTTGGCCTTCAAATGCCTGGGAGTAGAGGAATGTCTTGACCTGGCATTGAAAAAATACTAATGTTGGCACCAGACAGGCACAATGGCACTAAAGGCAAGAGCAGGATGAGGAATCACACCTGAGAGCTGCATGTGGAAGAGCATGATGGCAGGAAATCTGCTGCCTGGAAAGGGGGGAGTTAAATGATTGGGCCCAGCAAGGCCCACAGTTTTTAAGAGATGTGGTGGCTTTAGGTACAGGTCAGCAAAACAGCTATTGAAAGAGCTGCAGTTTGAGTCTTTATAGAGATAGATCCACCTTCACTCAGCAGTGTGCGCTGGCTGGAAGAGCATCAATCACTTCCTTGAGGTTCTCCATATGTGAAATTAATTAAGACACGCATATGTGTATGCATATGCACAGGAGCGGTACATATGCCAACCAGTGAACATACCTTGGCACAGGACCCCTCAAGTTTGCATGGATGTGAACAACAAAGTCAAATGGGCACTTTTCAAAAAGTGTGCACAGTAACAAGGGAAAAATACATTCAGTCTCCCTTTCCAGGAGAGACTGCCATCTCTCTCTCTCTCTCTCTCTCTCTCTCTGCTCACCTGCATTCCTAGCTGCAGATACAAGCAGATGTCTGTCTGAGTTAGAGTACATGCTCCGGTGAGCATACATATTTATGGATCTGGGTCAAAATTTGGGTGGGCAAAACTGTCACCACTTATCTGAGGATGCAGGCTTTTGCCTATGAAATCCTGTGGCACAATGAACCAGGTAGCTTTACCTGGACCATCATAGTTATGCAGATTTTAATCTGAAATTAAATCTTTGGACAATTAATTGCAACCCCCCAAAAAATGAAAAAAGCGTCAGCAAATTTGGACAGACAATCCTTATTCACAGTCCTTTAGTTTTTCACCATCGTGTCTTCAAACATCTTTCCACAACTATCCAGACTACATACGTCACCCACCCACCCCATACACACACACAAAGACCTAGATTCCAAGAGACTAGCAAACAGTATGCTAGCAAAAAAGCAGTGGTCTGTGTGTATGTGCACACATGGATGCTGACCATCTTTGATCAAATGTCATAATCAGGGGAAATGTTTTGGGAGCCTAAAACAAGGCGTCACGCAAATACGCAAAGCAATGTGGATGTGTGTGAAAATGGATGTGCAAATTGAACGTGCAAATAAGTGCATGCTTGTTCCTCACGCAAAAGCTCCCCCAAAGATGATCTATCTTGAGGCCCTCCGTTACCAAACCCAAGTGGAATCCAAAGTATTTAGGGACAGCAGCTGTTGAGACTGCCAGCAGCTCCGGTTTGGACAGAGGATGCCACAAGGATGACATAAGCAAAGGAAACAGAGTGGTCCCTGGGGTGGAAGACACTGAGTCACTCACAGTGCCCAACCCCACAACAAATCCACTGCCTGGGGTTACCCAACATTATCACGTCAAGTCCTAAGAAACAGAGTCCAAGAACACAAAGGCACTAGGGAAAGTCAGGGCAGACGTGTGTTCAAGAATGCCTCTCCCAGAAATATCCAGCCCCATCAGCATGGCGACAGGACAAGCTATTGTGAAATAGACACGTCTCCTCATAAGAGGTGAAAAAAGAGAGGGCAGGGTAAATGGTAGGTCATGTGCTCGCTGTGCGTTCCTCCATTTCCAAGAACATCAAGCCAAAGAGGAACTCCCTCCTCTTGGGCCTGTGACAGGCGGACCCAACGATTGATCCGGAAAACAGCTGACCTATATCTGGAGGTCATGAACTGACGGGATAGGGCTCCATGCTGCCATGAGTCAAGCCTGGGTGGGGAAAGGAATCGATCCTGCGAGTCCAGAGACTCTGAGCTTTTCAGAGATTCATGTGGAAAGCAGTTTTAAGAACAACAAAAAGGTACATTTCCAAAATGCCCACAAGCCATGCTGGATTACATTAAATGTGGACTTGATTCCAGGCTGTGGTGTTTGTTCTGCGGGCAGCCCAAAAAAGAAATGCTTTCACAAACAGCAGCAGCAGCAGCAGAAGAAAAAATCACTTTTAATTCACTTGCTCTTTTCATATGCCTGAGATTCTGCTCCTTTTTCAAATCTGGCTGATGGGGATTCTCATGAGACTCTTAAAGCTCAAACACTGGACCGCTGGAATACACACATTTACTCTCTCTGTATCACACACACATTTTGCTACAAAGCTATTGGGCAACTCTGAAACTGCTGCATGAAACACTGTTGCAGCAATGATTTTGCCTGCAGCCAGGGTAAAGTCTGGCTGGCTGCAGGCTTGGGGGGGAGGGGGCTGGGCAGAGTGCCCTCTGTTGGGCCCTGGCAAACGTACCAGACAATGGTGGTGGGCAACAGCCCTCTCAGCAGCACCAGGTGGCGGGGGAGGGCGGGAGGAGGAGGAAATCTCTTAAATTTCCTGCAGTGCCCAGAGTTGGGACATTGTAGAAAATTTAAATGATAGCAAAACACAGCTGACTGGTGTAAAGTGTTGGGCAATATTAGCATGTATATGCATCTTTAAACACCTGTGTTTCTGATTGGAGTAGAATTCCCAGATGCTTGTGTGTGTACAGGGGTGTTATCATATCCACACTTTACACGTTTGCTGCAAGCAGCTCAAGTGTAATACCCTCACTTCCCACTGTAATCACGTAGTGTGGAGCTGACTTAAGCCTGGTTGTTGAAAATCTACATTTCTTGCTTTTTTTTTGTCTGTGTCTGCATGTAAAGTCCCAACCCACCTCACACCCAGAAAAACAGGAAAAATGCCTTTTCATCAAAAGTTGTAGCTTGCTTTGTCCCCCTGCTCCACACCATATGTCCCACCCTTTTTCTCCCCCACCATGGCTGCTTTCTGTTGTTGAGTGGGGAGTGGAGGCAAAAAGAAGCTTTGTTGAGCAACCTCAAGGTTGATTTTCTAGTTTAAAAATGCCATGGGAAAGGCTTGGATTTTGAAGCAAACAATCACTGTCATTAGGCAATAAAAGTTACATACGCAGCAAAAGCTTAAAAAAAAAACCTATGGCAACCATTCTGGGGGAAAGGGTCAAAGGTCCCCTGAATCCAGACTTGACATAATTCAGCAAGACTTAAGTGACTCCAGGATGAAAAGAAAAAAAGACAGCCTTTTAACAAACCACTGGCACTTAAAAGAAAAAAGATTAAGCAGACAAATTCATAGGTGATAAAACTATTCATGGCGATTAACAACAATAGCAAAGTGGAGCCTCCATGAACAGAGGTAGTATACATCTGAATACCAAATGATACTGGGGACAAAAAATGGAGGTAGGCCATCACCTTCAAGTCCTACTAGGTAAATTTCCAGAGACAGAACCAGCTGGCTGGTGCTGAAGGTCCCTAGCTCAATGGAGCCTTATGCACACCTTCAATTTTTCTGTCCCAGTGCTCTGAGCAGCAACAAATGGCTGAGTCTGAAATTTTAATTTCCCATAATTCCCCCACATAGCAGCACTCTAGGGATTGTGGGAAATTGAAATGGAGCCCCCCCCCCCAGACACCCACTGACAAACACACTTGCCAGGGCCCACCAACAGATGGGGCCAATGGGGCCCCTCATACCAAAAGCCAGCTCTGGCTAGAAGACATCCATTCAAAAGCTTTGGTATTTTATAGCCATATAACCGGGGGGGGGGGGGGGAATTCTATAGAGTGGGAAAGAGGTCCTTTTTTTCTATCTCCTTCTGAAATATCCCTGTGTAGTGCCAGCAGCGGGGAGGGGGAGGGAGGTGACTTCACTGTATGCATCCTTCTGAACACTAATCCCTCCAGATACTTACTATAAACTGTCAGGGGCTTAAGCAGGTTAATTCCCTGCCCTCCATTCCCGCCCCACCCTCTTTTTTTGGTTTTGTTTTCTGTGTGTCTCTAGGGCTGTCAACCATAGACTTAAATGACAGGCTCCCACTGCCTGCCTACTCCGGTTTCTTTGGACTGGTTCCTTTGGACTGGTTTCTCTCTCCCCGTCCCTTGACTCAATTGCAGTCAACATTCTGTCCCTCCTGGTAGCTCATTGGTCCTTGTCAGGGACATCTTTTTTTAAAAAAAAACCTTTTCCTTTAATTTATGAACATACATGTTTTTGAATACTTAGGGAATCCTCCAAGTACATAGAAACTATTACTAGCTTATTTTTTTAGTGCCTGTTTTTGCTTCCAAACTGATAGTCTGGTGCAGGGGGCTGAAAGACACCAAAGGTGAAAAGGGTAAGAGGGCCAGCATCGCAAGTCAATGTGAAATAGCAAATATGTATTACTCATAGGCAGCTGAGTAATTTTAATAGTTACATTTAGTTTGAATAAAAAGCATCTGTCAGTCTCCTCAGTGCTTTTGCACTCATTGGGCAGAACAGTGGAATCTGGGAGATTACTACTTATGGAACAACTGGGTAGAATACTGTCAACACATTTCCCCACAGAATTGCAAAAGGGGCAAGGTGGGAAGAGCTGAAAATATGAGAAAATAGCCTGGAATGTCACTGAGTGGACAAAGCCCCGTTCCCATTGCTACAGTCAATCTACTTCTTTCTGGTTTTATTCCAGTTTTTTCCAATGAAAAACCACTTAAAATGGCATACAATAAGAGCAATCCTGACAGATTCCTGTATTGTCTAATGCGTAAAAGTACAGCGAGGTCAGAAATAGGTTTTGTGGGTTCCTTGTAATGGTGGGAGGAGGGAAACGGGGGCCTCCATTTATCCATCCTATAGGGATGTTACAAAGTCCTGTCCAACAGCTCCAGACAGGAAGCACGGGGGGCTGATGCAGCTAGATAGGGAATTTGTGCTGTACGACTCAGGGATCTCCTAGCCTTCCGAAAAGAACAATGGCAGGTGTGCAAGGTCAGTTTGTGTGATAAGAAGAGGCCTCTTGGCATTATACAACTATAAAGTCTTCGGCTCAATTCGGACAACACGTTAGTCAATTGACTAACTTTTAAACAACTTGCAAGTGAGTTGTTTAACTCGGTTGTTTAAATCTCCCGCTTAACCAACTGTGGGTTGTCTATGCGTTGTGTGGCTGAATTCGGACGACACGTTAAACTAACCAACTGACAGTTGTTTAATTAAACAACCGTTGCTTAACGTGTTGTCCTAATTGAGCCTTCCTCTTGTCTCATGTCCACATTGTCCTCCCCATTCCTTCTTGGGTGGCTGAGGTTTGTGACATTTCTTGAACATGTGATCCCCCCTGCAGCAGTTTGAAATGGTAGTCAAGAAAGAAGTTTGCCACTTCATCAACTGTTTGAGAGAACTAGGCCTGAGACTTGTTTTTTAGCTTCAGGAGCATGTTTCCTATTTTATAAGCTTTTCTCTTATTACAAGTACCTAAAACCATCCCTACCCCCCCACTATAATTAATAACAATAGTAGTTACAGTCAGAACTCATATATTGCGTTGAGTGTTCAAACCAAAGCACTACACATACATTATCTCAGTATTCCTTACAACTCCATAAGGAAAGCTAGTAGTAGTAGTATATTGCAAACAGAGCGATGAGGCTAATTTATGTTTCTAGTAACATTCCTATTTTAGAACTGGAAAATTGATACTGCTATAAAAGAATGATTTGTCAAAGGCTACCTAGAAGATTTCACAGCAGTAGTATGAGACTCTTCAGTCCCAGAGTCTAGGCTCCACAACATTGGTCTTCAATAGATCGTTTATGAGCCACAACTGACTCACCAACAACATATCATCATCATCATCATCATCATCACAGTGTGTGTGTGTGTGTGTGTGTGTGAGAGAGAGAGAGAGAGAGAGAGAGAGAGAGAGAGAGATGAAAAAGAAGAGAGAAATAGGACAGATAAGAAAATGACAGCAAAAGGGAAAAACACTATATAAAATTAGAAAATTAAAGAAGAGCCTTATGCTGCCTACTTCAAAAAGAACCTAGACCTGGAAAGACTGAAGGCTCTGCTTTCATATCTCCCCAGCATTTCCCTAAGCCTTCACTGTTGTCCATATTCTGCAAGAGGAAGTTACTTTTTGTTATAAACCAGATTAAACCACTGGTCCATGTAGCCCAGCACTACCATCTAGTCTGACTGGCAGTAGTTCTCCAGAGAGTCAGGCAGAAGACTTTCCCATCTCCTCGAACCTGAGCTGCATTCCAATTGGTTATTGCAGCCTGTTCATAGCTGTGAGGTCTACTCAATCTAAGGGCAAATTAAACGTGACATTATTAATTTATTGCATGATAGTTTTTTTAAAAAACAAAAAGCTGGCAATCAGGGGGGATCTGAGTCAGATTTGGGCTGTGGGAAGGGGAGCATTAACCCTTTGTCCCTGCCATTGTCTCAAAGGGAATTAGGGACCCCCACCCCCTATTTGCAATGGGAGAAAAGTTCTCATTCTGATCAGCACCACAGTGGGGACAAAAGATTAAAACATCCCTTCCATCATGCCATTGTATTGATCCACCCGCTCCTTCCCATGCTTGCTACTTATTTTAAAATAAACAATCATGCAAGAGCTAATGATGTGAATAATGTCACATCTAGTTTGGCCCTAAGATTAAAGGTGCTCCTAGTTGGACAGCTCCTACCACTATCAATGAAAAAGCATTGCACAGCTATTTCAGCTTTCCTTGACGGATTTTCTGTGGTAAAAGTAAAGATAGAAGAAGCAGTGGCAAAACACTAGAGGGTTACAAAAGGAAGGCATCATCTGGACTTCCTGTAAAATTATGTGATTGAGGCAGGGTGATTGCACAACAAAATCCTCATCTAAAAGCACACACAAACACTCCAACATCACACTACCGGTGACTGTATTGTTTTTCAAAGGCATTCCAGTTTAGATTTCTTGGGGGAGGCTTCTTTTGACCAGTTCCAGTTTTTAATTAATTATTTTTGTTGTCGTTGTTGTTTTTAGTAGGGTTTTTAAGTTACTTTGGGAGATTTTAATCATGACTATTTTATTATAACATTACAATATGTCACCTGGAGCACCTGGAAAGATGACTAATAAGATCCACTAAATTACCAAATAAGTTTTAAGTAACTTAATAGATAAACATAGGGAAAACACGATTGCCAGGGCAGAAGCTTCTCGACTTCCAGGCATGCCGGGGGGCCTCCTCATTTCAGATATTAAGCAATGTCTCCACCCCAGTCCCAAATCTTCTGCCAATAAAGAATACAACTATCATCCCCTTGTGTCACAGAGAGAAGGTCATTCAGCTCACACTGAAGCCCCAGCAACACAACCAGCTACTGTTTCCTGATACACACGCACAGAGCTCCAAAGAGAGGAAAGGCATCCAAGAAAAAGGGTCAGCTCTTCTCCACCCATTCACCTCCTCCCCCCTTCCCTACCACCCCGGCAGGCAGCAACGAAAGCAGGATTCGGTTTTCATTTGGCACGGAGGCGGTGGCAACCCATTGCTTAATGCTTTCCGACAACTGGCAGGGGAAATTCAAATGGGGCGGGGGATGAGGAGAGGGAATTGGATCCTACATCAGAGAGAGAAAGAGAGAGAGAGAGAGAGAGAGAGAGAGAGAGAGAGAGAGAGAGAATATATAAAGGCAAGGATTCCACAGGCAGCACATTTATTAATTAGGTCCTTTTGGGGAAACCAGAACATGTTTGAATCCATTAAAAAAACAAAACTAAATTCCAGGAGCCATTGCTTCTATCCCAGATTTTGCAAATAGGGAATCTCCCATGACTACGAATAGGGTTATCAATGTGGCCGGGAGACACAGCCCAGCATGTTCTTGTACCTTTAAACAGAAGGTTAATCTGCAAAAAAAAAAAAGGTCAGCAAGGGAACTTTTTCACGTCATGGAGATATGCATTATTGCACCGCTAAGCAGAAGGGTGGGTGTGAGTGGGTGTTTATAAAAGCTTGGAACCCTGTCATACAAAAGCTGATGATCAGAGAGAAATCTGCCATCTCCCACTGGCCAGAAAGGAAAGACTCTGAATGCTTGGATGGGCCAATAAGGCACCAAGAGATCCTACCTGCTCTCAGAACAGGGTTATGTCAACCTCTCGTCTGGATGGAATGAGCTCCATCACACCAGTGATTTATCACACTCTCGCCATGCCTGGTATGTGTTTTTGCAGCACAATATTCACATGACGTTCTCCCTGTCCTGTGCTCATCTTGCCTCTTCCCCTCTGTTTTCCATCTTATTTTGGAGCGGGGAAAGTCTGGTTTTCCCCCCTCTGTGCACAATAAAGCCACTCCTCCCTCCTGTGTATTGCTGTACTTGCACGATATCGGACCATCCCATTTTGGGGGGGCGGCGGCGTGTGTCGAAGCGCATTCTCACTGACAAAAGACGAGGAAAGGACAGTTCTCCGCTTAACTGCTCAACTGTAAAGGGGGAGGGAGAGAGGGCACCCAAACACCCTGTGGAGAAGGCGAGCGAGGCTGCTGCCATCTGTGCCCAGACTCGGTCCCATTCAACTCTATGGTTCTTACTCCTGAGTAGGCATGTCTAGGTTTCCTGACAAGAACAATGTCAGCTTCCCCTTGCCATGCCAACATTGACCACGGACTTCTCCAAAAACTAATTGTAATACTTTCTCTTCACTTATCTTGTTTAATATGATCTTAGCGGAAAGCATAGTGTGTTGTTTTGCCGTAATTGCGCAGTTTCAGGCTGCTGTACAATTTTATTTGAGCAGAAATAAACGTATATATAAAAATATAAAAAAAATTAACTGCAGGGGGAAGGAGAACATAGGGGGTGGGTTGGGAGATTTCGCCGGCACAGTAGTGATACAGGTGAAAAGATACATGAGCTGAAATAGTGCAACAATGCACAGACACAAAAGTGCTCAGCACTCGACTTGCTAAGGAAATGGAGGGGGAAACTGCGAATGCAAACCGGGGGGGGGGGGAGTAGGTGTGATGGAGCCCTGGGACTGCATTGAATATTGTCTAAGCCAATCTGGTATCAGGATTGTCCTTCACCCCCGGCTGTGATTAATGTGACTCAAGGCCTAACCCTGCATTAGCTAAAGTTCAGAATGCTGAGAGCACCCAATCCGATACCAATATTTCATTATCATTCCCACACAGCCTCGTCAAGATGGCTCTCTTAACTGGGTACAGGAAAGCAATTCACTATATGATGCAGCAGTGAACATGAATGGATTTGATGATAATAACTGAAGCATAATGTGTCCAGTCCCACAAGCTTTTGCTTCCCCTGCCCTATTTCTCAGATCTCCAATTAAAACTCTTGGGCTGTCCAAACTGAAACAGCTGTGACTAGACTGGACTTCGTAGGCAAGGATTCATTTAGAGCCAATGGTTTATAACACCCTTCCCCATATGTTTTAGACTACAACTCCCAACATCCTTATCATTGGCCAGGCTGGCTGGGATTGATGGGAGCTGAAGTCCAAAATATCTGGAGGGCACCAGGGTGGGAAAGGCTAGTGCAAAACACAAATGGGGTTTTCAAACTGGGGCCTCCAGCAGCTTACCTTCTGTACCACCAACACTCTGGTACCTCAGACAGACAGACAGACTAGGCTCTGTGATTAAGGATATCCTCTAGATTACAGTACTGAACCCGAGTACTGTCAACTGACACCACAAGCCAATGGAGATACACCAGGCCTTATAAAATCTTTCCAGTCGAGCCAGTTCCTCAGTCTAAACAACTTGTTGGACTGTGCAATAACACAGGCTCTCCTGCTTTGCCTCACCTCAGAGATGTTGGTTCCCATTTGCCCAATCTGGTATTTGATTTCCGGTCCACTCATGACGATGTCTCCTGCCTCTGACCCAATATGACCATCATCTACTTGTATCAGCTTCAGACCCTACTGCAGCTTGACACTATGCCAGCCTCCAGCCCTGACACACAGGACATGGAGCAGCTGATAGCTGAAACACCAAAGGACAGAGGCTCTCATCACGGATGACTATATGGCAAGGAGCCTACACACCCTTCACACACCCTTCACACCTTACACACCCTTCTAACGGCTGCATCCAGCTGCCAGCACAGCAATATTTAGACAGAGTAAAAGAAGGATAGCAGGCCACAATGGAATAAGACAATCAAAAAGTGATTATTGAGTGGGGAGCACAACAAAGGATCTGAAGATTGTACTGACTGAAAAATCCATACCAAGAGCCCATTTGTTTTCAGTGCAAACTGCAGACACATTTTCTATTTTTCAATAGGGCTAGAAACCTGACTTTTAAAGATAAACACAGAAATTTATATACAGGGCCATCTGCATATGTGGCAGTTTACAGAATAATAAAAGAAGCTTTGTAAATGCATGCCTGGAACACAGTGTGTGGGGAGCTGGTAGGAAAAGGGTTAAACACCTCACCCTGCTGTAGCGATATGAAGGCCTGGAAAAAAACAGGAAAGATTCAGGGAAGAAATTGTTTTTTTCTGTTTTTTCCCGAAGCCTTTTTGGTTCCCCCCCCCCCCCCCGAAAAATTGAAGAAAATGAAGAAAAAATGGATTATGGAATGTTTTATTTTAGCAATGGTGAATAAATGTTTAAGACAAGGTATTCATATATTTACTTCTCCAAATGATTTCTAAAAACTATGTACTGTATCACATTATTACAATTTCTGTGCACCGAGGACAAGCAAGTCCTAGGTTGCAAACTGAGACTATAACTCTCAAATGCAAGAGCAAGATGCATTTCTGCCTCTAGGGGGCACTGCCATTGAAGCAGAGATTGAAACTGATAGTGATAGCTATAGCTCAGAAAATGAGTCTGATTAAATTTCATGCATTTTCATTGAGACTTGGTCCCCCCCCCCTTTTTCTCAGTTCTTTTTATGGGAATGGGTGCTTTATGTCTGCTCGACACTGTGGAGGACTAGCAGAGACATAAATAAATAACGTTGATGGTTTCTTCTGCTTTTTTTAAATTGTTTTTTGCCTGCTCCTCATAAGCTGGCAAAACCAAAGAGGTTCCTTACAGTTCAGGTTTCCTTACAGTTCAGGAGCTTGTAGCTCCATTTGTTAACAAAAAAATTAAAAAATTAAAAATTAAAAATACCAAATGTAATAATTTTATCTCAAACCAACTTGTACATAATTACATTTTATGTTCCTAAAGTAACAAAGTGACTTCCAATCTGTAAAATATGCTAATATTGCATTTTTTTATTTTTCCAAAAAAAATCATTTTTTCTGGGGAAAAACTTTTTTTTTTCATGATTTCAACATCTCCAGAAATTTTACATCTCTACCCTGCTGTTCCAGGGACACTTCCTAGGACTACCAATCAAAAAACATTATGCAGCCATTTTGTCTTCTCTTCCTCAAAGGATTTTCTCTGATAAGGACAAAAAGCCAAGAGTGGTGGGGAAACATGGGAAAGTTACAATTTGAAGATGTTGTCATCTGTCATAGAATCCCATGAACGAGACGGGACAATTGCAAGATAAAAGTCACATCTGGAAGCACCTGATTAAAAATGGCAGCCTCTCAAGATTGTTTTTCTTTTTTTAAAACTCATGTCTTCATTACATGTATGTGTGTAACATGTAGTTTAGCCCTCAAGTCATTCTGCTCCATTGAATCCCTACATTGACTGCATCTCACTTCTATCAACTTCAAGATCTAGTCTTCATTTTAAAGTATCCAAGCATTTAAACTTTTAGGCACCAGGCTGAATAAATATTTCAAAGTCTTAGCTACCAGCAACACCTTTCTTGGTGCCTGGGAACTAAACACTTTGATTTTTGCTGCTCTCCCTCCAGCTGTTGCAGCTTTGGAAAATGTGCTGGGAGCCAATATTCCCATGTTCTTCCCAAGTCCTGCAAGGTTAGAGACAGAATGGCCCAAAACACAAGTACTGGAGTTGCAAACCCATAGAATTGTAGTTTGGGAAATAATTAAGGGCTGGTTCATATCTGCTAACAGTCCCAACACCATTGCCTTGGGAGAACACAGGGACAGGGGAACATCTTCATGGGGCTACAGGGACAAGTCACTCATCTTCATGGGAAGTGGGATGAAGTATGCCGGACTTGACCTCGTTACCATATGCTGACCCATACAAGGCACACTGTCTGGGGACATCCTTATCTCAAAACGCAGGCCTCTCCTTCCCTTCATGCCTCACCAACCATCCTAATAGGCTCCTGCAAGTTTTTTTTTTTTTTTAAGCACTTACGATGGAAAATATTTTAAACAACTTTTCCAAATTCAGAGGGGTAGGTCATCTCCTTGCACAATAGTTGTAATGTTTACGCAGTATTTATTTATTTATTTATTTATTTATGTAGCACCATCAATGTACATGGTTGGGTGAGATGTGTGCAAAACTTCGCTGGCTGGAGGAGACGTAAACAGAAGCACAACTCTGCCCCAGGTTGCACTCACAAGAAAATGTTGTTTGGGGAAGATGTATCAGTGGCTGCTGCAATTAGAATGCTCACTGTGGCACCATTTCGAGCGATAGCACCGTTTTGAGCTGCTGAAATTGCTCAAAAGTTGCAGCAGCTGCATACACTGCCTCCATGAGGACACATGGGTTCACCCAGATGGAACCTGTGTCCAGCCCTGTTACAAGATAAAAGTGAAAAGCAGCTTCAACTGGCCAGCAAATCAAGAGAACCTCTATGGTCCAACAGACAGAGCTGGACTGGCACCTGAAACCCGTTTAGCAATCCCATTATAATGGTGCAGCCTCAGGAAACTCACAATCTCTCAGCATCCTAAAATGGATAGGCTGCTTCCACATTAGGCACTTATAAAGATGTGAAGGCCCAGAAAAAAATGAAAAAAATTCAGGGGGGAAACGTTCCCCCCCCCCCGGTTTTTTCCAAAGCCTGTTTTGGTTTTTTTCTGAAAAATTAAAAAGAAAAAACAGATTATGGAATGTTTTATTTCAGCGTGATGCATAAAATGTTTAAGATAAGGTGTTTATATATTTACTTCTCCAAAAGATTTCTAAAAACTATGTACAGTATCAGATTATTACAATTTCTGTGCACCAAGGACAAGGAAGTCCTAGGTTGCAAAATACAGCTCCCAAATCCAAGAGCAAGATGCATTTCTGCCTCTAGGGGGCACTGCCATTGAAGCAGAGACTGAAACTGATAGTGACAGCTATAGCTCAGAAAATGAGTCTGATTAAATTTCATGCATATTCATTGAATCTTGGTCCCCCTTTTTTCTCACTTCTTTTTATGGGAATAGGTGCTTTATGTCTGCTTGGCACTGTGGAGGACTAGCAGAGACATAAATAATTTTCCTAGTTACTTATGTTAATGGTTTCTTCAGTTTGTTTTTTTAATTATTTTTTGCCTGCTCCTCATAAACTGGCAAAACCAAAGAAGTTCCTTACAGTTCAGGAGTTTGAAGCTCCGTTTGTGTTTTTTTTTTTTAAAAAGGCAAAAAATTTAAAAAGTAAATTCAATTTCTAATAATTGCTTGAATGCACTATACTTTTAATATACCAAATGTGATAATTTTATGCCAAACCAACTTGTACATAACTATACTTTATGTTCCTAAAGTAACAAAGTGACTTTCAGTCCGTACAAAGTGCTAATATTGCATTGTTTTCAATTTTTCTGAAAAATTTCATTTTTTTCCATGGCTTCAAAACTTCTGGAATTTTTACATCTCTACTGTAGAATACCCTTACTTTGTTCTCTCATATGTTATGGAGTATCTACATGGCATCAAATTGTTGTTTTCCCCTTGGATCTTTTATCTCCTTTGAGAGTTCAGAAAATCCATTCTTTCCATACACAAAATGTTGGAACCTCCAACACAGTGCAATCTCCACAGGTGTATATCTCCTCAGCCCTATTCTGTCATTTTGAAGAGGCTTGGTTCTGACTTGTGCAGCAACTTTGAAATAACCTCACAATCACTTTTCTGGTCACTGCCATTTTAACTCGCTCTCTCTTTTTCTTTTTTTAACTTTGCATCTTTTCTTTCTTTCTTTCTTTCTTTCTTTCTCACTCTCTCATACACACACACACACACACACACACACACACACACAGATACCTATTGAAAATTATTATATTTGTGAAATACCACTTATATGAAAAAGCATTTTAACAAAAAAAATGTAAACGTTGAGATTTTTTTTTAAAAAAAGCTTCCATTTTCAGAAGGCACTATTTTATCACTGTGCTTAATTTTTTTTCTTATTCAGCACATATACCACCCATTTTTCTTCCAACCATGGAACACAAGGTAGGGTACATAGAATTCCCAGGCAGTCACTTCTACTTTTTGAGATAATTGAAGCAATGGTGCAAATGCACTAAAATTTTAAAAGTGCTTTAGCACGTATTTTAAAACGAATTCAAAAACTGATTGAAAAATGTGATATTCTGGTGAATTGTCCCGTCCCCATCCACAAAGTTATGTCGATAGTGTCGTTGCAACACACCAGGATATACATGAGGGTAAAAATCACTATCCCCCCACTGCAAAGTGCAGAAAGTTAATTGCAATGTTGTATCCAGCTTATGGTGAAAGAGCAACAACTCGGTAGTTCTAGGAACCACCAGTTTGGAAGCAGACCGCCACAGCAGTGCAGTTAGATAATAAATCATTTGCAGTAACTGTTGATCTTGGAGTATCTCCACTCCTCCTTTAACCATGTCCATTCAGTTTCACCCCTTTCTTTAAAGTAAGGCTGGGCAGAAGGTAGATCAGGATCTACTGGTGGATCTCCAGGTGATTTGCAATAGATCAGCAAGGATTTCTGACTCCCAATTATATAACCACCACCACC
Organism: Anniella stebbinsi; assembly: GCA_029215795.1. Classification (NCBI taxonomy): domain Eukaryota; kingdom Metazoa; phylum Chordata; class Lepidosauria; order Squamata; family Anniellidae; genus Anniella; species Anniella stebbinsi. The sequence continues at coordinate 47,637,480 of JARDYH010000008.1, forward strand.
ACAAAATGACGCTCCCACCCTAAATTATATGCTGAAATAAAAAAAGGCTTGGAGAGGGGAAATCAGGAGCGGATTTTTGTGTGGAAGGACTGTGAACTCCATTCAGTTTTGGCACTCAAGACAAATTCCTGGGCTCTGAATTCTTTAATGCTAAGTGTACGTCTTTTGCACCAGGCTCTGGTCAGTGGATGTCAGGGTTCTAATAAAAAATAAAGTAGATGCCGCAAGACTGAAACCTGCCCACCCCTTTAAAGAAAGATACACGGGGCCTGTTCAGACAACATGCTAAGCAATGGTTAGGCCACTAAACCATTTGCAGCAAATGGTTATTGAGAGTGTTTAAACCGTGCCTATGAAGCCACCATGGTTAGGAATGGTTCACACAACACACTAAGCCATAATAGTTTGGTCCAAATGCTTGACGTCTGCGGGTTAGTGTGTCGTCTGAACAGGGTCAGAAAGTAGTATTATATAACAATTGAGACCTGCAACAAAATATTGCAGCGTACAGTCCAGGATGTCAGCCAGCCATGCCTTCTTTCAGGTTACTCTATTCTATTCCCGCCGCTGCCGCCACTCGCTCCAGTTTTCTGTCTTTTCAAAAAGTCAGCACTCAGTCCTCATTGGGCTGTTTTGTGATTCCCTTACCATATGGTTTTCCCTCCAAAGGATTTTGTACTTTTGCAAAACCTGGGGCTCCCCCAAGCATGCTGATGCCTCCTCTTGTGTGTGGACAGTAATCCTTTTCGCTACATAAGGATCAGCACTTGGAGAGTGAGTTTGCTATTAGTATATAGCAGCCTTTCCCAACCGAATGCCTTCCAGATGTGTTGGATGAAATTTCCCATAACCAACAGCTTTTGTGAATGGTAGTTGCTGCTATTTAAGATAGAAAAGTGTCTCTGAGCATGCACAGAGTGCTTTCCCAGTCATTTCTAAGTAATATCAGCCAACAGATTTAGAGTTAAGAAAGCTTCCTTCTTTCTAAAGCAAGTGGCAGAGGTTCCAGTGCAGGTCTCTTTTCAGCAGTTCAGCACTCCCCTTGCATCTCAACAACTTTCTGAGAACACAGCCTGTCTTCCACCACCACTGCAAACATTTCCAACCTACTAGCAGTACTCCCATACCAACACTAGACCTTAATTATAGTTTTCTCTACCTGACTTTACTCCCTTTTCTACACAGTGACTGGGTTTGGACGACACAATAACCTATGATGGGTTAAATATGCCACAGTGGTTTATTTAACTCATTGTAGGTTATCATCAGTCAGGTATTTTTAAATCCACAATGACTTATTTGTCAAAACAAGCCACTTGATAACCCACAGTCTGCAGTAGGAGTTATTTAAACCATCATGAGTTATTGTGTTGTCTGGCGGTCACTGTGGTATATTTTGGTCACCTACAAAGTTGTGAGGCAAGAGAAGTTCAGATCGCTGCCGCTCTGCCCCAGACTATTTCAGCGGTGTCTATGAGGGGAAATGTGCAGTTTGGAACACCTTAAATCATCTATGTCTGCAATGTCTATTGGGGAAATGTGCAATTGTTCTTTAGCGGTATTGATAATATTTTAAGGCATCTCTGCTAGCAATGTCTATGGGGGGAGATGCGCAATGCCTATTAACGAATGAGCGAAAAGGTGTTAGAACACTTTAGTGAGTGAGCAAAAGAGCGCTACAGTGCTCCAAAGCATGCTATTACCAGTGGGGGAAACACAAGGAATGGGTGAAAAGGGGTTGCAGGGTTTTGAGGGTATGTTGAGTGCCTCCCTAGAGAGGCATCAGTGTGTGAGATTTTGTCTTGATGCACCCAGGTTTTTTGCTTCTTTGTATGTAATCGGCCTCCTGACTAGAGGAGGCCGTGTAATGAAGTTTTGTCCTGATTCTGCAAACTTCCAACTATTTATTTGCACCACTCCTCTTTTTGGTGCACCTTGGGTTTTAGATTTTGTGTGTAATCATGCAGGGTTTTGAAGGTGCATCGGGTGCCTCCCAACTAGGGGAGGCTGTGTATGAAGTTTTGTACTGATCCTGCAAACTTCCAGCACCTTAGAGCCATCACCCTCTAGTTGGGGAGAAGCTGGAAGTGCTGAATTAAGCCCCTGTACTTTACCCCACGCTTCTCCCCTCTCATTGGGATATTGTGGGAGGTTAAAATAGGCTGTTGTGATGTTGTCAATGGGTGAAACAGCGCCCCTGCTCAGATGGCAGGACTGCAGCAGGACAGGGGGTGGGGGATGACAGATTACGCGCAGTAGTTTAATAAGATACACACAGTAGTTTCTTTGGCCAATCGTGTGGGAGATAACAACAGCTTATGTTCAAAATAAGCTACTGTGCATAGCTTATTAAGCCATCATGGCTTAAAGTGACATCCAAACCTGATCAGTGCCATTACTGGAAAGATGAAGAAAAAGAACAGAATTTTGCAATTTACTTTCAATGATCATTTCCCACCACCACCGTTACTGCAGACCACCCACTCATTGGTCCATTCAGATGCAAACCCCAGATGTCACAAGAAGAGAATAGAGGCACTACCAAAGAGCTACCTATAAAGGAAAACTCCAGATGGATTCAAGGAGGTAAAACAAACCACAGAGAAAAGAACAGATAAAATTCCAGATAGTCCAACTTGGATGAAGATGACCACTCAAGGGGAAGTAGTGATCAGTATTAATCCCCAGCATGGACACAACTTACATACTGCAGTTCTCCCCACCCTCCTCCCACAGACAGATTTCCCCTGGTGCTTCCAAATAAGCCTTTTATAATCCAATTGTCCTTGCTTCAATCATGGAATTTAAGGGGATCCCAGATGTCATCATCTGCCACTTGTAACCCTCCCGCATTTTCCCACTGCTTCTTCAGTCTTTTTTATTTCCACAAAAAAATCTGTTGAGGAGCAAAAGCCAAAATAACCGCACAATGTCTTTTGATTGGTGCCGCTAGAAGCCATCCATCTAGAAGCAGCTCCAGTAGATTTAGGAACGGCAATGTGCCTGTCAGAGACAAATTTTCACAGTACTGGTACATCAGCAAGGCCTGAGGCTCACTGTCACTGTAACACAAAGGAAAACTCCTGTGGCTTCTAGGAGGCAGGTCCTCAAAGTCAAATGAGCAAGGAAGTGTGGGTAGTTCTGAGAATATTCAGCCAACAACTCGCCCACCCCTTCCCCTTGTGCATTCTTACGGGCAACGTCACATTTTGTCTCTTTCTAGGACGGTGTTTGGGTGGATCTTTAAGATCTAAATCAGAGACGGCCTCAGAGGCAAGCCCAGACCAAGATTTCCTCTCTCTCCCTGCCCCTTCAAATGACGTCTCACACCAGTGAAGCCGTTTTCTCCCTCACTTGACTTGAATCAACCATTTATATCAAAACACCAGTGCAAGAGACTCCCCACGTGTGTTTCAGCTGACATCTCCCCGCCCACACGCCATGCTCACACATCAACTCCAACAGCTCATGCCAGCCGTGGTGAACTCTGCCCCACTTCCACACACAAACACACACACACACACAGGTCTCCCTTCTGAAACACACAAGATTTGAAGGAAAGTGGTGGCCCTAGGCCTCACAGAGCCAGCTTCGGCAGCCTGTACTATACTGGATGTGAACTGCTGGAATAAGTGCTAGGCCAGAGCAACAGGGAGGGGCAGATTGCTTGGTTTGCATCTGATCAACAAATTCTCCCCAGACCAGCTCTTCAGTGGCTCCCTTCCAGCACAGTCTGCCCTTCCTTGATGCCTTGCAGGGATCACAGCCACTTTCCAGAAGCAGTGGCTAATGGGTGTATAGCATTCAGCTGCTGACACCTACCAGAAGCAGACAGAAAGTGAAACAGGGGAGCAGGGAAACTGCGACACAGCAAACCGGGAAGCAGTAGGCTAATCCGAGCTGAGACCAGAAACCGTAGAATTTAACTAAATCAAAGCTCAGAGGTTTACAAATGTGAACTTTGGGTGAGCTGATTAAGAGTAAGCTGTTCACATGAATCAGATCTCCGTTCTGCCATGAAGCTGCTATATTTGTCTTCGGAGAGCCACTATCTCTCAGCGAAGACCCCCTTCCCCCATCTGCTATATAACAACAACGATACCAACCTACTTCACAGCATTGTTGTAAGGCTTTACTAACATGAGTGACAGACTTAGAATTTAGCACTTTACATCTACTGTTGAACTACCTTCCCGACCATCAGTCACACTGTCTGGGGCAGATAGGAGTTGGAATGAAACCCCATCTGGAGGGTCACAGGTTCCCCATCCCTGCTTTATGTCATTCATAATATTGTTATTAGGGCCCATTCCACCAACATTAATGCTAGAAACAAAAATTCCATCTCCTTGTTCTTAAACAAGATTTCCACACTTTCAATACCAGCACTCAGCCTGGTACACAAAAGAACGAGGCAAAGAATGTCTCTGAACATATGCAGAGTGTATTTCCTTTGCTACAACTGAGCTATGTATTTTATTATGTTGTGTTTTTTTTTAAAAAAATGTATTTTCTATCCCACTTCTCAGCAAACAAAAACCTTCAGGAGTGGCTTACGTATATTCAATAAAATAAGAGAGTCCTGGCCTGCAGTTTTGCAATCTAAAACTTTTTTTTAATCTTTATCATGTATTTTTATTCTGATTATAATGTTGCACATTGTTGTGGTTTTTTTATGTTCAGCAGTATATACGTTTGTAAAAATAAATACTGAATCACCACTTCTGTGGTTAGGGAGAGCAGAGCCCCCGCACCTCTCGTTTTAGAAGTTAATCACTTCTCCCTGTTCTAGGTATCACATCTCCTCAACAAAACACAGTAATTACACATGTACACACACAAAATACAAAATCCAGGGGGGGGGGGAAATCCAAAATTCACAGTTGGACAATATCTCTATTAGGACCGACCAAAATACCACAAAAAATCATGGAAGCTTTTAAGCTCTGCAAAACTCTTTATCAAGCTTAGGTGATACAAAAAGCAGGGGATAGGGAGAAATAGAAATATCTAAACATTAGGCCAGATGTTGTGGCCATGAGATCTGCAGTTTATAAAAACACACAACTCATAATTCCTATACTCAGGGGTTTTATGAATGCCCTTGGAGCATTACAAAAACAAAACATAATTTCCCAGTTCCCAAGAATATCTTTCTGGGTATCACAGGACACTGTAGGAAATTGGTTTTATTAGTGGGCATTTACTCTTGTTCAGAGCTTGTAAGGTAGGTGGCTGGATTCTGCCCATTCCTGGGATCAAAGACTCCTCAACCTTGGGGAGAATCTGCCATGACTGGGTCTCTTGCTTGGAAAAGCACTTGACCTTGATTTCAGGTACTGGAAGATGGTGCTACTGTCAATGGTTGCCTCCCCAAGCGGCCTCCTACTACAGTGCTGAAACTCGGGCAGCTCTACTGTGTAAAAGGTCACTCAGTGTTTCTGTCGCTGCAGAGAGGCAGTGTGGTGCAAGGGAGAGACATGCAGGAGTGAGGATCAAACCCTGCTTGACCATGAAACTCATCAGGCGATCTAGAGCAAGTCACTGGCTCAGTTCGGACGACATGATAGTCAATGGTGGGTTGATTAACCCTAACCCTCACACTAACCCTAGGGGGAACTCCCCACAAAACATGGTAATAAATAATCAACTGTGGTGTGGATGAGGATCAGCGCTGAGTTGACTATGGCAGCATTCGGATGACACAATAGTCAAAACAACTGACGATTGTTTCCCCCACACCAGTTGTTTATTGTGTCGTCCGAATTGAGCCACTGTCTCCTCACAGGGCTACCTCCCCTTTGCTTATGTGGCTATGCCAACTGTATGCATAAATGCCACCTGTAAGCAAGTGTTCGACCTGAATATATACACGTACAGTATAATTCCACAAGACATGTGCAAATATCATACTTCTACAAGCATGTGGGGAACTTGTGCACACACTGCACAACTATCCCTGGAGAACCAAGTGCTGTGACATGTATGTGTACATACACTTGCACCTTACCCATCAACATGTACACACATCTAAAAGGAGAATACTCAAGATCTTACACATAAAGGCCCCACATTAAGCCTGGGGTTTAAGGAGCACATGCAACCATGTTAATGTAAATATATTTACTAAGAAAAATAATCCAGCAACCTATGGCAGTAATTAGAGACTGGCTTGGGACATCTTAGAACAAGCAGAAAAATAAAGCATAGAAAATTAACCCTAGAAGTGTATGCTTCAGCAGAAAAGATGGGGGGGGTGCAGTAAGCAAACTTGACATATCCTGCAGTCCGCTCTGCTTGCTGAAATTATGTCTAGAGCGCCTGAGGCTGCGGCCACAGTCAATATGGAATGGAGAGTCAATAAAGGTCTCAGAGGAAGGCATCCCCCAGGTCATCGCAGCCAAAGGTCAAACTGGGTAAGATGCAGAGGGCAGTGTGGCATTCACTGTGTGGGAGCCATAGCACAGAGCATCAGCTAACGGTGCTGATGCTGCCACCAAGTTCAAATGTATTGCAGCTCAGCAAGTCAAGACAGACCAAATGTAGGCACCCATCTGGGGCACAAGCAATAATGCATACAGGTAGGGAAACCTGTTTGGTTGTTGTTATGAAGCTACCAGGAAAAGCTCGGCCACCTGCGTATTGCACATGTGCTTCACAATGCTGCCTACAGATTAAAGATTCCAGAGGTGCAAGCGTGGGGGTTAAATGAGATCTGCTAAAACTCTGCCCAGGCCACAGCAGAGCAAAGCACTCACTCACGTTCCAAGGCTATCAGCTTTCCCCCATCATCAAAAAAGCAAAAACATCACTTCTCCACCAAGGCAAGCATCCTTTGCATCATGCAAGTCATATTCAACACAAAACACTCTATCTACAACTATAGGTCACCAGAATTGGTATTTCAATGCTAGGGACAGCATCTCTGATCCTGGGTAGAGTGTTTCTCCTTCACCACTGAGTATCCACAACTCACTTCCATGCATCTGGAACTAGGATGGAAAGGCTCCAACGCAGAAGACCACAGTAGTTCTCATTAGTCATTTAAGAATCCTTTAAAAGATGTGCAATCTTTCCTTTTCTTAAGCACACTGTTGCCAAGTCACAGTTACTTCAGAGTGAGGCAATTTTCCCATAGTAGATGGGTTTGAGTTCTACAGAAGGTGATGTTTAGTTAACATGAGGGGTAGGAAAAGGCCAAGGATACGTGTCGCACACAAGAGTTCAAATCTAACTAAGGTGAAAGATCCTTTAAACTTCTCTTACAAAGAGAGAAGAGAGAGACATTAAAAAAATTTGAACATTTATTCTAGTTAGTGTCAAGTTTTATTTTCGCATTACAGAAGCAGGTAATGGGGTTTGAGGGGACTTTCAACATGATGGATTAAAATGCCTAAGGCTGCCCTAGCTCTTTGCAGTGTTGACAAACTCTGCTCTTGCAACAGAAGAAAGAATTTCTGGGTTTGATTCCTAGCTTTGACCTCTGACTTTGAACAAGTCATATTCTTGGCCTGCGCTAACCCCTCCACTTGCTTACAGACACTCACTGCAAGCTGCTTTAGGGTAGGCAAGATTGCAGTTGCTCTCTGGCCCACGACTTTTGGCCTTTTAAGCGCAACCAGCATTCACCCAACACTTGTAATTTCCTTCAAAGCCTCCTAGGTATAGATTTTTAAAAAAATCCCCACTGGTGGTAAAGGGTGACCTCGCTACTACCTCCTTCCCATCCCCCACCTCCATATACAGAGCAAAAGTCAGCAGCTCCCTTTCTAGAGAGAGGTAAAGTGACAATTAATATTGCATGGTGATAGAGATGAGGGAAGCAGTAAAAAATTGGCAAAGGGAGATCTGCTCGTGGTGTCAAGATAGGAGCCACAGGCTGATGAAAGAAGGGTGTGGGTGGGAGGGAGGGAGGGGGGAACAGATGAGGCACACACCAAGAAGGAGAACTATTTGGAGTAGATCCATGCAGGAATAAAAGGCACTATGAATGGTCTCTGGCCCTGCTGATTTCATCACCCAACCAAGACAGGTTCCCCTCAAATATATTGGCTCCAACCTGCCACACTCCTGGTTAAGGACACTCCCCTCCAAAAACAAGATCTGTGCTACCTGTATTCAAGGGAAGAGGGATGAAAGACACCTGGTTTGACCCCATTACCTTTTGCTGACCCACACAAGACATACTCTCTGGGGACATCCTTATGTCAAAGGGCACACCTCTCCGTCCTTTCCTGCGTCTGCACCCCCCCCATCTCAACAGACACTAGCAAGGAAAAGGGTTTCTCCCCCCCCCCCAAAAGGGTGGGAAAAACTTTCACTGCAAAAAATTAAATAAATACAAACAACGTTTGTATGTTTGCACTTCCTTGCAGGGCAGCAATGCCAGCTTTTGCACAGTTTCCCTCCTCAGGCCAGATGCATGTAAAAACTTGCATGCTGGCTGGGTTGTTGTGGATGTCTAAACTGGAGCACAAATCAGACCCACATACAACATCTCCAAGTACCCCCCTATATTTTCATCCTTAAATAAAACATCTAAAAGGGAGCTGAGGTCTAGAAGCATTTACAAACATCTCAAGGCTTTTGAATTTTAAACACCAGTATGCATTAGCAGCTAGGATTAAACCCCCACCCTAGCCATGTCCCATCATAGACAGCTGTCAGTGTGACAGCAGAAATCCCAGCGTCGCCCCTCAGAGCCCCCCTTCCTTCAAGGACAGGATCCCTGCTGCATGAGTCCCTTTCCAACCCGAAGTACCCCCTTCCTCCCCCCTTCTCTGATCAAGCCAAGAGGGGGAACCCATCACTCACCCCCCAGACCCTCCCCTCCCATTTGGAAAAAAAACACACGAAACATGTAAAGTTAAATCCAGCTCAACCGGAAAATGGGCCCTACTGCCAACGTAAAATGAATACTTCGCAGTCCCCCCTACAGCCCCCCCCAACTTGTGATCCGCCAGCCACATGCCAAACGTCCTTATTTTTTAAGAAAATATTTACCCATATTTCCCCCCCCCCCGTTTAAACACCAATAGAAAAACACCCTCCCCTTTCCAAACTCCTCCACCCTAAAACGAATGTCAAAACTAGTTTCCTAGTGGTGGCCTTTTGCAACCCATTTTTAAGAGTTAAAAATAACAAGAAAAATTAAATAAGAAAAACATTGCCCCACTCGGGATTAGAACCAGAGGCACAAATAGTGACAAGTATTGGATTCATGCAAGGGAGGAGGGAAAGGGGGGAAATTAATCCAACCCAAATAGCCTTCTTGTCTCCTTGGCAGTTGCAATAAGTATAATTTTAATTTCTGAGGTAAATTACATAGAAAATTGCTTTTGAGAGAATCACTCCGATTTCAACCCTTTATTTTTGTACGAAATTATTGCAAACCCCTACTTGGCACCAATCTCTTGATGAGCGCAGTAAACAAACCAGCAAAAAAATTTTTTAAAAGGGAAGTGTGTCTACAACTATAGAGCTCTCTCTCTCTCTCGCCCCCTTATTTTGCCCCTCCTTAAAGCACTCTTCCTCTCCATTGCTGGAGTGAGGCAGAATATATAGATATATATAGGTTAATGCCAAACGGGGGAGGGGGGGGAGAAGAGTAAGTGATGAGATTAAACGAGAAAGAAGGGAGAGAAGAGATTGCACTCCGCAAGATTTCAAAGGCTAAAAATCCCTACATGGAAAAGCGGGGGGGGGGGTGTTCAATCTTTTCCCACCACCCCTGCCCAATCTCCTTTAGATTTGCAACGTTGGCAGTGACAGGAACAGCTGCGATGGGACGGGGAACGCAGGGTGGAGACAGCTGGATGAGGGTGGGGGGCAGAGAAGGGAAGACATATTGGGGTTCAGGAGCGCAAATGAAGGAAACCTTCCCAAAAGGAACATTGGAGATGCGTAATCCACTCTTCTCCGACAACCCTGTAACCTACCTTTGATTGCTTCTTCTTCTCCTTCTTCTTCTCCTCCTCCTCGTCTTCTTCTCTCCCCCCGCCCCCCCTTCTTTGCAAGCAGGAAGCTGGCGTCGTGCCCCCCTCCCCTTCCCCTCGCTTTGCAAGCTGGAGTTTCCCCGCGCGCTTCTTCGGTGCAGCCCCAGGGGAGGGGATCGGTTCTGCGCTTGGAGCGCCTTGGGGAAGACGGGGAGGAGAAGGCGGCGAAGGGGGGTTTGTAAGATCCTGGCTTGGGCAGCAGCAGCGCTAGCCTGGTGTGTTTGTGTCACTAGAGCTGGGGAAATGGACTCGAGAGCCGAAGGAAAGGAGGCCGGCCTGGCTCCTCCTCCTCCTCCTCCTCCTCCCCACAGCCGCCGCCGCTGCCGCTGCCGCCTTGGCTAACGCCTGCACCCTGCAGGCCGAGAACGCACTGTGCCAGAACGCACGGACCGCGCACAGAGCTGTTACCCCGCGCAAAGGAAAGAAGGGAGCAGAATCTCTAAAGGGGGAGTTGGGTTGGATCGGATCCCAAGCAAAACTCCTCTGGGCGCCAAATCTCAGTTGTCTCCAGCTTGTGCATACTTTCTTTCCGAAGTCTCCACCTTGTTGTCCCGCGCTGCAGTGCGATGCGCAAAAGTCACGCCGACTCTGGCCAAGCTGAGCAGCAAACTGCCACCGGATTCGTGTAGCTGAATACTATGCATATTTGCCCGTAAGTTATGTTAAAAGGGGCTTTTTTTCCAAGTAAAGATGCATATCATTTTAGTCTCATCCCAGTAATGTTTATTCGGAGATAATTCCCATTGAGTTTCTCAAGTAAGCGTTCATAGATCACTGCGTTTTCCTAGAAGCAGTTGTTAGGGCCAGCTTTTTTTCTCCAATGAGAAAATTCCTATGCCTCGAACAGCTGTGCAACAGGCAGGAATCCAACAGGCGAAGCCTTTCCAACAATCGTTGGCTGGCTGCATGCTACATTTCTGCCTGTTGTGTAGTTGTAAAAGACACAGAAGCCTTATTGGAAAATAAGCAAAACAAAACAAAATAGTTGCTGCTTCAAGTCTTGGGAAGACCCCCTACCCCCTTGTCTCAGGATATGATCTGAAAGCACATGTAGCAATCTTGCTAGAGCTAGGCCAGTCTGGAAGATCACCTGGCTAGCGTGTGTATATTTTCCTTGAGTTCCATGGAAGAAATGCAGGATAGAAGTGAAATAATAAAGGGACTAGATCTTTTCCTATATGTCCCTCTCTACAACTCCCAGCTGGCTCAGAGCAGTTGTCATCTTCATTCTTTCTTCATACGATCTAGGATTGTTCATACGCTCTTGGCATTCATCAGAATGAGTTCTGGGCCAGAGTTGTGGCTCAGAATTAAGCCCTGTAAGCCACCAATGTTCAGGAAGTAGAATTCAAGAATAAAGAATTTGGAGAGGGTTTTCTTTGGTATTTTCTTACACATGACACTAATGCTGTGAAAGCCTACTTACCTGGAAGCAAGCCTCCTCGGGATCAAAGGGAGTTACACCCAAGTAAACATGTGGCTGAAAAAGTGCTTTTTGCATTTTCCAGTGTCTCTAGTATGAAGGTAAAACCTACAATTGGCTTTCTCTCCTTCATCAGACAGATATGTTTATACAACACTGAAGTAGCTGAAGAGAGGCATAAAAGGCACTTTTAGGCAGCAATCCTACCCAATTCAACACTTACTTGGGAGTATGTCCCCTTGAACTCAAAGGGATTTACTGCTCTATTTTTAAATATAATTTATATTGGTTTGTAAATTGTAGTACAAAAACATTAACAATCCACAAAAAATAAAAAGGAAATAACAACCAACCTTGTTTCCACCCATCTTGCCACATGGTTGCTAAGAACAACTGCACCACCACATACCTGATTTTAATATAGTGTGCAAAACTGCAGCAAGCTAAATCAGCAAATCCAGAAAGCAGCAATATGAGGCATTTATTAGAAATAATAAATACTATTTATATTCTTCAATATGGGACTATGCAAAATTTAATTTCAGATGCTGTGGCTATGGAGACGTGCTGGGTTTGTTTTTGTACAGTTGGAGGCTATGTCAAAGAATTTTAAGAGTACAGGATACTTTAGTAGAATAAAGGGAATAACAGGACGGGACAGCAATTCCCAAAAGACACGCCACAAGGGAATTCTTAATGAACCATGAGATATAAATTAATCAAATAACCATGGTTCCAATTACCCTGGTGTGGAAAACCTGTTGCGCTCCAGTTGTTGTGGGACTCCAACTCTCATCAGCATGAGCCAGTGAGCAGGGATGATAGGAGTTGTAGTCCAACAGCAGCTGGAGAGCCATAGGTTTCCCAGCCCTGGTATAACTCACAAGAGAGAGTGCCTGCTGATCTTTGCAAGTTATTGCTTTGTCCTGATCAACCTCTACTAGGGGTGGATCATTCTACCTCATTGTCATATGGGATGGCTTATTCAACCTCTCCTGATAAACAGATCTAGCAGAATTACTCACCGCCAGAAGTGGCTGTTGCATCTCCGCATGAGTCACTGTTCTAGGCATGTCATTTTCCATGTAGGAGGGTGCACTCTGAACAGAGACTTGTGCAGTCATATAGGCAGTAGTTTCCTCTAAGGGGTTAATTCTAGGGTTGTCAGTTAAGGATATCAAATTGATCAAAAGATTTTTAATCAGTTAAAAGAAGCATTCAGTAAGGCTATATCAATGGCTACTCTTCATGAACGATAGCTATATAGCCTCTGGGTGCAGAGGCAATAGGCTACTATTAAATGCCAGCTGATGGAGAATAACAACAGGAAAGGGCTACTGCATTCACATCCTGCTTGTAGACTTCACATAAGGAATCTGGTTGACCACTGTAGGGCTGGGAAACAGGATACTAGATAGTTCTTTGGTCTGATCCAGCACAACTCTTTATTTATTTCATTTCTATACCACCAATAGCCAAAGTTCTCTGGGCAGTTCACAACAGTTAAAATCACAAAATGCATAATAAAATACAATATAAAATGTAAACGCCTAAAACTACAACATAAAAGCACAAACCAAAATAAAACCTAGCAGCAATGCAGAGATTTAAATTACAAAAACAAATTTAAAACAACGGAGCTAAAAGCCTTGGGAAAATAAAAAGGTCATCATCTGGCACTGGAAAGAATACAAAATAGGTGCCAGGCGAGCCTCTCTGGGAAGCTCATTCCACAACCAGGGTGCCACAGCAGAAAAGGCCCTCTTCTTGATAGGCACCCTCCTCACTTCCTTTGGCAGGGGCTCCCAGAGAAGGACCACTAGAGATGATCTTAGGGTCCAGGCAGGTATATATGGGAGGAGAAGATCCTTCAGATTACCTGGACATTTGGGGCTTTGAATGTTATTACCAGCACTTTGAATCGGGCCCAGAAATGGACAGGCAACCAGTGCAGATGGAAAAGCACTGGCATAATATGATCACATTAGCCTGTCCCCATTAATAATCTTGCTGACCTGTTTTGGACCAGCTGAAGTTTCTGGATTGTTTTAAAAGGCAGCCCCATGTATTACACATTGCAGAAATACAGATGAGAGGTTATCAGAGCATGGATAACTGTAACTAGGCTATCTCTGTCTAGGTAAGAATGTAGTTGGTATATCGTCCTAAGCTAATAAAAGGTGCTCCATGCCACTGAGTCCACCTGCACCTCAAGTGACAGTTCTGGGTCCAAGAGCACCCTCAAGCTACAAACCTGGTCCTTTAGGGGGAGTGCAACCTCCTCCAGAACAGGGTGAACATTGCTTAGCCAGGCAGACAAATCACTCACTAACAGTATCTCTGTCTTTTCTGGACTGAGTCTCAGTTTATTGGCCCTCATCCATTACCATGCCCAGGCACTGATTCAGAACAGTCACTGCCTCACCTGGATTTGATGAATAGGAGAGATAGAGCTGGGTGTCATCTGCCTATTGATGTTACCTCCGCTCACACCTTCAGATAACCTCCCACTGCAGTTTCATGTAGATGCTGAACAGCATGGTTCTTAGGTTCTCTCACAACCAAGAGAGAACTTCTAAGATAATCTAAAAAGAGTAATTGGGCAACAGATTTTTTTTTTGTATTTCGTTTTTAATACATCACTTAAAATTTGCACGTAGCAGCTGACTGGTCTGATGCATAACTGACTGAGGGAAAAGTAATTGTGATGATTTATTAAACAGACAAGCAATTTTTTATCACATACTGGAACACATATTGTAATTATCTTCCTTTAGAGAGCTGTATATTTTCTGCCTGGTAATGATGCAATTGATGTCTATATAAGTTGATAATTAATATTGGTCATGGATTATCTATCTATAATTTTAAACATTAATGCACACCTGCAAGTGGCAGATGCCATTTTAGATGAGGCATTCTCCCTTCTCTCACACTCACACACAAGAGAGAGTGCCTCTTCTAAGATGGCACCTGTTGTGACATATGCATGCATCCTAACAAATATGTTTTTCTTCAAAATAATTGCTCTTTGGATATGCAAATTTATCCCGATTTAGGCTGCAATCTGAGGCGATTCATAGGATTGCACTGCTAATTGTTTAAGGGTGTAATCCTATGCTTATTTAGACAGAAAAAAGTCCTACAACTCCCAGCTTCCCCAGCCAGCATGTAGGACTTTTTTTGTCTAAACATACAGAGGATTGTACCCTACAGCTAATCAGTTAAAACTACAAATTTCTGCAGAGTGGTTTTCTGGGAGTAAGCTCTATTGAACATAGTGGGATTTATTTCTGAATAAACATATATAGGATTGCAATGTAAGATACCTTTAATTGGCTGACTACTCTGATTTATCCTAACCCTTCCCCACTCACACAGTAACTCATGCAGAAACAGAGGGGTGGATTCTTTCTTTCACTCTTGCACAAACTAAGGGTGAAATGTGTCTCCAATTTCAATTTAGGCAAACTTATGTATCAGCCATATGTGGCATTTGGGAAGCAATATTTTACACTTCTGTTGGGCTGCATATAGGAGTTAGTAGTTGAGGGGGACCAGGAAAAGTTTAACATTTGGAAAGGGAGAAATAACAATGAGATTAATGATATGAGTAGGGTGACCAGATAAAATCCAGGTCAGGGCTCATGTAACTTTAACAGTTGTAGAGAAAAGGGAATTTCAGCCAGAGTCATTTGTATGCAATTAGTTCCTGGTGAAATTCCCTCTTCATCACAACAGTTAAAGGTGCAGGCACTATACTAGAGTGACCATGTACAAAAGAAGGCAGGGCCCCTGACACTGGCTGAAATTCCCTTTTCTCTACAACTGTTAAAGTTACATGAGCCCTGACCTGGATTTTATCTGGTCACCCTAGATATGAGACATTCTAACAAAAACAAAATCTGTTGTGGAAGTTATAGAATATGGCAGAGTTAGCAATATTACAAACCTGATGAGAGCTAGAATGGAAGGAGACCAACTCATAACATGGAAATTAAATGTATCTTATTAGTTTCTGGAATGAAATGTAGGGGATATCAGGACATTATTCTTATTTTTAAGCACTTCCATAAACAGTCTATAACAGGGGGTTCATGCCCACCCTCATTGGGTTGTTTGTGGGGGATGGGGGCAATGCTTATTTTTAATAAATATGTTTTGTCCTTCTGCAAACCTTGGGGTCCACCAAGCCAGCTGATACTTTCCTCTTGTGTGTGGATGGTGTGGCTTTAATTATATAATGATGTATGCTAGGAAAATGAGTTTGCTATTGGTATATATTATGATGATGATGTCATGCCCTAGCCTGTGTAAGATGTTAAAGAAGGAGTGGCTGTTGAATGTTAGCACTGCTCAAGGCAGTTTGAGAACTGTTAAATTCGGTTCAGGGACTATGAGGCCAGCAAGAGCTTCATTTTAGAGAGATTCATTTAGTTAGGGATCAAAAAGAGTGTGGGAAAGAGTGCTAGTTAAGATAGAAGTAACAAGTGATCAATAAGTTAATGGTTGTTAGTTTGTTTAGGTTTATACAGTTGCTTAAACAGCGGGGTAGGTTTATACAGGTTTTATACCACTTGTCTTAGCCTCTTCTTGACAGACAAATCTCCACCAGCCTGTGTTTAGGGCTTCTGGGCACCAGCTGGGGAAGACCATTGGAGTGTAAACTGCATGTTAGCAATAGCAAGAGAAATACTGGCCTTATAAATGTACATGAAGAGTTTCAAACATGCGGTATACTATATACAATTAAGAATATTATTTTTATATAATTCCAGAGTGCAATTGGAGGGGGACAAAGCCCTCTGAAAAGCAATGGCCATCACTCTGCTCAGCACTAGCACAGTGTTTTGTAAATGTTCTAACTTTAGAAGGAAGCCCTTTCTGTATTGATGAGTCTATTGAGGAAACTCCATACTGCTACCATGGAACACCTCTGCTTTGCAGAGCATTCTGGGGCATATTCTAGTCTAAAATGCACATTCACTCCATATGGAGCTCCAGTCAGGCCTCCTGAGCCTTCCCGCGCACATTACCATATCACCATTGTTGAGAAATGCTCCACCAGAAACAAAACAAACAAACAAAAATACTTACCTCATCAGCGCTGGTGGATATCTATGGCTGAAATTGGAGATTTCTTTCCTAGGAGGACCAAACTAGGGCCTCATCTACAAGAATTCGGCTTTACGCCTGGTTAGCCGATTATGCGCATATTCACAGAAGCGCTTTATCGGAAATGCTTGTATTCAGGAGGTAATTGAGCACTCAACGGGTGACCTTACCGGTTGTTTCAAATGCGCTTTACAAGTAGTTAATGCGGAGAATTGCTTGTTCGCATAGTCAAAATGCGCTTTAACGGCCGGAGCAAAATAAAACTTGCTATTTAACGCGCATTCGATAATGCGCATAATCAGATGTTTAAAGTGCCTCTACGCCCGATTTGCGCTCCATTCTTGTAGAGGTAAAAAAATTTATGCGCCTTGAAAGAGTACTGGTTTTATCTGCTTTTAATCAGTTTTTGTATTTTGTGTTTGGTGTTGTTCCCCGCCTCGATCCGTTGGGAGAGGCGGGTGATAAATAAATATATTATTATTATTATTATTATTATTATTATTAAATGCCTCTTGTAGAGGCAGCCTAGGTGTGAAGTGGGAATCCGTGAGTAGGATCTCCTACATTACTAACAACAATAACAACCACTACCACCGTCATGGGGTAGGGTGGAATTTGGATCAGAATCAAAGCATTCAAGGAGAGGAGATTAGCCTTTTTGCCATGCCATTTCCCAGTTAAAACCTACCTGCAAAAGTTTAACGGGAAGCATAATTTTAATCAAGAAAATGGTGTTAGGTGAAACCTCCTCCTCCAATACCATATTCCCAATCCCACCCCCACCCAACACATAGTGCTGCTCTTAACTAATTTTTAAAAGGGAGATCCTGTTTATAGATCCCCCAGATCACATCTACTTTAGGTCCTCTCAGAATTTAATTTGCCCTATTTTAGCCATCCCTAAAATATCATTTTAGTTATACTACTGGGACTTTGGCAAGCCTCCAGATGAGGGAACTTAGTCCCTAAAATTATTCCTGGTGAATGAGTACCTGTCTCCAAATTCCCAAGGGCATATCTAAATACAAATTACACCTGTGAAATTCCTTTAAGTACTGGTTATTCATTTATGTCAACCATAACAATAGGGGCTACAAGCACCAACATCCTAATTATTTGGATTCTTTGGGGAATAGCCAATGCCCAATGAGAAGAGGCTGGGTGGTGCCAGAGAAAATGAATCCAACGCGCATCATGTCATCTCTCTTGCTCAGTTTGACAGCTGTGCGAGGCAATGTACAGGTGGCAAGAGAAATGCTGAGCTGAATCAAATGAGCTTATTGCCATCCCCAATCATCTCTCCTTTCATTAAGTACAGCAAGGAGCCTTTGTGCTGCCCGATGGTCTTAATTTAGGCAGCTCGTATTCACTCCTAGCACAGATATTCCTAGTACATTGGATCCCAATACAAGGGCAGCCCTATCATTAGGCAGGGTGAGGCAACAGCTTCAGGCAGCAGGTACTGAGAGAAGAGGAATGGATAGAGTTGTGTGTACTACACATCCTGCCCTCAAGTACAATGGAAGATGCTGCACCATCACCAGTTTTGAAATAAGATTCAACTGCTAGTGCAAATGGGTTTTTAATATGGAATGGGGGAAACGGCACCACCTTGTCCTTCCCCTCAAAATGTCTTGGGCCAGCTTTGTTTCAAAGAACACTCTTCCCCCAACTCCAGATAATAATACTGTACGGTTTGAAAAAATCCAGTGGATAATCTGATCCAACATTTATTTATATAAAAAATATTTATATCACGCCTCTCAAAACTCTTTCCCAGCATGGTAATACAGGATACAATCAAAATACAGTAATACAATATGTGGTGATAAAAATATATTAAAAAACACACAAAACACTTACAAAATGTAAAACAGCATATGGCAGAACAGCTTTGAAAAACCAACACATAAAAGATAAAACTCACATTTAAAAATGCCTGGGAAAATAGAAAGGCCCAGCACCAAAATTATAAGTGAGCACAAGGCAAAACTCTCTGGGCTGCAAGCCTTTCAACAGATTTCAAATTCTCTGAGAACCATTCCCATGCTGATTTGTCTGCTGAGGAACATCAAGGAAAGAAAATCTCGAAGGAGGAAACCTTGAAGGAGCACTGAGAACAACATATTGTGCATAATGCTAAACCATGGTTTATTTAAATTACTTGAAGTACCGCCTTCACCCATATCAGCCTGCCTGCACTTTAAGATCAGCAGTAAGATGGGTGACTACACAAGAGGGACTTTTTCACAGTGGCACCACATCTCAGCAATAAGTTGCCACAGGGGCGGAGGGGCAAGTCCGCCAGGCCCCATCATTGCAGGCTTTTAGGAAGGCCCTGAAAACCTCCCCCTGATAACATTTTAATGGACTGAGTTGTAGCTGCAGTTGTTGTGGTAGGTGTTGTTTTTATGCTGGTGTTTGGTTGATTGTTTTTAGGATGTCTGTGGCTATTGCTGTTTTTACTGTTTTTATTACCATATTGGTTTTTATTATGTTAGTTTTATTGTTGTGATTTTTTTACTGCTATTATTACCATATCAGTTTTATTATGTGAGTTTTATTATTGTATGCCACCTTGGGAGGGCTCCTGTCCCAAAGGTGGCCAAGAAATATTTTAAATAAATAAACAAACAAACCATGGGTTGTTGCCTTACCCAGGGTTTATCTGGCATACAGTCAAATAAACCATGGTTTGTTTTCTCGGTCCCCAGGCTGTTTGTGTCCCTCCTCTTTCACCAGCTCCCTCCCTGTCTCCTAGCTGCCTTTGCAGCACTGCAGTACTGGCAAGTAAAGAGGCTGGTGCTTTTTTTACTTCTCTTGCCTGCTGCCTCTGTAGCCTGGTGAAACAACCCATGAACAACCCACAAGTCTGAGTTCACATGTAACAACAACCCATGGTTTAAACAGCCCATAGTTCACAACCCAACAAAAAACATGGGTTCTCTTCATGGATTGTTAACCCATAGTTCCAGCTTTACATGTAATGACAAGCCATGATTCAACAAACCATGGTAAATTAAATAATGGTTTGTCATCATGGGTAAATCAGGTCATAAAAGCCCAAGGCATTTTGAACCATAAGGCTCTTCTTCAAGGGCAAATGGCTTGATCTCCTCAGGGCAAGAGTGAGCAACTTTGGGGGACCTAGGGACCACTTTTCCTCCTTCTCCTTCCATGGGCCACATTCCTGCTGCTGTCATGCCACTGAACTATGGTGACTCAGCAGCAAAAACAAAACAAACAAAAAGCCAGCAGTTTGCCGCAGAATTTCGGCATCAAACTGCTGCAGATGGTTAAAGTGAAGTCTGTCATTTCTAACTTTCCGTAGCAGTTTGCTGTCAATTTTTATTGATGGTTTTTGTTATTGCTGCTGCTGCTGTTGCATCATCAGGTTTTGGTGGCATGGCCAGGGGAGCCACACGTTGCTTCAGAGATAAGTGAAAAGAAATTGTAGCCAGTGTTCCCCAACCTACGGCCTGAATGGGGACGGTGCAAGTTATAGTCCAATATATCTGGAGGACACCAAGTTTAGTAACATCTTCTTTCCTTCCTCTGTTGTGAACATCAAAGAACACAGTGGCATTCCACAATGTTGGGGGAGGGGAAATGCCATGTAAATTGAAGCCTAGTACTCATTGAGGTGGTAAACTCGTGTATGGTTGTAGCACTTCAGACTGCAGATGAAAGTATACATGAGTTAATAGTCCTTCATTCCTGCCAGATAGAAAATTAGCATGTCAGGGAGGACGGTTCTAGCCCAGATTTCTCTCCGACGTGACCGAGGAATTTTATTTTATTTTTTGTAGTGAGGAAAATTCTGTCACGTTTGTCTCCACTTACAGTCTGAAGTGGTACAGCCCAGGTACAGGTTTACCATCAAAGCTTCTTGGGCCAGAACCCTTGCTCTCTTGGGTTGCTTGTTCCAGGATTGAACTGATTTTACTGTAAAGAGATGCTCAGTCCTTAAGTTATAAAACAAGGAGTTCTGAAGTTCAAGCTTAGCCAGTATCAGTGTCTTTTGACCCCTGAAAACCTTGTCCTCTAAATGTGTACAAGGCTCTTAGCATTCTCTCCATGGTGAGGGAACATTGCCATGCCTCTGCTCTGGAATAAAAAGGGAGTCCACCTGTTTTCCTTCGGTATAGAGGAGATAAGATGGCTATCATCATCCACCCATCCTTTTTTCCTTGGTTCCCTCAGTTACTGCGAACTCAGTGAACTTATTCAGACATTACAGGATGGCTGCAATTATAAGCCACTGCCGCAAATGAAAAATATCGAGTCTACCCACACCGATAGACCAATAAACACCTTATTGCTTGGTTAATTTTATTGTTCAAATAAAATTATGGTTATGGGGACTTCTCTGGGCAAAGTGCCCTCATTTGGAAGTGGGTGGAGCTTTTCCACAAGGAGGTGTGGCCTTTCATTCCAGCTGGAGTAACTTTCATAGTCCAGAGAAGAGGATTTCTACAGAGTGATGGAGTGGAATTTGCCAGGTTCCCCCATCTGGATCTTTAAGATTCTTCATGGTTTGGCCTTGGAACTAGTGAATTAATTATAATGATGATAATTAAGAATTAATTTTTTAAAAAACCCAGTACCTTTTTGTATGTGCAGAGTGCATCACATCAGCAGCCTCTTTGTAAAAACAGGCATGGTTGGTAGAAGGAGATGAAGAGGACCTTTCTATCTGCATTTCAATCACTGAATAAAAGGGAGGAGAGGAGGATTCTGTAGTGACTCATCTCTGACACACAACAAGGAGAATTATTTCTCTCTGATCAGCATCTTTCCATGAAGAACTTCTGGGAATACCAGGACTACAAACTTTTTTGTTATTATTAAAGAAAGTGAAAATAAAGAAAATCTGGCATTCTCAGACTAGAATTGAAGAAGAATCCACAAGTCATTTAGGGGACTGAGGAGGAATGAAGCTACTGCTAGATTATTTATGTAGATGGAATTTTCATCATATCCAAAGAGCTCAAGACAAGATTACAATATATTGGTATTTCAGCTAGTCCTTGCAATAAAATAACAACACTGTCTAATGCTAGGATTCCGAAATGTGAATATTTGAAATGCACATTAATACACTTGGTTGTGCCAGTGTGACAAAACAGACTGAGCTTGAGGGCTCCACATACAAATGTACAGAGCATGTACACCTATGTGCTAATGCACATCTAAAATTGATTCACAGATGCATGCTGTTCTTCATACAGAGAGCATAAAGTCATTTGTGCACACAGCAATGCAGTGATGTGCACACACAACAGAAGGTATGACCATACACATACAGAAAAACAGAAAGCACACAATACAAGCTGGTATGACGACAAGATTCGCTGATCCATGCACACAAAGAGCATGCAAAAATGCCAGAGGTCCCTCAGATGTCTCTGCCCCTGCAGTCTAGTGGATGGTTGTGCATAAATCAATGGCACATAAAAACATGTGCCTGCAGCAAAGCTGGGATTAGGGACCAGCCAAGTTCTTTGCAGCGGCTGCTCTGGGGAAGATGATCTCAGAATGGAGCAGAGGCAATCTCCTTGTTTGGTGAAATAAAGGTATTGCAAAAGCTTCTTAGTTTTCCTTGCCCCTAGGGATTCACATGGAAATATGGAGGGGTGCCCCTCCAGGAGGTTTGTCTCCCCTCCCCAGATGTATGCTTTTGCAGGGTTACAGGCAGTTACCATTGCCAACTTTGTGATTTTTCTTTCTCTATTTCCCAGAATGTTGGGAAACTCAGAGCATCTTTTTGACAATCCATTTCTTTAGGAGGACTATCTAATTTCTGCAAGGAAAGCTGATGTAACTCCAGCTTTTGCATGCAGAATCCATGCCCCATTGTTGTCAATCTCAGATATGTGGGCTGGATGTGGCAGATATTTAGTGATGAATGTAATTTATTCAGTGCATGCTTAAGGACACTCTTTCTATATTTACTTCCCATGCTCCTAATTTGGGATTGAAACTCAAGACAAGGATCCAGAACTGTGCCCTGGTTTAGCTCTGACTGAGAAGCACACTGTGAAATTTGTGAAAATTGGTTTGTTTACAAATTACAGGTTGAAAAGGAATGTTGGAACTGCATATACTCTGTTAAAAAAGAATAAAAATCTATTGCTAGGCTAAACAAATTTCTGTGTCAAGAAAAGCTGAGTTAGGCAACCTTTATATATTATACAATGGAGGCACGATCACACCCAAAGGTTCTGTTCCAAACTCTGCTCCAAGAAAAGCTGAATTCTGTGATTTGCATAAAGACCTGGCCTCCTGGAGACAATTGAGCCATGTGAGCAGTCCCACCGTGGGCCTTGGCAGACGTAGCCAGAGGGCCAGAAGAAGACAAGAAGAAGGAGAAGAGGTGAGCACCATGCTCAAGCAGACCCAAGGCCTGCCTGCATGGCATGACCCCAGTGGATTCTAGCATTATAAGAGAGAGAACAAAATCCTTCTTTCTATCCCAAGCCATCAACCCCTTCCTGTTCTCCACTTTGGGTACTCTCTTTCCCAGCTTGACCTATTGTCCCCACCCTGGTGGGTTCCTGATGGCCTCCAGGCTGGCATCTCTCACCACCCCCTCTGTAACTCAACGGCAGGAAGGGTAGAAGTGGCTACTGAGAGTGACTGGCAAAACACGGACTGAATATTATAGGATTGGCCGCCTTCTCTTGTTCACTGCACTCCCAGTGATGGCATCACCCTTGCTGCAGTGACCCAAGCATGAGCTGCTAGTGCAACCTGGTGCCCTCCAGATGTGTTGGATTACAACTCCCAGGATCCTCTGCCAGCTGGTGCACTGAAAGGCACCAAATTGGGGAAGGCTGCTATACAGGGTAGGTAGACCAAATATGGAATACTTAGGGGAAAGGGAGCAGGCCTGGAGCAGCAGTTGAATTTGCATCATTCATGCTGGATTCTGGAAGCTGCCAGCAAATAGATGCAGAATGCCAGGAAACCATTTCCCTCTACATTGAAAATCCAGGCCATTAATCCCAGATGTTACATGGGCTGGCTATGCTTACTCCATTGTGAAGGAAAAGTCACTCTATATGTGCTTAAAAACATCCACTTCTTTATTATGATTTCATCTATGGCCTTGAAAACAAGTTATGAAGCTATGCTGTATCAAAAATCTTCCGTGTAATCCTCCTCCTTCCTTTTCCTTTATGGCTGAGTGCCCCTAAACCAAGAGCAATATATTTTGCAATATTTTGAATAGAGTGGTCACTCAGCCAAAACATTATCCTCCTGGACAGTTTTCAAGATAGGATGTAAAGCAGGGATGCGGGATATATGTTCAGTTTTGTAACAGTTACTTCTAATTCTATAAAATGTAAAGTTATTCTTTAAAATGGCATTTTCAAAGGATACACTGCACATGCTCAGAGTCACTTTGTCCTTATATAGATTTCTTTTAAAATGACACTTGTCATCAATGGCATGTGCTCATAGGCACTTTATGTTTAGGTCACTAAAAATATCTTTGTTGCCAGTAGATGGGTGTGTGGTCAGTACATGCTCAGAGTCAGAGGCACTCAGTTTCTGGTGCCTGTTGGCATCCTTAATGTTCCTGAATTAGAGCAGGATCTGGACATCCCATCCTTGCTTACATGACCTGGACCCACCTTCAGTTCTGCATATAGGGAACATCACCCACAGACTACTATCTCTCTCCCAGATGGAACTTCTGCCAGAATTCCCTTCCCCCCACCAGACAGAATGTGGGAGTGGGAGGGCTGGATATTCCTAGGGATCTTGGAGTTCAAGTAAGCTCTGCTATCTGGGGATGGGGGTGATGGGCTGGAAACTGGTGTGGATGTGGCGGCAGCGGCAGCAGCGAGAGGGGGGAGGTGGAGGGAAGAGGAGAGTGGAAGGAAAAGGTTCTTCATCATGTCTGTGTGACGTTGCCCCTGTACAGTACACTTTATCCTCTGCAAATAAGCCATGTCTGGGCGG
This sequence comes from Anniella stebbinsi, assembly GCA_029215795.1. Classification (NCBI taxonomy): domain Eukaryota; kingdom Metazoa; phylum Chordata; class Lepidosauria; order Squamata; family Anniellidae; genus Anniella; species Anniella stebbinsi. The sequence goes on from JARDYH010000008.1 coordinate 47,661,984, forward strand.
CCCCTTCCTCAAGTGCAAGCTCCGTCTGGCCCTGATAAGCCCCCAGTCAGGCTGAGATCATCACACACGTACACAACACAATTGACACGCGACACCCTTCCCCCTGGGAGAGCTCAGGGTAAGCAAGCAAGTGTAACCAGCCACTGACCGAATGGGTGACTGTCTTATGTTGTGGGTTGGTAGGTGGGTGATGGAGAAACAGTCCCAGAGAGGGAAGGAAAGATGCCCCAATGGCAACTACCCGTGGGCAGTAGAGGGGCTGTCTTCTCTCCCCCAACTCCTCTGTTAAACACCCAAACACTCCCAGGAAGGTGATGCAGGGAATCAGTGCCTCTGTCACACAGGGGGAACCTGGGCACAGGATGTTAGGGAGCGGAAGCTTTGAATTGAATTCATGCCTCCCACTTCAAATCCAGCAGCCCTGGTTCTACGGAAATTCCTCTAAGAGGAAGGATTGGAAACCAAGAGCTCTGGTCCCCCCAGGCAATCAATGCCCCACTCCTTTTTCTAATGCATCACTCCCTTTCTGAAGCTGGGTGTGGTGGGACCCTGGAATCCTGGCATGTAAACCTTCTGCTATAACCCAGAGGTTCTCATCTCCTCCCAAGAGAACCCAGGAATTCTGGCTCTCTGCCAATAGCCCCACTGTAATTGGCCTTCCTCTGCTTCTAAAGTTGGAAACGGAATCCACCCTTCTTGGCTTCTAAAGCGTGTAACTTTGCCCCACTGGGCATTCAGAGAGACCCCAGGCATGCTGATTCCCAGACCCATCCCATACACCAGGGGTGCTTCCAGATGGAGGTCACTTAGAGGTAGCAATCAAAAGGCATTGTGCAGCTCTCACCTCTTCTTTCCCTTAATGAATGTTTTTCCAGCAAAAAAAAAAGACAGAAGAAGTGGTGGGAAAACACGGGAGGGCTAGAAAAGGAAATCAACATCATCTGGACCTCACGTAGAATTCAGTGGATGAGGCAGGGTGATGGTGCCGTAAAAGCCTCATTTGGAAGCACCCCAGGCTCACTTCCTGCGTAGAAGTAGTCTAAGGGTGCTTCCACATGTGGCTTTTATTGTGCAATCACCCTGCCTCAAACGCAGAGAGCGTCATCACACAAGGGAAAATCACATTTGATTACTGCCACTTCTCCGACCACGCATTTGTCCCTCTTTACTTCCTCTTTTGAAAGAGGAAGTAAACAACCTGCACGTGGCCCATTCAGTGGGCTGGTTTGATCCCGTTGCTTCTCCTGCACACAGCAGGAGATAGCGGCAACTTCCGTGTTTAAAAATAAGTTGGATTTACTGGGGGGGGGGTTGTCATCTGAAGAAGGCTAGAAGGGGCAGGAGGTGCAAGGGAGGCAGGCAACGTCATGAGTGCCCAGCAACGAGCGTGCAATTAAACGCTCGGCTGATGGACCTCTGAATGTTATGGAGGGTCCAGACGTCTTCTTCTCCCCTTTCTAACCCTAATGTATTTTCCAACCACTCTTCCATTTTTTCCCTTATCACAAAGGGTGCTCCTAGCACTACTTATCAATAGGCATCATGCAGCTGTTCCACCTGTCTCTCCTTAACATATTTTTTTTGTGGTAAGAAAAAAGGTGGAGGAAGCAGTGGGAAAACATGGGGGGGTGTTACAAATTGAAGATGATGATGATGTTTGGACCCCCAGGTAAAATTCCATGTCTTAGGCAAGGTGATTGCACAATAAAAGCCTCATCTGGAAGAAACCAAAAAATCACTGAGGAAAAGAAAGAAGAGCTGCCTTTGACAATTGGGTGCTTCCACATGGCAACGTCCAAGCACTAATGCTTACAAGGCATTGTATGGCGATTCCATATTTTCTTACTTAGCAATAAGAAAAAAAGATGGAAGAAGTGGTAGGAAAACACGGGGGACGGGAGAGGGTTGCAAGTGGAAGATATTGATATGTGGACCTCACCATAAAATTCCATGAATAAACTAGGCTGGATGATGGCAATATAAAAGCCTCATATGGGAGCACCCCAGATAGCAGGCTCCTAATTCTACAAATTAGAAGGCATTGTGCAGGAATTCTGTTTCTGGGTTTCTTCACACAAGCAAAATAAAGCACGCTCATGGCTGGCCACTCCCAGAAGTTTGTGTGTCCAATTGGTGACATCAGCATCAGTCAGGACGTCTCCCGTGGCTCCCTCGCTTTATTCTGTTATATAATAGACCAAAGAAAAGCTGGAATAAACCCTAATGGTGCAAAATCGGCAGTGAGTAAAGCTGAGGTTATGCCATGAACTTGCCAAGGAAGGACTTTCCCATGTCTACGATCCAAGGGAGAAGAGGGTAAGATGCCTCCCTGCAACAAAGGGAGGCAGGTCTGATCCCCCACCCCACCAAGAGCAGCCCTTTAAGTTCAATGGAGCTTACTCACAAGTAAATGTGCTGAGGCCCTTATGTCTACTCAAAAGTAAGTCCTGGCTTTCCTGGGGACTGCAAGGAAACAGTACAGCAGACCTCCCCTCCCTTCTTTACACACACACGCCAGGGAAGGAGGTGCTCCCTCGATTCAAAATATGGCAGCCAGGTTGGTCACCGGTACATCTAGGAGTGACCATATTACGCCAGCTTTAAAATCGCTCCACTGGCTGCCAATTAGTTTCCGGGCGAAGTATAAAGTGTTGGTCATTACCTTTAAAGCCCTACATGGTTTGGGTCCAGGTTACCTGCGGGATCGCCTTCTCCCGTACAATCCGCCCCGCACGCTCAGGTCCTCTGGGAAGAACTTACTGCGGTCGGCCAAGACTAGGCTGACAACTGTTACCCAGAGGACCTTCTCTTCTGCCACTCCCAGACTGTGGAATGACCTGCCGGAGGAGACTCGTCAACTTAACAGTCTTTTAGAATTTAAGAAAGCTATAAAGACTGTTCTCTTCCGGCAGGCATATCCAGTGTAATTTTTAGAATGTTTTTAGGATGTTTTAGGATGTTTTAATGCAGTTTTAATAATATTTGTCATGTTTTAATTAGTTTTATGTATTTTTCATGCTGTTGTTCCCCGCCTCGATCTAGATGGAGAGGCGGGTAAGAAATAAATCGTTATTATTATTATTATTATTATTTAAAGGAGCCCTGGGAAAAAGCAGGATCTTCCGCCTTGTCGCCCCTCTCCAAGAACCTGGAAGCACAACAACCCAGTGTAAACAACACAATTTCCCTTAAAGTGGAGTTGCTCTTTTTCTCAGTGGGAAAACATTAGAGGGCTATGAGTGGAAAATGACATAATCTGAATTGCCTCCACCCCTGTAGACACCTGTGAATAAGGCAGGGTGATGGTGAGCCTATCTACGCTACTGCTTTAAAATGGTTTCAAACGATTTATAACCACTCCATATACAGTTTTCAAAACATTTTCAAAGTGTTTTATTCTGCGTGTGTAGACAGGCTCGGTGTGATAAAAGCCCTAGGCCTTTATCACACCTACCCGTTTTGCTTATGCTGGTTCCCCCTCCGTTTACTATGCGAGTGTAGCCCTTTGATGTGGACGGTTTTGTTCCAATACCTCAGCTAAACCTGCAGAGGAGGGGAGAAAACGGACAATCCCAGGTTCAGGGATATTTCGAAAGAGGAAGGAAAAAAGGAGCACTCAGGGCACAAGAGCAGCGCAAGGAGGACAACGTCATGTGAAAGAATTGGATCAAAGTCGCAGCGGGTGTGGATCAAACCGCCTGTGTGATAAAGGGGCAGGAAACTGTCAGTCTGGAAGTACCTCAATTGGCCAAGTCTGACTTCTCCTCTAGTCCTCATTCAAGCTCTAGGCTTGGCACTATATATATATATATATATATATATATATAAGCAGGCATTCTAACTTATATTCATTCTCCTGTGCTCAATTTCTCCCTGAGAATTAAAGCTGCCACGTTTTAATAATATTTTCTGGAAGCGCTCTTCTGGCAATAAAAGCTGTGTAGAAATTCAACAGGTGCAACCGTTCCTCATAACTGTATCTCCCTGCTAAAAGAAAGACTTCACTGAATTCCTGCCTGCATTGCAGATGTGAAAGGCACGGAAAGCCTTGCTTGAAAGAAGGTGAGCACCTAGAGAAGATAATCCCGGAGTCCTGGATCAAATCACCACAGGCCCCTCCTATTCTCATTTGCTAGGCCAGACTCCCTTTCCAGAGCTGAAATCCTGTCTCCCAGCCACCCTTTGGCTGCTCTATCCTACTAGATTCTCCCTCCTCTTTCCACAGCCCCTACAGAGTCTGTGGTCTATGGAATCCAGGATGTTGCACAATTCGTTAAGAAACTGCCACTGGGGATGTGAGCTGGGAACACAGTTTGGGGAAGGGGGGGGGCCAAGGGGGATTGTTTATGCTTCAACTTCTGTGGCTTTGCAATAGAGAAACAGCAAAGATTCTGTATGTTAGCTTGGAAGACACATGCTCCTCAAAAGTCTCCGATTGTCACGGACATGCCTGATTATACCTAATTTTTTAAAGCCTGCCCTCAATTAACCATTTCCAGTACTTTGGGATTTGCTTGCAACAAGACCCAATCTGCCTGCCTACCACAATACTATGTGAGATGGCCAATTCAGGCAGCAGCTTTTGGAAGCAGTTGAGGGTAACAGTTAAAGGATACAGACAGATTTTGGTCCCCTCTACAAGAATTCGGTTTGACGCCTGGTTGTCCAATTATGCGCATCTTCTCGCAATCACTTTTACGGCAAATCACTATATGCGGGAGGCGGTTAAGCGCATAACTGGTTTCCTTACCAGTTGTATGAAACGCACTTTAGAGGTGTTTAATGCGGAGAATCGCTTGTTTACATGGTCATAAGGCGTTTTAACTGCTGCGGTAAATTAAAACTCGCTATTTAACTCGCATTTGATAATGCGCACCTCAACCCCCGATTTGTGCTCTGCTCTTGTAGAGGTCAAATTTTTAATGCACCTTGAAAGAGCTTTAAATTGCTCTTGTACAGGCACCCCTAATCCACATAGCATAATCCACCAGGCAGGGCCAGCCCAAGATGGTACCCCCTCCTCACTGCCCAAGTCAAGATGCATTATGTCCAAGGCTAGCCAAATCATCTGAGACAAAGAATCCCATAAGTAGCTCTCCTCATTTAACCAGGATTAAAAACACAACAACAACAATAATAAATAAATAAATAACAATGTGCAGGTGATCAAAATTAGCTATCCGCATCACTCTGCTTAACGGTGGGACCGTCCTGTACCAAGAAATGTGTAGTCCTACTGGAATCTATATTGTGCTCTTCCTGTTCATTGCATTGCGGCTTGCACAGAAGAACTTCCCAGTGGATTCTGCTTGATTGTCGATCCCCCACTCTCCTACCGTTAATAACGACATCTACTTTCTGACATCTGAGGTAACAATCTTGTGATTTGAAGATACCTGTCCAGTCAACAAAGACAGGGGGGCTGTCTTGATGAGGGTACATTGGTGCTTTGAATAACCAAAACCCTGAGTTTGCACTCTTTCAGGTTGTCCCCAGCTAAGGAGCGAGCGCAGAGTTTGCATGCGAGGAGGAGTGACCATCCAATGCACCGGGGTGCCCTCACCTCCTTGCATCCCTGCAGGGTTTTTTTAAAACCTTTTTTCGGGCACTAAGCATCCTTCTCCCCACACTGGAGGAGGTGCAGAGGTGGCCATTCAGCTCGCAGGCCCATGCGCTGCCGCCTGTGCACTGGGGTGCCCATGCCTTGTCGTGTTCCTCCAGTTTTGTTTTTGTTTTTCATCTTTTTCCAGTGACCATTCGACTTGCTGGCCCGCTTCCTCCTCCTGCCTGGGCAGATGGTGACCAATCAGGGGCCACCATCTGCCCAGACATGCCTCCAACACAACTCTGGAGCAAGGTGATAGAGACGGCCGATGCCGTCGTTGCTTTGCTGCAAGAGAAAAAAGTCGGGATAAGTCCCCAACTTTTTTATTTTGGATCTTTGGGGGAAAGCTCTGGGATGGCTCCACAATAGCTGCTGCATCATATATATGACCTAGTGCCACTGCAGAGCCACCCTGGGGCTTTTCCCTCATCAAGACAAGCCCCTGGGTCAGATTCAGTGGTGGGGCCCAGTAGACATTGCCAAATATGGGGGCAGGATAATGTGGGATCAGGACGTGACATCGATGTGGAAAAATACCTTTCAAAAATACCTTTATTAAACAGATACAAAATTTGAGGCAAAATATCTAGTGTATAGGAAAATATATATGATAGCTGGCAACCCTTTTCTCAGTTCTCTGTGCTCTGCTAACTTCCAAGGTTAGACAAGTGCAATGTGCTATTTGTGGGCTGCTTTTGAAGATTGTTAATAAGAGAATTACAGTTAGTGCTAAATGTGGCCGCTTATACTATGCCAAATGCACTGGCTCCCAGTCCGTTTCCATTACCAAATCAAAGTACTGCTTTTGACCTTAAAAACCATTCACGCTTATGGCCAGTGTACTTGAAAGATTTCCTGTCTTCATATGTACTTACCCATACAAGGCCTTCTCAGTGGTAGCAGCTCAGTTGTAGAATGCTCCCCCATGGCATCTATTTTATTGTCCTTTAGGTACCAGCCACCAAGTGAAGAACTTTTTACTTTCTGGAGATTTTAAAATCAATTGTATTCCCGCTGACAATTTTATGCTACCTTATAATTTTGTGTTGTTTAAGCTTATTTTATGTTTTTATTTACATATTAATTGTTTTAATATTTTTTAAATAAACCACTCTGGGAATATTTATTTAGTTATTTATTCTGTCCTTCAGTCAAAAAGGCTCCCAGAGCAGCCTAGAAAGATAAGATGAGAGACTATCATTGCCCACAAGTTTACAATCTAAAAGACACAACACTAAAGGAAAGGGGACTGGGAAGGAGGAGGGAAAAAACAAATTCAGGCACTTGATTCTTAATTGCAAAACTCAGCAGGTCACAGTGTTGGAATATGATTAGACATGAATTGGAATAAGATTGAAAGTGAGTATAAAATACTTATAAAATAAATTGATAATAAATGATAGATTTGTTTCTGGTATATTAGGACCTGCCATGCCCTTCACAGGTTGTTTCTGCTTTCCCCACAACCTTAGAGCAGGGTGGGCAGAAAGCAGATGTACAGACTGATCTCTGGATGATTTGAGGTAGAGCAGCAACGGGTTGTGACTCCCTGTTGGTTTAATCACAGCAGGAAACAATAAACAAACCAACAAACCAACAAACAAGATGAAGTTTCCTTCCCAAATTAAGCTGCTAAAATTGAGAAAGACTTGGGGGAAATCAGAACTTCCTTTCTCAAAAGCAAAGCAGAAAATAAGAAGAACCCTCATAATGGTCTCACTGCAAAAGAAACGGAGAAAATGTACTCTTGTACATAGTGTGCATGAATAGCAGAGTGACACACACCCTTCTAAATAACTCTTTAAGGCTGTTTTCAGTGTGTGTGTGTGTGTGAACAGCCCTTACAAAAATTAGAATAATCACACATTTACACTTTACAAGTGTTTTTAAGGGGGGACACCTGTTCACCTGACTTCTCTTTAACCATCTTTGTGACATTTGTGTTAACAAAAGGGGTTAAATTATGTTTTATATGGGTGAGTAATCCAGGTTAAATGTACTTGTGAATGTTCCCTCCGCCCTTGAGAGGCCAGAAACAGTGCTCCATTATTGCTCCTGGAAAGGGCAAAAAGGCCTGGGTATCTTATTTCAGCTGTCATTAATAAAAATTCTCCCCCTCCATTAAGATCAACAGTGTCTGCCCCACCTCACTCAACTAGTTTCCACATCTCCCAAATCCCCAGGAGATTCATAGCCTAGCGCATAGCTAACGATGAGAATTAGCTGGCTTTTGTTAAAACCTACTTTCATGCAATTACCACCCCCTCTGCTCCCCGCAAAACAAACGCCCACCTAGTATTTACCGTTTCTTCTGCAAATACATCAGTCTTTAATTTCAGTTCTGCCTGGCAGAAGCAACTACTGTAATTCAATGCTGGGGGTGGGGGGTGGGGGTGGTACATGTCATTTTGTGACTAGGTATACAAAAGAGAAATGAGAAAATTCTCATTGAGAAATTTGCAGCAAATTGCCAAGGAGCTTGTTTACAATTGTTTGCTGCCCCACCCAAAAACTCGCATGAGGTTTATAGTCAGTCTGAACCCCACTTCTTAGGGTTGCCAACTGTTCAACTGTATGTAGGTGCATCTTTAATAGCAGCTTGATCACCTGACTTTAGGAAGAGATCATGTTTATCTAAAGTGGCAGAAAGCTTCACCTTCTGATTTCTGCCAATCAGGCTAGTTATAGACATAAGAGCAGAGCAGACTTTCTCTTGTCAGTTGGCAACCTTACCCCCTCCTTTTTACAATTCCTGAAAGGAATCCTGTATTGGAAGTGCAAGAGATTATAGTCACTACCCTTCCTATCCCTGAGGCTGTCCTGCTTCAGCTAATGTCTCTCTATCAAGTACTTTATTTTCTGGTAAGTCTCCTGTGATTTTAATACCTGCCTCAACAGGTGAAGCATTCCATCCTCAAGGCATTTCCCTACTGGGGGAAAATTTGCCTGGTGAATTTCTGCCTGACATGCAACAGTTAAAAGCAACAGTTAAAAGCCCTGCAGTGATGGCAATAATAGAATCAAGCCAGCAAGATGGATACTGCACATTTTAAAAGGCCACAAATCTTCATGCAACCCCCATCCCTCCACAAGACTGGCTTTAAGCTGCATAAGTAGTTAAAAAGGTGCGGGAGGAGAAATAGTAGTTGAAATCCACCTGGAAGCTTTCCCCATAATCCAATATGTACACAGGGTTACTCAGTGATGAGGCGATACACATGCTCAGAAGGGCTTTTAATATATCTTTACATTTTCCAAAGCTGAGAGATGATCCTGAAAAATTCTGGAGCAGAGTCCTGGGAATACCTGGCTAGCTCTGGTTAGCACCCTTGTGCAGGTCTCTGGTTTGGTAAATGTGTATCCTTATTTCTATGCCTTTAGCAGCAGGTTTATCATCGGAAATTAGCTTTTGCTGATTCTGCAGGTCAAGCTAATTTTAAATGCAGTATAGAGTGGAGGCTTGTAGCTCCAATGTCAATGGGGTGGCGAATCCACTCCGGGTTTCTGTCAGAACTCTTCAGCACCTTAGATAGCTCCTTTAGAGTTCTGACTGACACCTGGAATGGATTCACCGCCCCACTGACATCAGAGCCACCAGCCTCCACTATTTCACTGCACGAGAGGAGGCCAGGTTCACCTTTCCCTCTATGATCAGTTAGCAACTGTGCCACTGACTGTGGTTCTCGTGGAACCATAACGTCTTGCTAGCTATCATTAGTAAAAGTGATGAACAGACAATGAATGACAGAGGAAGTTCAAGTGATTTCCTGAGGGAGATGCATACATTCCTGCTTCACAAGAAGGGCCAAATGAAGAAGCACAAATTGCTCAGGCTTCCCTCATCTCTGCTGGTTTTATATTGTGGGAACCTTATGCATACCCAGATATCCTTGCTGGTCATTTGAAAATAAACAGAATGTTGCTGTGAAGCACCCACCATTAGGAAAACCCTCCCTCATGTAGTTCAGGAGGCAGAAAATGTGACATCTTTTAAACACCTCCTGAAAATAGACTTGTTCGCCCAGGCTTTCCCTGGGCTGTAAGTAAATTAGTTATGCTGCTCCATTTTACTGCTCCTTGATTTTTTTTTTTACTGTAGTTGGAACAGTTTTTAATGCTGTGTTTTAATGCTGTGTTTTAATGTGTTTTTAATATTGTATTTTAATATTTGTGAACCGCTGAGAGATTTTACTATATTCAGTAGTATATAAATAACACAAATAAATACATAAATTAATAAATAAATCCGTTACAGTTACCAACATTTTTCCCTAGCCATATTTCTGTGCCCTGTACCAGGAGAAGCTTCACATACTCTGTTAATGCACGGAAACCTGCTGTTCCAAGTATAGGAGCAAAGCTAGATAAAAGGTGGTAGCAAACAAAGAACCTACCCTTAGAGTCAGTTTACAACATGTCAAGATTAATTACTTTATGGGGCTTTGACTTGCACATGTAGAAACAGCTGCCACCACAGATGAAGAAGATAAAATGATTTATTTATAAAATGATTTCACTTTACAGTGAAACATAATAAAAACCAGACAGGTGTTGATGGGACCTTTAACGTAGTACTCTATATGGGCCCCCATCCTGCTCGCATATCCCCCTGGCATGCTTAACCAGCAGTGCTCCTCTGGTTGGTACTGAGAGCACTAGATCCCTCCAATGGGTACCAGGCAGACACTGTTTTAAATTTCCCACAATGCTCTAGAATGCTTGACAAAGGACCAGACTAAACATTCCTTAAGGCAAACACAGCGGAGGTATGCATGTTACTTTTACTTACTCTCCTGCAAAGTGGCGCAGGGACCATAGTGCTTTGGGAGAGGAGGGAAAGCTTAAACCCTCATCTCCTGAAGTACCACAGTCCTGATCTGAATTGGGGCTGCACACATTTGGAGGAGAGTAAATAAAGGTAGCATGCACAAGTCCATTATGCGTGCTATAAGAAATGTTTAGTTTGGTCCACAATGTCACTCCATTAACTACCTTAATCTCAGTGCTGGTGGGCCTTAGCAGCAGCCTGAGGATGCTGACACCACTAGGCTGACCATCTGAAAAGGAGGACAGGGCTCATGTAACTTTAACAGTTGTAGAGAAAAGGGAATTTTAGCCAGTGTCATTTGTATGCAATTAGTCCCTGGTGAAATTCCCTCTTCATCACAACAGTTAAAGTTGCAGGCACTATACTAGAGTGACCATATACAAAAGAAGGCAGAGCCCCTGCAACTTTAACAGTTGTGATGAAGAGGGAATTTCATCAGGAACTAATTGCATACAAATGACACTGGCTGAAATTCCCTTTTCTCTACAACTGTTAAACTTACAGGAGCCCTGTCCTCCTTTTCATATGGTCAGCCTAGACACCACCCCATTCACCGTCTACATTTCGATAGCATAGGAGACAACAAAGGAATAAGAAGGGGGAATAAGAAGGGATGAATGTGAATAAATACATAAAGATGTACTTAAGCATTGTTTCGGTTGAGGACTAAGGACAAAGCTTTAGAGAAAAGTTGAATTTTGAGGAAGGATTAGAAGAAAGAGGGTCGTACCAACCTGGTGACAAAGAAAAAAGAGAAAAGGTTAGAGGGGTGTCTTCACAGCACTGAGTTGGTGCCTCCTCCCTCAAAAACTGCTGATTTCCTCTTCCATGGTGGCGTTGGGTAATCCCGATGCCAAGGAGGAAGTGCGGGGTTTCAGGTAGACATCCAGGTACCAGAGCCATCCCCTGCCCTCTTGTTGGTGGAAGGTCACCAATCGCTGTGCACCTTCCACCAGGGACTGCCCCTGGATTGGCCCCGGAGCGATGTCAGATGGTGGAAGAGCCATATTGACCTTGCTCCCATTGAGAAAGTCGGGGTAAGTCCCTGACTTTTTCAATGCGCAGCTTTGTAGGAAAGTCCTGTGGTGGCTGCATCGCTGCGTCTGCATCATGTAACTGATGCAATGCAGATCCGCAGCACGGCGAGGTTTTCCCCACATATCGACAGCCCCTTGATATGGATACAAGAGACTTTCAGGTAGGAATGACAGAGAAATCTGTAACAGATTCAAATGAGTTCAGATTTCGATGGATCCAACCTCACGTGGACTTGCTTTTATAAGTTTTGGAGGGGATTTGCACAAGTGCACACTTGTACTAATCCACACTTGCTCTTTAGTGTTCATGCACATTTGCAAACTTGCAAATTCTTGATCATCCATAAACAAGAATCCTATTCATCAATGAGCTGATGATAGAATGAAAAATGCCTGACAGTCTAAAAAACACAGATGGAAAGGATTTAACAAAATCTTTACATCCCTACTTCAGATGACTGAAAGAGGAATGAAGGTATATAACAATCAAGGGTATAACAAGAAATTAGGACGGAAAGATAAGGGATCTAAGGCCATATATGTCTTTAAAAGTCAAGGACAATCAGTTTGTGCTGGATACAGAAGGGCTAAGAAGCCAGGACATGGATTGAACGATGGATGTTGTGTGAAGAGAGATGTAAATTAATCTAACAACAGAGTTTGGGATAAAAGTGAGAGAGTGAAGGTGTGACAATGGAAGGCTGTTGTAATTAAGATCAGAGCATGAAACGATGCTTTAGGTAAGAGAAAACTGATAAAACATAAGAAGGCCTCTAAGAATATACAACGCACCACAGCTGGCTACCAGTATTAGGGAAAAGCCAAAGGACATGAATTCAGAAAATGTGACTCTTAGGTAGGCCTCTTCAGCTTTTTTGCCCCAAATTTTTGTATGCTTTCATAGTGATTTTTTAAAAACTATTTTTTTGTAGCCATTGGATTGGGTTTTTATAACAAAATCTTAGGAATTTAGAAAATGTCAGACTAAATGCTGAAAATATTAAATATTTAAACTGCCACAAAGTGCTATCCTGCCAATCTGTTTTCAGAGTAGGCATTGGTACACCCTTTAGGAAAAGGATTTGCCTAGGCAGTCCCATGCTTACCTAGCAATGGTTGTATTCCTGGGAAGAGATCCCTGCCAGTCAACCGCTAGGGCATGATGACCCACTAGCCAGTCTCAGGCCAAACCACAGGCATTTTGGATGGTGAAATGGACAGAGCTCAGCTGGACTAAGCTGCCTTTGAAGGACAGAGGTGTAAAAGCCCATGTTTACTGCAAGAACAAAACCTGGTGGCTGAGGATAAGCATCAATAGCAGGAACTCCTTCCCTTCATAAAGGAGACAATCTGCAATTTAGCGCCTCCAAATAGAGCTGCTGCTAGCTTTTATTTTTGTGGCTGTGGTTCTATGCTTTTTAACTCGTCACCAATTACAAAGATGTTATTTCTATCCTCTTGGCCAGTTGCCAGAATTACAGGCTGCAAAGTCAAGGGGGGGAAATCCAGCCAGCTGCCTTTCAGGGCAAGTCTTCCCAAGGTGGCATACAATATAAATTTTAAAACAATAAAAGAACATGCATTTGTTTTGTAGAAGTACAGACGTGTGCGTTGTGAAAGTAATATACTGTGAATGCAAACTCATGTACATGGTATCGCCACATGGGACTCCACTCTTTCATAAGAAGATGGTTAAGAGCCAGGCAGACTGGCACCATTTTGTGGGTTGCATTTAGAGGGATTTCACATACATGTGTTGCTGTCCCAGCCATTCCAGTGCAAAGCCTATGGCTCTTCCTGTCACTTGAGGGACTGCTTGCCATCACACCCTGGGCCAACTCTCAAGCAGTGCAGCATCAGTAGAGCCACTGTCTCCCTAGACAGGCAAGGTGCAGAACAGGATGCCACATTCTACAAGATTTCAGATTCTACAGCACACCAGGAGTTTCCAGCCAAGTGATTAAGGCAGGTGAATACCTCAAAACCCCCCCCCCCAGTGACAAGGAGAAGAGAACTCTGCCCTAGGAGCCAAAATCTGCATAAAAGAAGGGTGGAAGCCATATCTCATTACATGGCGTTAAATGATGGGCAAAGCTTCACCTCCTAAATTTCTGTATCTCAGGCTTTTATTAAACCAATAAAAATGATGGCAACCTTTCTTCCAAAATGCCTTTCTTGGCTAATCCCCAACTGTATTTTTCTCCTATGAATATTGGTTTGGATTGTAAAGTAAGTTAACCTAAGGAAGTTCACAGAAGGAAACAATTATTGTCATCTCCCCAGGATCCTCCTGTGCCCCATGCCATGTCATTCAGGAGAGCCCTCCCTGAGGCTTTTCTGGGGACACAGGTGACTACACCTTGGAGGAAGAGATAGGAACTTGCCTGTTGCGAGCATCTTTAAGTTAACCTTAAGGATTTAATACTCAATATAGAATGCCCTTTCTATTATTTTTTTATTCCCCCCCCCCCCCAAGAAACTCCATGTAACATAACCCAATCTTATCGTTCATATTCTATGGACTGGGGAAAAGTAGACAGAGACTAGAGCAGTCTTCCCCAACCTGTGCCCTTCAGATGTGTTGGACTACAACTCCCATAGCCCCCATCTATCATGGCTGTGGTAAGGGTGGCTAGGGATGGTGAAGGTTGTAGTCCAACACATCTGGAGGACACTAGATTGGGGAAAGTTGGAATAGAGCTAGCAGCAATTTGCCGCAGGCCACCCACTGGATTCATGGCTGAAGTGTGACTTGAACCTGCAACCTTACTAGCAAAGGGTGCATTCCATCACTGCATCAGAAAGTAGTAACAGCTGAAGAATTCAGCATTCTGAGATATCTCGACTTTCATACGATTTGTTTTTCAAAATGAACTTCTAAAAATGAACTTCCAACCCTCCAGGCTATGAAGATAAGCTTGAAAATGTTCTGGTAACAACTGATGAAACCTCAGAACCTGAGGATGAGTAGGATTTCCAGTTGTCAGTGAACAGGGCTTACAAGCCCTGTGTAGCTACTGCATCTATCTATAACAAGTAGGGAAAACAAGGGGAAACAAAACTTGCACAATATAGCCCATCCTATCCCAAGGACTCTGGGCAGATAACTAAAGCAAACAAAAATAAAAACAAAGCAAAATATAATTATCAACATTCAGTTCACTGAAATTGCCAATCCTTGCCTGACAGTTCCAAAGGCCAATTAAAACAAGCAATTCTGTCATTGCTTCTAAGATGCAAGAGAAATACTGAGAGCGAATCCAGACATACTACATATTTTTAGCAGTAAGTCTGCTGTGTAAGCGTATTTGCTGCCTTTGGGTCAGACATGCAGCCTTCTCCTCCGGACCAGGTTCAGGCCAAACCTGTTCTTCCTCTTTGCAATTGGTGCCACTGATTGGCTGGGAACTGATGAGGTCATTATTTCCTCATCCCAGGCCATGGCCTAGAGAGCAAAGTGGCACCTTAGAATACAGGAGTTGGCCAGTTCTGCAAGACAGACAATTAATGACGTCAGTTGTTTTCACCTTCTAGCAGGGGTTTTGAATCTCAGGCCCAATGGCGAAATTTGGCCTGTTTGGGGGTCCCAATTCAGCCCTCCAGGTTTCTCCACGTGACCATGTCCCCCTTTCCTGGCTCCCCTCTGCCTCCCCGCCCCATCCATTTGGTGGTTTCACAGCTTTTGCACTGGTTTCCCCAGGCTAAAAGATTGAAATGACTGTCCTAAGGTTTAGTTACTGGCAGTAAGAGCTTTAAATTAAAATATGCTGGTACATTTTATATTTTTTTAATATAATTTTAGCTCCACCCCTTCTACCTTTGGCCCTACCCGCCACTGGAATTTGTCCCTGGAGAAGCTCTCTGAAATTGAATTCTGCCCTCTGGCTGAAAGAGGCTCGACATCCTTGCCTTATAATCTATTAATTTCTACGAGTGGATAAAATAAAACTAATTGACTAAATAAATATAGCTGTTGTATGATGTCTTGTGTGCCTGTGTTACAAGTTGGCAGGGCTGGACCCAGAACTCCTAAATATCTCCGCCCCCCTCTAGACGATCGATTTGTGGCTCCTTTAAGGCGCATTACCGATTTTACCTTTTTACAAACGCGGCTTAAATCAGGCATGCAGGTGATTTTTATCTTCGTAAATGCATATTTTTGATTTCGCATTAAATAGTGACTTTTAATTTACTTCAGTGGTTCCCCGTTCGAGCATCAATATATATACAAATGATAATGCGATTAAACGCATGTAAACAACTTTAAAGAGCATTGTATGAAGCCCTAATTCACTTCCACGCCTCTCATATATAGGTATTAGGTGTAAATTCGATTGTAAGCTGAAGCACATATTCGGAAAATCAGGCGTAAAACCGACCTCTTCTAGAGGGGGCCTCTACATCTAGCTAATGTTTTGCTCCATTTTGGCTTTCAAGGGTGCTTCCAGATGGAGAGCTCCTAGCCCTACTAATTAGAGGCATTGTGCAGCTATTCTGTTCCGCCCCCAACAATGGATTTTCTGAAGTAAGAAAAAAGATGGAAGATGTAGTGAGAAAACACCAAAGGGTTACAAGTGGAAGATGATATCATTTGAACATCCCCTGAAATTCCGTGCATGAGGCAGGGCAATGGTGCAATAAAAATCTCGTTTGGAAGCACTCAAAATGTCTGATGTTTGCACTTCAGGAATTTGAGAGGCTTCTCCTCCCAATCTGTGCATTACATTTGACAAGAGATGATGTCCCCTCCCCAGTTTTCCGCACTTCTATGAAATCACTGCCTGCCAAGCTTTCCCCATCCCCCAACCACAGTCACTGGAGCAATAAAAACAAATCTGGAGCAGCATAGGGGTCTCCATGGGGTCAGAGCTTCCCCGGAAGACAAAACTGGTGAGGTGGCTGCTGAATGACCTCATTGCAGGGGGCATAGAATCGCTCATGGTCTGAAACTGAATCACAGTCACCCCAACGGGTGGAACCTCAACCCAGTTCCACACCACAAAGTCAGAGCCAAGCTGAGGCAGTCAGTGCATAAATTCCTATTGTATTTTCCCCAATGACATGACTGTATTGCCCCATTTTTTTCTGAACCTCTTTGAGGCTCCTTGCTGAATTTCCTACCAGGGTCGGCCATTAGGCAGAGTGAGGCAGCTACCTGAGGTGATTTTGGGTTTCATTAAAGGGCAGCAAATAGTTGGTTTTAAGTTGTATTATTGTGTTGTTGTTTCTTACTGCAAGTGGCAGGGTGAGATACCTGTGGGATTTTCTACCTCAGGTGCCAAAATAACCTCACTGGCTTTGGGTATTATGAACGTTGACTTTTTGGGGAGGCTTCAGACAGCAAAATGTTTTGGGATGTCTATGTTTCCACCCAATGGCTCTGACAGAAATAAAAGATCAAATAACATTATAATGTGTAGATTTTTACTGTTAACAATGTTTAAGGAAGAGAGTAACAGACCTGAGTTCTGCTCACAGGAAAGCAACAATGTTCCTTTCCTCCTAGACTGGCTCGAGAAACTGGTAAGGTCGGGCTATTGCAGTTTATTCCATCCAGGATCAGCAAGGGGCCTACTGCTTCAACTGCACCATTCCCAAAGAGGACAAAACTAGATATCACCGTGGAGTCACACTTGTTTAATCACAAATCTCCCTCATTCTCAACAGAGTGGGATGGCCCTAGGGTAGCCCTATTCTCCCCAAATCTAGGCAGCCTCATTTGTATATTATGCAATTTTTTTGCTAGTGATGCAAATCATGTTAAAGGTGCATGCACTATACTAAAGTGGCCATATACAAAAGAAGGCAGGGCCCCTGCAACTTTAACTGTTGTGATGAAGAGGGAATTTCACTTGGTTCTGCATACATACAAAAGACACCTGCTGAAATTCCCTTTTCTCTACAACTGTTAAAATTACATGAGCCCTAACCTGGATTTTATTTGGTCACCCTATTGTTTGTGTTTGTGTAGGCTGACCATATGAAAAGGAGGACAGGGTTCATGTAACTTTAACAGTTGTAGAGAAAAGGGAATTTCAGCCAGTGTCATTTGTATGCAATTAGTTCCTGGTGAAATCCCCTCTTCATCACAACAGTTAAAGTTGCAGGCACTATACTAGAGTGACCATATACAAAAGAAGGCAGGGCCCCTGCACCTTTAACTGTTGTGATGAAGAGGGAATTTCACCAGGGACTAATTGCATACAAATGACACTGGCTGAAATTCCCTTTTCTCTACAACTGTTAAAGTTACTTGAGCCCTGTCCTCCTTTTCATATGGTCAGCCTATGTTTGTGATCACTGCTCCCTCTATGTGAATATGAGATTTGCGCAAATTAAGCTGCTATTGACAGGGCTGGCCTTAGGGGTGGGTGAGCTGGGTGGGTCACCTGGGCTACTGAGCTGAGGGGCACCATGCTGAGCTGAGGGGGGTACCAATGGGAGGGGTCGCCAAAGGCACTCCTTGCCAATGCCACAATCCATTTTAGGGCCAGCCCTGCCTATTGACCATTAAATTTGTTCAGATTTCTCCAAATTTGTGCAAATTTCCTAATTTGTGGACCTTTTGTTTCACTTGCCAGAATTGTATACAAATTTAGTGGAGGAAAAAGACCAGCAATCAAAAATATGCATTTCTCCCACGTAGGCTAAAGCATGAAAATGCAAATTTAAGGGGATTTGGTTTTTTTAAACCTTTTTATTCACTTTTGGGGACATTCTTGCCCATTCATGTTAACTAATGTGCATTAGTTCATGAGAATGTGTTCATATCTCTCCCCAAGTGAAAAAAGCGCGAATCCTTCCAAATTCCACATTTTCAGACAATGAAAATGTGAAAAGGCTGTTTTACTTATGGGGGTTAGCATGTTGTTTGTTTCTCCAGTATGCGTTATGAAGATCGCCTACAGAGCTGCTCAGCAAGAGTGGCCCAAAATGCTGCCACCGCTCTGCTCCTCTCAAGCAGTCTGTATTCCTCTTTTGTATCTGGTCACTCAGAGCAGGACTCCTGCAGCTTTAACTGTTGTGATGAAGAGGGAATTTCACTTGGTTCTGCATACATACAAAAGACACCTGCTGAAATTCCCTTTTCTATGCAACTGTTAAAGCTACAGGAGCCCTGTCCTCCTTTTCATTATTCTTCACATTGTACACTGCATAAGGTAGGTAGGGAGTTAGAATCAGCATAGGGTGAAAGTAAGATGTAGAACGATGAATTCATTTATGTCAGTGTTCTTAGAGCAGAGATAGGGGAGTTGTTTTACTCCTGCAGCCACCTGCTTGTTTTGGCCTTGGCAGAGAAGTTATCTGTGAGAACTTGATAGAGAAAGGGTGGGGGGTTGCAGAAGGATCATCCAGATTGAAGCTTCATCTTGCTAGGCTGAGCAATGCCACCCTGTTTGGACAGAGGCATTGCTGAAAGGCCCAAAGCTCCTGTCTGTCAAGAGGTGTGGAAGAGGCCTACCCCTCCCTTTTTAAGCTGGTGCAAAGGTGAGGAGCCTTTGCTAGGAACATCTGCTCAGCATGTCCAGAAAACCTCCCTGGTTGGATCCATCATCGTCTGAGAGGCCCTGTTCAGAAAACACCTTAAACCACAGCTTTAACTACGGTGAATAAGATACTCTGCACATGCTCCCTTCTAAGTGGAACTTCGGATTACTAAGAACTTGCCATGAAAAGTACTGTGAGGTTTTTCATAGACTTAAACTCTTGTTTGTGGTGGATTGTGTGTCTTTTTGTTTGCTGTCAGCTCAGTGCACCAGCAGACTGGTTTGATCATTGACTGTTGGACCTTCTTTCCTCTGCCTGGATTCCTTGCGGTGAGGAGTTGCTCATGCACGGAACTCCTTGTGTTTGAAGGTTTACCTTTCTCTGTGATCTTGCTTAAGCCTCAACATGTTGCCTTGCATTACCAACATATGATCTGAACTTGGACTAACTCTCTTTGGGTGGTTTGTTAGGCCTGTCAAGAATTTGCTCCTTTGATTGCCAGAGGGATCATGTCAGAAATCATCCTGCTCCCTTGTTCGGGTTTGGAACCCATGTATGGATTGATCTTCCCTTGCGTTCAGAACAGTGGAGATAGCAACGGGGAAACCACGTTGATGGGGATCTTGTCACGGTAGTAGTGATTAGCTTTTGACTGTTCTGGAGCCTGTAACTACTGACCATCAGCTATATGATTTCTGAAGTGTGTAACTATTAAGCTTTTGCCGTGGGATTTCCTGCAATAAAGAAATCTCACTGAGTTGGGCGCCCAGTGTCAGTTTGCCAGAATGTGTGTTTGGGTGAGGGACCAGGAAACCTGACACCATCCCTGTGAAACTGACGCAGTGGGATGGCCTCCTTTAAGATATTGGACAAGGGTGTAGCAAAGGTTGACCATTGATAAGCAGGATGTACTTTTGCCCCTGGAAAGGCAGGGTGGCGGTCTATGTAAACAAAGGTCAGACGCATATTTTCAAACTTTATGTAGTTTCAACAATTTAACCTGTTGCATTCCTAACTCTCTGTGAAAACAAAGTAGGTTATCACCATAGAAATGGGAAAAGGAAAAAAATGACACAATGGCCAGTTTAGAGGTCGATCTGATATGGTCAGAATGGCCTGGCATCAAGTGTTGGGCACCTGCTGAGAGCCCACACCCCGACAGGGGCTCACTGAAAAGAGCCCCCTGCCACTGCACCTTCTCTTCATCAATGCAACCTGCTTGTCCACCTGCCTCTCGTTCTGGCCCTGATAACAGCGGTGGTGAGGAGAAGAAGAAGGAGTATATGTTCACTAGCTCTCTGCTTGTCAAGCAAGCAAGTGGTAGCCATAGGCGTGCGCAGCTCCCGATTGGAGCAGTGGAGGGTGAGAAAGCATGCGGAAAGTGCATAGTTCCCCCAGGGATGCTAATGGCGGTTTTCCGGAGGCTTTCCCATCCTTTTAAAAGCCCCAATTCAAGCGGGAGGGGGCAGGAAAGCAGAGGTGCCCTGGGAAATTAGGGTGTGCCTGGGCACACCCAGCACACCCTGTGCGCATGCCTATGGTGGTAACAATGCTGAGAGAGAGGATGAGGAGCAAGAGCAGCTGGTGACAACGGTGCTGAGAAGGTAGACTCAATACTGAGGGAGGGGGCCCATTGAGGTTGTCCTGCCCAAGCATGCTCAAAAACGTGGAGCTGGGGTCAGATGCTGCTGGAGCAAATGTGCAAGGTAACTGTGGCTGCATGCAAGTCAATGCAGCATGAAGCATCTATATGCAATTGAGTGCTAGGTCTGGCTTGGGAGGAAGTTTGAGCAGGGACACATGGAGTGTCCTCAGACTGTTTTGTGGACCCATGGGCAAGATACTTGACCCTTTCCCAGAGAAACCAGTCCTGCAGTGCTAAAATCCATCTGCCTTGCTGGTCTCCTGAGCATCAAGAGCAGCAGTAACAGACTAGGAGAGGGATCATGTGGGAGTGGAAATAACAACTTTAAAGAGACCTGTTACCTGGGTGTTACAAAGTGTTGCATCCACATTAGCGGTCTGTGCCCCAGTGAGAGGTCACCTCCCAATTGTGCAATCCTTAATCTGTTGTCCCTGTTAGTTTTCCAAGCAGCAGAAGCGAGGAAAGCTCATCAAGGCTTATGCAGGGTTCCAGATTTGGCTCTGTGGGCCCTTTAGACATCCATAGACACTATTGGCAAGGAGGTTCAGCAAAAGAACACATGCTTCTGATGATGGTTGTATCAGGGCTGAGCCCATGTGTACTGCCCATCTCACATCTGAGGAACACAAGGGATAACCAGACCATATCAATTGTGCTTGAGAGGCAGTGCCTGACCTTAGCTTCAGAATTAGAGTGACCATATGAAAAGGAGGATAGGATTCCTGCATCTTTAACAGTTGCATAGAAAAGGGAATTTCAGTAGGTGTCGTTTGTATGCATGCAGCACATGGTGAAATTCCCTCTTCGTCACAACAGTGAAAGTTGCAGGAGCCCTGCCCACTTGACCAGATACAAAAAAGGGCAGGGCTCCTGTAACTTTCACTGCTGTGATGAAGAGGGAATTTCACCAGGTCCTGCATGCGTACAAACGATACCTGCTGAAATTCCCTTTTCTATGGAACTATTAAATATATAGGAGCTCTGTCCTCCTTTGCATATGGTCACCCTATGATGGCTCATTCACATGACTGGCACAAGAGGTCAGCAGGATCAGGCAGTTGCCAGGGCACAAGCAAAAGGGATTATCTGTCAAGAACTGTCACTGCCATCTTGGCTCTCACTTACATTCAGGTTGGAGGTAACCAGTGCTACTTCCAACCAGGAAGGGCCTAGCTGAATGTGAGATTGAGACCTAAAGTCCCTTGTAATGGTGAAAGGAATCCATCTATTTTACAGTCAGGCAAGGCCTGGCTTGGTTGGGACCAGTTTGCTCTGTGTATGACCTTACCAGGTCTGGAAGGTTAGTACATCCTAGAGTAATCCTTGAGTGTTAGTATGTGCACCTTGCTCCCCTGTCCCAACAGCCATGTCTTAGCTACCCCCTCCCCCAGGCAAGTATGAGGCCATCCAATGTGAAGTTGACTGAGAGTCTTCAAAAATCTGGAGCTTGTCCAGATGCTAGCTGGACAGTGGGGTGGAATTCAGGAGGAGGAAATATAACTTGAGCTCCTTCACAGATGAAGGAAAGATGCCTGTTTGTGATCACTTTAGCTTCTGCAAGGTTCTCCTAGTGCTTTGAGGAGAAAATTACATGTGGAGCATGATGGCACATTTGTCCTTTTAAATGAAAGTGTGCCCCAAACAGATTTAAAATGGGGGGGGGCAATATAAAAGCTGAAAGGGGAGCATGGACAAATAGTGTTGACTCCGGCTACCTCCACAAGAGAGGTTTAATGCTCTTTGAAGGCTCATTATAAATTTTACCTCCACACCAGCGGAGCGCAAAACGGGCGTAGAGGTGCGTTATCTCCCGGATTATGCGCATTATCGAATGCACGTTAAATAGCGACTTTTATTTTGCTCTGGCCGTTAAAGCGCATTTTTGCCGTGTGAACAAGCGATTATGCGCATTAACTTCTTGTAAAGTGCTTTTTGGACATCAATTAATGCGCTTCGTCGCCTCTCGCCACCTCCCGTGCAGAGGGATTAGGAGTAAATGCGCCTCCGCGATAATGCGCATAATCGCCGAACCGGGCGCAAAAGCGCATCCTTGTGGAGGGGGCCTCCCTCTCCCCCTACTTATATCTGCCCATAACTAATCCCTGATCTCTAAGTACTTTTCTCCTGGCAGAACATATTTCCTGTATCAGAACTTGGCTAAAGGGAAAATAATTTCAGGTGAACTACTGTGTGGAAGTAAGCCATGGGCAAGAGGAGGACTCAGAAATCCCACTAGCATACTCCTTTTGCTTTTTAAATCAGGCCTCCACCCTCTACTTTAAATGTGATAGAAGTAGACCTGCATATAAAGAGAGGGGTCTTCCACATTCATGCCTACTTTGGCCCTAACACTCTTAGGTTAGAGAGAAATAAAAGCAAGCAGGGCTGGGAACACTCAGACGTCTACTTGCTCAAGTACTTAAACATTTGATTCTGGCATGCTAGGTATGAATATATATTTCCATATATTTCCTGTGCGGAGCTGCTACCTAAGAATTAGAAAATATTTTTCTAGCCCTTATGCCCGAACTTTTGTATTCTGCACCAAAGCAAAGCAAATTTCCCAACCAGGAAATTAATATATCTGATTTGGCTGTCAGAATATATTATGCAGGGTTTTTAAAAAATACTTAGTATCTACATAATTAATTCTCAGTCTTTAAAAAACCTTTTTTTCCCTTTTACACAGAAAGGAATGGGGGCATGGTAGAAAAAGCATTGAGATGCTCCTGAATATTACTGTACATCTATGAGGACTAGAAACATGAATTGAAAAGTGACATTCTCGGGATCTAAAATTTCACATCAAAGAGCCATAGTAACATTGTGGATTTGCAGGATGTCATAAAGACTTCTATAAACGTTGTCCTTCCACGCTCCCTTCCCTTGAAATCATACATACCAAACATGTATATTGTCTGCTACGCTTGGTGAACCCCCATCCCCAGTGTCAAAACACTCCGTTGTTTTCCTGTTGGCTGGCACAGCAGCAGCAGCAGCTGCTGTAGTGGCTGCTGCTCTCTCGCCTCCTGTGTCTGAGAAGGAAGGAAGGAAAGAAGGACATGGCGTCCTTCACAACCAGCTGTGCATCCAGAGCCAGGGGCAGGCAGACCCAATGTGCTGCCCAAACATAACTGAGAGCCCTGAGGAGAAACCATGACTAGTTAGCTACTTGCTGAAGAAGCGCTCAAAGGGATGGACACACATGGTCTGGGATATTGAGGGGATTACCAATGATCCCTCTACCAAAGGCCCACATTCCCAGACAAGACAGATAGTTTAGAGGGAAGGAGACATAAAAGGATGCTGTCCCCCTTAGTCAATTTCTTTGCCCCTTTATCAATGAAATTATCTTGAACTGCTGTGTAGCAAAAAAAGACAATTGGCAATGTGAGAGCTGGATCAAGACCTGGTTTAAAGCACTTTTAGTCTGTGCTTTACCAGATGACCTAACTAAAATTTAATGAAAACCTGCCTGATCAAGACAGGCTGGCTAGGCCTTCACAGGCAGATAAGTGCAAGGGGTCCTTGCAATAAGTAAACCCACCCTCTCTCTTTATCCTGCTTGTCATAATGATGAGCATTTTGTTAGTGATTAACAATGATAGTTCAGAGAGAAGAAGAGATACTTCAGACATAGCAGAAGAGGGCTGATAGACCTGTGACATTCATAGGCGTGTGCAAGGGGTATGCTGGGTGTGCCAAGGCACACCCTAATGTCTCAAGCAATAAGCGCTGAACTGAGGGGGCCATTGAGTAGGGATCCAGAGGAGGATCCAGACGCAGCAGGAATGGTCCTCCACTGCCACCATCCCTGACAGCATACCATTGAGCCTGGTAGCAGGAGCAAAAAGGAATCGGCACATTTCAAAGAGGTCAGGAGAAGAGCCCCAAAGGCTAATATCGCCTCGTAAGCCCCTCCTCCAGCCAGCATCATCACAAAGGCCCACCAATGCTGGGGCTTGAGGAGTGTCTCACTCCCCACCACCACCTGCAACAGCCCTCCCAGAGTAGGGCATTGGTGTCTACAGTGTTTAATAAATAAATGAATAAAAATAATGTTCTGTATGATAGAGTATTCAATAAATGTTCACCTTTAAAAACAAAAATCCCTGGGTGCACACCCTAATGAAATGTGCTGCACACGCCTATGGTGACATTATGATTCCTTCCCCAGACACTGCAACAGGGATCTATTCAGAAGAGTGCAAAGCTATCTTGGGTACTGCTTATAATTGTAAGAAAACCCTTTGTACCCTGCCTTATTCCTCCCTGCCATTAACCTCCCAGCCTGTCCAATCCATGTTCTCTGGCTTCTTTCCAATAAAACGAAGGATATCAGGCCTCAAGTCCTTGGGTGGGGTCTCTTCAATTTACATTCCTGCTGATGAGGTTCTTCCCCCCTTCCCGCTATACCTGCTAAGGTAAGGCCTCTGGAATTCCTGGCCTGGATTCAATCTGCTCACCTGGAACAAAGTTTGCATTTTCCCCAGACTCATTTGTGGATGGGTGTGGAGTATTATTGCCAGTTTTGCTCCTGGCAAGCTTTCTGTGCCTTTAAACAACTGCATGGCAGCCAGAAATTAAACAGCTGAACTTTTCTTGGCAGGGCAATGCAAGAAAAAGCTTTACCTGCTGAATTTCTGCCTGCTGTGAAGTGTTTAAAGACATAGAGGGTTTGCCTTTTATACATTCTGCAACAGAGGTGATAATACCATCACTAACCTACCCTATGAGGTTGTAAAAAATACAGCTTGAAAATGTATGTGAAGTGTTTTGAACACTTGAAAGTGCACTACAAAATGTGAGTATTAGTATTGCATATTTTATTTTCCTTTTCTAAACAGAGGAGCAGCTACAGAGATGCTGAGGATACAATTGTCACTATTTTGAATTGGCCCAGCTCCTGTGCCATTAATAGCATTCTGGCATGTAGACGTTTAGCAGGTAAAGCTTTTCCTATCACTTTCCCCTATACCTGGAAAAGCAGGATTCAACAGCTGAACTTTTCCTGTCATAATCAGTGATAAGACAGAGCCGTCTGCACATGCTCCAAGACACTCCCCTCATTTAACATATAAAGCTGCCCTGCATCCAGTCAAATCATTTGTCTGTCTAGCTCAGTATTGCCTACTCTGACTGATAGGGTCTCTCCAAGGTAGACAGAATTGTTTACCAGTCCTTCTAGCCATGACGTTTTTAAATTGGGAGACGCTAAGAACTGAAACTGGGTCCTTAATGCATGCAAAGTATATGTTATACGACTGAGCTGTGGCCATTCCCCTGCCTTAATTATTAATATCTCACATATTCCAGGGCTGAAAGCATAGTAGAGAAAGCAGATTCTATGGCCTATTCACTGACTCAAAGTAAGCTTTGCGATGGAAAAGTACTTTAGAGACAATAAATAAAGCCTTCTGTTTATTGTGCATTATTATGCCATGATGCAAGCCCCTGCATGTTCTCAATCTCGTCCAGTTATCCGTGCCTCCCCCCTGCCCCAATTATCCTTGGAAGATCTTTGTCATTCCACATGACAATGGCTGTTCCATCCTTGTTCTATTAAGAACAGAAGACCTCCTA
The DNA here is from genome assembly GCA_029215795.1 of Anniella stebbinsi. Taxonomy (NCBI): domain Eukaryota; kingdom Metazoa; phylum Chordata; class Lepidosauria; order Squamata; family Anniellidae; genus Anniella; species Anniella stebbinsi. Next base: position 47,688,170 of record JARDYH010000008.1, read on the forward strand.
CAGTTTTTCTGGAGACATATCAAGGCCTCCCCCTTTCTTCTGTTTTTAAATTTTGTTTTATTCCCATCATGATTTTGCAACTGAGTAAACATTTTTCTTCAGCTTCAACTGAAAAAGGAAAGGGGGTGTCTCTAAAAAAATGTTTTCTCCTGCCAATTCATGCCCTGAATCTGCAAACTGTGCTTCAGAGCTGTCCAGTTTTTTTGGAATATAGCTTGTAATTTGTAGGGCAGAAGCAGAAAGGGGAAATATGTTATAGGGAAATCTTCAGAAGTCAACACTGTGCTTTGTGAAGAAGTACTTCCTTTGGTCTAACCTGAATATCCCACCATTCAGCTTCATTGGATGATCCCAGGTCCTAGTACTGTGAGAGAGGGCTATCCACTTGCAGTACACTATGCATAATTTTATAAACTTCTATCAAGTTTTTCTATATTTGCTTTTTTTCCTGCAGCTTCAAACATTGTAACCTTTCTTCATAGGGGAGCTAGTCCAGCCTCTTGATCATTTTGGTTGCCATTTTTTGCAGCTTTTCCATTTCTATAATATCCTTTTCAAGGTATAGATTTGCTTAAAGGCAATATGGTATTGGCGGCAGTCCTATATTCATCACATTCAGTTACTAAACAAAGCTTAGTAAGATTGCTGCCTGTTGTGACTCAGCATTCTGTCTTGTGCTATATAACCCCTCAAAGCTGCTCAACTTTTTTAGTCAGATGGTCAAACTAGATCCAGTTCTTCCTTCTTGTCTGTTGAATGACTTACCCATATCTTGACATCACAACAATCTGTGTTCCCCAGTGCTTCACATAACTGATTGCTGCTAGTGAGGATGGGCAGGTAGGGAACATATCAAGGCATTATTAACTTCTGGTATACTTATGGAGGAGGAGAAGAGAACTTGGGGAAACAACCATAGGTTTGGTGTTACATCTAGTTTAGCCAAAAGCAACTAACTGAATTGACAAAGAACAGGCTGTTATTTGACTTCCTACCTGTATACCTTTTCGCATGCAGGCCTTGCATTGCTTCTATGGAATGCTCATCTGGATTTAATCTACTACCTACCCTCTTCACTTTGCCTCCAAGTACATATCCACCTATCCTCCTAAGGAATTGCTGTGATATTCTATCTTACATCCTTCCCAGAGCATCTGCAATCCCTGACAGCTAGCCATTATGCCTTCTATGAATACTTTTTAAAAAACTGCTTACTATTCTGGCCTTGCTCTTTATACCTTTAATAGCTGCCTGGAATGCAGCAATGTATGAGGTGAAGCTTCTCCTGGCATGGAGGAAGATGGTGGTGGGAGAAACATCACCTGCTTAATTTCTGTATGTCAGGCTATTGAAGACAAAGCATTAAGGCCAGACAAAAAAGGTGGCAACATTGTATGCAAAGGATCTAAGTCAAACGACACAACATCTCACAGACAAAGGTAAAAGGCAGCTGGAGCCCTCCATTTCATTTAATCTACTGTATGGATTTTATATTGTTCTGCAATATAAATTTCCAGGGCAATTTACAGGATTAAAAAAAAAACCCTAACAATAATAATAAAAAATTAATAAAACAATGATGAAAGCCCTTTAAAGCAGTATAAAAAGACAGATCAAACAATTAAAAATGTCAACACTTGGGTGAATAAAAAGGTCTTTGCCTAGCCCTGAAAAAGTAAGTGTAGGTGCCAGCTTAGCCTCTTTAGGGAGAGAGTGACACAAACAACACAATAGTATTGGGGAAAAGGTGGGATATAAATATAATAATAATAATAATAATAATAATAATAACCCAAAATGCCCCCTCCCTGGTTGCCATGCACCTCACCTCTGATGGCATGGCACTGATGGAATATGTTTCTAGCAACTGGTCCAAGCATTGGAATTCTGGCAGCTGCATTTTGTATTAAATGCACTTCTGGGCTATCTTAAAGGACAGCCCCATGTACAAAGCATTTCAACAGTCTAAGTAGGAAATTACCAAAGTAGTGCTAACAATGGCTAACAATGGCCACTTACACATTGTCACAAAAGAAGGCACAGATTTGCATTAACAAGTGTTAATTCACATGTATAGAGGCCAATTTAGAAATAATTATTATAATTTAAATAGAAAAACACAAAGAAGCTGCCTTATACTCCATCTAGCCCAGTATTGCTAATACTGACTGGCAGTATCTCTCCAGGGTTTCAGGCAGGGGGTTTTCTGCTTGCTCATAGAATCATAGAATAGTAGAGTTGGAAGGGGCCTATAAGGCCATCGAGTCCACTCCCCTGCTCAATGCAGGAATCTACCTTAAAGCATCCCTGACAGATGGTTGTCCAGCTGCCTCTTGAATGCCTCTAATGTGGGAGAGCCTACTACCTCCCTAGGGAATTGGTTCCATTGTCGTACTGCTCTAACAGTCAGGAAGTTTTCCCTGATGTCCAGCCAAAATCTGGCTTCCTGTAACTTGAGTCCATTATTCCTTGTCCTGCACTCTGGGATGATCAAGAAATGATCCTGGCCCTCCTCTGTGTGACAACCTTTCAAGTATTTGAAGAGTGCCATCATGTCTCCCCTCAATCTTCTCTTCTCCAGCTTAAACATGCCCAGTTCTTTCAATCTCTCCTCATAGGGCTTTGTTTCCAGACCCCTGATCATCCTTGTTGCCCTCCTCTGAACACGCTCCAGATTGTCTGCATCCTTCTTGAAGTATGGTGCCCAGAACTGGACACAATACTCAAGATGGGGCCTAACCAGTGCTGAATAGATGGGAACTAGTACCTTAGGTGATTTGGAAGCTATACTTTTATTAATGCAGCCCAAAATATCACTTGCGTTTTTTGCAGCCACATCACATTGTTGGCTCATATTCAGCATGTGATCTACAACAATTCCAAGATCCTTCTTGCTTGTAGTATTGCTGAGCCAAGTATCCCCCATCTTGTAACTGTGCATTTGGTTTCTTTTTCCTAGGTGTAGAACTTGGCATTTATCCCTCTTAAATTTCGTTCTGTTGTTTTCAGCCCAGTGCTCCAGTCTATCAAGATCACTTTGGAGTTTGTTTCTGTCTTCCAGGATATTAGCGATCCCACCCAATTTTGTGTCGTCTGCAAATTTGATAAGCATTCCCTGCACCTCCTCTTCCAAATAATTAATAAAAATGTTGAAGAGCACTGGGCCCAGGACTGAGCCCTGCGGTACCCTGCTCGTTACCTCTCCCCAGTGTGAAAAGGTACTATTGATGATAAGCACTCTTTGAGTCCTATTCTGTAGTCAACTGTGGATCCACCTAATAGTTGTTTCATCTAGCCCACTTTTCACTAGTTTGTTAATCAGAATGTCATGAGGCACTTTGTCAAAAGCTTTGCTGAAGTCAAGATATACTATATCCATAGCATTCCCACAGTCCACAAGGGAGGTTACCCGATCAAAAAATGAGATCAAATTAGTCTGACAGGATTTGTTCTTGACAAATCCATGCTGGCTTCTAGTCATCACTGCATTGTTTTCAAGGTGCTTACAAATTGACTTCTTTATAAACTGCTCCAAAATTTCCCCATGGATGGATGTCAGACTGACTGGTCTGTAGTTCCCAGGTTCCTCCTTTTTGCCCTTTTGAAGATAGGGACAACATTAGCCCTCCTCCAGTCGTCCAGCACTTCACCCATCTTCCATGATTTCGCAAAGATAATAGACAGTAGTTCTGAGAGTTCTTCTGCCAGCTCCTTTATTACTCTAAGATGCAGTTCATCAGTCCCTGGAGATTTGAACTCATTCAAAGAAATTACGTGTTCCTTGACCATTTGTTTATCAATCTCAAACTGCAATTCTGCCCCTTCAGCTTGTACTTCACTTTTTCCAGGGGGGTCATAGACCTGCTTTTGAGAGAAGACTAAGTCAAAGTAGGAATTGAGCACTTCGGCCTTTTCTTTGTCACCTGTTACCAATTTGCCATCCTCATGAAGCAGTTGAACCACCGTTTCTTTCCTCTGTCTTTGACTATTCACGTATCTGAAGAAAGACTTTTTATTGCTTTTAGCATCCCTCGCTAGCCTCAGCTCCTTCTCAGCTTTAGCCTTCCTGACACCATTCCGGCACTTCTGTGCTACTTGTTTGTACTCTTCTTTTGTAGCCTGGCCTTCCTTCCACTTCCTATATGTATCCTTTTTTTTATTTTCAGGTCATCTCTAAGCTTTGTGTGGAGTCACATTGGTTTCTTCTGTTGTCTTCTATCTTTTCTCCTTGTTGGAATTGTTTGTAATTGTGCCTTTAAAATTTCCTTTTTAAAAAACTCCCACCCATCTTGTACTCCTTTTCTCATTAGGGTCACTTGCCATGGGACCTTACTTATCATAGTTCTGAGTTTATTAAATTTGGCTTTCCTGAAATCCAGAGTACACGTATGGCTACACTCAGGTTTTGCTTCCTTTAAAATCAAGAACTCAAGTGGTGACTTTCCCCCAGAGTTCCCGTAACTGCCACTTTATCCTCTAAGTCATCCCTATTGGTCAGTATCAAGTCAAGGATAGCCGTTCCTTCCTCTACTTTCTGTAGGAGAAAGTTATCAACCACACATGTCAGGAATTTCTTGGAGAGGTCACTTTTGGCAGTATTTGTCTCCCAACAGACTTCGGGGTAATTTAAGTCCCCCATTACTACTACATTGGATTTCCTTGAAACACTGGCAATTTGCTTTTCAAAAGTTTTGTCCTCATCTTCTCCTTGATTGGGTGGTCAGTAGTAGACTCTGACTATCATGCTCCTTTTATTCCTTTCCCCTTTTATTTTAATCCAAATGCTCTCGATGGGGCTCCCAGGCTCATCCTCTTGTATTTCTGTGCAGGGTTAAGTACTTTTAACATATAGTATGACTCTGCCTCCCTTTCTATTTCTTCTGTTCTTTTTGAACAAGTTATATCCTTCAAGTGCTATGTTCCAGTCATGGGAGTCATCCCACCAAGTTTCAGTTATACCTATCAAATCGTATTTGCCTTCATGTATTAAGAGTTCAAGTTCATTCTGTTTGTTTCCCATACTCTGGGCATTAGTATATAGACATCGAAGCCCATGTGCTTTGTAGTCTGGCTTCTTTCCTACATTGTTGCAAACACTGTCTTGAGGCACTATTGGAGCTGTTCTCTCTGTTACGGTGCAAAAGCCTTCATCTGTTGTTGCCTCAAAGTTTATGTCTCCCGTCCCCATAGGATTCAGTTTAAAGCCCTCATTATGAGGTTCTTCATGCTGTGGCCGAACACATTCTTCCCAGCCCTTGTGAGGTGCAACCCGTCCCTTGCCAGCAGTCCATCTTCCAGGTAGCGTAGCCTGTGGTCCCAGAATCCGAATCCCTCACATCGGCACCACCTTTGTAGCCAGTTGTTCATCCGGAGTATTTTTCTTTCCCTTTCTATTCCTCTTCAAAGAACTAGGAGGATGGATGAGAAAACTATCTGGGCCCCAAAGTTCTTGAGATTCCTTCCCAGAGCTTCAAAGTCTGATTCAATTTCTTTGTAGCTCTGCTTGGCAATATCATTTGTTCCCACATGGATGAGAAGAAAAGGATATGTGTCAGTGGGCTTGATGAGCTTTGGCAACCCTTCAGTCACATCTCTAATCTGTGCTCCAGGGAAACAACATACCTGGCGAGTCCATGGGTCTTCACTACATTCTTGGGTTTTAATCCCACGCAGCAGGGAGTCTCCTACAATGACTACTTTTCTCTTCTTCTTGGTCGACTGACTTTCTGCTTCTTGCTCACTGTTGCACTGGGTCTCCTGTTATTCTTCCTCTGCAGGCTGTCCTCCAGTCTCATCTTCCAGTAGCTGAAAGCGGTTGCATAACTCTAATGGTTCCACTGGTGCAGAGTGTCTTCTAGTTCTTCTGCTCCTAACTGTCACCCTTTCTTCTTCGTTGGCTTCCCTCATCTCAGCATTCTCCACTTCTGCTTCGGCTTGCTGTTGCTCTTCAGTCTCTTGCGCTTCTTGTTGCTGTTGCTGTTGCAGTTCCGCTGTTCTGTCTAAGAACTCTTCGCCTTCTCTTATTCCTTGGAGGGTGGACACTCGCCGCTCAAGTGCTTTCACGTGTATGCCATATGCAGAAAGCAAATGTACATGCAGCTGTACGTCTGCTGTCTGAGTATTAACCATTGATGGGTAATTTCAAGGCCTCTGCTCTCCTGTCCTATGGTTCTTGATCTTTAAAACAGACATAGACAGCCCTTTGGATAGAGGCTGGTTTCAAACAGAGGACTGTCTTCTGACAGGCCTTTAAATAAAGGACTGTTCTCTAAATTAGGAGACATGACCACCCTGACGGTAGCAAGAGTGGTTATCCAGGAGAGGTTGCAGTTGAAGCACTGGCCTAAGCTGGTCAAAGGCGCTTTGTGCAACTGAGATCACTTGTTCCTCTGGTGACAAAGCTGGAACCAGTGTAATTCTACTCGCGGAGTTGCTGGACGCTCCATTGTCAGCCTCTGCTATAATGACGGCATCTAAGTCGGCTCTTATCTGAGAGATTTTATCTGTGAAATGATCGTTAAAGGCATCACAGCGAACTACCGAAGGCTCTAAGATTGGGTTCAGGGGGGAAGGTGCCCGGGTTAGACCCCTCACCACCCTGAACAGTTCTGCTGGACGTGAATTCACAGATGCAATGCATGCAGAGAAGAAAGCTTTCTTCGCTGCACGTATTGCCACTCCATAGGAATGAAGATGTTCTCTATGTCGTGTCTTATCGGATATAAGTCAAGTTTTCCGCCATCTGCGCTCCAGTCGTTGTCTTTTCCGCTTCAACTTCCTGAGAACTTCTCTATACCAGGGCGCTTGGTTAGAAGCGGGTCGGAGAGGACGTTTGTGGGCGATCGTGTCGATAGCCCTAGTTAGGTCTTGATTCCATCTATTGACCAGGGCTTCTACAGGATCGTCGACGATACCAGCCATAGAACCCTCCAAGCCTTCTGGAATCCAGAAGGATCCATCAGCCTTCGTGGGCGGACCATCTTAATAGGTCTGCCACCCCTGCAGGGATGGGTGGTAGCCGTGATACTAACCCTGACCACAAAATGGTCTGTCCATGACAATGAAGAGGTATTTGTTACCTCCGCCCACAGATCTGTCTGTTCAGAGCTGAAGACAGCATAGAGGGTGTGACCTGCTAATGCGTAGGTCCAGAGACCAATTGGGATACGCCCATGGTTGTCATGGATGCCATGATCTCCCGAGCTGCACTTGACAAACCGGGCCCGAATGGGATGTTGAAGTCGCCCAGGACCAAAAGACTGGGAAAATCCAACACCAGCTCTGAGACCAGTTCCGTGAGCTCGGCCAGGGAGTCTGATAGGCAGTGGGGTGGCCAGTACACTAACAGAATCCCTAGTCTATCCCTGGTCTTCAGATTCAGGTACACACACTCGATGTGATTCAATTTCCAGACAGGAAGTCTGGTCAGGTTAAGACTGTTTTTGTAGACCACAGCTACTCCACCCATCCACCCCGCCCACTTTCCCTCACCTGCTCACTAACACAATACCCAGCTGGGAGGGCCTCGGCCCATGTCGGGCCACCGTCATCTCCCAGCCAGGTCTTGGTGAAGCATGCCAGGTTGGCCTCCTCATCTATAAGGAGGTCATAGATGATATTTGTTTTGTTTTTAACCAACCTGGCATTGCATAGGAGCAAGGAGAGGTTCTGTGGGTGGCCTGGTTCATTCTTCAAGTTCCTCGGGATAGCAGGGTGACCGGAAGGTAAGATGGATGTTAAATATCTATCTCTCCTTCCCCGTAATGGCACTTCACCCGGCTATTGCCATATCTCCCCTTGCCCTGCACAACACATATTGCCTCTCCCTTACACATCACAGCTCAGCTGCACTCCTGGCCACCCTGAGCATCTCAGATGGGTGGGCTGGACTGGGCTGGAAGGAGGTGTGGTGGGCTCCAACAAACCCTCTTCTTCCTCCCCCGCTGGTGTTTCAAGCCTCTCCAAGGTAGACTGGGCTGGAAGAAGGCGTGGTGAGCTGCAAAGAAATTGTTCCTGTGTAATGACGGGCTGCACTGTATAGCAGCACCATCTGGTGCCTGAATAATGCAGACAAATTAATCAAAGGATATGACTGCCCATATAAAGAAGCCGATCCTAATCCTACAAAGAATCTGGAAGCAAAAGCCCTGGTAAATTGTGGGAGAAAAAGCTTGGAATGATGGCAATTTCTGTTCTAAAGTTGGGCCAAAATCCAGATTGGATCTAAATATTCTGTTTTATTGCTATATTTGAAAGATTTTCCCTGGGGGAGAGTTGCAGCAACTACATTAATCTATTGAGGAAGTGATGTGTGGCTGGCTGGTCTTGCCTTTTGGCAGGTTTGTGTGTGCTTTGTGCCAAAAGTTTTTTTTTTAAATTAACACATAGAACAAGATTAGACACTTCATAAATAAATATACAAGTTTCAAAATTATTAGGTAAGGTAAAAACCTGTTATGTAGCCACTATATTTGCATGATTATTTTTATTTTATGTAATTTATACTGCATCCCGCCTTTTTTTTTGCAGAATTTATTCTTCTTCTGCTTGTCATAGGGAGGAGCAAAGGCTCTGTGGGGCACTATAGACCTACTCAACACCTTCTGAAATCTTATTCAGCATCATTTTAGCTACTGAGATTGATCAAGCATTGTTTATGCTTTTTTTTTTACAACTATAAAGACTAGACACTTTGGAGATTTCTATTCACATGGAAATTGAGATTTTTCAGGAATTCTATATTTAATACCACACAGTGAACTGAACTGAGGTTTAAATGCAGGGCTGCTTTTCTGGGCAGGAGATTGAAGTAGATTGCCTCTGGATGCTTTAAAATCCAAGTCTATTCCACCGTGGGCTGGCATTTTGAGAAAGTCTCAGTCACATCTGTGGCAACATCCATTCCCTAGGTAAGTAGGTTGACAGCTCAGCAGGATCATACTGCAACAGGTGAATCGGTCTCCACCTCCTCAATTTCAGTTCCACGTTGCTGCTTGTTTTTTCCAGGCAGATGGCAAACACCACAGAGTCCTCCACTAGAAACAGAGCAGCATGTGACAGAAATGGATGCTAGAATTGCCAGAAGCTGTGAGGCGAGAGGCACACAAAATGTGGCTTTTTGGAAAGGGAGGGAGGATGAGAGAAATGCCCTTCATATCAAATTGCTGGATGAAAAAAGCAGGCCTGATGGCTGGGAGCGTTCTCTGGGTGAAAAGGTTGTCAATAGTTATTTCTTAACTGGCCCTTTTTTAACAGCAGCCTGATACCCAGAAATTAAGCAGATGAAGCTTTTCCTGGAATGGGATGGGGATAATTTATTTATTTATCTATTTGTACCCCACTTTTCTATCAAGAAAAATAGCATTATGATGAGAATGTTTTGATTTTTTGTGTTTGTTAAAGGTAGAAATCCTATGGCAAAGCTGCTGTTCTGTTAAATTTGAGGGGAAAGATGATAAGAAAAGTCTTGCTGGATCAGAGCAAGGTCCAGTATTCTGTTTCTGATGGGGAGAAAACATATATATTAAAAAACCCAAAAACCTCTTGCCATATCTACACCAAGCAGGATATAACACTATGAAACGGTTTGAAAACAGTATATGGAATGTGTCATGGGTCCCAACGGTTGTCAATGCACTTCAAAACGGTTATAAAGTAGTAGTGTAGATCCTGCCGTTGTTGCTCAAATCCAGAGCGATTCATGAGACTCACTTCTTATCACATGACCAATTTTGGCTATGTGTGTTCAAGAGACTGGTTCCTCGCAGTTCCTTCCCTTTGTCAGAACTAAGTGATAGTTTCCATTTCCCTCCTCTTCCAATGTTGGCCTTTATCACACGGGCAGTTTTAAGCACACCTGCCGCGACTTTGATCCAGTTCTTTAGTGCTGGACTCACATGACGTTGGGCCGATCTACACAGTCCTTTGGAACGTTTTAAAAAGTATTTTAAAACGTTCCAAATAGGTGCGTTCTAAAACGTCTTAGGCCACATTACTGAGTACTCCCGTTACAGGAGAACAGTCTTCCGTCTTTAAAGCGGTGTGTGCGGTCACACACTGTTCTGCCCTGTCTCTTTCTCTTTTGTTTTTACAATGAGCTTAGGGTAAGGCATTGTGGGGGTTGTAGTTTAGTCACCCACTTCCTTCTTAGTTCCTCTGTCATTCCCTAGCGAGTATAGGGCTAAGAATTGTGGGTGTTGTAGTTCACTCGCCCACTTCCTCTTTCTTCCCCACCAATCAACTGCTAAGCGTTTGGGCACTAGTAAACGAAGCACTGCCCCCATGAATCACAAACGGTAAGGAAGGACACATTATTTTACTTAAAACGATTTATTAAAAGTGAAACCGTTGTATATAACTGAAGTGAGTTTTAAAAAACCTCAGATATACAACATTATAGGGAGTGCGTCATGTGGCCCAAAGAGTTTTCATAACCCTTATAAAACGTCAAAAACCTTGTATGTAGATCGGCTCGTTGTCCCCTCGCGCTGTTCTCACACCCTGAGTGCTCCAGTTTTCATTTCTGTTTTGATTTAACCCTGAACGGGCAAAGTCAGTTTCAGGCAAGTTCAACAGGCCAAGCTGAGGTATCGCAGCAATCCTGACCACCTGTGATTCAAAATGCTAGATTCGCATAGGAAACGGAAGGGGAACCCACAGAAGTAATCCGGAGGGAAAATGGTAGGTGTGATGAAGGCCGTTGGCTCCCTTGAATTAGTTTCTGGATTGTAGATCCCTTGGGGCAGGGACTTGTCCTCTCTATCCTTGTAAAGCACCATGTGCATGGATGGCACTGTATAAATAACTGATAATAATAATAAGAGTAGCTCAGCCCTTGCTTCTTTACAATCAGCTGCCTCTCAGTGTCAGTAATTCTGGACTGAGTGATATAATCACACTTGGGGCAGAGATGCAGCAAAATTGCCTGCCCCTCATATCTCTGAATGCGTTACAGCTCTCTTTTTGTTTGCTAACTTCTAGTCAGAAAGCACGGCCAGAACAGTGATTCATGCTGAAACCCATGCTGAAACCCATGCTGAAACCCATTGACCGCTCTGCAAGTGGGACTTTTATTTTATTCTTATGCACTTTAAAAGTAAACTTTGAGGACTCTGACTGTTTATATCATTTTTAGATCTTGTAAGCTGCCTCAAGCATTTTAATGGAAAGGTAGATGTATTAAATAAATATGTATGTCTTCAATTTCAACAGAGAACCTTGGGGAATTCTGCCTTTAATGAACAAAAACTGGAATTGAAACTTGGGAGGCAGAAAATCTTCTGTAAGTAAAGGGAGTGTGAGGTCCATATTCCCTAACATGCAAAGATAAAACAATTTTAATCAGCATGCTAATGCTGTCCATGAGACTAATTCATTATTGTTGGAGTTAACTTCAGTATCTCAGTAATCAGTGAATTCTAGGATTATGCAAGTGTTGTTTAACCTTGTATAACCCACAGTTGCTGGGTTCGTGTGACATGACAAACCCCGAGAGGGAGTTGGATATGAAAAATGGTGGCTGCAAATGCTCTGCATGCGCCACAGCCTGTTGTGTCGTGTGAACTGGCCCACTGAGTCCTACTTAACAGAGGGTAGCCTCCTATTTGGACTATCAGAGGATAGGTCCTCTGTTTGAAGGCATCCTCTACTTGAAGGTCTGTCCTGTCCAGGTCCAGTTTAAAGATCAAGAACCCTAAGAAGAGAAGTCAGGAGCCTTGAAGTTGCCCATCCACAATTAGCTCCTAAACAGCAGACTGAATAGACATACAAGTCACCGGTTCAGTCTTCCCTGCTATGGTGAGATGTATTGCATTTCTATTTAGATTATAGTAATTATTTCTAAATGTGCATCATACATATGAATTAACACATGCAAATTATATGCAGATCTGTGCCATCTTTTTTGCATTTCCTCTTTTTTTGTTGAAGCATAAATGGACACCTTATTGTGTGTGTGTGCACGCATGTGAGGAAGAGGGTGGGCATAAGGAAGCAGAATCTCGAGCAGCTGAATCAGGCACTGAAAACACAATTTATAATTAACTGGGCAGGAGAAATCAAAGCAAATTGAATTGTTATTTCAAAAAAGGGATTTTGTTAATAACAGCCTAATTCTCAATGTCCTTACTCCCAAGTAAATAAGCATTGTAGAATTAGGCAGGGTACTCAGCAGAGACATAAAAGAAGAAAACTTTAATAGGCCAAAAACTACTATTAACTGTCTTACCAATCACTTTGTTCATTTATTTCATTTTCACATTTCTAACCTAGTTTTCTACCCAAAATGGGCCCTCAAGTCAACTAAAGCTAAACAAAGCTAAACCTTTGTTCATATTAATGTTGTCACCAGAGCCGATGTAGCTCTGCTTCTTCCCCTCCAGGATTCTCAGCTTCTGTCCAACCACTTATTCTCTAAAAATCTCAGCAAAGGAGAACTCAGCAGGGATGGGCAGAAGTAGATCTCCACATATTTTGAATTTCAAATCCCAGCACTGCTGACCATTGGCCATATTGGAGTTGAAGTACAAAACATTGGGGCTTGTCTATATGCTGTATATAACCCGCGAAGCTGTGCATTTTTGATGTCCTGTTTTACCATGGTTTTTTACTTTGCTCCAATGTCACCACGGTTGTTTATGCGTGTCAGTGGTGGCTTCGGTTTGGGTTAAGAGAGTGGGCATAGTTAGGAGGCGGATCCCAGTGCAGGGTAAGTACGAGAAGACAGGGCAGGGGGCGAGCCCTAGGTGAGTGTTTAGTAATGGTTGCCATGGCGACATCAAAGTCTGATTCTGGAATGAAAGTAAGGACTGTATGAGGCATAAATTCAATGAACTGTAGCTGTGCAGCTGCAGGCTTTCAAAGCTAAATGTTAAACAGAGTTGTCAGGAAAAAAATGATTTTGGAGGTTTTCAGTCACTTGATCTTCTCTTCAGTACTTCAGCTGCCCTGCATTTTTGGCTAGACAGGTGAATTTGCCTGTCTAGCTGAGGCTTTGGGGAGGGGGAAGGAAGGAGCTGGAGATCTCTTCCCCTCCCCATACCTGGGACTACCCTCTTTCCCTCATCTTTGTGTTCCGTTTTCGAGCGCGTTGATGTAGCTGACTACGAAGTGGAGGAGCATGGTTTCTGGGCTCCAAGGCTGGAGCACTGGTTTCGATCTTGGATCCCAGAAATCGAACAATCCGATGTCGTCCCCTCCCAACACCAGATGTGCCTAGGGGACATAGGATTGCTCCCTTAGGATGTTTCTGCATTAAGGGGGGGAACCCACATTCCTAATGTGGTCTCTTCTTATGGAGTCTTTCCGCATTTATGACAGGCTCCTTTAGACCATGTGATTTTGAATGAAAAACTTCTCCTCCCAGCAATTCTATTAAGTTCAATGAAACAGCACCATCTAGTGGCAGAATTATAGTTCTATGCCAGCTTTACACGTTGGGGACATCCTGTGATTATTTTAAATACCACATTGGGAGCATTCGGACGACACTTTAGGCAACGGAGGGGGGAATAGCATACTCATGGTGCGTTATTTTTGCGGTGTTTCCCCTTCCCCCGTCGCATGGCTGAAAGTCCCAGCGTCCTTCTGGGCTGCTGCGTCTCCCCCCTCTCTCAGTCCTCCGGCCGTATCCCATCATTCACCACACGACACTTTAAACAATGGATTTCGGGATAAACAACGAGCAAGCCCGTTGTTTTTCTCTGTTGTTTAATTGCCCCAAATAGCGTACTGCTATTTGCCTCTTCCCCCCTCTGTTGATTATTGTGTCATCCGAAACAGGCCAGTATCTCTGTTTTTTTAAAAAAGTGAAATTATCGGGGAAAGAGAGACACTGGCCTATTTCGGACGACACCATAATCAATGGGGGGGGGGGCAATCATCCGTTGTGTTGCTGATCGGCAGCATTCGGATGACATTTTAAGCAATGGAGGGGGAAAGAGGCAACGGACAGTAAGTTATTGGCAGCATTCTGATGACACGATAATCAACACAACTGATGATTGTGTGTCCCCCACCTCCACCCCGTTGATTATCATGTTGTCTGAATGCTGCCATCCTGGAGGTTGGCAATGTTGCGTAAAAGACCTGCAAACTTCCATGAGTAGCCAATCATGGGCAGGCAATAAATCACCTGTGTAGAGAAGTTCTTAGACACCCAGGTTAAGACCTTTTCTTTCAGCAGGCATTAAACCTTTAATCTGTTGGTTTATTAATTTTACTCCTGGCTCCTCAATTTTTAAAATGTTTAATATTGTATAATTTTGATACTTGTCTTGTCTTGTCTTATTTATTTATTGTTATTTTGTTATTGTTGTTTGGTTTTATGATTGTCCAGGGCATTTGCAAGTTCGGCAGTATACAAATTTAATAAATAAATAAAAATACAGTGTGATTTATAATCTGGATCTGAATTTGATGTTTAAAGGTATACAACATCTGCATGATGACAACTATATATTCAGCAGGTGTAGCTTTCCCCATGAAATATCTGGTTAAACTGAAGCATTAAAGAAAGAAAGAAAATCCTGGTAAGCATAATTGAAAATCCACCTCTTCCAAGTTTCTATGTAGCATTAATTCACTAACGAAAGGAATTGTATAATCCCAGGCAATTAATTGACGTCTCCAAAGTAAATCCAGTAACAGTGCAATCCTATGCATGCCTACTCAGAAGTAAATCTTACTTTGTTCAATAGCTTTTACGTTTTAGTAAGTGTGTGTAAAGGTATACAACATCTGCATGATGACAACTATATATTCAGCAGGTGTAGCTTTCCCCATGAAATATCTGGTTAAACTGAAGCATTAAAGAAAGAAAGAAAATCCTGGTAAGCATAATTGAAAATCCACCTCTTCCAAGTTTCTATGTAGCATTAATTCACTAACGAAAGGAATTGTATAATCCCAGGCAATTAATTGACGTCTCCAAAGTAAATCCAGTAACTGCAATCCTATGCATGCCTACTCAGAAGTAAATCTTACTTTGTTCAATAGCTTTTACGTTTTAGTAAGTGTGTGTATTGTTGTAGCCTAAAATAGAACTACAACTCCCAGCAGCCCTTGCAGTTTAGGAATTGGTCCCAGCCAGTCCAGGCGTGGTTCTTTGTTAGGTACGAAGATGGCGGAGTCCAGGAACTAAGAGAAGTGTTGTTTCTTCTTTTGTACAGGAAAGGGAGTTGGTAAGTGCGATGTTCGTTGTGCATTCTTCCCCTCTAGGGTTCAAAGAAAGAAACTGTGTCGTGTAATGTTTTTACTTCATTCTGCTTTAGCCTCCAGACCCCCGTTGCAGATCTAGTCATAGAATTTAGGAACTCTATTCTCCCCGTTTTGTTTTAGTGCAGAGGTAAACTATTTTCAGGTTTGCGCGGTCTATTTATGTATTTTACTAGAATCCACGTGGTCCCCGATGTGTTTTAAATTTAAAATTTAACAGCGCAGGCACTAATGTTAAGAATGGCACCTTAGAATGTTTAGTTAGGATCTCTTCAACAGATCGGGCATCACTAGTATGTGTTAAGTGATTCCGAGGTTGTGCTCTTGCTTAAGAACTACCTTTTTGGATTAGATCGGAGTTTGTCTAGTCCAGCATTTTTGCTAGAATCCCAGCAAGCAGTAGGTGATCCCAGTGGAAATTGGTAGTGGCTCACCAGTGGTGGTTTATGATCCATTTTCTCCCAAACTCTGTTTTAGTCTATGGGATCTTACTAGAGTTGAATTTTAAAAAAAGAGGTGTTGGGGCCTTATCTTAAACTATGGTCTCTGAACTGGAATCCCAGTTCCCTAATCCCAGATACATGACAGGTAGTTTCCATGGTTATTCAGAAGTAAGAGGAAAGTTCACTTTTCCTGAGGTTCAATTAACTGAGAGTTAATGTTGGCTCACAATAAGCCCTAGTGATTTGGCCCAGTTCATATGTGGCATTCCCCCCCTTCCCCGGTATTGCAAGTCCTGTACACTTACTTGGTTTTAAGCCCCATTTAGCTCAGTGGGACATACTTCCCCATTTAGCTCAGTGGGACATACTTCCAAGTGTACAGGATTAGTTTCTCAAAATGTTTTAAGTGTACATGCGAAAATGTAAATTATGATCAAATGGGGCCTCAAATGTATTTTGAAATACACATATGTGCAGTATTCGGTACATTGCAGAGGACAAGAGGACAGCTCTCTATAATACACAATCTAAAATGTACACTCATTCAGGAGCCAGGATTAGCAGTGGCTCTCTGAGTATACTTCCAGTAGCAAGCACTGGTTTGGCACTGAATAATGTATGTAAAGACCCTTACTTTTCAAAACTTTGCAGATGTATCCTGTTTTTCCCTTCTCTATATCTGAGAATCTCTGTTTAAGTGTACTGACTTTCTTGATCTTGTTATATACAAGATATAAACACAGTACCTGCCAATGCTACTGCTTTCTTTGTAAACTGTGGGGTTAATTAACAAGAAGACATATGCTGGATCAGATTAAAGGCTTGTTCAGTCCACCGCCCTGTTTGCCACTGACGAACTGCTGATCTGTGGAACAGTGCTTGAACATGGAGGTTCTGTATAGTCAGCATGGCTAATACTCATTTATAGACCCCTCCTCCATAAATTTTTCTAATCCCTTTTTAAAGCTATCTAAACTGGTGGCCATCATTACATTTTATGGCAGCAAGATTAAGGCAGTAATCCTAAACACGCTTACCTTGGAATGAGCTCCATGCAACTCAATGGAACTTACTTCTGAGTAGACATGTATAAGGAATGTGGTGTAAATTATTTATTGTGTAGTAAAGGGCTTTCTTTTGTCTGTGCTGAATCTACTGCAAACCAATTTCACTGTGTGACCCCGTGTTCTAATGTTATGTGAGAAGTAGAAAAACTCTTTCCACTTTCTCCACAGCATAAATAATTTTATAAACCCAACCAAGTCCCTGCTTCATTATCTTTTTCCCCCTAACTGCAAGCTTCAAACATGTCAGACTTTCCTTTTTAGCAAATATTCCCCAACCACTTTTTACACCTTTTTCAGCTCTGATAAGGGTCATAAAATGGGATTGCAATAGCAAGATTTGTTTTCACTTTTCTAATAATCTGTATCATGGAATTTGCCAAGCACACCAAGTTGACATTTTCATTGAGCTATCTTCTGTAACCTCTAGATCTCTTTCTCGTTTCATCACCATCAGTTGAAACCGCATCAATATATCTGTAACATTAGAAATCTTTGCCCCAGTGTGCATCACTGTACACTTACTTAATTTGAACCTCATTTTACATTTTGTTGCCCATTCACCCAGGTTGGAGAAATCCTTTTGGAGCTCTATTTAGACTGCTTGGGTTTTCTGCGTCCTGAATCATTTGGTGTTGCCTGCAGTTCTCTCTCCTTACTCCTGCCTTCAGATCATTTATGAAGGTTAACAACAGTGATTCTAATACAGATTCTTGGTAGACCCCACTTCTACTTCCCTCTGTAGTGAGAACTGTCTATTCACTCTTGCTATTTGTTTTTTGTTGTTTACTTACTTACTCATCCATAAATGTACCTAGTACTTAGATCATCCATAAGTGTACCTAGTACTTAAATCATGATTGCAAAGTTTACTAAGGGGTCTTTAATGAGGTAGGCCAAAGATGGCCACTGTCTCATCTTGTGCAGTCAGGAGGAGGACATCAAAACATTTTGCTTTTGGTTTTCATTGAACTTGGCTTCTCTTTGACGCAGTTCTCAGTGTGGTTCACAAACCATGATGGTTTGTTAACCCTGCCACATGTGCCAGTTGAATTTTTCTAATTGTCCTTGTTGGTATGTCTTGCTGTGTCATCCAAACCCGAGTGGCATGGCTTGTTCGAGGGGGTTCAACCCTTAACTCATAGGCTGTAGTTGGTTTTTTTGAAGGTTGCTTCCCCCTCTCACTCACAGTACATGCTGTTTGGGGTCAGTGCTAGTGAAGGTAATTAGAGAAAACCAGCTGGCACATGACTGGCATGCATGGAGGGGAAATAAGCCATTGTGCTGTATTTCCCTTGCTGTAATTTTGCAAACTGCCCCATTGTGTCTGAACCATGGAATCATGGTTTATCACTAACTGGTCAGTTTCAAAACAAGTCAGCTTCAAACCCTTGAAGGTGACTTGTTGAAACTATCCATAGTTAGTGCTAAGCTATGACCCCCAGTTTGAATGCAACAACAAGCCAAGTTTAAGGGAAACAGAAAATAAAAGCTTCCGAAGTTATCCTTCTGACCAGGCAGGAGGAGGAGAGGCTGGGAGCTGACAAACCCAGAAGGAGGCCAGGCTCATTTATATCACGCTAAACCTTGGTGTAGATGTGACATGTAACGTGACCAATTACTTTCATTTCACTCAGTTTTGGCTCTGGATCAGGTGAATTTGACTTGTAAACTAGATAGAATTGTTAGGATTTACCAAGAATCTTCTGCTTCCTGTAGCTCAGCCCTCTTGTTCACTAGAAAAAAGCATTACATTGACAGGTGGGCTAAACTGTATTTCCTTCCTAGACTGGGAGTATAAACCCAGAATTCAGGTTCCCTGCTTTCTCCACCATCCACCCTAATCTACAAAAACATATGCTTCCTCATGCAGGGAATGCAAGATTTACTAATCACACAAGATGCCATTTCAGATTTACTGTGTATGTGTGTATTTCGAAACAAGACTCAAAGACTTGGTTTTGATTATTTTCAAATTTGAATTGTAGAATAGCAGTATGTTTTAAGCACATTTCTAAAGTAAAGGAATGTATGCCTTTATTTATTTATTTATTGCATTTTTATACCGCCCCATAGCCGAAGCTCTCTGGGCGGTTCACAAAAATTAAAACCATGAAATCATTTAAAAATATATAAAACAAGGCACAATCTAAAAACACAGAATGTATACCATTAAATGTATACCATTTAATTATTTAATTATAGTCACTCAGGTTGCAATTCTAAACACACTTACTAGAAAGTAAGCCCCATTGCACACAGTGAAACTTATGTTTGATTAAACATGCATAGGATTGCGTTGTGTAAAACCAGAGAACTGGGCAGAAATATAGGTGCTCCTGAGGAATAATGACATATTGTCTGGAACAAAATGAATCTTTGTGATTGTGAATGCTCTTCTCTTTAAATGGGATAGGGCTCTACCTCCACTGGTGGTAGAAATGGGAAAATGTAACTTTTCTTCAGGGGTGTTGGCTGACAAATAAGTTCTGGGCTTTGTTAATTCTCATATTTGAATATCAAGTATGGGTTCTTGAGGGAGACAGCTTGCTGTAAGCCAAATGCTCAAACAAGATGGGAACAGCATGTGGCATATTGCAGGGAATACAGCATGGGCCTTTCCATGGGAGATGCAGGTTCAAATCCCTGTGCAGCCATGAAGCATATGGGTCGTACTGAGAAAGTGCCCTTAGCTTAAAGGATATAGGAATTTTAAGGCCTTTGTATGCTAAAAATGTTATAGATTTGTTTAATAACCTGCAGTGCTCAAAGCTTTACAGGGATCCATGACAGAATTGCTGTGCCATGTTTTCCCTGTTTCTTTCAGGATAGGAAAATGATGAAAGTGGTCAACCTCAAACAGGCCATTCTCCAGGCTTGGAAGGAAAGGTGGAGTGATTACCAGTGGGCTGTAAACATGAAGAAATTCTTTCCCAAGGGGACTACATGGGACATCCTGAATTTAGCAGGTCTGGTTCATAGTTTATACAGCAGACAATAAGTGTTTAGATGTGGGTTTTTCCTAAACTGTGTGACCTGTGAGCAACAAATTGCAGTGTCTATTGTTTTGACAGCATATACATTAGCACTTGACCACTGCTTGGCTGCTGAAAGTGCCCCAGCCACTGCAGTGGTTTCTATTTCCTTGTAAGTGCTGTGCTAAATCAAGTATAGTTACTACAGAAAGATCCATCAGTGGTGTCATGCTAGAGATGATGCAGGTGGTGCTGGGAATTTGGAGTAGCTGCTACGTTCCTCCTGAAAAGAAACCACTCTTCTATATTCTGGTTATATGTCTACTGCCTAGAGTACTTCGGCAACTTGATCGCTACAAATTATGAAATAAATAAATAATTGAGTATTGCAGCTTTTTCAAATATCTCATCTCTCCCCTCACATGATGTGCTACCTACAAAGGAATAAGGAGCTATACAGTATGAATTGGGACGGAATGTAAAGAAGTAAGAATGGCTAAATCATAATTGAATCATGCATTCTGATGTTACAAAAGATAATTAGTTAAGTTGAACTCACAAGAGGGTACTATACAATTGAATATTCTGGATTCATTATTAAATATAGGATTTCTTTTGAGAAAGGTGGGCTAGAAATTTCTGAATTAATATTCCACATATACCAGGTCACACCTTTTCCCCCAGAGCTCTTTACTTTGGAATTATTGTTGCCTATTGATTCTTTAATGGCAGTCAATATAAATTCCTTCTATTGTTGCTTTTGTTTATTCAGGTTTCAAAAATGCATGCTGATGATTTGTCAGAAAACATAAGAATTCACATCTTTGTACTTTGTTATACCAGTAGATAGATTGCCTACTGCTTTGCTGGATGTGTTTATCTGCCTGACCAATGCCTGACCATCCACACATAAAGGTTCATATCTAAAAGTATTTTTGATTGTGTCCCAATGCCTGCATTCAGACGTAACACACTCCCACCTTCCCTCTCCTCCAATGCAGCCATATGGAAGAAATTGGAAGCGTTCGGTTCTGCTTTTAGCTAACCACAGTTTGGCATTATGTCTAAAAGTGAACACACTGCAATGACCTGGTTCGCACAATCACTGTGGGTTAAAAAAAGCCACAGTGGCTTGCTTAAGCTGCAGTGTGTACCGGATGACATTTGTCTTATCACCTACCTGGGAGTGGCTTGATGAGTTGTCTGAACCCAGACAGCGTGGCTTGTTGGAGGAGGAAATAACTTCAAATAAACCATAGGCTACTGTTGAGTTATTTTAGGGTTGTTCCCTCCTCCATTAAGAGGAAGATAACACGACAAGCCATGTCCGGGTGGGTGATTAGGCAAATGGAGCCTGGCATACGCTGAAGCTTAAGCCACTGTGTTTAATCCACAATGATTGTGCGAACTAACCCACTGAAGTGTTAACTATGGTTTATTGGAACAAGCCAGTTTCATCAACCATAGGTTGAAGTTGGCTAATTTCAGTAAAGCATAATTAAAACTAACAGCATTTTCTCCAAGGTCAGACAGATTGCTAAACTATGGTTAGTTAAAATTGGAAGAGAAAACTTGCAATATCCTTGTGGCTGCATCAGAGGAAGAGAGAGGGGAGAGAGGTTATGTGAATCGGAGGCTCACTTAGGCTGGCTCATGTAACAATAAACCATAGTTTATCATGTCTGAATGCAGCCGCAGTGAGAATTAAGCTGGTTTCAAACTGATTTAATCGACTAAGGCAGATGCATCTTCCGACCACTGGAAGTCCCATAATGTTCCCTTCCAAATTCTGAAACCCTTGTAAATACTGGCTACAAGTTTATAACAATAAGGTTTAGATAAAATTTCCTTAACGGAAGAAAACCTATGTCATACTTGGAATTCTGCATGTATTATTGAATTTTGTATTACCACTGCCTTGTAGATTTTTGGGCTTCTATGCCCATTGACTAGAGCATTACTCTTTTTTTCTGTTTTAATCTTTATTTTGAAAACGAGATGACACTTTTATGGTAATTTTAGTATCATTTCTTGTATGGTACAAGCTGTGGAATTTTAAGTTTGCTGAGTCCTTTTTTTAAGGCTGTAAAGCTTTTAAGGCTGGGATCTGTTCTGTTTAATTTTGTAACATACCATGTGAATTAATGATGGAATATAAACAACAGCGATAATTATTAATACCCTTGCGTGACTGCTGTAGTTTTCCAGCTGAGCTTTAGAGAAAGATTTGGGCTCTTTGTTTACACATGGCAATTTTGTGTCTGCAGAAGTTGTGGTAACCACCCTGCAAAGGCCATGGATAACCATGGAGGTGGATGACTTTGTGGGTAGGTGCAGTAGATGATGGGGGAATAGCTATGGAGTTGATATGGGTCATTCTAAAGAGCTATGGGAGATGAGTGTGAGGAGAATGCCCATTGGTTACTGGAGGGCATTCCTGATGCTATGAATAGCTATGGATAGCTGTAGTGGATGGGTGGAACTGTGAGCAGGCCTAGTGGTTGCTAAGGTAACCCTGCAAAGGGCACCTTAGAAAGGATAGCTATAAATTTAGTCTGATGAGTCGGCCTAGTGATTGCTTGGTCAGCTTTAGAAGTATGCTCCCATGGTGGTGGTGGCTGTTGCTAGGGCAACCCCAGAATGCAGACAACTCGGATGAGATGGAAGCAGCGAAAATATAGGAAGGCAGAATGGTTGCTAAGGACACCACCACTGGTTAGGCCTAGTGACAGCTAACAGTGCTTAGTGGCTGGGCTTGGAATAATGCCAGTAGCTGTTTGGGGGCATCCCCCTAAATAGTTGCTGAAGGTGTGGTTAACTGTGAAGGTGTGTAGTGTTTACATTGTCAGCTGCTTTCAGCAGAAGTACTTTATCATGGTGGTTATTTTTTAGAGCACCTAAAGTTGTGTTAGTTTTTTAAAAACTTTTAGAAAACCACAAAATTCTTAGATGCTTTATGAATAATTAAAACTGGCAATAGCTGACTTACATGATCAAAATAAACCAGGGGGGTATTTAAATCGTGGCACAATTTCCATAATCACTACCTGGGCCTGGCTTGTGTCATCTAAACCTGGGTAACACGGCTTGTTAGAGGGGAAACAGTCCTCCAATAACCCATGGGCTGTTATAGAGTTCTTGTAGGGTTGTTCCCCTTCTAACAAGCCATGCCACCCCATGTTCAGACAACCCGACAAGCCATACTTGGGTGGTGAGATTGTACCCTTTATGCACCACAATTGAAATAAAGCACCATTGCTTATTTAAATCATGATAAGTGTCACGGTGGCTTATTTTGGTTATATGAACCAGCTCAGTGTTTAGGGAGGTGTGTGTGTACTGGGTGGGTGACTAGTTCCACTTCACAACAGAGGATTATGATCTTTTTTGATCTTATTATAAAAAGTGTATATGTGTTAAAGAGAGAGAGACAGAAAACTCAAGGAAGACTGCAACATAGCCTGTCTTAAAGAGCCCCTCCCTCACCTGTAGTCATTCAGATGATTAATTAAAAGCTTGACTGAGCAGATAGGATGTATGCTACCCCATCCTGTCTTTCCAAATCCTGGCAGGCTGCCACTGGGAAATGAATATCTGTGGTTGGCCTGCATTCTACTGAGAGATCCTCTGTGCCAACCCTCAAACGTCCTTTCCACCCCTTTGCCTCAATCCTAGGAAGTGTTGGCATGCACTGCGGGTTAGCAGGGGTGATGTCTGAGAAGTGTTCTTTTCCATCTGAAGTGACAGAGGTCATGCAAAGGTCATATGCATTGACTGCAGCAAATGCAGCGCAGGGGGAGAGGGGGCAGCGGTGGTGGCAGTGTCCATTCCCTACCCAGAATACCCTGTGAAACAATGAACTAGCTTTTTTTCTTTCTTGAATTATTTACTCCTCTTATGCTGCCAAAGGATCAAAATTATAAGACTTTGGCAATTCCGAGAGCGCCCCAGTTTTCATGTGAGGCCTTTGCTGATCCCATGATGACTCTCATTCTTCTTCTTGAGAATGCACATTTTCCAAGTTGAATTTCTTTTCTTTTTTAATTGCAGAAGCACTTCTTGAACAAGCCATGATCGGCCCATCGCCAAACCCACTACTTCTGTCCTACCTGAAATATGCCATCAGTTCCCAGGTATCAATCCCATCGTAGTCCTTCTCATCATCAGAAGGTGTAAACAGATGTTAATGGGTTGTATGATTATTTTCAGTTAGGGAATTCATATAACCTTTTAAAAAATTCTGACAGAACTGGGTTCTAAGTAACACACTGTAAAGTTTTCCTGCTTTTTCCCTCTCTGAAGTGTTTGGCCAATTTGAATAGGTTTTTATTAGCATACTTTTTTTAAAACTCTTTTTGCATAATTTTGGTTTTGCTAAATCATGGGGAAGCGGTCACTCGAGGCACTAAAGCTCTATTCCCAAACACTGGAAATCTTATTCAGCTACCACACTGGCTACAGAGCTATCCAAAGACATTGCCCACATGTTTTCAAGCATATCTTTGCAACTATAGGGGCTAGAAACATGCTTTCCCCCCTTCTAAGTAAAGCCTGTACATCTTGGGAAGTGGAATTCTGGGCTCCTGCAGAATTGCAGCAAGCACAAACAGCCCAGGAGGTTTATATTTTGGTTTTATTGATTGTTTAATAGAAATTGCCAGAAGTATCTGTGGCTCTGAAAGAGAATCTTAGCTATCTTGTTTGCCTTTGGCCAAGCAGACAGTGATGATATATTGTCTTGCATAATGCTTTCCCGAAGTGAGAAGGGCAAGTGGCATTTCTCCCTTCTCCTCTTGCTACAAGTGGTGCTGTGAAATTCTTGCAAGACCTTGCCACAGAGAGAAGCTTTTTTTGTTTCTTTTAAAACTCTCCTTTTCCTTCTCTAGTTGCTTACTTCGAAGCTGATGTGAAGCAAATATGCCATCACCTAAAAATGTCTGTTTAAATTTGTGCCAGACCAATGCTCAAGCAACAAGCTGTGTCGCTATTAAGTGACCTTGTCGCCCCCCCACTCATGCCGGTCGAAATGGCAGGGCTTGTTTGTGGGTTTATTTGTTTGTTTAAATATTAGCTTTGGCTAGTAACCATCTCTCTCTCTCTCTCTCTTGTTTACAGATGGTGTCCTATTCTACCGTTCTGATGGCCATCAGCAAGGTACTCTGTCCTCCTCACCTAAACCATGATCACTGCTTTATTTCCTAATATCCTCAGATAGAAGGGATCAATTTGTATTCAGGGGCTGTGGGAACCTCACTGCAAAGTATGATACCTCATTTAAAACTCACCAGTTTCTGTGGACTTGGGAGAAGCTCTGGTCTTACTTAAATCCATAGCAAGTTTCTCGCCCTTGAAGTTGTATACAAATTGTATTGTTGTCTTTGATGTTTATGCCTGAATGTACAAATGGGAAAACTGACTGAACATGCACTGAAAGTTTGGGAGATGATGGGACTTTACTCACTTTGCAGCATTATCTCAGTTCATGTCTCCAGGTCATGCCTGTCTCCTTTTACAGGCATATTCCCCATGAACATTACCCTTCTTACCTCCATCCTTCATAAAAAGAATGAATATACATGTCATAATTTAATAGAAAATTAATTAAAAATAATAGCTCCAAATACGTCCAATTTGCCTGATTTGTTTCCATTTCAAAATCTGTTTTTTAAAATAGAATTGGGGTTTTGAAAATGCAGATTTCCAGAGCCCTTGCTTATGTTGAATTGGAAAAAGAGTCAATGTAGGCTAGTATGCTAAGCTTTAACGGGCAGTTGATTTGAATCCAGCTCTCAAGAGCCACAGTCATTGTAGTTTTGCTCACAGCCTGTTTGATACCCTTTACCTACAGTTATCTGGAGTTGAACTTGGGAGTTTCATATGTAGAGGCATCCTTTCTAATAATAATAATAATAATAATAATAATAATAATATATTTATTTATCACCCGCCTCTCCCAACGGATCGAGGCGGGGAACAACACCAAACACAAAATACAAAAACTGATTAAAAGCAGATAAAACCAGTACATCATTAAAATACCAATAAAACACCAATAAAACACTTTAAAACACTTCTACTTCCAGTCCTCTTGCCTAAAGGTAGGCTGGATGGAAGTTGGGGGGAAGAGGTCAACAAAAATCCAAATGGTACTCAAAGGATGAAGAATTGAATATGGTCCTCTAGCATTTCTTTTTAGAGGGGTTTTTTTTTGGCAGTTACTAAAGAGTTAGTAGGTTGGATCTAGTTCAGTATGTATGCTACAGAGGGCAAAGCTGTACACGAGATTGCATTTAAAAACACTTTGGAATAGTGTACCACGTGGTTTAGTTCAGTCTTTAGATGTGGATGGCCACTGAGTCCTGGTCTAAAAAATTAACATAATAGCAGCCTAACACCATAGGGAGTTTTGTAAGTCAGTACTTAAAATAGAAACTGGAAGTGAGTTATTGGGTTCACATGGAGGAAAATAAGACATAGTGGCTTATTTTCCCTCCCCGCATGTGCTGGTTGTGAGTTGACTAATTAGAATAATTAACCTCATCTGGTGTGGGTTGTTGTGATGTCAAAACCCTGAGAGGGTGGGTGTGGCTGGGGTGGCTTACAAACCACCCTGAAATGAGTTGCTGGGTGGTTTGTAAACCATCCCAGTCACACACCTTCACTGGTTTCAGACATCACAACAACCTACCCCTGGTGAAAGTAATTATGCTAATTAGGCTGCTCGCAACCTGCACTCGCAAGGAGGGAAGATAAGCCACTGTGGCTTATTGTATATATTATTTCTTTTATTTATTGATTACATTTCCGTACCACCCAATAGCTGAAGTTCTCTGGGCAGTTTTCCCTCCGTGATTATACAGATCCACCCACTGTAAGTGTTCAGCTTAGACTAAGGAGGGTTGAAATTTCTGCTCAGCCTTGGTCCTTACTATTCAAAATTTGCTTTGTTTGAATTCTGAAGTCTTAGACGCTTGTCAATTCCATGTCACTTCTGTTCTTCAAATCGGCATTCGTTTATCCATTCTGAAGTGATGTTTACATAGGTCTGGTGTAGGTGTAATATTTCCTGATCTCTTGCCTGCTTATGAGACCAGGTGTGCCTCTCTGGCTCATATGCTCTTTTCCTCTTTCTCACTCTTGAATTCCTTCCTTCTCCTTCCAGCTC
This sequence comes from Anniella stebbinsi, assembly GCA_029215795.1. NCBI lineage: Eukaryota > Metazoa > Chordata > Lepidosauria > Squamata > Anniellidae > Anniella > Anniella stebbinsi. Next base: position 47,715,030 of record JARDYH010000008.1, read on the forward strand.
CATGGTTAGCATTATGTCTGCACCTAGGTTATCGCTAAACATGCTTAGCTTGAAGATACTCTTTAATACTAGGATTAGAATCTAATTTGGAACCCCTGATTAAAAATTCCAAGATTACCATTCAGTTTGGTGTAGCCATCAGCGTAGATGGGAGAAGGATGGGGGGAATTTCAGTGGCAGAAGGAAGAAGTGAACATGATCAGTGTTTCTGATCCCCTAACTAAGGAAATGTTACATCTCCACTAATAGTGGAGCCATGTCAATAATATGTAATGGGAAGAGTTGCTGTCGGTGACATTTGGTAAGTTACTATCTCTTTGAATCTATTGAAGTGCTGAGCAGGCACAGATATATATGCAGCTTCTTATGTGGAGACCATATCCAGGTAGGAAAGTATATTGTGGGAAGCCTAATTCCATGTTTTGTGTGTTCTCTTGTTTATTATGAGACCAGCTCTTTTGTTTTTGTTTTCCCTGTTTCAGTTTGATGACTTCTCCCGAGACCTCTGTGTCCAGTCATTGCTAGAAATAATGGATATGTTTTGTGACCGGCTCAGGTAGGGTTGGTCAGTTAATGGACCATGAAATCCATGCTGCTTGCTGCATTTCGTTGCTGTTGTTGTTGTCATTTTACAACAAAACATGGAAACAGCATGTACACTATAATAAACAAGAATGAGCCATGAGAATAGGAACACACCATAATATGCTGAATGATACCTTTAGGAGCCTGATAGAACAATTGCACCTAAGTAGGCAATGAGAATTGTGGTTTTGGTGCTTGGGCTGATTTAACAAAGCACTTCTTATCTTCTGAAATAAGAGCACACATTTACTAAACACATTTTAGTTGTGACTTAATTGTTAAGATATCCTTCATATTCACTCCTGCATTGAAATTTTTGAAACTCATTGGTTTCCACGGGAATTCTAGTAAAATACAAATGTATCTCACAAAACTAAAGTTAGCCCACTTCAGACATAAACAACAACTGACACCCATAAACAACCGGATCTCCTAATAATTAAGGCATAACTAATCTATGTTGAATATAGATTTCACTCTTTCTTAAGAACATAAAAGAGTATTGCTAGATCAGATCGAGGCCTACCTAATCCAGAATGTATGTAGAGCATGTTCTTTGTCAGTCCTGGGGAACATGATGGGATAGTGGGGTGGGGGCCCAACTCATTGAAATCATCATAATTCAGAACCATCGGCCTTGAGCACCATTTCCTTAGTGGAAAGGCGGGGTATAAATCAACTAAATATATCAGCAATTAGAGTTGCGCTGTAAAGCAATAGGAGAACATAGAAAAACCCAGTAGCCTATATGTGATCATTGTTGTTTCAGACTTCTTCATCAGTTGCTTCATCCAGTGACCACAGCCAGCTAGATAGCCAGAATATATATATGAAATAAAAACAATGCAATGCATTTGAGGGAGGGGAAGCCTCTGGATTAAGAAGAGCCAGGTAGATAGTAGTGTGTGGTGAACCCCCTGTGTTGTGTGGAGTGATTGATCTTACAAAATCTATCTTTACAACCATGCAGACTAGAAATGTGCTTTTTAAAATGTACAAAATGAACCAACAGCAAAAGAATACAGGAATTGTCAGGAATCCTGATTTTGCCCCTCGCCCCATCGCGCTGTACCCCGTGTGAGATCCACAGCCTTGCATGTAACTTGTTTATCTCTGGTTTTGTCTTGTATTTCAAAGATCTGAGCTTGCTAAAATCTGACAAAAATCTGTGATTTTAATGCCCTTAATTTAGAGCTAGCAAGTGAGTATGTTGGTGTGATTGAAATGTGAGGAAATAGGAACTCTTTCTTCCTATAAGAAAATAGAAACAATGAATATTAACCTGTCACCAGAACACTGATAAACAGCTGTTCGCAGCCAGATACAAAGCCCACTACTTAATCCCCTCCCTGGTTAATTCAATCTTTTGTTTTTTAATTTGGTCAAAACCCTTCAGGTCTGGGATTATTTGTGCCGGTTGCAATAGCACTTGTCCCGTTGAAAGGGTTTCTTCCTCAATCCTCATTTGTTTTCTGGGCCAGACCATTTTAATCATAGACTTGGATAATTTTCCTTTTCCCTTTTTAATTTGTTTCAACAAAGGCAAGTATTGTGGTGGTTGTGAATGTGACTGTGTACACAGCAGTGCCACAATGTGCAAGCCCCAGATGCTTGATTTCTTCCAGTCAGAGACTTTGGTACCCTTGACTGAGAGGAGAAATCCCTCATTATCCTGTCCTTTCCTGAGGTTGTTGTGAAACCCCAATAAGAAAGGAGCAGACAGAATTTTTTTCCTAGCCTAAAGCAAATAGCTGAGTCTTGCCTTTTGAGTCCTCTCTGGGCCCATTCCTGCTCCAAGAACTGTGCACGATGGCAGTAATAGTATTCAAATCACTGTATATACATCATCTTGGTAATTCTTAAAACAGTCAGGGAACGTAGTTGAGTATTATTATGCCCACATTGCAGATGGAGGGTTGAGGCTGAGATAGTGGCTAAGCTTCCTGGCAAGTTTATGCCAGAGAAGTGATTTGAACCAGTTTGCAGATCCGTCTCTTAGTAGGATGCACAGAGTCCCTGAAAAGGTCGCCTTCTTTGCTTTCTAAGCCACTCAGCTGGACATAGCTTTGTTGCTTTCATTCTCTCTTTCCTGTGGATGGAGGAAAGACATCCAGTTTGCACCATGCATCCTCCCCCACCCCCCATTCTCCCTTGTCATCTGGGTTCAGGATTTCCATATAGGCAATTGGCCTCCACCACCTAGACTTGTAAGTCCAATGGGTGCTGTCTGGAATGGGCCACTGTAGTTCTTCTCTATCATTGCTGGGCATTGAGCTGGCCACCCTCTGAGCTTCACAGCTCAGTGAGCTTCACAGCTCAGTGGTGTTGAAAATCTGTTTTTTTCCCACACTAATGTCCCAGCACTGTAACTCCTCCTAACCATTCAAGCCTTCTGCACAGTAAAGCCCTTTCCTGATGTGTTTCCATCAGGATTGGCAATTCTTTTCTCTCTCCTTACCCCCTCGGAGAAGACAGAATAGTACCTATGCCTCTGACAGGATTTTATTTTGGTTCTTCATTTATTCTGTCTAAGCTCCACCCACATATGGGTGGTGTTTGGAGTGAACACATGAGACCTGGAGACCACAGTGGAGCTTCTAGAGGCCCTACAGCAGTGTGGTTGAGCTAAGGAAGTCAAGGTAATGGTTAGAGATGACCCATTTTGCTCTCTGCTTACTCTTCCTGCAGCTGCCACGGCAAGGCAGAAGAATGCATTGGCCTCTGCCGTGCCCTGATGAGCGTTCTCAGTTGGATGCTGCGCTGCGCTGCCTTCTACACGGAAAAACTGAAGGAGCCACTGGAGCAGGGAGCTGCTGAAAACCAGCTCAAGATGTGCTTGGAGCGGCTGCTGAAGATCCTGGGTAGCACCAAGAACCGAGCCTTGATTCATATAGCCAGGCTGGAAGAGACATGTATGTGACTTGTATGGCAGAGACAACATTAGTATAATAATAATAATAATAAAAAGAACTGTCAGTCTTGATTTCAGTCCAAGATTGGCTCAGGGCCACAGCTCAGGACCCACCTGTATGTCTTGTCTGGGAATTATTCCAGAAATATACATGTTCGGGGCCCTTTACAGAGTTTGAAGTAGGGGCACATCTGCCTCTTTTATCAGAGCTTCCAGTGGCCCCAATTCTTCACTTTTTCCTACATGGGAAGCACTGCTACCTCCCTGCTAGGCAAGCCTATGCTTTCCCAGCTGTTTCCCAAAATAATTAATCTTTGCAACTGTTCCTATGACTGTTTTTAAGCTTCAAGATATAAATAGTATGCTCTAAAATTTGAGGTGTGATCCCACATGTTAATAACTTTAGTCTTGATAAAAGCCTTAATTTGAAAAGGGACATATCCTAGATATAGAACACATGCTTGTGTGTAGAAGATCCTGGATTAAACCCTAGCATCTCCAATTTAAATATCTTGGGTAGCAGGACTGGGAAATAGCTCTACCAAAGACTAAGAGCCACTAGCAGTTAAAATTGACAGTACAGTATTGGGCTTGATGGGTCAGTGACTTGAAGCAGTATAAAGCAGTGCCTTATATATATCTTGAATCCAAAAAAACTACTTCTGTGCCTGTGAGCAGGTGAGGATGCTAGTGGAGACAGAAAGTTGGAGGTAGGAACTCTTCTGTCCTTGCCTTATTGCTTGCACCCATAAACCCAGCACTGTTTATGGGTGCATGCAATAAGGCATATGCATTGTGTGTTGTTGGGCCTCTTTGTCTCCCCAAGTTTCAGTCTGCTGAAACCCAAAGACGTGTGCGTGTGTGTAAAAAGTGGCCTAAGTATTTTTGCTGGAAGAAAAACAATCCAATAAAGGTGTGTTGTTTGCATTGTTACACTTTGGGGGTGCTTTCTCTACCTGTTTTAAGTTTGTCTTAGCTGAATTGCTGAATTGAGGAATGTGCGTGGTTGAAACTTGAAACCCCTGCCTCTCCTCTGTAGCTTCTTGGAATGCAATCGAACAGTCCCTAGCCAAACTGGGAGACAGCTTGGGACACATCAGCAACAACCAATTGCGGAGTGAGGTGGAGGAGTGCATCAACCTGGTCAAGAGGTGAGCAAACAACAGCTGCAGGGTGAGGAATAAGCAGTTTCTCCTTCCACACGCAAAGGAAGCTAGACTTTAATATCTCTGCTTCCCTCCTTTCCCAATATTCTGCACAGTATCCCCACCATGCTCTCATTGCATTCAGAACAGCTGAACAAAACTGGCTTCCCCACTGTTCATGCTGTGGTGCTGCTGGAGGGGACAATGAACCTGACCGGAGAGCCACAGCCACTGGTGGAGCAACTCATGATGGTCAAAAGGATGCAGGTATGTCTGGATCATAGAAGGGATGCTCTGTATCTGTCTCCCTCTGCCCTGGTCTGAAGAAGTGATCACCTGTTCTTCTTCGTGGTCTCTGTGCATCACACATATGGGCTCTGTGCCGGCGCCGAGCCCCAATCGGGAAACTTCACTAGCTAGCTTAGTGCTTTTTTTGGCGGGAACCCCTCCCCCACCATCCATCGCGCATGCTCCGGGTCCCGCCTTACCTCAGTTCTTCTTCGACCGCGTAGCTGATCGCCTCGCGGGAGACTTCTCCGGACGATTCTTCGTCGTAGTTTTCTGAGGAAAGTAAAACAGTTTTTTCTCTTAGCTTAGTGTTAGGTTAGTCTATTGTTAAAAAAAAAAAAAAAAAAAAAAAAAATTAAAGTAGTTATTTAGTGTTAAGTAGTGGACATCTTGTCCATAATAGTTATGGCGCAGGCGGCGCTTTTCAAGAATTGTTCCCACTGTAGGGCTAAAATGACCCTAACTGATGGACACTCATTGTGCCTCATTTGCCTGGGAGAAGGGCATGTGGTAGACTCGTGCACGCATTGCCTGACCTTTTCCCGCCAGACCAGGAAAAATCGGGCAGACAGGCTCAAAAGCCTGTTATGGAGTAAGGCCTTGTCCGCGGTAGATAGACCAAGACAACCTTCCCCAGTGGACTCAGAAGGGGGTCGTTCGCCATCCGGGGAGCGTGGGCACAAGCCTATAAATCGCTCGCGACCGGCATCTCCCTGCTCCTCCCTGCCTAGGGACGCTGCAGAAGCGCCTTTGCCGTGACCTGTGAAGGAACCATCTTCCAAGAGGTCCACTTTGGCGGCAAAAAAGGCTACTAAGACAAAGCAGTCTGCGAAGTCGAAGCCGTCGACATCGACACCGAAGCTTCCTTCGCTACCGAAACATTCAAGAAAACGCTCGACTCCGAGAGAGGATTGCCTCCCTACTCTTAAGCGGCCATCGACATCGCCGCTGGAGCCATCGGCAGCGAAACGGCCCTCGGCCTCGACATCGAGCCAACATTCGGCGTCGAAGGAGCGGACATCGGCATCGCGCCACCCCTCGGCGTCGAAGGAACGGCCGTCGGCATCGAGCCACCTCTCGGTTTCTAAGGACCGGCCGTCGACGTCGGGCCGCCCCTCGACATCGAGAAATAAACCAACTCAGGTGGCGTCGACATCGAGCCGACAATCGGCATCGTCGACACCACGACTCTTTGAACCGTCGGTACCGACAACAAAGTCCGCGACGGTACAGAAGAAGCACACGGCTCCGACCCCGACCCGCCCGGCATCTTCGCCGCTTCTGTCTCAGCGGTCTGCCCCAATGACACCAAGGGCCTCGTCGTTGCCGCCACGCTCAGCCCTCCAAACTTTGGATGTGGAGGTATACTCATCGGACTTGGAAATCACGGACGTTATCCCGGCAGATACCTCTTTCAATCACGACGATGAGGACAGACCTATTGAGGAGTACCATCACTCTTCACCGCTCGGTGTCGCGGCATCCCCGACGTCGAGGGCTTCTAAAGCGACCTACCGGTCTCGATCCCCCTCTCGTTCTCGCTCTCGTTCTCGGTCCCGACACTGGGAGTCGGCTTCCGATACATCTAGAAGTAGATCTCGACACCGGAAGGCTCCGAGATACCTTTTCGATCCCTATACAGGGAAAAGGATTGGACGGTCATCCTCGCAGCGGGAGAGTAGATATCGCCAATTGCCTGCTGCAGCACACTCTTCGGCGGCTCTTGTGCCGAGACCATTGTCGCCAACATCTGGAGATGACTATGCCTCGGACACTTCGTCCATACGTTCCCAGGCTCCATCAGTTCCATCTCCCCCGGAAGGGGTGGGGTCTAGGGACAGACCATCACCATCGTTAGAGTTAGGCACTTTCTCTGACCAGATGCAGAGGATGGCTCAGTCCCTCGGCTTAGACATTAATCAGCCACAGGAGGACCTAAATGACAAAATTTACGACGTCATGTATGAAGAGCCAGCACCTCAGCTTAACCTGCCGTTAGTACCAACTCTTTTAAAGACCTTTAAGAGTGCGTGGGAAACACCGGCTACAGTTGGAGCTACTTCCAAACGTTTGGAGACTTTATACAAAGTTAAGGACGCCGATGCGCCTTTTCTGTGTAACCACCCCAGACCTAACTGTATTGTGGTTGAATCGTCACTAGGACGCAATGCTAAAAGCCATTCCACACCTGTTGATAAGGAGGGCAGAAAGCTGGATACGTTTGGTCGTCGTGTGTACTCTTCAGCTACGCTAGGCTTTAAAGTAGCTAATTATCAGGCTACCATGGCTAGGTACCAGCTGTTTCTCTGGAACAAGATTTCCGCATTGACTGATTACCTTCCAGATGATCAACGCGAACTAGCCAGAGTTTTCCAGGCTGAAGCGACCAGACTATCCAGACAGCAGTTAACGACGGCAAATCACCAGACGGATTGCGCGGCAAAAGCCCTTGCGGGGGCAGTTGCTTTGCGTCGCCATGCCTGGTTGCGCACCTCCACGTTGCCAGCTGAGACAAAATCTAGGATCGAGGATCTCCCGTTTGACGGGGAGGGCCTATTTCATTCGTCCACTGATAACACCATGGACGTTATCCACAAGTCAAAGGTGACGGCTCGTAAGATGAGCGCGCCAGCACAGCAGCAGACGCAACCACAATCTCGTTCGCGTCGTTGGTACCGCCCCTTCCAGTACCAACCTAGACGTCAGCAGGAGCGCACCCAGCGTTTTCAGACACACCAGTCTCAGTCTTCCTTCCAGCCAAGAAAACAGACTAACAAATACAGCAAGGCACGTCGCCAGGACCAGCCGTCGAGACGGCGTCTTTGACTCCATTCCTCTACTCTTGCCTCGAGCTCAGACCAACAGGCTCCAATCCTTTCTGCATCGTTGGCGATCCATAACAACCGACGAGTGGGTGCTCTCAACGATTTCCGAGGGCTACCTCATAGAGTTCCAAGCTTTTCCACCTCTCGGCACTGTGAGGACTACCCCTCCGTCTCCCACACTGCTACACGAAACAACAACCCTGTTGCAAAAGAGGGCAATCGTCCGCGTCCCAACGAGACTTTTAAAAGCGGGTTTTTACTCGCTCTACTTCACGGTTCCAAAGAAAGACGGCGGACTGCGTCCCATAATGGACCTCAGACATTTGAACAAGTTTATAAAACCAAAGAAATTTCGCATGATTACGTTGGCCCAAATCCTGCCCCTCCTAAAACGAAACTGTTGGTTCACCCTGGTGGACCTCAAGGACGCCTACTTTCACATCCCGATACACCCCACTCATCGCAAATATCTGAGATTCGTTGTTGGGGGAAAGGCGTTTCAGTTTTCAGTCCTTCCCTTTGGCCTCCGGACGGCGCCAAGGGTATTTACCAAGTGTATGGCGGTAGTGTGCGCCCATCTCAGATCACAGGATGTCGAGCTCTACCCTTACCTCGACGACTGGTTGATCGTTTCTCCATCGCGGTCGCGAGCACTCTCCGACGTCAACCTGGTCATGTCTTGCCTGGACAGCCTGGGTCTGCAAATAAACGAAGAAAAGTCCATTTTTCGCCCCACACAAACAATTCAATTTATAGGGGTGATTCTAGACTCAACCGCGGGAAGGGCGTACCTGCCACCAGAACGCGCTCAAAAGATCGTATCTCTGGCCGCCAAGCTTCACTGACACTTCCGTGCAACAGCGTTCGCAGTGCTTCGCCTCCTAGGTTTCATGGCTTCGGCAGTATTCGTTGTTCGCTGGGCTCGTCTCCACATGCGTCCACTACAACAACTCCTTCTCAAGCACTACCGGCCTTACCTAAATCCAAGGAGAATAATACTTACCATTGCGAAGGTTGTCCTCCCTTCTCTCCGTTGGTGGTCTTCCACCGCAAATCTGGCCCATGGCATGCCGTTTCATCAAAAAGATCCCACTCGAATTGTTACTACAGATGCGTCTCTGCAGGGGTGGGGGGCACATTACAACGACCTGCAGATTCAAGGAAAATGGTCACAGTCAGAGTCCAGACTCCACATCAACCTCCTGGAATTTCTGGCTGTAAAGCGGGCGCTACACGCTTTTCTACCACACCTTCAGGGACACAGGGTTCGCATCCTGTCGGACAACACCACTGTGGTGTGGTACGTCAACAAAGAAGGCGGGACAAGATCTCCGCGCATTTTACAGTTGGCACTAGATATTCTTCATTGGGCCATTCGCAGGGACATCTGCCTGACCGCGCTTCACATTGCGGGAACGGACAACACGAAGGCAGACATACTAAGCCGGGAGTTCACCGACACCCACGAGTGGGAGTTATCCCAGGACGTACTGAAGTGTCTGTTCACAAAGTGGGGCAAGCCGTCGATAGACCTGTTTGCGACTTCTGCAAATGCCGTTTGCCAGGACTACTGTTCTCGGGCCGGGATTGGACCTGCATCTCTCGGAGATGCATTCCAGTGGGACTGGTCCAACGGCTTCCTATATATGTTCCCCCCGTTTCCACTGATTTCGAAAACGGTGGCCAAGGCCGCAAGGTGTCCCCTGAACGCCATACTGGTGACCCCTTGGTGGCCAAGACAACACTGGTTTACCATCCTCTATCGTCTGTCGAGACGGCAGTGGTGGTGCCTGCCCAGGGTACCGCACCTACTGTCCAAGAACGCAGGGAGTATCCTGCACCCGGACCTGCAGACACTGCACCTCACAGCGTGGCGGATCCAACCAGATGGCAGTCATTAGATATGCCTTCGGCTCTGCGTTCCATCTTCGAAGCCTCCATCAAAATGTCTACAAGGGCGTCCTATGCTAGAAAATGGAGGCGGTTTACTAAGTTTGCCAATGACAAGGGTTTTCCAGTTCACGATGGCCCCATATCGGGGATCGTTGATTTCTTGTATTCACTTCATACGGCAGGCTTAAAACCCTCTTCAATCAAAGTCTACCTGGCAGCCGTGTCAGGACAACACGCGAAGATTGACGGCTATACAGCTTTCACACACCCAGTGGCAAAGACTTTTATGAAAGGGCTACGTCACATGTTCCCACCACTGCGCCAGATTGTTCCTCAATGGAGCTTATCGGTAGTTTTAACGGCGTTAATGACTAAGCCTTTCGAGTCGTTAGCTACGGTTGATCTCCGGTTGCTAACGTTTAAGACAATTTTCTTGGTCGCCATAACATCCGCTAGACGTGCTTCAGAGCTAGCGGCACTAATGGTGGGACCTCCTTACACCCAGTTTTTTCGGGACAAGGTTGTGTTACGTCCTGGCCCCTCGTTTGTTCCCAAAGTGTCTTCCATGTTCCACGTTAATCAAGATATAGTTCTTCCAACGTTTTTTAAGGAGTCTACAGACCCCCTCTCTACGGCTTTACACACCTTGGATGTGCGACGCGCCTTGGCCTTTTATAAAAAAAAGGACAGAGTCTATCCGTAACTCGGAGAAGCTCTTTATATGCTATGGTGGAAAGACGAAGGGGTTAGCAGTTTCCCCCCAACGTCTGGCACATTGGATTGTGGACACTATTGTCCTGGCTTACCAAGTTCTTAACAAACAGCCCCCTGCTTCGTTCACAGCACATTCGACAAGGGGGCAAGCCACTTCGTCGGCCCTGATCCATGGTTCATCAGTTCCGGACATTTGCAGGGCGGCGACATGGTCCAGTGCCTCAACCTTTGTGAAGCACTACAGGCTGGACGTTAGGGCCGCAAAAGACGCTTCGTTCGGCCGAGCGGTCCTGTCTTCCATCTGTCAGTGACCCACCAGCGTGCATCCCCTCCTCCGGTAAGTTTGGCTGATTACTCGCCCATATGTGTGATGCACAGAGACCACGAAGAAGAAATGCAGGTTGCTTACCTGTAACTGTAGTTCTTCGAGTGGTCATCTGTGCATTCACACAACCCGCCCACCATCCCCTCGTTGCAACGCTATGGTGTATGCAGGAGGCTAGAGCGCATATGTCTCCTATTCATTACCTGGTGCGAGGCCATAACGCGGTCTCAGGGAACTGAGGTAAGGCGGGACCCGGAGCATGCGCGATGGATGGTGGGGGAGGGGTTCCCGCCAAAAAAAGCACTAAGCTAGCTAGTGAAGTTTCCCGATTGGGGCTCGGCGCCGGCGCAGAGCCCATATGTGTGAATGCACAGATGACCACTCGAAGAACTACAGTTACAGGTAAGCAACCTGCATTTCGAATGGTTCCACTTCAGGCTGTAGGTGGAGGGTTGTAGATTTGAATATTCTCTTTTAAAGAAAAACGGCCAGTGTATAGCATTGTTGAGGAAAGGCTCAGCTAGAATGCTTCTGCCTGACATGTCGTTTTCTATGTGCAGGCCGTGTTTATATGATAGAGCATTCAGTCTTGTGATCTCCCACTTGCGTTCTGTTCAGTCCAACATTGATTTTACCATATGGTGAACTGTATCTAGAGCAGGCATCTGCTGTAGCACTCTTAAGAAAAGAGAAACTAATAGGAAATTTTAAAGAATGTTTGACTAGGACCATTGATGACAGGAGATGGAGACATGCACAGGCTATGTATCGCTGGCTTCCAATTTCAACTGTAAGTTTGGGGATGGAAAGAGAAAAAGTACACAAGCCTCCTAGCAAACTTTTTATGTTTTTGGCTGTGCACATCTACAGTGAACTTGGAGATTGGAAGTTACTCTTCTCTGGTGAGAGTCCAGCAGCCTAATTTTTCACACATTATTCCTTAATTCACAGCAGGCAGGTTGGCAACCAAGGCCCAAGCTTTTCCTTGACATTTCTCTCTCTCCACTCTGAGGTTGTTGCCATTGGTAGATAATGAAGTCAATTTTGAGCAGTTTCTTTTAAAAAAAAGATTGGGTCTTGATTCTGGTCTTGAATCTGCAGTTGGTCCAGAACCTGAGAGCTCAGGCGAAGATTTACCACCCCCCAGCTCTGGCTAAAAGACGGAATTAGAGGGAAGCAAGCAGGAAAGCTTAACAGCAATTGGCCAGAGCAGGTCAAGTGATAGGCTCTGATTTCAGATCAGGATTTTAAAAGAATATTGACTGGGGTTCTTTAAAACATATTTATATTTAAAAAATAAATGAATTTCTATACCACCCTTTAATGAACAATTTCCAAAGTACTTTACAATAAAGGAGAAAGTGCAATTAAAAAGCCAACATTAAATAAAGTAGTAGTTGAGAATAGCAGTGTTAAAACTAAATATATGCTTTTAAAAGAATAAGAGTATCTGTGCCTGACTCCAAAAAGCCCACAGCGTGAATGCTAGTGAGCCTGTCTGGGAGTGAGTTCCATAGGCACGGTGCCACAATTAAGAAGGCCCTCTTCCCAGTCTCCACCTACCTCACCTCAAATGGCAGGGACACCCAGAGGAAGTGTGACAATGTTAAATCAGGAATCTCCAACTGGCGCTTATGGACTGGATCTAGTCTGCAGGACTTCACCAAAGCTGACTTCTCCTCTCTCACTCAAGCTGGGACAGGCGGGCCAAGACTGATGGCTTCCAGTTCTTGCTCATATGGAAGCCTCTAGATGAGGCTGCAGATAGGAGTCCACAATTGCAGTCACCGTAATGACCATGAATTTAACTCTGGTGATCAGAATTGGGAAGCCGTCTCCAGGAAAAAGTAGCTACTATATTTTGCCTTGCACACACCCCTCCCCCCGAAACCTCCAGCTCTTCCCTTATTGAGTTGATAAAGTTGGCTGCCACTGAATCACTAATCCTGCCATGTATCTGTTGTACTCTGGCTGACTGAGAGGGAACTGGGCCCACCATTTTAAAATTCTGTGTCTGCAGAAGCTTTACTGTACCTCATTCCAGATCCAGGGCTGTTTTGTTTTTTTTAAAAAAAGAGGGTGGGCGAGAAAGAGGCTGAGTTGCTGCAAGGAAAGGAAAATAACCTTTCTTGCAAGGAAGGGCTGTGTTTACTGGCCTCTTGCCCCCAGTTTAAAAATGGATTCCTGCTGGGCTGTGCCCAGGCACAAATCAAGCTCTGTATAGGGCTGGATGTAAAGAACTGAGAACTTGCCTAAGGCTAAAGAGTTGAAGAATTGGGGAGGGGTGGGGAGAAGACTTTGTGAAGACTTGGGTTTTTGTGAGAAACGGGGAGGAAGTCTGTGTTCTTTATTTGTGCACATCATACTTGCAAGGGATGTGGGGGGCAGTGGCCACTTTTTAAAAAGAAAAGTGTAGGGAAGCCATGCCGGCTGTCCTGTCAGTCTTTTTTTCTTTTGTTTGTTGTGGGGTGGGGTGGGGGAGGCTACACCATCTTAGTAGTGCTCAGTAGTGCCTGTGCTCAGAGGCACTTTTGGTATATTCCTGCTGGCTGGTAGAAATGATCATTGGCTACCAAGCACAGCTGCAGTTTGTGAGCCCTTGGTGACAGGATCAAGAAGCATTTCAAGAGAGGGGGAGAGCTTTGTGTGGGAGATTGGGCGAGGGTGGAATTGGACTGCTAGATAAGCCCGTGGATGTGCTACAAATCACGCACTCGGCCTATAGCAAAGGCTGGACCACCCTGAGTTTAAATGATCTGCCCTGTGGGAGGTCCTGAGGCCTGCTCCTGCTATCTCTCTTCTCCCCACTAGCATATCCCATCCCCTCTTTTCATTCTGGAAATCTGGAAAGCCTGCTTTGTGGGCCTGATCGAGTCTCCTGAAGGGACAGAGGAGCTGAAATGGACAGCTTTCACTTTTCTCAAGGTAAGCTGCTTTTTACGTAGAGACAGATGGGCTCAGCCCTTTAGTAAGGCTCTTTTCAGTGCTGATTGTGTTTCCCAGCTTGCTGAGCAACAGAAACTGAAGGGGATTATGGGAAGCTAGGTAGGTTCATGGTTGTTGTAGTGATTAGAAAATAAAAAGGCAAATAATCCCAAGTTCTTCCAGGATCTGTGTCTTAAGCTTACTATGGTATAAACACCGCCATGCTAATTCTTTCATTTTGTAATTGTAGCTTCCCCCTCTGCATCAATGGAAGTGCCCAGATCTACTCTCTCACAGGATGCCGAATGTCACTCTACTATTGTAGTGACCTGGAGCACACATGAATCTTCCCAAGCTCTTCTTGTATTTTTTCTTTCTGGCCTGTCACCCTTAGTAGAGCCTGGAGGAGTCTCTGCATTTCTCTCTCTCTCTCTCTCTCTCTCTCTCTCTCTCTTTGTGTGTATACATACACACACAATGTAAACATAAGCCAGATGGCTCTGTCTTCCTTCTCTCTGTCTTTCTTGGTAAACACACTCTGACGCTGCTAGATTCCCCAAAAGAGACTCAACAAATTGCAACTTAGCATTCCTTGCTGCTCAGTAAATCTCCACTGAAGCCCAAGTACATCATGTAACCAATCATCCATGCAGGGACGAATAAATTAAGAAGTATGAAGGAGACAAACAGAAACACACACACATCCCTGAACAAGCTGGAACAGGGATGGGGAACGTCTAGAGTGTGACCCCCATCATCTCTCACAATTGTCTGTGCTGTGTAGGGTTTGTGGGAGTTTCAGCCCACCAACATTTGGAGGGCCATACAAATTCCCTACCCTGTTGTAGAACAAAGCAAAAATAGAACAACCAGTTAACCTCTGGAACCTATTTCCACATGATAACATGAAGGTTAGATCAGAGGTGTCTAATCCTTTATTTTTTGTTATTTTTGGCAAAATTTGGTGTGCAAAGTACTTTACATTATCTTCAAAAGCAATATTAGCCTGAGAGAAACACTTAATGCCATCCACTCAAGTTTCATAACTGAGTAGAGTTTTGATACCTGTCTCTTCCATCTTCTAATCCAATATCATAGAATCATAGAATAGTAGAGTTGGAAGGGGCCTATAAGGCCATCAAGTCCAACCCACTGCTCAATGCAGGAATCCACCAAATATAGTATCCCGTCAAATTTGTCAGTGGAAGAAACTAGAACGATATACAACTGCATGTCATTTGATAGGGACCTGTGAACCTTTTCTGTGCTATACAGCATTTGTGAGCAAAATGAAAACAGATTTGCATGAGAAGAACCTCACATGGGGCTGAGACAGAAGGGCATCTGTGTGGTTAGGAGGAATGGGACAGGAAGGCTCTGGGGGAAAGAAGCCTGAGTACAAGTTTTGCTAAGGGGCAGTGGGCATTTGTAGATGAAAGAGGCACTGCAGTCAATGGGTTAAGAAGCAGAACCTTATGAAGGCACAGGTAGAGGATGTAGAGGAATTGAGTCCAGGAAAGGAGGCTCAGGAAAGGAGGCTAAGAACAACTCACACAGGATCTAGGAAGTGGAGGATCTGTGCAATTGGAAAGAAGAGAGTGAAAAGACAAGGGAATTTAGGCAGTCCAGGATACCTGCATGAGGCAGTCGTGGGGCAATGAGACAATGAAGCACTAGTTTTTTTGGATCATGATTGCATTCTTATTTTGCTGTCTTTCAGATTCCGCAAGTATTGGTGAAACTGAAAAAATATCCCCAAGGAGAAAAGGTAAAAGCAAGCCAGTTCATATATTGTTTAAAGCCATTAATTTAAAAAATATGTAATGTGGGAAGAAAAACTGAAACAAGTCATCATAATGCCAAATTTGCCATTGAGTACTGGGGTTAAAGGGGATTACGGGATCAGGTAAATTCATAGAGAATAGGTCTCTCAATGGCTGCTATCCATGATGGCTAAGAATGAAACCTCCACACACAGAGGCAAGATTTCTCTCATTATCAGATTCTCAGGACAAAGAAGGGACGCTAGTTCCATCACGCTCCATTTGTGAGCTTCATAGTGACATTGGGCCCACTGTTAGAGACAGAATGCTGGACTAAATAAATTGATCTTTTCCTTTGATTCAAGAAAGCAGTTCTCCTGCCACCCAATGAGTTTATGACTGATGTGGGGTTTGAGCCCTGGTCTCCTCAGTTCATCCTGGAGGCCATTTATGGTGATATTTGAGTGAGCTAGATAGAAGCAGATCATGCTGAAAGCTGAACTTTGGGGGATTTAAAATTTATGATCTGCTGTTTTAATTTCAGCCCCCAGTATAATACAGCCTAGACCACAATATGCCACTTGCAAAGAGCAGGAAATGTGCCTGCAGAACTTCAGTTTACTTAATTAAATGGGTGAAGCTGCACTCTGTAGAAAAGGTCAGAAGAGTTTGCCAGTGTGTCAGGCTTGGGGGAAATTGCTTTCTAGCCCCTTTAATGGCAAAAATTACAGGATATGAAAAATAAGTAGTTACTGTGAGCATAGCACCATATTGGAATGTGCTGTCTTGGCCTTATTTTATAGAGAGTTGGAGGAGGGATTTCCAGAGTGGAATTCGTGGACTGTTAAGATCTAAGAGATAACCTTGTTCTCTTTTGCAATTGTAGGATTTCACAGAAGACGTGAATTGCGCCTTTGAGTTCCTTCTGAAGCTGACACCTCTGCTAGACAAGGCTGATCAACGCTGCAAGTAGGTCCCCCTTCTTTGTGGTCCCTCAAGTTGAGAGAGCAAAACCAAGGACACAATTATGTTGTCCCCTTAGCTTCCAGGCTCTCTCCCTCAGTCCCAGGATCTGAACCTTAGAATGTTTGGCATCCCTAGTCTTGACTGGCAGAATGAAAGTTGGGTTTGAGGGTTCCATTCCATTGACTTTGGTTCTGAGAGCAAGCAAGTGCCAGTTGGGGATTGGGAAGAGGAGCAGCAGAGTGGGAGAATAAGCACGGTTAAAATGGAAACACCAGGTACGCATGGCAGGGCTAGATCATTGAAGAAGTAGGCAAGGTGGTTGACTACAGGGGGGGCCTGAGGGACCATCTTAGGGAGGTGGTGGTATGGTTGTTTCTCAAACCAGAAAGCTGATATGAAGGTTTGTGACCACTTGGAAGTCTGGCTCAGTGTCCACTTAGACTCTGAGGTGCATCAAAAACTGGTTTGATTAGCAAAAAGAGGCCTGTTGGAGGAGGCGGCTACTTACATTACTGCCCCAGTCTACATCCTGTGATCTTAGCACTACAACTTATTAAATGCTAAGCCCTCTGCCAATTTTGCTTAGCTTTTCCCACTCTGCGTTTCCTTCACATGACATAATGAAATCATGTGCTGAAAGAAAAGTATCCTATCAAGAGTGAGTGGAGCTTCGTGACAGTGGTGTTGGCCACAAAACAAAGCTGTATACATGGGCAACATGCAGCACAACATGGTGTTGCAAATTAGGGAACATGTGACCCTCACCTCTTTTCTTTAGTCCATTCATAAAAAGAGAGATGGATTAACTACTGTATTTCACAATAAAATATTGTATCAGGGTAAATTTAGAGTCTGTCTCAACATTAAAAAAATGCAGTAAAGTATCTAATGGGGAATTTATTGTTGTTTGTTTCTGTTTTATGGTCTTTATAACAGCCCTGTAAAGCAGGTTTATTTTATATATTTATAAACCACCTTTTTGTTTATTCAAGTTAGCTAATTTCAAGACAAAATCATACTAATTAAAATCTGACTACTCGGATTGAACTTCCTATGTATTCTAGAATGCTTGACTGAGCAGAAGAGTTTTCACAGGCTTCAGTAACTAAATGCATTTGAAAGCATTGGAACCAACACGGAAAAAGCCCTGATATCTCTCCGGCTAAATTTTATGTAACCCAAAGAAGGGGTGACTAAGCATGGATTCTCTAGTTGATTTTAGGAGATGGGGCACGCATGGGCATTTGCCCACAAACACCTGCTGATTTTTTGTGGCTGAGCAGAAGTTTTAATTTTGATGTCTTGGGCAAAATCCTTCATACTTCACTCCAGAATGGCCCGCCTAGACTACGGAAAAGCAGAGATTTGCACCTTTTGTTTTGCAGTGGAGATTTTTCAAGGCAAATCGTTGATGTGTTTTTCCTCTGGTAGGTGGGATCATTAAAACTGGGGAAGGGCCAGGTAAAACAGGACAGCCTTGTGAACAGTGTCCATCATGCACAGGTTTGGTGCTTGACGTCACAATTAGAACTGTTTGTTCTACATGATAGATTAAGACCCAAAACTCCCCAATGTGTGAAAGCCAGTCTTGCTCTTGCATAAAATAGCATTTTGAATCAGTTCGGTCCAATTTTCTTGTGATCAGCCCTGAACACTTTGTTCTGTCAAGAAGATGTAAGCACAGGCCTGGCTGGTTCTGTTTTATGCTTATTCCCTTAGGAAGGGCTGGGTGTACGCTGTGCTAAAGAGCTCTGGGGTGGAAGGACAATTCTTGGGTGAGGAGTATTCCATGCTCCTGTGACCATTCTGCACAAGTGCAGCATTTATCAGATCCAGGATTCAGCATCTTAAGAAAACAGGAGTCGGGCTTCCTGAGGTTGCAAAAGTAACCTTGAAAATGTGTGAGCAGGAGCCCAAAAGAGTCTGAAAAGGATTTCCAGTGGTTAGGGTCCCCTCCCCCCATGATTTGCAGAAGCAGAATAGATTATGCAAAACAAGTGAGCATGAACATGCAAATATGCTTTACTTACATAATTAAGTCAAGCCACATCATTCTTTGTATGTAGCAGCTGTTTTAGTGGATAGAGCACTTGGAGGATTGAGGGGATCAGGGTTCATCTCCCTGCTTCTCAGCCAGGAAACTGTCTGAGTGGCCTTAGGCAACTCACTGACTGGCTTCGCATGTCATGATAAGCCACAGTGGTTTATGAGCCATGTTAGTTTCAGTGTGGCTTACTGTGGTGCCCAAACTGGGCGATTCAGCATGAGTTGTTTTTTGCCAACAAACCATGAGAACCTATGGCTTGTAGTAGGGTTGTTGAGGATATCTTGTTCTCAGGGTGGCTTGTTGTGATGTCCAAACCTGGCACCATAGCTTGTGCCAATCAGCTACGTGCCACTCTTTGCCAATGCCACCTCCAACCTCCCTTGCCATTGACTGTCCTTCCACCGAGACCGAAATGGCTCTTTGGAAAGACTGTCAGTCAATGAGACCCCTTTGGGTGTGTGTGTATAATTACAACTGGTGCGGGTGCCTCATTTGCTCAGTCTCGTTCAGCCACCCTGTAAGTTTTTTTAAAAATAATAACTTGGGAATATTTGCACAAATTTTAAGGCTGGGAAGAAATGGAGGGGAAATTTGTGCAAATTTAAAGGCAGGAAAGTAAATGGAGCTGAAATTTGCACAACTGCAGTAATTGCTCCAAAAAGGAGCTGCAAAAGGCGGGTGGGGGAGCTAATAACTCCCATTTTTTAATAGCTGGAGACTCAGGAAAGTGTTGAAAGGATGGAGGACAATTTTCAAGTGTCAGTTCAAAACTTAATAGCCAGAGGGTGACATTGCGAAGTAGGTGATTCCCCTTTTCAGTATTTCTGAACTACACAAATGGGTTCCTCCTTCCCTTTACTATTATTTTTCCCCTGGCCCTTCACAACTGTGCGCAAATTTGCCTATATGCAATCTTGCCATGTCAGTTTCCTTGTATGTTACCTATTCCATTTTGGTGCTCCCTTTGACAGCTGAAACATACAAGGAAATTGACCAGACAAGACCACACATAGTGGACAGCTGAATCCCCCCTCTCAAATACCACTCCATTTGCACAGTTCTGAGGCACCATTTCTTTTTAAAACATGGTGAACAAAATAAGTTCTCCGAAGAGGGGTAGAAATCAGAGAGGCAAGGGGGCTGGGATGAGGAGATGACACTGGGATGGAAGGCTGAGGGGGAAACAAGCCACACCTAGTTGCTGCTCACCCGATCGTCTGTTGGGAGTAATGTGGGTTGGCGAGCAAATGACCAATCCATTGTGGCTTATCCCAGGGTGGCTTAGCAATACGTGGGAACCTACCCGCTGCCTGGATTTGCATGATCGAGCAGGTAGTGGACAGGTAGTAAATAGGCCACAGTAATGGAAAAGCTACCCACCCACCATGGCTTGTTAACTACACTGTGGGTGAGTTTGCATGTCAGACTAAGCCACTTCAAGAGTAAGCCGAGATGGGTGGGTGGCTTTTCCATTGCTCCCAACAGACAGTCGCCCTTTTGTGGATAGCTGAGACTTGTTTCTTCCTCAATCTGTCTCAGTCCTCCCAGCTGCTGCCGTCACATATCCCAGGGACCTCTGCGGCAGAAATCCTCATTTCCTTGTTCCCCAGATGATCCCCCCCACTCCTGCACACACACACACACTAGTTCATCACAGGGATTTAAGTTTTGAACCCTTATGAATGTGGGAACGTTTGCAATTTCCCCCCTATTTTTTTTTCAGTGTCTTGCACAAGTGCACAAAAACTACCTGTCTGCTATTTAGCCAAGCATACCGATAACCCCATTTTGTCAATGTCCTTGTGAATTTTATTCTCCACTTTGGAGCTTCCCTACACTTTCATTTTACGGGTTTCACGTTCTACTGAAGTAATAATGCTGGCCCCTAAAGCTCCTTCCTTCCTGCAGCTGCCAGCCACTTTCAAACTCCCCCCCTTTCATGCTTGTTTCTCCCCCCCCCCCCAGTCTCCATTTTTAGCTGTCAGATATGCATATGTGCTACAGAGCATTGAGTGGGATCGCTAAACATATGAAAAAGTCATGGCAAAGCAGTAAAAACTTAAGGGGAAAATTGCACACATTTTAAGGCAGAGCAGTAAAACTGAGAGGGAAATTATATGAATTATCTAGCAGGGGACATTCACTCCTGCTAGGATGACTTCTGCAGGACTGTAAAAAAAATATGCAGACATGTTTGGGATACTCCCCAGTGTCCTTTCTTCATGCTTTCTATGAAAAAAGGGAAAAAAGGATTGGAAATCCGTCCAGAGGTGGGAAGCACTGAGAAGGGATGAGGGAGAATGGCGGCAGCACCAGCAAGATTGCAAGGAGCAGCAGGGTTTTTTGCCACTATTGACGGCCCGCTCTCTAGCCATTCCTGACAACCCACAATAAAATCGCCCTGCCAGGTTCGGACATCACAAAAAGCCACCCTGAGAATAAGCCGTCTTAAGAACCCTACTACAAACCAAGGGTTCTCAGGTTTGCAAAAAGCAACCCATGATGAAAAAACACTCAGGGTTTGGATGTCACGCTAAGCCACCCTGAAACCACCCACGATAACAACCCACCATGGCTTAGCGTGACGTGAGAACCAGAACTTTGCGTGCCAGTCACATGCCAGGGAGATTTACATAATTATCAGTAGCACGGCTTGTGTCATGCAAACCTGACTGGAGTGGCTTGTTTCCATAGGTAACAACCCCCCCCCCCCCCCCGCCGGAGTTGACCTGACAAGCTGCACTGCCATGGATATTTATGCAAATTCCTTAGCATGTGATCATTACGTGCAACATAGTTAACAAGCCACTGTGGCTTCTGAGCTTCCTCCCAATTGTGTGAACTGGGCTGCTGTATCTCAACCTAACCTAAGCACAGAGTTTTTTCCCAGCTAAACTTCCATCTAAAGTTTCCATGTAAGCCATCTTGGAGGAATAGCAGGGATACAAATGTGATACAGACCCTTTAGATTATACTTGACCTTGGACATATCTCTATCCACCTACTGCTGAAAGCCCTTCTTCAAAGTCCTTTATGGGTTTACTGTTGATCAGCAGTGAGGTGATAAGGTCCATCATTCCCGAGTAAGTGCAGGCTCTCTGCACTTACCATGTTGCATGCAAGCTCTTGCTGTAACAGGGCACCCCTAGTGGATCACTGTAGAACATAGGAAAGGAGATGGTCTCAGGAGTCCACAGACTTTGGCTGGGCGTGATCAATTATCAAGCATATTTTGATAAGAAGTTTGCTCATAAAGTTGTTGACTAGCCTGCCTTCTCATATATACCTGTGTCAGTCATTTGAGGCTTCACAGGGGGAAAACAAAGAACAAATTTTATACAACATCCTTCAATACAAGTATTCCCAGGGTGACCAACAATAACAACAAATAAAAATAAAATAAAAGCATCAAAGTTTTAGAACAACAAATAAAAGAGCAGACATATATTTGTTGCATGCAACTGGTATCATCAAAGTTTAAAAGGCCTGGGAAAATACAAAGGGCTTCTGTCACTGAAAAGTCAGGAGTAGCTGCAAATCTTGCTTCCAAAGAGTTCAAAAGGCCAGCACCAGCATGGAGAAGACTTTTTCCCAGTCACCACCCATCTCTTCTCAAACAGTGGGAGCACCCAGTGGAGGGCCTTCAAGTATAACTTTTACTTTCTGGACAGATTCATGTTGCAGCTGATACTTCAGGTACCCAGGTCCTAGCCTGTATAAGCTTGTCAACGTAACCACCAGCTCTATGAAGTTTGATTGGAAATGGGCCAGGAGCCATTGAAACTGTTTAAGCACTGGTGAGATAAGTTCCTATTATCGTTTCCCAGGTTGCAGCCTAGCCGGCTGTACTTTGAACAACATGCTGCTTCTGAACACCTGAAAACGCAGCCTCACTTATACAATAGTGTAAGCTCGAGGTTGCCAGGACATGGATGAGTGGCTTGCTATCTCTGTCCAGGACAGGTTGCAACTGGCGAAAAGTGCTCCATTCACAGCAAGCCATTTAGGTCTCCAGGGAAAAAATCTGGATCTTTTACCACTCTCATATTGCAAACCTGACTTCGTTGAATCCCTTTTACCTCCCCTCCCCCCAACCCCCTGTGGTCCAGAGGACATCATCTGCCCCTGGCTTCTTTATGTGCAGCCTCCCTGGCTGCCCATTGGGGAGGAAGTAGGGTGTGCTAAGAAGAATCTCCGTTGTTATCTGTGATCATGACCAGGGATAACTCTGGGGATTCTTCTTCCTCCTAGCCTCCATGGGGCAGGAGCTTAGGGAGGGAAGCCCAATTTCTGTGGGGCAGGGGGCCAAGGGAGGGAGGCTGGATGGGGCATCTCTGCAAGCCAGATTAGGCCCATGGGTCAGAATTTTCCCATCCCTGCTTTAGGGACAGTGCAACCATGTTCAGAATTAGTTGAACAATTTCCTTATTATTATTATTATTATTATTATTATTATTTACACTTATGGAGCCCCAAATGAAAATTTGGAGCATGCAGATGTCAGTGAACAAAACCACAAGGATTTATCCTGAATTTCTGAACCTTTCACAATTACTGCTTAGAGTAGACTCTGGATTGGTTCGCACGATCATGGAGGAGAAATAAGCCATGGTGGCTCATTTCCCCTCCCCCCACGTGCTAGGGGGATTTGCATAATTACCTTAGGTAGCGCAGCTTGTCATGTCATGCAAACCCTGCAAACAGCCACCCTAGGTTAGTTTGCACGACATGACAAGCTGTGCTGCCTAAGGTAATTATGCAAATCTCTGTGGCACGTTACAGGCACACATGCATGGTGGGCGGCGGGGAACAAGCTACCTTCGCTTATTTCTGTGCGAACCCGGCCTTTAAGTTTGTATTTTCCCTATAGCCATGAAGACTAGAAGCTTGTTCATCTTTTTAAAAAATGTTTGCATCTATCCTTTCTGAGGCTCAAGCTGACTTCCTGCAAAAATAAGAGCAATCAGTTTAAAATGACAATATCATATACAGCTGTCAATAAAACAATACAATCTACAGCAGCAGCAATCCAGGAACCCAAATGCCCATTTAAAGGAAGACATTTTAAAAGAGGATTCTTCTCCATCTCTAGATTTCTAGCAATGCATTTTTTCCTTTAGTTTTGAGTATGGGCTCCCATCGTCTCCTTAACTCGCTATGTGCCATCTAGTGTTCTTTCAGTAAATGTCCAACAAGGGAATGCTCTCCCACATTATTTGCCGTGTTCCTTTTGATATTTGTACTCACGTTTTTCTTTTGTGGTTCCAGCTGCGACTGCACAGACCTCCTACTTCAGGAATGTAGCAAACTGGGCCTGCTCTCTGAAGCCAACATGAACAACCTCGTATCCAAACGGTACACTTCGCTAGCTTTGCATAGGAAGAGCCGGGTGTGTGTGTGCAGGGGAAAGATCTATGGCGGTTGCTGTAGGCAATGGGTAGTTTGCTGTTTTTAGACCTTGCTCAAAGCATTCGTTGGGTTTCAGTCTCTAATTTGAGGGGAAGGGGAGAGGAAGCCCTTGGCTGCCTTACAGTAGCCTGAGACTCCTCTTTAGCTCCCCCAGCAGCTGTATTTTTCTCTCGATTTCCGTACAGCCATGGGTGAATACATACAACCAACTGGCGAAGTGATAAATGTGAAGTCGTTTCCTCATTTCTTAAGTGTGTATTAAAATGTCGCAGTACAGATGACCATGACTGCCCTTACCTCATTCTGTGGGTGCTGTTGCCCCGCCTCTCAGTTACTGACTTGTTCTCTTGCTATTGAGTGAATCCTTACCCCTCCACTGCTTTGCTGCAGTGTGTTGTCATTACATTTAGCGCCGTGAGCTCACAGTCTTAAAAGTGTATTCATACTAAGGAAGTTTCAAAGAGGTCAATAAAACGTCTCCCTTTCTCTTTGGAGGAGTTCTCCCAGTTTTTAAATAAGAAGCTTGCATTATTTTAAACCTGCGAAATCAAACGTCACATTTCTTTTAAGCTGACTGTGCTTAATTTCACAGACATAAAATCAAGATCAAGCATATATTTCCTGCTGCCACCCAGCCCCCTCATCACACAACACACACTGAACTTCAGAGATCTGATTACACATTTGCTTCTCTTGAGTTTCTGCCCAGTGTATTCCAGCAATAAACAACCAGTGAGCGAGTGGGGTTTTTATTTATATATTAAAAGTTGTTACTATGCAAAACGCACCAAAACTTCAGAATGCTTACAAATATTTAAAATTCTAAACAGCAGTCTGAATGCTTACACTTTGAAAATAGCAGGGGAGACAAAACTGTTCTTTAAAAGACAGCTCTAGTTCAGGGGAGTCTCTTCCCCATGAAATGCCATTGTCACTTGCCACAGATTACTGATATAGATGTCCAGTTTATCAAGTCATAAATGTGGGGAAACCTTACCATATGGTAAGTTCTCCAGATATTATCGCACATTAGAACGTGTGGATGGGGAAAAACGCACACACACGTCACATTTTCATTAATATAAATGACAAAGCAAAACTGTGGTACAAATTTTACCACTTGATAAGTTTGTTCTCTGTTTTGGCCTTTGGGGAATAGAAATCTTGTTTTGTTTTAAGGTGAAACCTGAGATTCTGAGAGAAACCCAAAAAATAAATAAATGGTATAGATATACAGATTAACCTGGCCTTGGTATTAAAAACCAACCCTTGTGACAATTTGAACTTTGTAACAAGATAGTTCTACTTTCATTAAGGAGTTCTCAACCCTTTTATTGCAACATTGGGTGTTTTTTCTTCCCACCACATCTAGGACTGCTGATCGAGAACATGCGCCACGCTTAAAGTCTGCTGAGAATGCCAACATTCAGCCTAACCCAGGCCTCATCCTGCGAGCAGAGCCCACTGTCACCAATATCTTAAAAGTAGGTTTTATCCTGGTTGTGACATCTTGGGCACAGAAAATAGTTTATTTTGGTACAGAATATTAATATTTTAGTGCTACTAAGGCTGCAATTCTGCACACCGTTACATGAGCGTAAGCTCCCTTGAACTCAGGCTTACATCTGTGTAGACATGCCTACGTTTTTACTAAAAAAAAATACGTTTTGCTTTATCTTTCCTACAGATCAGGGTCTTTTTTTTCTTACAGGGTTGTGAGACTAAGGTGCAATCCTATGCATGTTTAGATAGAAAAAAATGTCTTACAACTCCTGGTATTATTCCCCATCTAGCACGGCTGGCTGGGGGATGGTGAAGGTTGTAGGATTTCCCCCCCTGTCTAAACATGCATAGGATTGTGCCCAAAGTTAACTGGATAAAAAATGACTTGCCTCTAGCTAACAAGTGAGCTTCATGGCTGAGTGGTGATTTGAAACTGGGCTTTCATATCGAAGCGTAACATTTCCACTACTGTAGGACACTGGCTTTTCCTGATTTTATTATGGTGATTGTTGTTAAGATATTTTGTTGGATTTCCAATAACTACATGAGAAAAGAAGAAAAATATATGGTACAGACTGAGTAATTATGAACTGAAATCCATAGAGAATACCCTGTTTAATACAAGTTCTTATATATGAACTTATATTAAGGTTTGTATCATTTAAACTAACGTCAAAAGGCTGTGCTTGTTCCAAATTATAGTTTGTGTGGCTTTAAAATGTACAGGCACATCATGGTTTAGGGCTGTTTGTCTGCTTTTTTTTGTTTTCTGCCTTCTTGGCAGTCAGCTGCATAAGTTCACTCTTGTTTTCATGATGCAGCTTCCTCTGGCGGTGAAGCAATGGTCACAACTACGTTTCGCCTACTCAGATATCATGCCAAAGCATAGTTGACAAAAATAATAGTTTGCAAACCCCAGATGAAACCACAGTTTCTAATTCTGGTTTGTTAGCTAATTGCAAAGGATGGCTGGTCAATTCAGACATCATGCCAAGCCATAGGCCCTGTTCAGAAGACACCTTGAATCAAGGTGGTTAAGGTGTTTTTGTTAACAAAAAACCCTTAACCACCGTGGTTTAAGGTGTCTTCTGAACAGGGTCATAGTTAAGCTTCCTGAACTATGGTGTGGTGTCAGTATGGAGCCAGAGACAGATTTCTGTTCTAATGCTTTTTCCAATCTTGGACGAAACCTTGATATTCCTTTTAGCAATCAAAAGATTTTCTCATGTTAGTTCAAAGGATCAATTCACATATGCATGTGAATTGACATCTCTTCTTATTCAATTTGTGACTGAATGTGTAAACTGTCCGCAAGGGAATATGGATCAGCTATTCCTAGGATGGGTTAGAGATGGGAAGGCTCACAAGGTCGTTAGATGCAACCTTCTGCCCTTAGGCAGGATCTTTCCATACATCAGCTTTCCATTGATTAACCCACATATAAACTCTTGCCAAATGCCCCTAAATATGGCCACCAGCCCCTAGGAATGAAGCAAGGAAAGGCAGGAGCAGATGCTAAATGCCACCTAGGCTATTTTGTATATAGGCGGGATATAAATTGACTAAACAACAACAAATTGACTAAGCAACAACAACAACATTATAATATTTTGTATATAGACAGAATGTAAATTGACTAAATAACAACAACAACAATAATAATAATGATAACAACAACTGGTGAATCATTACAGGATGTGTGCAAAAGTGATGCAGAATTGGTTCCCAAAGTTTCTGGTACCAGAATGTAATTTCTCTGGAAAAGACAAGACACGTGCTCTGTGTTGGATACCAGATTTGGTGCTTCCCAAATGGTAATGGATACGCATGGCCATATTGTTATGGAGCTAAGAACTGACCTCTCTTTCTGCAACTCTCCATGATTTGCACTTTGCTGGTTACTGATGAGGTACCTTCCCCAGCTACATTTCCTCTGTTTTTATTTCTCTGCTATCTCAGACAATGGATTCAGATCACTCGAAATCCCCAGAAGGCCTGCTGGGTGTCTTGGGACATATGCTTTCCGGGAAGAGCTTGGATCTATTGTTGGCAGCTGCAGCAGCTACAGGAAAGCTGAAATCCTTTGCTCGGAAATTTATCAAGTGAGTCTGCATGTTTGCGTGCTTGGCCCCTGCCCCCTTTCAGGTTTAGGAATTGGAGTTTTCACTAACATTACAGAGTGCAGAAACTTTTAAAAGTCCCAAACACTCAACTGCAGTGGTGTGCTCTTCCACACCATTAGTCGAGCACACAACTGGCCAGATGAATTTTTTTTTATTAAAAGATGAATGAACTGTGTGTTGCAAGGCTATCATCTAGTTCCTCTAATCCAGAATTTTGAGGAATGGAATATTGTGCTGATGTCATTCAAAAGGGGCTTTCAAGATTGTTTTTAAAAGGCTAAAATTCAGCTGGGCATGCATTGACTGAATGTCTTGAAAGAGCGTCCCCACCCCTCAGTGTAGGCTCAGAATGTTTAGCGGTCGTCACCAGTCTCTTGCCTTGCAGGCACAGATCAGTGGGGAGCTAGTGCAGACGGCTGGAGTAAAGCGTTCCCAGTGGTTAATGATTATTTAAATAACAGTATCATGTACCAATGAATGTGATGCTGTTCTAGCATTCATCCCCCCAGTCCCACCCCGTCAACACTATAAGGACATAAGAAGAGCTGTGCTGGATCAGAGGAAAGGCCTCTCTAGTCCAGCATTCTGTTCCCACAGTAGCCAGTCAGATGCTTCTGGGAAGCCCCCAAGCAGGACATGAGGGCAACGGTGACTTCTGCTTATGCTCCCCAGCAACTGGTGTTTAGAGGCGTACTGGGATACTAGAGGTATCACCATATTTATTTATTTATTTATTACATTTGTATACCGCCCCATAGCCGAAGCTCTCTGGGTGATTTACATAGGATTAAAACAATTAAAAACAATATACAAAAATTAAAACAGCAAAAACATATAACATACACACAATACACACATACATTTAAAACCACTACAACAACCCCAAAAGCTACAAAAACAAAAACAAACCCAGGCTCCTCAGATATTGCCAAATGCCTGAGAGAAGAGGAAAGTCTTGACCTGGCACCAAAAAGATAACAATGTTGGCGCCAGGAGGGCCTCGTCAGGGAGATCGTTCCACAATTAGGGGGCCACCACAGAGAAGGCCATGAGGCAGGTTATTGGGATTTCCATTTCACAGCTGGTGAACTGAGGTTGTAAGATTGGCTGGATTTAGAGGAGAAGAGCCTTTAGTGTGGTGGCCCCCTCTCTTTCGAATTCCCTGCCAATGGAGGTCAGGCAGGTGCCACCACTGCTGCTTCTGGCGCCTCCTGAAAACAATTCTTTTCCAAGAAGCTTTCCTCAAGTGATCAGCCACCGTTTTTATTGGTTCTTTGTTTTAAATTGAAAAAAAAATCTGTTTTAATCTTTTTACTGTTTTATTCTTATGCTCACCGTTCAGGAATCTATTTTAGATATGGAGCAGTATATAAATATTGCAAATACATAAATAAATAAAACGATCAAATGGTGGCTTAAGCTAGGATATGCACAAGTTTCATACATTCACACACACAGCTTCTTTGCTTCCGCTTCACTCCTTCCAAGCAAGCAAACAAGCCAGGAAGCTGCAGTTAACCACAGTTCCCATATTGAATGTAACAGGAAGCTATGGTTCACTGCTTCTTCCTGACTCGTTTGAAGGGAGAGGTGCAGCGGGAGAAGTAAAGTGGGGGCGAATGAAGCTTGTGCATATTCTGGCTTAGTCAGGAGTTACGGCCCAAGCCTCAGAAATATTATAGGCTGTATCAAAGCACCGCAAGAGCCATGTGGATGCTGTTGAAAGCAGCAGCCCTTTGTCATCATCTCTTCCCCCCATCCCCTTGATAAAACGAAACGTGTGATGTGGCATCACATGGTGAGTTTCTGTGCTCCTGTAAGTGGCAGTCAATGAAGTGAAATGGGGGCAGGGAAACTCACGTTTTGTTGGACTTGGATATCATCAGAGCTTGGGTGGGGGAGGCAGGATTCAGGGGTAAATATCCAATGGGGCGCAACCCCTAAAGCAAATTATATTGCATTAGGGCAAACTACTGTAGTACAATGCCAATAGTGTTGTTTGCGCTAGCATGTCATAATTTACATTACCAGTTGCAACAGGGTTTTGAAATATGTTTTGTAGTAGCCAGCCAGCTTCCCTAACGTTGAGTTCTAGCCTTAGATCCAAGCCTTGGAGATTGTAAACCCCTCTGTATAGTGCTAATGGAATACAGACCCTAAATACATGTTAGCCACAGACTTATGTGCTTCTCTCGTTTCTGCCTGAGACAAGGGAGCAAGTCCCCCATCTCCATTCATCTTTTCCTCCCCCTCCCTCCAATTTCAGCAATTGCATCTTTTCTAACTCATTTCATCTTTGGTCCATGGAAGGGGCTATTAGCCGTGCACAGGGCTAACCTTCCACAAGTGGCTATTTACAAGCCTACTCCGGGATTCGTTGTTCTTGAGTAAATCAAAACTCTTTTCCCACCCTCTGTTAGAGGGTAACGTTGCTCCTGTAGGGAAAAGGCATATTTGTTTTTGACTTGGCAACTAGAAGAGAGAAGTGGGTGGGTGCTGGAGCATTTTTTGAAGCCATGTGATGGTATATTTCTGTCACAAGACTCTAGTCTAAATAAATCCATTCTATTCTTCTATACAGGCTACAAGCATGCAAGACGTAGTGCTATAACGTAGCCACAGTGGTGTGTGTGCCACACGCAGTGCCATGCAAGTGCTACTGAATGCACCATTTGGCATCCTGTGCGAAGCTGAAAGTTTTTGGGCCATCCCTGATGATCCGTATGGGGATGTCCCACACAGGGTGGCACTGCAATGACACCTCAGAGCTGAGGCTGTGAAAGGAATTGGAGACTTTGCAGCTCGCATCACTCTGCTGTACTAGAATGTCATAGATGGAATTGTGTGTGCTTGGGTTGCATTATGGAAATTAGGTTTGCTCATTGAAGATCTGGGGACATTGTAGCACTGCGTGTCAGATGCCTTGCTAATAACCCTAATATGTCTGCTTTTACAGCAGCTACCAAAAGAAGTGGTCGAATCACACCTGGGTGGAAGCGGTTGTGTAGGAAGTCCTGAATTAAAAATGGGGGTGGCAGTGTGGGGAAGGGCAGATTAAGAGAGGAGGAATGGAGGCAGGGATTTGCTAGGAAGGTTTTGTCTGCTTCATTCAGATGGGTACAAAGAACAGGTACTAATTGAGCTATGTATTTAGTCTCTGCAAGTCACTCCCTTTGGCCTTGGTTTTCCCTCATATGTAAAATGGGAATAACTGTGACCTAGCTGGTGTTTTTAGGACGTCTTACACTGTGCACGTCAAAATGATCAACATGAAATAATTTTTAAAATGTGGGGGCAGTTAGGAGATTTGGTTTGCTCTCTCTGATAATATAGAATTGTAAAATCATAGAATCATAGAATAGTAGAGTTGGAAGGGGCCTATAAGGCCATCGAGTCCAACCCCCTGCTCAATGCAGGAATCCGCCTTAAAGCATCCTTGACAGATGGTTGTCCAACTGCCTCTTGAATGTGGGAGAGAGCCCACCGCCTCCCTAGGTCATTGATTCCATTGTCGCATTGCTCTAACAGTCAGGAAGTTTTTCCTGATGTCCAGCTGGAATCTGGCTTCCTGTAACTTGATGCAGTCTAAATCACTTTCTTTTATTTCAATATCCTCTCATTTTAGGCTTAATGAATTTACCAAGCACATCAGTGGTGAAGGCTGTAAGTCTCTCTTTCTTTCTACTTTTTTTTTTTTTTTTGCTGTAGACTCCAGTCTTTCAGGGGTTAACTACAAAGGTGGGGGCTGTGGGGAAGAGTTGAAAGTGAGCCATGGTGCCTGGCAGCGTAGGCAGCACCAGCACAGAATTCCTGATGCAACAAGGGGGGCATTCAAGTTATTACTGGGGTCTCTTTGTCTTTTTGGCTATCACGTGCATCCTCCATTCCCCCCCACCCCCGAGAATAGTTACTTTGTGCTGTTGGGAGGAGGGTTTCCACCCCGGGAAGACAACAGTTAAATTGCAGCTGTGAGCCCTGCTCTCCCGCTTCTCTTCTCACCCCCCCCCCCCCAGCTTTGTTTCCTAAAGCAGTTCTTAGCCATGGAGTATCCATATAGCTCAAGTCCTTTGGATGGAGTGATGTTTGAATCCCACTCACCCCAAGATAAGGATTATGAATATGCGTGGCATGTGATTAAACACATAAAGACCTTCTGACCTTCCACTGGACCAATGGGAAAAGGGGCTCCACGCTGCTGAGAGCTTTTCGCTCTTGTTTATTTCTCTAGGTATCTGGAGTACTTTAAAATTGTTAACTTTGATCATCACCAGGATCTCCTGAGGAGGCTCTCCCCTTGGGTTATAGAGTAGGGCTTTTAATGACCTACATTTCTCCACCGCTTGGCACTTATCACAATTGCGAGATGGGACGATAAATGCTGCAAATCAGTGTAGGCTTTGGAATGATCTGTATAAAGAAGAGCGGGATGGAAGGAAAGGGAGAGAAGAAAGAGACATCCACTCTTGGGAAGCAAACGGCTGTCCCAAAATATTTGCCCTGTTGGTGCCCTGAGTTTCAGAATTCAACTTTTCTTGTTGATAAATTGAGATTACCAGTGCAAAATGTTAACTCTAAAAAACACGCACAAAAAAAACTCAGCACAGAGCTGTTGGCTATGACCCCCCCCCCCCACACACACACACCACATGGTGATATTGGCACAGTTGCAAAGCACTTCCTGCACGTCAGCCATTTTTAATGGTCAAAATTTTAAAATGATACTTGTTTCCATTTGCTATGTGAACTAATTGTACTGGGTTCTTCCCCCCCTGCCCAGCCAAAACAGCTTCAGTCAGAGCGCTTCTCTTTGACATCTCCTTTCTCATGCTGTGCCATGTCGCCCAGACCTACGGCTCTGAGGTAAGTCCTTCCTACCTCCATATTACAGGACAGAAGGAAGAGAGTGGTCAAAGAAAAATACTTGGCTCATGCTCAGACATGTTAATAAAAGGACTGCATCTTTGAGCATGTGCAGAATAACTTTCCTCACCACTCTCTCTTCCCTCCACCCATGAAGAAATGCATGTATGGTTAGAGGATGGCATATATGTATAGCTAAAGGGTGATTGAAATAAATGAATGAATAAATTACATAGCATGGGGCCAAGGCATAATCTGGCCTGGCACTGAAAGCCAGTTCCAGGAGTTGGAAACTAGTCTGTCTTGTCCTTAACCTCTCCACAAATAAATCTTGGTTAGATGTGGAGGTAGTGGGAGCCCACCCTCTCCCAAGCAGTGGGAGATCACCCACTTGAGTTGGCTATCAGTAGCCATCAGTAAGCAAAAGGAAGGAGGGAGTCACAGCTTTAGTGGAAAGAAATATGTAGGAAGACCCAGATAAAGTAGAAAAAGGAAAGAGCAGAGCTTAGTTCAGTAATTTATCCATCCCAATGCTGCCAGCATCTTGGGCTGAGGACTTACCCAGCCCTGCTGCACGAAGTCCATAGAAATGGAGGTGACAGGTGGTAATAATGAAATAATAATAATAATAATAATAATAATAATAATAATAATATAAAACCTTTACGTGTTTAGAGCACTTAATGTGCATTATCTAGCTGAACCCCTTGCAAGAAACCTATAAAGTAAGTCAGGATTTTTGCAGATAGGGAGACTGAGGCTTTATAGCTCAGTCTCTTAGCCACTGTGTTACACTTGAATTGCCCACTTGAATCCAGACCTTCTGCCTGCAAGTCAATGGCTGTGACACTGAGCTGTTGCCCTTTCCTGTCTCCAAGCACTTTAAAATGAAGGCTTTTGCAAGTTACCGTGGTGCCAAACACCTGACACCCATGGGCGATGGTGGTGGTGGTGGAAACTCCTTTGTTTAGAGCGATGACCATGGAAGGAAAGAGCTGTCTAGAAATACCACCTGGGCATTTTATGACAGGGAATACGCAGCAAGTGTAATCTAGGGAATCTTGGAGAACTAGGTGCAACTCTTTTCTCTGTCATAGCCTTGCCATGTTGCTGTGGGCAAGCCGCTTACCCTCTCAGCCCTAGTTGCCCATCTGTACATTGGAAATGATACGCTCTACCTCCTGGGATGGTTACAAGTATAATTGAAAGGGAGATAGTTAAACACAGAGTTGCACGTGGCCACTTACCTGTGGCGACTGACAATTGCTTCCAAGCAAACAAAGTAGGGAAACTTCTTAAAATCGGATGAGAATGTGTTCTCTTCTCCCACTCCCGCCAGTCTGTAGATCTAGCCAAGTATCTTACATTGGTATACATTAGTAGGCAGGCTTGTAAAACATTCTCTTGGCTAGCAATGTGATAGACTTTTCTCAAGACTAGTGAACCACTTTTTGTAATTCCTATAGAAGTTGCATTTTTTTATTTTTTTTTATTTTGTGAATCACTTCTTCAAACTTATTGCTCAAAGAGATGTTCTGTATTATAACTGTTAGAAATACAAAAGCCATTAAAAGCAACAAAATCTGCAGCAATACAACTTTTCCAAACCAGTGTATCAGCAAATAGCATATTTGCCTCATGTATTTCACCCCAAAATTGCCCTAACAAATTGCAGTAATTGGGGGAACCCACCTGGGTTGCTCAGTCTTGAAGCATCTTTTTCATTTCCAGAGCTTGATCAATTTCCCCTTTCCTCCAAGGTTATAGAGTAATGTTCCATGAGCATGCTTCCAGGATTACCAGGGCCTCATCTTGACAAGGGTAAAGCTCCAGGTTGTATCCGCAGTGGCGCTAGGTCATTTATATGACGCAGTGGCCATTGCGGAGCCATCCCAGGGCTTTACGCTGAAGCTCCAATTTTAAAAAGTTGGGGACTTACCCCAACTTTTTTCACTTAGAGCGAGGCGATGACAGCATCTGCCGCCTGATCTGGAGCTGCGGCGGAGACATGCTCCAGCCAGTGAAGACCCCTGATTGGTCGCCATCAGCTGGACAGGGGAGGGGGCGGGCCAGCGAGTCGAATGGCCGCTGGACCACCTCCGTGCCTCCGTGGACCGGCAAAGCATCACAGTGGAAAGCAAAGATTTTTTAAAAAACCCTGGACAAGGTGTAGGGGGGAGGGGTGGTCCAGCAAACCAAATGGCCCCTGGACTGCCTCCACGGAGCTTCGTATTAAAAGAAAAACATTTTTTAAAACATTTAAAATGGAGCGAGGCGTGGACTCCCCCCTCCACGATTGCTTTCTCTTTAGTAGCGGGAAGAAGGAGGAGGGGAACAACCGGGGGGGGGGGGAGGAACAGGGCACTAGGGGTGGTGGTGGCCCCTCCTTCTCCCAGTGAAGTTTCAAACTCTGCATTTGCGCTCTTTCCTGTGGGGAATACCTGGCAAGAGCGCAAGTGTGGGATATGGGGTCTCGAGGCGCCAATGTAACCTTGTATAGATATGGCCCAAGTGATTACCCAGCTACTCAGTAGGGTGTGCTAAGATTTCATGATAACTTTCTTCTTGGCCACCTGTCTTTCAGGTGATCCTTTCAGAATCTGGCCCTCCTGGGGAAGTGCCTTTCTTCGAGACCTGGATGCAGACCTGCATGCCAGAAGAAGGGAAGATCCTCAACCCTGACCACCCTTGCTTCCGGCCTGATTCTACTAAGGTGGAATCGCTAGTTGCTTTGCTCAACAATTCCTCTGAAATGAAGCTGGTGTAAGTAGCAGGATCACTATGAAGTTTTAAGTAAAATTTTGTCAGGTTGAAAGTTTGTTAACATTAAGTGCTATTTTTAGTAGAGATGTAGGTTATAAATTTTATAAATAAAATCCAAGGAAAGGGGTAAGTTCTTAATTTCTCGCGTCACAGGGCTGCTCATTGTCTTCTCTGTCCATCCCATAGAACGTGGATTCCTCAAGCTCTTGGCTTTCAGTTTCTTTAAGCAGGTGTTTAGTCCTCATGGTTGAAAACCTAACAAGCTGCACCAATATGGCATGAATTTTGGGCCAAGAAATTGAAAAGCTGCAATACTATATATATTATGCAAAATGGTGTATAATTTGTCATAGTGCATAATTTTGCTTATGTGGAGGGGACACTGGAGTCCTTCCCTCTAACACCTGGAAATCTTGCCCACCCTCCAGTTTTCACCAGGTATTGTTAATACACTTTCAAGGCATGTGACTAGAAATTTGATTTAGAAAGAAAGAGAAAGGAAAAAGACTGACAGAAAGGAAGGAAGGTGAAAGTAGAGAGAGAACAATGCCTAATGATTTCCTATATTCCTGACTAGATTTTTCTTTTTGATTCTTTGTCTCTCCATATATTTCTGCAACTGGGTAGGCAGATGAAATGGCAAGAAGCATGTCTGAGCATCTCTGCTGCCATCTTGGAGATCCTGAATGCGTGGGAGAATGGGGTTCTCACCTTTGAATCTGTCCAGGTAATGCCAAAGAGTTGCCTTTTCCAGTGAAACTACAAACTCTGAAGATTTGTCACTGTTGACCTTTTAAAAGCTGGGGACATTCAGAAGTGAAATACCCAGTCAGAAGAACCATGTGCAACAAATACGGGCCTGTACTGCTGCAGAAGGGTAGTTGCATATTTGAATATTTCTCCCTTTATATAAAAAAAATCTTGCACATTGAAAACAGGCACAGTGGGTACATACAGGTTGTCTAGCTTAGCATTCTCTCCCATGTGCCTGTTTCCTAGTACAGGGAGATTTTGTTTATAGGGACGAGGGGGAAGGGAGTATTCAAATATGGAATCCCTCACTTGCAGCATAAAATGGCACTGCCCAGCAACAGTGGCACCACATGTTCCTCCTGATTGTGTGTGTGTTTTTTATCCTTTCTGTATGTCAGCACAACCTGATGCCATAAGACAGGATGTCCAGTACCCAAAGCATCTCTGATGCATGGAAGGCAACCTTCCTTTTCAAGTCAAGGATCTGAGTACCCTTATCAATTCCACAAGAAAAGCTAATTCAGAGCTAGTGAGGTGATCCCTTGCACTGAGCTGGCTAGTGTTCTGAATGTTGGAAACAAGTTTTTTGAGTGACATAGAACTTTTCTTCAGGTACAGGTATTGATTTTTTTATTATTTTTTTTAGAAATGTTTAATATTACTGTTGCTTAAACAAAAGACAGATTCTTACCCTTTGGAGTTTACAGACTTAAGTTTAGGTCACAGTAGGATGGGGGACACAATAGATGGAGCAAGAGAAAGAAGGGGGAAAGCGAGTAAATAATCATATGGTTATCTAGTCACATTACAAATTTAAAATATCAATTGCTATCTTTTCTTAGAAGTGTATCTTCCAAAAGTCAACGAATATATTTCAACTTAACATAAAGTCCTTACATTAATAACATTTCTTTACTTTTGTGAAATCAAGCTCAGTGTGTAAGCTTTGCCACATACACTGTCCTCTAAATGTCATCCAGACAGGCCTTTACTTGCTGGCCTTGTGCTTTTTTGCACTAATAGTTAGGTTTCATTTGGGAGCAAGGACTTGAGAGGATAAACCAAAGGCTTCATGGAGGAAGTGGCTTTTGTACTGGGGCTTGAAAGAAATGAGGGAGATGTGACAGTGACACCATAAAGGGTTCTTGGAGTGAGTCCCAGGCATGAGGGAGCAGCAAGGGGGTGTGGGTGAAGAAGCAAGGGAGATTAGCTAAGAAGAGGGCAGGAGGCCTTCTAGTGGCTCCAGGTGGCAGTGCTGGAGGACCTCGGCCGCTCATTCCTTGCAGGGCCTCCTGCCCCAGAAAAATGTTGACGATCCTGACATACCCTGCTTTAAGTGGATGCTCAGACTCCGCCACGTTTCCAGCAGAAACTTTTGAAAATGTGTATGATGTGAGTACAGACTTTAAAGGATAGGGCTGACTTTATGGCATCTGGGTCTTCAGATGGAAACACCTTCAGCAAGACAAGGCCATCCACCCATCAGCCTTCCATCCAAGTTAGCCTATTCAGTTTAGGCCAGGGTAAGAAATGAGGCCTACTGCAGAACACCTGCCCCAATTTAAGTTTTCTCTTCTCTGTTTCACAGCATGAGTCTTGCATTTTGCACTAAACTCTGAACTGCCTTCTTGCCTTGCTTCCCACCCCCCCAGAAAATTACAGATAACATCAAGGGGAAGGTGTGCAGCATGGCTGTCTGTGCTGTGGCCTGGCTAGTGGCCCATGTCCGCATGCTGGGGTTGGATGAGAGGGAGAAATCACTGCAGATGATTCGGCAGTTGGGAACGCCGCTGTATGGCGAGAACACCCTGCAGTTCTACAGTGAGAGGTGAGCAGCAGCTATGTGGTCCATCCAGGCGTGAAGAACCAGAATGCTAAGCTAAATGTTTAAATGTGGAGCAATGACCGTGTCTGCATTGCAAGAGGTCCTAGTTGTATTCTGTTCTACTTTGTGCTCCTTGTGCGTATTCTGTTTATGTGTGCAATTGTGATGTCAACATGACAAGTCTCATATAAAGCACTGAATTCAGCATCCTAATAGACCAAAGATAACTGTAAGGTCCAGACATTTTGTTGTATGAAAAAAGATTTGAAGATTCATGGATGACACAGCCAGTAAAGCATTGAGCAGGGTTCCCACTGGACCACCCACCTTGCATCCCCATCAGCTACATCTGGAAATGCAACACAGCTGGAGCTGCTTTGGTTGCCCCAAATATTGTAGGCTGTAGTCTCCTAAGAGCCTTGCCCTACTTCCATTTGCAGGGGTCACTTGGAATTTGTGGGCGTTCAAAACATAGCACCCAAAGGATCTTTGATTAAGTAGGCAGGTTAGTAACCTCTTCATTTATCTTCTTCCTCCCTCTGTCCAGAGTGCTGATCATGAGTTCAATCCTTGAGCACATGTGTGCTGATGTTGTGCAGCAGACGGCCGCTCAGATCAAGTTCCCGGCCACAGGGTCGGACACCATGCCTTACTGGAACCTTCTCCCAGCCAAGAAGCCTATCAAAGAGGTGTTGATGGGTGTCTTCTCCAAGGTGCTAGAGAAAGGCTGGGTGGACAGCCGCTCCATCCACATCTTTGACACCCTTCTGCACATGGGCGGAGTCTACTGGTTCTGTAACAATCTTGTCAAGGTATTAAGAGGCAGATACTTGTAATGGCCATCAACTTAGATAGCTTTAAAAGGGGATTGGATATCATGATGGCTGTATATTACCTGCAGTATCAGAGGCAATATGCTTCTGTATACCAATCGCTGTGGAATCCTAGTGGGAGGGTGCTATTGTGCTCATATTCTGCTTATGGGCTCCCCATAAACAGCTGGTTGGCCACTGTGTGAACCGAATGCTAGACTAGACAAGGCTTTAATCTGATCCAGCATGGCTGTCTATGAGACCTTGCGATCTCAGTCCATTTAATCATGTAGGATGGAAACTAAAACAAGGCTTTCAGCTATTGGAGGATTAAAAATTGTGGTGAATTTTCCTGAAGCTATTGTGCTTCAGTATAGAACTTTGGTGATAAATGCTATAATCAATTATTTCAATAATATATTGTGCTTTTCCTAAGTGCTCAAAGTGCATTAGATTTATTTCAATAATCTTTGTGTCATTTTGTCTCCATAGTAACAATGAGGGTTGGGGTGAAGTGAGGCTGAGGCAGAGGGATAGTGGCTTGCCTAAAGTCATGCAGGTTCCCATGATGAAGTTGCGATTTGAATCATGGAATTCTCAGCTCACAGCTACATTTCTCATGGATGCACTTAGTGTGGCTGAACCATTAGAGACACTCAAAATCATAGCCTTTTGCAGCATGGCCTCAGCCGCATGCCTATGTAGGCATGTTTGAGAAAAGGCCCTTGGACTAGTAATAATGAAGTCACATGATTAAAAGCTCACCTAAATTAACAACCACAGCAATGTCACCTTCTAAATATTTGTAGTATTGGAGTGAGATAGAACTCCCAAGGGTGGGGCAGCAACAGAGAAAGCCTTGGGGCGTCTGTAACCGCACATAGTAGACTGAAGGCATTCTGAGCAAGGCTCCTCCTCTTGATGTTAAGATCTCAAGGGTGGGAGGCT
Organism: Anniella stebbinsi; assembly: GCA_029215795.1. Taxonomy (NCBI): domain Eukaryota; kingdom Metazoa; phylum Chordata; class Lepidosauria; order Squamata; family Anniellidae; genus Anniella; species Anniella stebbinsi. Next base: position 47,754,413 of record JARDYH010000008.1, read on the forward strand.
TAAGTTATACCAGTCAAAATTATGCATCCCCCTCCACTTTTTTATGTTGGGGGTCACTGAAGTAGGAATGTCTCTTCTGATTCATTTGACTGCATAGTTCTTTTCTTTGGGTACATTTCCACACTGTGACCACTGCCAAGCCATGGAGCGAGGGGGAAAATCTGTTTGAGTTTTGCACATGACACTGTGGTATCATCGTCTCCTAGAGGACTTTAGCTGTCATGGTATGAAGCAAGGAACAAAGGTAACTTCCTATTGCTTCTTTGCCCTGTTGCATCCATTGGTTTCTTTTCTCTTAGGAGCTCCTGAAAGAGACGCGAAAAGAGCATGCAATGCGGGCCGTGGAGTTGCTGTACTCCATTTTCTGCCTGGATATGCAGCAGCTGACGCTCACCCTCTTGGGGCACATCCTGCCCAATCTGCTCACCGATTCCTCCAAGTGGCATATGCTAATGGACCCACCAGGCAAGGCGCTTGCCAAGTAAGAGACAGAGACACAGGCACTAATGAGCTCTGATTCTGTGCCAAAAGGGCCAAAATCTGCAAGTTAAAACCTAATACAAACTAAGGTGCCTTATTTTCTTATTTTTGCATAGTTTATTCCATTTTTGGTTGTCCTTAGAAGAAGAAAAACAAAGAGGTTTTGCAGGGCACTGAAGCCTTGTTTCCATCCCCACCTCCTCTGGAAATTCTGCTTAGTCCCTCCCTCAGGGTTTGCCCATACCCCTTACATGCCACGAGATCTAGAGCTTCCTTCCTTTTCTTTTTTCAGATAAAAGTATTCTCCTGAGAGACAAGGAAATGTCAAATAAGTTTAGTCAAATGGCTAAAGAGAGGATGCATTAAGACATAGGGATATTAAAAATCACAAGAGTTGCACATTTTGTTAATGGCAAAGTCTGGGACTGAGAGAGCCCTTCTCTCTTCTAACCAAGCTCCCAGAACTGGGACTAATGCCTAAGGATCAGAGATCCCATCCCCACTTCAAGATCTTAGCCTCACATGCGCTAACAGCAAACTAACAAAGGGCCCCATTTTTACCCCAAACCCAGTTCTCCAGGCTCCCAGTGCCCACTTTGTAAACACTAAAGTAAGGGTGCAGAACCTTAAGCCCAGGGGCGGAAGTTGGCCCTTTGGAGTCCTCCAAAAGGCCACACCTGTTCCCTTGTCCCCCTAACTGTCATTTGGGGGGTTCCCAGCTTTTTTTTTTTTGCAGTTTTTCCTCATTCTGAAAGGCTGGAATGCCTCTCCTAAGGCATAGATACTAGCAGTAAGAGCTTTAAACTAAAATATCCTGGTAGTTTGGGTAGTTTGGCCCCACTCACCACTGGAATGTGGCTCCAAGAGCATCTCCAGAATGGAATCTGGCTTCAGGCTGAAAGGGGTTCTGCCTACCTACCCTAAACCCAGCTTCTTTCTAAGAGCTGTCAGTAGAAGCCAAGAGTGTATGTGCTCTTGTCCCATGTTAACTCCCTCTTCTGTGCTTAGTGTCACATCTTTGATACCTGGAGTACCAATGACACCTGGATTCAGAGGCTAGCGTCACAAGCAAATGCATCAGTTAATGTGAACTTAGGGAGACATTCTGAGATTCCTTATTTTCACTAAATATGATGTGGGATTCGAGGGACCTACATCCAGTAGGAAAAAACAAGCTGGTTCAATGTACTTTATTTTTCATTCCTTGGGGCTAACATCCCTTTTTTCCTTCCGCTCAGGCTGTCTGTGTGGTGTGCCTCCAGCTCCTACTCCTCCCACAATAAGGGACAGGTATCTGCCTGGCAGCGCAAGAGACACCGAGAAGATATTGAGGTACACTGTTATTCTCACTTATGTATTCTACAAGGATGTAAGGAAAAGGAAAGCAGACCATACTAAATTGATAAGACGTATTGGGAGACTGTGGATTTAAAGAGGTGATAGGAATGCAGGGAGCATTTTGTGCTTGCTAATGGTAATTTGATGTTCCTACTCAAATTTTAAAAAGCATCTGGAAAATGGTTGATGGTTCTGACATCTTTATAATGTCCAAAACATCAGTCATGAATATGAGATCCTTGTTGTGATCCAGTATGGGTGGTTCAGCTTAGAGTGAAGTTACACCAAAGGGGTTGTCTTGCCCTGAGTTCTAATAGCAAAAGAATCACTTTGCTAGATCAGATCTAGGGTCTGAACAGTCTAGCATTGTCTTTCCACCCGTAGTCAATCAGATGCCTCTGAGATGTTCAGAAGTAAAGCGTGGAGGTGACAACCTTCCCCTCTTGCTTGTCCCCACAATCATTTGGTATTGAGGTACAATGCATTTCTACATGGGATTTCTATTTAACTAGCATGACTAAAAGCCATTGATAAAGCTATCCTTCATGGATTTGTCTAATCCATTTTAAGAAGCTCTGAACATGGCTAGCCATGTTGTTGCTCAACCCATGGCTTGGGAGGATGGTAATAGGCATGATCTGTGCACAGACAACATACATACACATTTTGCTTGACTAGTAAATAACAAATTATGCTATCTATCTGCTACACATACAGATACTCCCATGCATGTATACATGCTGGCTTAAACTGCATTATTCAGTTTAGAGGGAAGAAACAGGCTTGTATTAAGGCAGATGATGGCAATTGGGGCAGCTCTAAAGATCCAGGGCACATCTCAGAAGATCCAGGACCCATGGCCAGGTGGGTTCTCCTAATACTGACCAGGGTGCTACTTTTCCTGATCTGCAATATATATTATATCTGAACTATTATTGTGGTTTTGAGTAACCACAAGAGATTTGGCACTCTTGCTGCCCTGCCCCCCTTTCAGCTTTCTTTACCAATCCCTTCATTTTAGAAAAGTTTCCTCTTTTGAAGACAAATATGACTGTGTTGGATTTGCTTAGCAATTCTACACATGCATATACATTAAACTTTGTGACACTGTGGTCACTGTTTCCAGGTGGTTCAGCATCACTCATATCTTGCCCCAAGTCCATGATGTCATTTAGGCTGCCTCCACTCCTGTCAGTCCCTTGACCAATGGTTGTAGGGCCCAGTAATTTAAGGTATCTAGAAATTGTACCTCTTTGTTGTATTTGGAGCACACGTTTATCTAGTCTATGTGAGGGTAATTGAAGTCGCCCATTATTACTACAATACTTTCTCCTTTAGATACATCCTTGATTTCTTTTTCCATCTCAATATCACCCTTAGTGTTTTGGTCAGAGGCACAATATCATGTTCCCAGTACTAAATTACTTTGAGGGCCTGGTAGTCTACCCCCTTTGAGGGTTCTAAATTATATGAGACTACATCCTTTTTGACATGCAGAGTATCCCACTGTTTCTTTCCATCCCACTGGGTTTCTATTATGTCCACTATGTCTATGTTTTACTTTAAAGCCAAGCATCCCAACTTTCTCATCTTGGCTCGATGTCCTTCTCCAGATGTCTCTGGCATGTATATTTTCCCCTATGGCCTCTTTGACTGGGTATCATGTTTTACTGCACACTCATGGCTTATTTCCACCACGTCCCCATAGAGGCAATCAAAAACATTATCCCCCTCAGCTCGTGTTGGTTTTCCTCCAGGGTTCAGTTTAAAATCAACCTTTTGGATGTTAAGTACCAGCAGTCTGGTTACATTCTGGTTCAGGTTGAGCCCCTCTGTTTTGTACAGGCCCAGCTTGTCCCAAAACATCCCCCAGTGCTTAACAAATACCCCTACACCACTGTCTCATCCATGCATCAAAACCCTTTGATTTTACTTGTCTAGCAGGCTTTCTGTGTAGAACAGGTTGCATTTCAGAGAAAGCTACCTTGGCGGTCTTTGTTTTCAACCTCCTATCTAGCAAGCTAAATTTGGGTTCCAGGATCTCACAACTACATTTCCCTATGTCATCAGTACTGATGTGCACCATGACTGCTGATCTTACCCCAGCACTTTCTACCAGGCTAGCAAGATGACATGTGATATCCGCACCTTTGCAAGCAATGCACCATGCGGTCTGCACAACCATCCCGAACTCAGATGTCTTATGTTGCTACCACGAGCCTCCTGCCCCCATTAGGCAGGTCCTTAGTGTAACAGCATACACCTATTCATTCCTCAAGGAATGGATCCCTTCTAAGGGTTCGTTTTCCTCTTCCTTTGAGTGATGCCCTCCTTCCCTAACACCTTTACTCTCTATCACAGCAGAGGTGCCAACATCCTGGGAGTGCAATGCTGCTCTACAAATCTCTCTTCCTCTCAAATTCTGGTCTACAAATCTCTCTTCCTCTCAGATTCTCCATTTCAACAACTTTGGCTTCAAGCGAACAAACTCATTTCCTCAGGACTATGACCTCATTACACCAAGCACACACCCACAACTTCTGTCCAGCAGGCGGATAGTCCTTCACATGACACAGCACAATACACTTGATCACCCCCGTACATCTGCTCGCTTTCTACCGCCCTGGCTGTTTTAAATTATTAGTACTGGGAATGTTTTACCTGAAAAACTACATTATTTATTAGCTGTAGGCTGGGAAAAGACAACTGCTCCGGCCTCCTCACCCTGTTGCTAAATACATACAGGTGCTCTCAACACGTGTGTGTGCTCAATTTCTTTTTACCTTAACACTTTGTCACTGGGGTTTAGACAGCCAGATGGTTGACCTGGATGGTGGCATGCAACCAATTCTTGATGGTGTCACATTCCCTTGAAGGACCAAGTTCGCAGCTTGGGTTTCTCCTAGGCTTGTCTCTATCTCTGGAGACTCAGGTGGCATCAGTAGCCAGAAACGCATCTTACCAGCTTCAGCTGAGACACCAGCTGTCCCCAGTGTAGAGTGATCAAGCAGGCCTTGACTGTTACAGTGCCCTTAAAGTGGGATTGCTTTTGGAGATGGTTCAGAAGCTTTACTTGATGCAAACTATGGTTACCTAGATGTTGATGAGGGCCAGGAGATCCCCAAGCTGTGAACTTGGTCCTTCAGGTAAGTGGAATGGCTTCCAGGATCAGCCACAAGCCGCCATCCAGATGGTAAAGAGCCATTTTGTATCTGTTGCTCCCATTAGTATTGTGTTTCCAGACCCTATGCAGAGTTTTCTAAATGGTCTGTGGTGAAGTTGTCTCAAGGACTGCATATACCTGTATGACCCTTCCTGTTTGTTAAGATCTTCTGTGGGAGTCCTTCACACTTGCCTCTCAGTAAGATCAATTAGGTTGACAGGCATGGGAGATGGGCCTTCTTGGCAGTGCTTCCTTGGTTGTGGAACTCCCTTTCAAATAATCTACTTGTGGTGCCTACAGAGCAGGCCTTCATGCAGACCTTCAAAACGTATCCATTCCAGGCCACATTTTCCTAACAGGACTGCTAGCTTTGGGACCTTGGCTACCTTATAAGCTGCTGTTTAAAACTGTGCAGTGATATGATCTTTGTGAGGGCTCTGGCCTAAAAGGCAGGCTAGAAATGATTTAATAATAATAATTAGTTTGTCACACTCAGAGCATCTGCATGCTAGTACATTATCACACTTTTCCATTGGATTCCTCCCCCCTCCCTCCCAGCTGCTGTCACCTGAGGCCTCCACGCATGCCAGTGAGCCACCTGGCCTTCTCTCTGGGCTCCCCACCATGGACTGCAGTAACATTATACTTTTCCGGCTTTTCTGCAGACACCTGGAAAAGCTAGGCGCAAGGCCAACTGGGAGTGTATTGAACTCCTCCTCCCTCCCAGCCATTCTTACCTGAAGCCTCCATGCAGGTTCGGCAATAAGTTTCAATGCCAGCTGTATCAGTTGTGTTTATATCCTCTGTTGCTGAGCAACACAAAGTTCTTCTCATATCTCCTGTTGCTTAGCAACATTCTTCCTCAGAATTGTGCCACGCATTGCCATGTCCCATGCGCTGCCTTAGCGTTTTGTATATATTGATAATAATAATACATGAGGACATACAGAAAAAATATTGCGTAAAGGGAGAAGAAAGGGGAGATTTTTTTTTTTTACTGATTCCTCCCTGCCTCTGCAGTGTATTCTTAGCCCACCCAATTATGGAGATCGGTCTTCTAAGTGCAGATCATTTACTATATTAGGGACTGTGAGCCTAGCTCTCTTATACTTCTGTCTGCTTCGTAATCATTTCTCTTCATCCTTTTAAAAAGGAAGAAATATAGAAGTGGAATATATGAATCATCCTTTAGTGGCCTGCTTGAGGGTTGAAGTTGAGATAGGAGTCATGTAGGTTTGGAGTACAAGCTCATACATGAAGGAGAGGCCTGGGCCCAGAATACCTGCCTTACTCACAGGCCTGTGTTGCATTTATCACTAACTACACAATTGGCTCTTGCTGTCCTTTTGGTCCCTCTTCCAGGATTACATCAGTCTCTTCCCATTGGATGATACCCAGCCGTCCAAACTCATGCGCCTGCTGAGTTCCAATGAGGAAGACACCAGCATCCTATCCAGCCCCAGTAAGTGGAATCACGGTGAGGAAACTGTTTTGCTATTAAAGTGGGCCCTAACAGGTTCCCTGGAAGGGGTTTGCCAATCTTGAAGGCTGGAGTTGTGCTGTAACCTGGCTATACTTTATTTCACTTTCCCTCTTTAAAAAAAATAATGTCAAACAAAAATTTCTTTTTATGATTAAAAGTTGATTTATACATTTTAAAATATTGAATATTCTGAACCATCTTCACCTTCTGAATTCTTTTCTTTCTTTTCTAGGGCACCCCATATTCAACATATTGCAATAATCAAATTTGGATGTTACAAGGGCCTGGATAACTCTGGCAGACTCTCTCTCTCTCTAGGAGGGACCGTAGCTAGCATACCAGCCCAAGCCGCTAAAGGCACTCTGTATCATAGATGTCACGTGGGCATCCAGAGGGAAGGGCAGATCTAATAGCAGCCCAAGCAGTGGACTTGATCTTTTAGCAGGGGTATGACCCCATCTAGAACAGGTTGAACATCACGTTCCAGGCTTGTTGAACCATCCACCAAGAGCACCCTCATCTTATCTGGGTTGAATTCAGGTTTATTAGGCATCATGACCGAATCCAGGCACTTCTTCAGAACTTCCACCTCCTCACTAGGTTCTGATGAAAAGAAGAGAGAGACTGGGTTTGCATGTCACAATAAGCCATGGTAGTTTATGAGACGTGTTAGTGTCAGCGTGGCTTACCATAATGTCTGGACCTGGTGCAGGTGGTTCAACGTGGCTTGTTTTTTCCCAACAAGCCACCCTGAGAACCCAGGGCTTGTAATATTAAAGTTTGAACTGACATTTGTCAGTTCTTACAACATTTCTAGTCCAGAATGGGAGTTATTGGCTCCCCACTCTTTTCTGATTCCTTTTCAGAGCAGTTACTGCAGCTGTGCAAATTTCCCCCTCCATTTATTTCCCAGGATTTAAATTTTCGCAACTATTACTGAGATGTTAAAAAAAACTTTACAGGGTGGCTGAACAGGATGGATCAAATGGAGCATCCAGATCAGAAGTACATACATTCACACCCAATCCATCCCATTCAGCCGCCTTCTAAGGTTTTTTAAAAAAACTGTCAGGGAAATTTGTGCACATCTGCTGAAGCAAGGTAACCCCCATTTCTGGACTAGATGGAGACTCGAGGAAGTGTTGAAAGAGTAGAGGAAGGGGCGCTAATGGGTTCCTCCTTTCTCTTACTGTTATTTCTCCCCTGGTCCTTCACAGCTGTGCACAAATTAGCTTATATGCAGACTCGCCTTGTCATTTTCTTGTGTGCTACCTACTCTATGTCTATGCTCCTTTTGTCAAGGAAATGGAACAAGCATGACTACATTTAGTGGACAGCCGAGTCTGCACTTTTGAAAGACTGAGAAAATAATGATAATAATAATAATTAATAATAATAATAATAATAATACGGCCCTATTTGCACAATTCTGAGGCACCATTTTTTTTTAAGTGGCAAATCAAATAAGTGCTTCAAAAAGTGTAACAATCATAGTGGGGAGGGGGCTGGGACAAGGAGATGAAATAGGTTGTGCTGCAAAGGACACTGAGTTAAGTGCAGGGAGCCGGCTGGAGGACTGAGGGGGAAACAGGCCACGCTGAGTTGCCACTCTCCCAATCGTCTGTTGAGCGTACAACCAACCCATGGTGGCTTATCCTCCAGGTGGCTTAGCATTATGTGCAAACCTGCCTATAGAGTTGAGTGTCATCGACATATTGATGACCCTTCAATCCAAAATAACCTCAACCTGCAGCTTCACGTATTTATTGAATAGCATGGAGAAATCAATAGAGCCCTGTGGCAACCCCTAGCACAATTGTCATGGGATAGAGCAAAAGTCCCCCCCCCCAAGTCTTCTGGAATGAATGAATATGTGCTACTTTTAAAACAGCGCATGTCAGTTAATTTGTTTTATATATGTTTGCCGATCATCATATTTAAAAAGAAAAAAGCAAAAACCAGTCCACAAACATCACTGCTCATTGCCTTGGATTCCTGTCCGTTGATTCAGAGATCCTATCTTTTTCAATTGTTCTCAAGACGTGTGTGCTTGTGATTTCCCCATTTATCATTATCCCTCCTTGTGATTTCACTTTTTCCTCACAGCAATGGAATTTGGGGGTTTTCACCTGCTATTTTTTTCTGTTACAGCAGTGAGCTGGCATTCTTGTTTCCTTTCCACTTTGATTTACACACAAGATGACTTATGACCAAGAAGACAAAAGAGAGCAGGCAGAAAAAATTGGGGGGAGGGATTTTCATCCTTGATCCAATTGTGAATCACAGCAGGGTGTGTTGGAATTTAACTTCCTTTTCCTCCAGCGTCATTGTGCACCCAGATCTGTTTGCAGGCTAATTCCATTGCAGAAAAGAAAAAGAGAGCGAAGGCCATCTAATCCCACCTTTTAAAGCCCACCATCCAAGACTAGGTTGTTGAATTGTAAACATAGACAGTACAGCTGTTAGTGTGATCAGGCTGTGTGCATTCTGTGGTTGCACCCCATAAGCACAGATATGGGCACTGGGCACAGAATTCAGCATTCAAAGAAGAGCTTTCACTTTCTCTCTTTTTATTTAAAAAAAAGGATTTCTAGTCCTCAGTGGATAATGTAAAGAGATTTACAGCAAGTGTTCAATCACAGTTCTTATTGACTTTTTAGTGCTCTAGCATGCAAGATGTTTTTGTAAAACAATTTTTTAATGTTTGATGTGTTGTACTTATAAAGTCATAAATTAATAATTGTGATGGTGATTGTATTGATTGAACAGCATTGCCACACTTAAGTGGTGTGATTGCATTCGGAGGGACGTAGCCAAACAAAGAAGGGGGTGGGGGGGAGCAACTTGGTGGGAAAGGGTCTCATCTCGAGTCCCTGGTCATGTTTTGACAAAAGAGAGCAGGCAGAAAAGCAAGTGGTGATCTTGCTGAGGCCCACTCTGCTAACGCACAGCAGCCAGAGTGGTGATCGTACTTCGTGTTTATATAGTGCTTTCCGATGTGCAAGGTGCTCAACATACATCATCATGTTGCAGTCTTTCCAACAATCCTGCAAGTTAGGTCAGTGTTGTTATCCCCTCACTGCAGATATGGAGCTATGGCTGAGTGTGGCTTCCCTGAGATCACCTAGTAAGTTCATGGCAGGGACAAGGTTTTCATTATGCTACATTACACAAGCTCTTTTGATGGCTGAGTTTGGTTCTATGGAGATAATGTATGCTGAGCACTTCGAGATACTAAATGTTGTTTCTAAAACTAAGGTAGGTAGTTTACATTGTCAGACATTAAGGGTAACAGTCCACATAATTAAATTGACTTGCCCAGTACTGGCAAAGCAAAAACAAATCCCCTCCTCTTCTTGACATCCCAGGCTGCATAAGTGACTGCTGCAAAAGGAGAGGGAGGTCTGATTGAAAGGTATTTGCTGTTGGGATTCAGGGACGTAGCTTTCTAAGCTGAGTTACTTGTCACTAAACTAAGATTTTTTTCTCTTCCTTCAGCAGACCGCACCATGAGCACTTCACTGTCTGCCTCACAACTCCACACAGTCAGCATGAGAGACCCCCTCAACAGGGTCCTCGGTAAGCCTCTTTAATTCTAGCCAGGCTGTGGAGAAGGTTCTAGAACTAGGTCAGAGCTACACCTAGCTTGGCTGAAACATGTCCTAAATATACAGATCTTTGTTTGATGAAGGGATGTCTCAGGGCTCAGTTGTGGAACCTGTTTTTGAGTGTTCCAATTTGGTCCTAAAATTGTAAATAAAGAAGACGGTTTCAAAGAAAATGGGGACTGCTATTCTGTCAGCAGAAATTGTTGGACCCTTTGACTTGGATTTAACAGGCAAGGGGCAACCATATTCAATGGTGTGGCCTCCAGGCAGGCCTTTTTAGGTATTAAATAAAGAAATGGTATCAATTTATCTACACAACTGAGTTTGGAGCCTTCCCCTTGCTGTACTATGTGGGGAAATTTTGGGCTCATATAACTTCCTGGTGATGCTGGAAGCACTGAATTAAGCCCCTGTACTTTACCTGACACCTCTCTCCTCTCATTGGGATATTGTGGAAGGTTGAAACAGGCTGTTGCAATGTTGTCAATGGGTGAAGCAGCACCATTGCTGGGGCAGGAGGACTGTAGCGGGACGGGGTGGGGGGAGCTTTATAACTTATGCACAGTAGCTTATCTGTCTGATCGTGTGGGGGATAACAGTAGCTTATTTAATTGTATATGTTTTAATCTTGTAAACTGCCTAGAGTCCCAGCATTGGGGAAAGTGTAGGATTATTATTATTATTATTATTATTATTATTATTATTATTATTATTTTGTCTCAATTTCTTCCATCAGTTGCTGCTCTGTGTTCATGTTTGTTGTGTCATTGTGTGTGGCGTTGTCCGGGAGTCCTCTGTGGAGGTTCCTGTTACTTCTACGGAATGTTCGTGTGCTTGTTGTGGTGCATCTGTGCTTTTCCTGTTGGTGTTCTGTTGTGCTATTTCTTCTTTGATTTTATGGATTTCATATTCCGTTAGCCTTTTGTTGTTGATTATAACTCTTTTTTGATCTATTAGTCTTTGTTCTGTTATTATGATCATTATCATCAAAATAAGCTACTGTGAGTAAACCCATCATGGCTTGAAGTGGCGTCTGAATTCGACTAATTATTTCCCTTTCTGCTCCTCAGCCAACCTCTTTCTGCTGATCTCCTCCATCTTGGGAGCCAAGACTGCTGGTACACACACCCAGTTTGTCCAGTGGTTCATGGAGGAGTGTGTGGACTGCTTAGAGCAGGGAAGCCGTGGCAGTATCCTACAGTTTATGCCCTTCACCATGGTGAGCAACTCCCATTTTCTTGTTGACTATTTCTGTAGTTCTTCTTCACAGAGCTGGCTCTCCCCCCCCCCCCCCCCGAGATTCTGTTCAGAGTTGTTTTCTAGCAGAGCTTATGGCTTATGGGGCTGCAGCCCTTTCTAGCATGGCCTGGATAAACTTTCCCCCTCTTTTTGATCATTCAGCAATCACAATTTCAACCATGGCCGTCTGCTAGTGTCGCCAATGCTACTGACCCCTGGAAAGGGAGGGATAATTTTTCAGGTGGGACCACTGCCCTGTGTTTGTTGCCCTCTAGCCCTTTGCGCTTCTGAATCCCTGATAAAAATGCTACCACCAAAGCACTGATACCTGAATTTTCCCCGTCCTTGAGTTTTTGCTCTTCAGAATTCATTTTAGGATGGATCCAGTGGTGAGGCCCACATGATGATAGAATCATAGAATAGTAGACTTGGATGGGGCCTATAAGGCCATTGAGTCCAACGCTCCTGCTTAGAAGGAGTATTCTAACATAGTTAAGCCATGGTATACAAAAGTTTTGTGCGAGCTTTGTGTACATAGCAACAACATCCTCTCTGCCAGCAAGAGCACCGCTATGGAACAGCTAGAAAAGATGCCTGCTGGATATCCAGCAGTCATGTGACACTGCCCTGAAAAGCATGAGCAAGTCCCCCATCTGCAGCCCACCCCAGTAAATTGGACCATCCAAATCAACTGTGAGAGGATGCCTCTTTCTTGCCTGTTGTTTGACTTTCCTGACACCAGGGGGAGTCTGTTATGAGGAAATGGAAACACCAGTTACAACGGAATAGATGAGGTCACTTAAGCTGCAATCCTGTACACGCTTACTTAGGAGTAAGGCCCCTTGAATTTAGTGGGAATGACTTCTGAGTAAACATGCATAGGATCACGCTATTAAATACAGACATTTTAAGGTTTGAGAAAATGTCATGAAGGAACGCCATTGGTCTCTCTCACATGCATGCACATTCTTTTCTAGAGATATCAGTTTTGTAGAAATTTTGCAATACAGGGAGAAAAATTTCCCTAGCTTTTGATGTTAAAAACATTGCATGAGCTGCAGCTTTTTTGCATCTATTTAATCAGATTTCCCCAACCTGGTGCCTTCCTGATGTGTTGGGAAACCACAAATGAGAGCTGTAGACTAACCTTTATGGAGGGCACTATGCTGTGGAAGCCTTTATTGAGTTTACACACTGGAATTGATAATGAACGTTGAAGGGTGGAATTAAATTCAACACTAAATCTGCCCCACATACCACCTCCAGTTTGCTGTAACAACCCAACTATAAACTAAAGCTACAGGTTTCATTTATATTTAGCTACATATCAATAGCAACATGAAGAAGAGAAATAAGCAAATAAAGGTTTGAACTATTTTTACTGTTTGGTCTCAGAAATCGTATCTAAAAACAACCCTTCCCTGATGCAATCCTGCTGATTTAAAAACAAAACATAATGCTTAAAAAGCAATTGGGGAAGGAATATTATCTGGTGTTCATTGTAAGAATAGGTGTTTCATGGAGCAGTCTGATGTATTTTTTTTAATTTCTTAGTTGTAGGAGCATGTTATCCTCTTAAGTATTAATACCGAGTAAGAGCTTCTACTCTAGGCATCTCCATGATGAGATTAACAGGCCAGTACCTCTTCAGCTATTGTCAATCCCATAATGGGGCTGTCTAGGCCAGAAGGTTTGCCAGATATAAATTCTTATTTTCATCCTCTCCGTGACCAGAAGTAGCTGTCATAGATAAATCCAACGTTTTTATACACCCCACCCAGTAATTTCCAACTTCTTTTATAGCAGCCACAAGACTGTGGGATGGTGTAGGATATGGGTCACCCAAAAGCTGCTTAAAGACTTGCGTGCCCTGAGAAAACGCAGAAAATAAGATGCCCAGCCAGGCCCCACAGTGTTTATGCCATCAGCTCCTCAACAGACCATCAGTGGCCTGAGACAAGTCTGCTCTTCTTTTGTGTGTGTGCTTTCCATTCGCTTTAGAATTTTAAATGTATAAACTGCTTTGAATGCCTTGGCAGAAAAATAGTATCCGTTTAATTATTGATATTTATATCCTGCATTTCCATGAATCCTGCCTCAGGCAACTAATATTTACCAATACATTAAATACATTATGTTATGCAGAGAGAGAGAGAGAGAGACAAGTGTGTGAGACACAGGCGAAAGAGTGTTTGGACAAGTGCTACAAGTGGGGAAGGGCCATTGCTTTTATTCAAAAGGTCCCAGGTTCAATCCACAGCATCTCCAGATAGGGCTGGGAAAGACTCCTGTCTGAAACCCTGGAGAACCAGTGTGGGATGCACAGAGCTAGAGGAACCGGTGGTCGGATTCAGTGTAAGACAGCTTCTTCTGTTCCCAAACGGGCAGGTGGTTTTCTGCTTGAGTATGAAGGGAAATGGGTTGCTTGAAAGAGGATTCCCCCCACCCCAACCCCAGTGCTTTCTGCTTGCGTTTAATTGTCCCCACTGTGTGCCCCTTGCCCCGTAACCTATTTTCCCTTCTTTACCGCTGTGCAGGTCTCAGAGTTAGTGAAAGCATCCACCATGTCTAGCCCCAAAATTGTGCTGGCCATCACAGACCTCACTTTGCCTTTAGGCCGTAGGGTGGCTGCCAAAGCCATTGCTGCCTTGTGAACATCTCATGGACCCTGCTTCAGGCAAGAGCGGAACCCTGAGAGCAAATTCCACAAAGCCTGGATAATGAAGAAGAGGCTGTGTTCCAAAGCTGCCACATTGCTTCCTTGAACTGCAAATGCACACTGCACAGAAGCAGGCACAGCAGTGATGAGAGAAAATAACAAGAGAGTGAGTTGGTCTCCAGTACACCTTAAGAGTGCCCCATCAGTAGGCTTGGACCCACCATGGTTGCTGCCCCGAACTTTACCGAGAATCGTTGGGGTCGTTTTTGTTCAACCAGCATCTCAGTTTCTCAGCACTTGAGACAACTGAATGCGTTTGCTAATATTTATATATTTTTTTCTCCTTGGGTTTTTCCTGCTTTACAAACATCTGGGCTTCCTCCCTTCACCCAGCCCCCTGCTTCCATTCTGAAACACATGAAAAATCTGTTTTCCGAAGAAATGCAACCTGTTTTCAAAATGACTTTTTAGCAGCAGTTTCGGTTATAAAGTAAAAAAATCATATTAATAACACAGACTATTTTCATGAAGAGGCTGAACTTCACAAGATGAGTGTAATAATCTAATTCCCAAAAGCTATTTTTTCCTTGTTTATGTGCATATAAATTTACATTATTTTGGTTACTTCTGTAAATTAAAAATGTTTTATGAATACTGGAAAAAAATTCTTTGATACCTCACAGAAATTCATATTGCAGGTTCATTTAGATTAAATACAAAGATGTGTGTTTTTCCTAATTCCGTGATATCTTCGCAAACATAGAGTCTGACACTCAACACAGAATTCAGCATCCTGTGAATCTCAACAGGTTTCTAATCTTTAAGGCTGCAAAAATAAGCAGTATCTGATGAAATCCCAGAAGCTGGAGTAGGCTGGCGTTGGAGTGTTGAGCATGGTCCAAGGGATCAGGGCCAGAAGGTCTTGCATGCCAGGCCTCGTTCTTTTCCATCCTCATGTCTTGCCAAACCAGAATAATTGATACACCATTCAATTCAGTTTTTTTATTATTATGGTCACAAGACCAGCAGGGACAAAACAACACTACAGGCAGATATAATATTCCAACACAATATAATAGTATATAAAAATCGATTAATTGAACGTACTTCATACATATCCCACACATTTTAAGAGGTTAACACACTGTCACAATCAGATGTTGCCATTCCACGCTGACAAGCAATTGCAGCAGCACAAAATGTAGCCACCTTAAAGGTTATCTGAGAATTCTGATTGGCCAGAAGATAGTCTATGTAGAACACATCAGATCTCCCGGGTATGCCTTGTAAAATAGGAGTTATGAAGATATGCCGAAAAGCACAGTAAAAAGAGCAATACAACAATACATAGCCCACAGTTTCTATCATACCAGCTTTACTGCTTAGAGTATGGAGTGTTATTGTTTTTACCCTCCAACAGAACAGAAGGAAGCACATTAAACTTAGCCAGTGTAAACGCTTTCCTGTATTTTGGAGTAGTTAAAAGGGTTAAATAGGTTGCCTGCCCCCTATCTCTAAAGTCAGGATATGGGGTTGCTGCTCTTATATAATCTTGTAACTCAATATCCCCAATACGCTGGCATATAACCTCTTTGGCTTTTAACAAACCTAAGGCCAGAATGGCATTTTGCGAAAGACCCATATTGCACAGTTTCCCATCAACAGCCCTTTATTGATACACAATGAGCAAACGTGCAAATGCTACAAGTTGTAGAATTCAGCTTTCATTTGTATAGAATTAGGACTAGCTGCAGTGCATTTCACTGATGCTAGTTTCACTTCTTTACACAGTGCATAGTTAACCTATGGAATTCGCTACCACAAGATGTAGTAATGTCCACCAATTTGGATGGCTTTAAAAGGGGGTTAGATAAATTCCTGGAGGAGAAAGCTATTAATGGCTACAAGTCCTGATAGCTATGTGCTACCTCCAGTATTAGAGGCAGGAAGCCTATGTACACCAGTTGCTGGGGAACATGGGTGGGAAGGTGCTGTTGCTCTCATGTCCTGCTTGTGATTTTCTGGTCATCAGCTGATTGGCCACTTTGTGTACAGAATGATGGACTAAATGGACCTTTGGTCTGATCCGCATGGCTCTTATATTCTTATGTTCATTTGCTTTGCTCATCTTAAATGGAGGAAGACTTATACCTTGTAATGATCTCTGTTGTTCTCTGGCAAACCCACCTTCTGTGAAGTTTGTTTTGCAATAACTGAACGTTTTCCCAGTCCTTGAGGTAAAAGTAGCTAAGAAGAAGAGAAAAGCTTGAAGAGTATACATGAGCTTTAACATTTGTTGTCATTTTTTTGCATTTCTGGAATTGTTGCAGATGCGGACATTATCTTAAACCCCAGCATTGTCTGGAAATTCCAGAATTTGTGAATGCAATAGCTCCTCTTAATCTGTTTTTCATTGGATGCACAAGTAACAGGCGGGTCCTTCCACATTCCTTCTGACCTGTGTGGCAAGGTTAGTGGGGAGAGATTTGAGTCGCCATTGATGCTATTTCCTTGAAATACATTGTGAGAGATCAGTGTGAAGCAACCAGAATTGCCATGAGGATTATCAGGTTTTTTTGTGGCATAGATTGAACAAAGCGCCTCTCTACTAATGAGAAGCAGGAAGCAATTTGAGCCTTTGCATGGGTGTCATAGAGTTTGGTGATTTATGGAGTGAGTTTGAGGAAGGAGTCTGACCAGCACACGTCAAAGGCTTCATCTCGTACAACAGGAAGAAAGGTTCTAGTTTGCCTGCTCCCCACTGTGCCATCCCATGGAGCTGCTTTAAGATGTGATCTCTCCACCTGTGTTGGTATAGTCCACTCTACTGCCTAGATCCTACTTCGTTCTGTTTTGTGTAGTCCAAGCCTGAGCTGGATGTGCATCCAGAGCTTGTGCATGTCCCCTACATTGTGTTGGCATTAACCAGAAGCATGGAAAGATGATACATGAATCACTTATGCTCTCTCTTCTCCCGCAAACCGGAACGTCTGTGTAATATCTAAAGTGCCCCCAAAGGAAAAGTAATGGGTCTGAGGCTGCTTTCCCCAATATCCTATCTGTAGTTTGGAAGTTGTTGCTGATGTCCCAGAAGGAAGGGAAAAATTCTTAGGTGGTGTGTATAAACCTTTGTAACCCCCAATGGGACATAATTACTGTACCGATCATGTCTGAGTGCAATTTGCAAATATACCCTTAAAGTAGCGTTGTCCAAGACATCTTGAGTGTCGTAGGCATATGTGAATCATTGAAAAAAAGGGAAAAAAACCTTCCCAAATCCCGGCATAATTTGGCTTCTGAGGCATTCTGAATGTGAATGTGACAACCCCCCTGACATAAGCATGGAACAGGGAAAACCCCTCAGCCTTCCCTCTTGGAATTGCCTGAGATAAGACAACAGAGAGAAATGGTGAATTCACAAGGTTTCCAGTCAGATTGCAGACTGTTTGTTTGGCTGGAACATGGCAACATCCCATATCTGCAGCAGGCCGGCAGCCAGTCAGCGGACAGTTAGCCTGAAAGAATCAGCCAGTCCCTGCCAAAAGGACCCTGATGACGTACAGTTCAGATGAGGAGGTTGGATGGGAAATGTGCTTCGAACTTGATAGGACGGACGTCCTTTGGCTTGGTTGGCTCTGGTGAAACATTTAAAAGCCCCTAGTGGGTATAGAGAACATGTTGCTCTTGGAGCTTAGATTTTGTTTCCTTCCTGTTTGGCCACATGAAGCAGCGACTGAGCCCAAATCATTATGCAGAACATCATTGCCAGCTTTTGCACAGGAGTGGTATGTACTGAATCATCTCAGGCTGAATCAAGACACACTCTGTATTGAAAAATGCTTACTTGCGTCTTCCTTCAACTTTTTCCTCCTTATAGCACCATGACTGGCCATCCAATCTTATGTAACGTCACTTCCTAGGGTTGAAGTGACTTTTGAGAAATGAACAAAGGGGCTATAAAGCACACAACATTGCAACCAGGGGATGGTCAAGGATTGTTGTCTGAGACAACAGTTGACTAATGTTGTCAGTGCAAGGTAGGATAGATGCCAGAGTAATAAATCTGGGGATATGAAGGAGTCTTTTGGCATGTGGAGTGTGCATGTCTCCAGAGTCTTGGCTCCAAGATGTGGTAAGAATGTAAAAAGGAACATTGCACTATGTCAGGGTTTGGAACCTGCAGGCCCCCAGGTGCTATTTGACTCCCAACTTCCATCAGCCTGAGTTAGGGCTGATGGGAGTTGGAGTCCAACAACAGCTGGAGGGCCATAGATTCCTAAACTGAGGCCTACATAAAATCCTCAGAAACACTTAACGGGGTTAGACAAATTCCTGGAGGAGAAGGCTATCCATGGCTACTAGTCCTGATGGCTATGTGCTACCTCCAGTATCAGGGACAGTGTGCCTATGTACGCCACTTGCTTGCTAGGGAACATGGGTGGGAGGGTGTTATTGCACTCATGTCCTGCTTGTGGGTTCCCAGTTGACAGCTGGTTGGCCACTGTGTGAACACAATGCTGGACTTGATGGACCCTGGGTCTGATCCAGCATGGCCCTTCTTATATTCTTAATGGTTCCCTGAAGTTGGCATAGTTAATCCCTTCCCTCCGATATCAAATGTGAGGGGAATTGTTTTTAAAGGGCTGCGGGGGTAAAAAGCCCCTGAAAATCTGTCCAGATCTCCCAACAGTGACTGCAATGAGCTGACCAAGCAAACGAAGCAACAGAACCTATGCTGCAGATTCTCTCCATTGCTATTCATAAGATTGCCCTGTAAACTTATGATGAACTGGAGTGAATGCTCTCCATATTTAACATGCAAGTATAAAAAGCAGATATAAAAGCAACTGGGAGTCATAAAAACATTTCTGTAGTTCTACTTACAAAATGGTGCATATATATCTGTTGTAATTAAGGTTTTGCGATTTTGGCAGCCATTTTGGCAATTTAAATTTCCATTTTATCAACACCATTGTGTCACAGAAGGCTAGCTTATACACTGAACGATGCACCATTTAATATTCTGTGACTAACACATTTAGTTTCATAGTACATTTTATACAGACTTTGCGCAGTTGCTGTGACGCCCTGCCTGCACCTGTGACACTCACCGGGCTACACAACAGGGCTGTCCACGTCACTCGCACTCAGGGCTTACTTCAACCCCCCCTGTGCTAATGACGTGTTTAAGGGTTTAGTTTACTGCTGCTGCTCCTGTCCCATCTTTACTCTTTAGGCCCCACAGCTCAACAGCCCAGCACCCTAGCCCCCAAATCTCCCTTTGTTCTATCTGCTGCCACCAGTACCTTCCTCAGGTATGCTTCAATGACCACACCAGCTGATATAATTAAATGTAATTTATTAACAAGATGACTGCTCAGGTAGCAAAAGCTTGATGATTTCCTTAGTTCAACAGCGTATTGGTTACAGGCACAATGCTTATATGTTTCAATACTTTCTGTTCATAACACGTTTCAATTATAAACTTCTAAGTTCTATGTTTCTCCTGCCTACTCTACCCACTCTAAGCTACACACTAGTTCCATCAAAATAATAAAACATGTTGGCCCTTCTTAGCTTCTAATCTAGTCATCACTCTCAACACTCTCTCAGCTCATGTCAGCTAAAAATATATACACAGACACTCTTCTCTAACTCCTCCCACTCTCACACAGCCAGCCAATCCAGGCACTCCTCCACCTCCATCCAATCAGCACTCACACATGAACTTCCCCCTTATACTTACTTGGCTGCAACATAACTGTGAGTCTATTTAACTTATTTTTTGGAACTTTTGGCATTTTATAAACAAATACTTACAATCTTCTATATACAAGGATCTCTACAGCAGCTGAACATCACAGTTGCCCCAAATAAATTTCAATTGGCCACCATTTTGTAATTTTACAATTTAGGCTTCTAAAAATCTTTGGAAGAACTGTTAAGCCTAATATTAGCTTGCCCTCGACATTTCATAAAAAATGGTTAAACAGTGTGGCTTTCAAGGACATGTTTATGTTGGTAAGGAATCAGCATCAGCCATCTTGTCTGCCACCCAGGGTTTCAAGGTCAAAGCTAAAATGTATCAATAAGATGCAATCAAATCTCCTTGACCACTATTGTGTGATCATGTCTAACGGCTTCTACAAAGGGATCAATTGAGAGGGCAAAGATTGCCTTGCCTGAAACAGGCAGACAGTCATTATATCTAAGGGTATTGACCATCTTTTTTTTCTTTTAGAATTTGTCTGTTTTGTTTTTAAGTTTTTTCATCTTTTTAATATCTCCATGTACTTCTGTTGTAATTTCACAGCCAAAGAGGTTAGCATGTTCTGCTGATTAGATCCATGGTTAAATTAACTTGCAGGACTTTATTTGTCTAAAGCAGCTTTCCCCAACCTTTAGGTGTTTTGGATGAGAATTCCTAGCATTCCTGAACACTGGTCATGCTGGCTGGGGCTGCTGGAGGTTGTAGTCCAAAACATCTGGAGGGCAGCAGTGGGGGGAAGGCTGCTCTAAATGAGAGTGTAACACATAGCAAACTTCCCAGACTTTGGTCCATTGAGTGAAACTATTATTTCTGGGGCCTTTTGTTACAGGAATCATACTTGTACCAAGTGTTACATAAAAAGCATCCAGCCAAATGACTGTCAGATCTGTCTCGTTTTTTAAAATACTGATTTGGAGAAAGAAGGGCTTTTTGAGTTTTATTGGTCTCTAGGGTAATTAATTATTTCCCCTCCCCTTTATATATTTATTTATTAAACATTCTATCCAGATGGCCAGGCATGAGGACTTTTGTAACTGGAATAGAATGGGCTCTATTTTAAAAAGTTATTGTTCTGCCTATTTAAGACAGATTGATTCCCATATTGGGCAGGCAGTGTAGTAAAACCGTTTGAGGGTTAGTAACGACTTTGGACTTATTTAATCACCTATCTATCTCACTCTTCTTCCATGGAGCTCAGAGTGGCATACATGGTCATCGTCCCATTTTATCCTCTCTGGAACCCTGCAAGGTCGTGTGTGTAGGCTGAGAGATAGTTACTGGACCAAGGTCACCCAGGGAGCAAGTGTATGTAAATGCTGACAGGGCTCTTCAAGGGCAAATGAATTGACTTTTTTCCCTCTGGTTTCAGTTTCCTTCTTTAAGAGAGAACAGGAAAGAGTCAGGAGTGAACCCTAGTTGCCTTCTTTTGGGTTTCCTGAGGATTATTACAACATGTTCCATGTGGACAAAAACTCATAGCTAAGGAGCATTGAAAACCATGGTGGGACTTTCAAAAATATGTAATTGCTGTCTTCATCACTGCCCGCCCCCTGACTTATACTTTCCAAGGGCATGTGCAGAGTCACAAGCCTGGCGGTGACCCAAACTGAAACCAGTGATGGGTTGCAGGCAAGCTGGGCTCTCCTGGGTGGCAGCTGGAGATGTTTCCCATCATCTTGCAACACAAGACTTCCTCCAGTCTCAAGCTTGCCTGTTGGTGCTTATCTAGCAATGACCAAACTTGCCTTGTGGAAAGAAGCTGCTCATCAGGGACGTGTGACGTCTGGAGGCACCATCAGGCCTGCAGAAAGCAGAAGGAAATCCTCCTCCATGCTTTCTAAGAATTTGACCTGGCAGAGTGAGTTACAGTTTGGCAAGAATGAGGAAAGAGTTCAAAGAAGCCCACGGGTGCTGGAGAGCCTCCATGTTCATTTTGAGGTGCCATGTTCATTTTGATTCCATGATATTTTTGCCAAAGAGAGTGCCTGAATATTGAGTAGAATGGAGAACCAAGATGTGACCATTTGGAGGAGGCAGACAAGAATGAGTAAGACTGAACAATTACATGATACCCACTTTTTCTAATGTCTCTAGCATCTTTACATTAAGGGGAAATCGTGTTGCTTACCTGGGGTATTTGTGCTTCCTGAGTTTTTTTGGTGCAATTGTTATGGGCTCCATTATATGGATGGAGAGGCACGACCACATGATTTGAATGGAATACTTAACCCTCTAAGTGTGCTCTGTTCACTTCCATTGAGATAGCACCACCTAGTGGTGGAAGATCCCTCTTTTTCCCAGCTATTACCACTTTAAAAGTGGTTCTTTTTATGATGGCATTTCCACGGATTTCACAGGAGATGTCCTGGTCATTCACAGTGTCATTTAAAAGACCCACAAACTTTTGTGAATGGCCAATCACTAGCATGCAATAAATCACTCATTTAGAGGAGCCCCCTGATCCATGTTGTTTATAATGTGGATCAAATAAGCAAAATCCATCTTTCCTTGCCTCCCCTGCCAAAATGACCTTCCTCCCTTCAGAGCTAATTTTCAGCATTCCATAGCTGATCTATCTTTCCAAAGAAGGAATCTTTGTGAACATTCTGTGATGTACTAACTGTTTAGCCAATGGCTGGAAAGGGAGGGGACAGTTCATCTCAATGGAGGAGAGTAAACAGAGTGACCCTCTCTTTGGTGTTTGGTGTGAGGGACAGATTTCCTACAACCCAGCTGTGCCTGAGGGTGCTTTCAGACAGAAGGCTCCCACTATGAGCTATGCACAAAACTGCAATTGACCACTCACACTTCAAGGGCTCTAGCACTTTTTTGGTGTATGTATCTTGCTATGTTCCATCCATATGGTGGGCAGGACTGACAGGGTGACCATATGGAAAGGAGGACAAGGCTCCTGTGTCTTTAACAGTTGTATAGCCAAGGGAATTTCAGCAGGTGTCATCTGTATGCATACAGCACCTGGTGACATTCCGTCTTCATCACAACAGTTAAAGCTGCAGGAGCCCTGCCCTCTTTTGTATCTGGTCCTGTCCTCCTTTCCATATGGTCAGCTGAGGACAGAGCCCCTCCCCTTTCCTCATCGCTTATGGTCAGCTCCATCCCTTCTCCCAGGATTTTTAAGGGGGTGCTTCTCAACACAATTTTTAAAAAAATGTTAGTTGTGTGATTGTGATTTTTAAAAAAGAAGTAAAGCATGGAACAAGAGGATTTTGGCTTTTCTACTGAGTAAAAGCAGTTTTGATTGATTTGTAAATCCACCCATTTAATTTGCAAATGCCTGATCAAAGGAATCTCTCCCCCACTCCCAAATGTTAAAGTATAGCCAGCCACTCTCTAGGGAGCAAAGGTTTGAAGACGGGCAATGCACCTGTCCCACTGTAAGAGCAGTTCACATTGAAGTGATTTTGAGTAGCTGCAGCAGCTGTTCAATTCTCCCCTTTCCCCACTTCTGCCCCTCTTTTCCAGACATTTTGAAGCAGCTAGTTGCTTCCTTTAACTAGGCTGACCATATGAAAAGGACGACAGGGCTCCTGTAACTTTAACTGTTGTAGAGAAAAGGGAATTTCAGCCAGTGTCATTTGTATGCAATTAGTTCCTGGTGAAATTCCCTCTTCATCACAACAGTTAAAGTTGCAGGGGCCCTGCCTTCTTTTGTATATGGTCACTCTAGTATACTGCCTGCACCTTTAACTTGTTGTGATGAAGAGGGAATATCACCAGGAACTAATTGCATACAAATGACACTGGCTGAAATTCCCTTTTCTCTACATCTGTTAAAGTTACATGAGCCCTGACCTGGATTTTATCTGGTCAGCCTAGAGTGTTCATGAAGAGTCTTTCGAAGAGAGGAACTGTCCTAGGGTGACCAGATAAAATCCAGGTCAGGGCTCATGTAACTTTAACAGTTGTAGAGAAAAGGGAATTTCAGCAAGTGTAATTTGTATGCACTAGTTCCTGGTGAAATTCCCTCTTCATCACAACAGTTAAAGTTGCAGGGGCCCTGCCTTCTTTTGTATATGGTCACTCTAGTATAGTGCCTGCAACTTTAACTGTTCTGATGAAGAGGGAATTTCACCAGGAACTAATTGCATACAAATGACACTGGCTGAAATTCTCTTTTCTCTACAACTGTTAAAGTTACAGGAGCCCTGTCCTCCTTTTCAGATGGTCAGCCTACCTTTAACACCAGGCTTGCTCAATGGCTTTCAGCAAAGGCCCTGTTCAGAAGACACCTTAAACCATGGCTTTAACCATGGTGAATAAGGCAAAAAAACTTATTCACCATGGTTAAAGCTGTGGTTTAAGGTATGTTCTGAACAGGGCCAAACAAGAAGCAAGGGTAGGAGACAACTTTCCCCTTTTGCTGTCATTTATTTTTAAATGGCTTGTTGCAGTATTCCTGGACAACACAATTCCACTATTCCAGATTTTTAAAGACAAGTAAAAAAATGCATGCAGCACAGGAGAGTTAAGCTAAACTTACTTCCAAGTAAACATGGTTACAAATCCAGCTGTGAGTCCCATTGATTTCCCCTCAGGATGCTTCCAGATGGAGGACTCCTAGCGCTCCTGGCATTGTGCAGCTATTCCATCTTTTTCTCCTTGGCAGATTTTCTGCGATAAGGAAAAAGATGGAAGAAATGGTGAGAAAATCAGGGCAGGGAAGTGAGTGGAAGACACCTGGATCACATAAAATTTCATGGATGAGGCAGGCTGATGGTGTGATAAAAACCATGTCTGGAAAGATGTTAAGGATGCCAGGTCTACAACCTGATCTAATCAGTTTCACAACTGAGCTTGAAAGCTAGCATGTTCTTCTTCCTGGTCTCTGTGCATCACACACTATGGGCTCTGCGCCTGCGCGGAGCTTCTCTCGGAAATCTTCTAAAGCTGAGTAGCATTTTTGGCGGGAACCCTTCCCCCACCATCCACTGCGTATGTGTAGCCCAGTTCCCGCCTTCCCCTCAGTTCTCTGTCGACTGACTAATGGTTACCTTCTTCGGATCTTCGCTCCTTTGTACTTTTACGGGGAAATTGCTGAGGTCCTGGGTTTTTCTCATAGTTAGCATTTTTTCTTTCTCTCTCTCTCTCTCTCTCTCTATATATATATAAATTTTGTTCTATTAGTATAGTTAGCCTCCACGGAGGCGTATGGCTCTCTGAGCCCCTTTTCGTAAGTGCCGGCAGTGCAGTGGCAAGTTACCGCCCACCGACGGGCACTCCCTTTGTCTGTTGTGCCTCGGGGAAGCCCATGTCATAGAGTCCTGTCCACACTGCCTGAAGTTCACAAAGCAAACTAAAAGGCACTGATTGGACCAGCTAAAGGCGATCCTTTGGCGAAAGGCATTGGAAGCAGTGGATTCCACCCCAACAAAGCTCCACTGGCTATGGCTTCCTCTCCACATCTCACGTTGGACAAGGAACACCGATCTTCAGGAGTTCGTCCTGACCCAGCACCTTCGGGGCCTTCGCTGACGTTATCGGTAGCAAAGAAAATTTCTAAAAAGGCGAAACAATTTAAGCCTAGTACGGAGGGGCATAAACGGAAGAAACATGGCAAGCAACATAAGAATGGTTCAGCCCCCAAGAAGCCCACAGTGTCAAATCCTGGCACTGTGCTACTCCAGAAAGTGGACGCAGGTAGGGAGACTCTGATCCCTCCTCTGGAATCACCGCCTTGTTTGACTATCGACTTAGACACAAGTTTCTTATGACCACCCTGGCAAGTATCATGCTGCTCCTTCGAAAGGGATTGTGGTTCGCCTCAATCAATCTGAAGAATGCCTACTTTCATGTAGCCATTCATCCTCGTCACAGACACTTTCTCAGCTTCATAATAGGCTCTCAAATTTTTCAGTTCCACGTTCTACCCTTCAGACTGTCGTCAGCACCCAGGGTATTCACAAAATGTATGGCGGTGATTTGCGTATTTCTTCGGACTGAAGTCGTCAAAATGTACCCTTATTTGGACAATTGGCTCCTTGTCTCACCATCGAAGGAGGGTGTCCT
The DNA here is from genome assembly GCA_029215795.1 of Anniella stebbinsi. Lineage (NCBI taxonomy): Eukaryota > Metazoa > Chordata > Lepidosauria > Squamata > Anniellidae > Anniella > Anniella stebbinsi. The sequence goes on from JARDYH010000008.1 coordinate 47,780,180, forward strand.
ACAGTCAGTGACACTTGTACGAAACCTGGTTAACAACTTGGGCCTGTATATCAATGAAGAGAAGTCAGTACTGCAGCCGACCCAATCTATTCTATTTATTGGGACAATCCTCGATGCAATTGCAGCATGCGCTTTTCTGTCTCCAGATCGAGTCCACACGATACTCCATTTGGCGTCCAAACTGACCAAACAACTCAAGAGGAGACGCTTTTCAGATGACATGGACGGGCAAATTATTTTATATTTTCCTGCCGTTTCCTCTATTGTCATGAGCATTGCACCTCATCCTCAGGGACAACACCACCTGCATTATGATAACTCCTTGGTGGCCAAGGCAGCCATGGTTTGCCTTACTCCTCCAACTGGCACAGAACAATTACCTCAGACTTCGTATGGTCCTGAACCTCATCACCAGGAACAGGGGACTCTTTCATCACCTGGACCTCCAAATACTCAGGTTGATGGCATGGAGAATCCGTTAACTATCCTGGATCTCAATCCTGACATTGAACATGTCCTCCAGGCTGCTAGAAAGCCTTCAGTGAGAAAGTCTTACCTGTCAAAGTGGAAAGCTTTTCGCACTTTTGCTTTGGGAAGACATATCGATCCTTTTCAGGCGTCACCAAAGCAAGTACTTACCTTCTTACATCAACTTTTCACAAAGGGACTTAGCTGGTTGTCAATACTAGTTTATCTCACAGCTATCTCAGCACATAGGGACCCTTTAAAAACCTCTTCTCTCTTCTCGGATCCCCTGATTCGACAATTTCTGAAAGGACTTAAACACTTGAATCCTCCAATCAGATACCAAATTCCTCCATGGAGTCTTTCGGTAGTGCTGAAAATGCTGTCTGCAAAACCCTTTGAACCTATGGCAACAGTGGATATCTGCTTAGTTTCCTGGAAACCAGCCTTTTTGATAGTTGTCACTACCGCCCAAAGGGCAGGAGAACTTTGCGCTCTTAGAATGGATGCTCCGTAAACCACGTTTCATAAAGACAAAGTAGTCCTAAGACCGGACGTAACTTTTCTCCCAAAGGTAGCCTCTACCTTTCATCTCAACCTACAACACCGTTAGAGAAGTCCCTTCATGCTCTTGATCTGCGTCGAGCCCTAGTTTTTTACAAAACTAGGATGGACTCCTTTAGAACATCACAACATATTTCCGTTGCTTATGGCGGCCCTAAACGAGGAAACTCTTATTTCTCCGCATTGGTTCTCCTCCTGGCTATCCTTCTCACTTACTGTCTGGTGGATCTTGAACTTGACCAGCCCATTCGGGCCCATTCCACCAGGGCAGTGTTGACAACGACAGCTTTTGCGAAAGGAGTTTTGGTTCCCAATATATGCAAGGCTGCAACCTGGTCCAGACCATCTACCTTTGTAACACACTACAGGCTGGATACCAGAGCGAGACAGGATTGTTTTTTCTGAAGAGTGGTCCTCTTGGCAGTATTCACCTAAGACATCTTGCCTGCCCTCCTCCGGTAAGACCACGAAGAAGAAATGCAGGTTGCTTACCTGTCACTTTAGTTCTTTGAGTGGTCGTCTGTGCATTCATGCAACCCTCCCACCATCCCCACTCTCGGCATCGATGTTAATATATGTAGGTGCCGAGGGTGTCATCCCCTCAGGCTTTGAGATCACTTAGTGGGTTGAAAGAGAACTGAGGGGAAGACAGGTAGACGGTGGGGGAAGGGTTCCCACCAAAAACGCTACTCAGCTTTAGAAGATTTCTGAGAGAAGCTTCACACAGGTGCAGAGCCCATAGTGTGTGAATACACAGATGACCACTTGAAGAACTAAAGTTATAGGTAAGCAACCTGCATTTTCATTTTCTCTGCTTGCTAGTTGGCTGTGAAACTCATGTTAACAGAAAGCCTAAGTGCTCCTCCAAGGGCTAAACAGCCTCATTTAAAATAAAATAAAAAATTGTTTTGTTAGATCAGAATTGTGCAAAATTGAGTGGTGAGTGGGTGGGTGGGATGGAAACGACCCAAGCTTGTGGTGCTGGTTGCTGTTGTTGAACAAATAGGGAATTGGAATCCTGTGTTGATCTACTTGAAATTGCCCAAAGATCTACAAGAAGATCCTGATCTACCTTTGTTAGGCAAACCAACATGTAACAAAATAGTGTGTAAGCTTTGGAGATCCCAACAACTCCTCAGGCTAGATAATAACAATAATAATAATATATTTATTTATTTATTACCCGCCTCTCTGTTTGGATCGAGGCGGGGAACAACAGTAAATATACAATATGATAAAATACATAAAACTGATTTAAAAACATGGTGCACATTATTAAAATAGCAATAAAACATCATTAAAAAACATCCTAAAAACATTCTAAAATTCCACTGGATATGCCTGCCAGAAGAGACCAGTTTTTATAGCTTTCTTAAATTCTAAAAGACTGTTAAGTTGACAAGTCTCCTCTGGCAGGCTATTCCACAGTCTGGGAGCAGCAGAGTGGTTGAGTGTGGGGAAAGAGGTGACTGATGTTGAAACCATGGAGTTTGCATGTAGTCACAGTCTTAAGATAGAAAAAAAGTACCAGACATCAGCAACAATGTAATGCAATAAACCGCACACAGTAAAGACAGAACAATATTCCTGCTTCATTAGACATTTCACATAAGCAAATAAGTATTAACTCACTCATACTCTGCAGAACAGTTGTAAAGCAACCCCTCTACAAGGATTTGCTTTTGCGCCCGGTTAGGCGATTATGCGCATAAACGCTGAAGTGCATTTACACCTATTACCTTTGCACAAGAGGCGGCGAGAGGCGACGAAGCGCATTAAGGGATGACCAAAATGCGCTTTACAAGTAGTTAATGCGCATAAGCGCTTGTTCACATAGGCAAAATGCGCTTTAACGGCTGGAGCAAAATAAAACTCGCTATTTAACGCGCATTCGATAATGCGCATAATCGGAGAGATAACGCGCCTCTACGCCCGATTTGCGCTCCGTTCTTGTAGAGGTAAATTTTTTAAAGCGCCTTGAAAGAGCTTTAAATCTCTCTTGTAGAGGCAGCCATACTCATTATATCAAATCTTATCAGTAAAAATGTACCCAGTTCAAAAAGAAAGCTTATAGTCTGAAAACTATTCCAGTTGCTTTCTGTGTTTCCTCTGATCATTGGACTTTTCTGGTTAATTAATTGGTCCACCTGGACTTTGGTCTTGATTTTGCTGGTATGGTGGCCCCTCAGAATGGAGAAGGGGCTGGAATTTATTTCAAATCTTTGTGGCACCTGTTGGAACAGAGGCATAGGATGTTGCCCAGGAGTCTTGGGACCTAAGATTTTGGAATCTGTTACGGCAGGTTGCCCAGCAGTGATCTGTAGCCGTTTCCCTGATTGCAAGTTGCAGGGGAAGCAATATTGCTGCAGCTCCTATTCCTTACTGTTGCACCCTTCTGTGGTAAAAGCCAAAACTGTGGCCTACAAGGCCTGCCATCATTATTAGCAGGGATGTGCACTTCCCACAAGATTTAATTATGACTGCAATTTGGTGATTCAGAAACCAGCCCTGATTTGGCTCAGACCAATTCAGAGGTCACCTGCTTCAACTTGGGTCTGAATACAAATCTTGCTTCAGAAATCCAAGTCTTCATGCCTCTATGAAGAACCTGAGGTAAAACTGAAGTAAAAATTTAACTATTGTGTTTTGTTTCAATGACTGAAGGGCTGAATGTATTACAGCAGAAAAAAAAGCTGTGCCTTTTACTGGAGCCTTGTGCCTGCAGAGCTGGAAGGTAGGGTCGAAACTGGTACCATGTGATTGGGAAATAGCTGCACATTCCAAAGATGCTCATTGATCTTGGTTTGAAGAGAGATGGAATATTAGCCACACAAAAGCTTGATGGGCTTGAGGGTTTGGACTGGAGTGAATATCAGGAGCTATTGAGAGCCATTTGCAGGAGTCTGTCAGTCTTTTAGGCTGCCTCTACAAGAGAGGTTTAATGCTCTTTCAAGGCGCTTTAAAAATTTACCTCTACAAGAATGGAGCGCAAATCGGGCGTAAAGGTGCGTTATCTCTCCGATTATGCGCATTATCGAATGTGCGTTAAACAGCGAGTTTTATTTTGCTCCAGCCGTTAAAGCGCATTTTGCCTATGTGAACAAGCGCTTATGCGCATTAACTACTTGTAAAGCGCATTTTGGTCATCCCTTAATGCGCTTCGCCGCCTCTCGCCGTCTCTCATGCAAAGGTAATAGGTGTAAATGTGCTTCAGCGATTATGCGCATAATCGCCTAACCAGGCGCAAAAGCGAATCCTTGTAGAGAGAGAGTTTGCCTGGGCAGTTTTGCCTTAGGGGGAGTACTCAGGAGGTGTTTTCATGAGAGGCTGGAAGCCTGAGGAAGACATTGGTCAAGAAGAAGAGCAACCACAAGACTGGGAAGCCAAGCTGAGAGCACATGAGGCAGAAGCTGAAGGAGGTCTGCAAATGAGGAGAGGGTTTTTTTTTTTGCTTATGTAGAGCCACCCACAGGTTCTGTGGTACACACAAAACAGAATTAGGAAGAAACTAGATGGATTTTATATTAACAAAACTGTAGATTAATTTTAGGTGTTGTACTAGGTAAAAGAAAAAAGCCAATATAAGCCAATAACCTAGGACAGTCCTAGGTGCAACTTGCAATCGTAACAGCACCTAGTGGAGCCTCATTTGAATATCTGCTGCTACCACCTCTCATGTTCCATTTTAAGACTGACTAAATGGAGAAAACCAGCTTTCCCCTTCCTTCCGGCTTTATTTTACCATCTAGCCTGATGAGAAGTTCCAGAGAACTTGAAAGCTTGTGCACTAGATTGTGTCATTTTGGTTGGGCTAATAAAGATATCGCCTTACTAGGGACTCTCCAGTCAGATGTCTAGGAACCCTGGCATCTCAGGATTAAATACTAGGAAGTGGGGGAAAATATTTTCTTGCTCGTATGTTCTGGATCTCACCTCTGACACATCCAGGTCTCCCTCTCTACCTCCCTTTGATCTGGCTCCTAGAAAAACTGGGTGGCACCTACGTTTTGCAAAATGAGATAACTCTTGGGGGAGCTTGGAATGGTTATTTAAACATCCACTGAGCAGAACCAAAAGGGACACGTTGCCTGGGTCCTTCCAGATGAAGGGCGCCTATCACTAAAAATTCAAAGACATTGTGCAGCTATTCTGTCTTTTCCTCATTATTTTTTTTTCTTGTAAGAAAAAACAGGGAGGAAGTGGTGGGAAAACATGGGAGGGTTACAAATTGAAAGTGTCATTATCTGGACACCCACCCACCCTGTAAAATTCTGTGAATGAGGCAGTGCAATTGCACAATTAAAGCCTCATCTCAAAACTCATCCTGCCAGAGGTAGACAATCCCCCAAAGCCATCTTGGTCCCAAAACCAGGATGGAAACCAGATTGAAATGGATCCAGATAATCAGTGCCATCCAGAAACCTTTGGAGCTAAGACACCATCATCCGATGGTATATTACCCTCTGGAAAATTTTGAAGATATAAGGGCAGGCAGATAGGAATTACTGGAAATGTGACAGTGTTAAGGCTGCAATTATATGTCGAAACTTCCTTAGAAGAGTAAGGTGGCAATTCTCTATTCACTAATTGAACTCAATGGGACTTACTTCTGAGTAGGAATGTGTAGGGCTGTGTGGAAGATCTCATTGAGTTTCATGTATACAAGCACAGTATTGGGCTCTATGGGTATTTCTATGATCAAAAAAATCTGGAAGGAAACTCTCAAGGCTGTTTGGAAATCATGAAGTATTATCTTACCCTTAGATACTATGGTGATTTTGATTGGATTCCAGATGAGGATATGAAATAGATTCCTGGCAGAAGTTATATTTTATTTATCACCTGCTTAAATCTTACTAACAAGACATTGGCACCAGAAAGAACCTCTGTTAAAGCAAGGCTTTCTAATGGTTTGGGAAACATTAAAAAATGAACTGTATATTTGTTTTACACATATTTTGGTTTATTACGTATTTGGATTAATAGAATGGGCTAAATCTGGAAAGTTTTGACCATCTGTACAGAAGTAGAGAGAGACTTGCAAAGAATTATTTGAGAATCATGATAATAGATTAAATTTCCAATCCCGTCTTTTGGGATATCTTTAGTTTATGTTCATACACAATGAATAACTAGTGAGCATAGCTCCTATTCAATTTAAAAATGAAACTTGCAGAAAATATATTTCCGGTAAATTCTGTTTCAGTTAATTATTGGAAGGGCTTGTACCATCTGGATTTGGTACCATCTCCAGGTGAACCAAAATGTTGCTTAATGTGCGACCTTTAGACTACTTTTTTTTTTTTGCATGTTCAAACTACTGAATAATTTCTGTGGTCCCTGGATTACATAATTTTTGGCATGTTGAAACCTCTGAATAATCTCTGATGTTTGAAAACAGGTAAACAGGATGTCTGATTCTTTTATTTCTCTTCTCTCGGCGTTGCAATTTTAGTCTTTTTCTCTCTTGATTACACTCCCTTTTGTATACACATTTTAAACTGTTTTCCCAGCACTTTGCCCTGCTGATCTCTTCATTGCAACACCAGCTTTTTTTACCTTTCTTTTTCTGTATGCCTTCATTTTGCCATCCAGCAAGAAAACACATAGGAATAATAAATACTACAAACTCATGTGGCAATTTTGCGAATGTTTCTGGTGAAGGGCTCATACATCATGGCAAGCTGCCTAGGAAGTGGAAAAGTAGATATGAACCAACACGCCTCAGCAGTGCCCTGGCCCCTGTGACTGAGAGGCACTGCTGCTTTGGGTAATTGCATGGCTGGATCCAGATTTATGCCGGATCAACTCTACTGATGCAAACCAACTTCTCCCCTCCCCTCCTTCCCACAGAAGCCCCTCCAGCCCTTTGAAATTGCTGCAGTTAGGAGATTCTACTAAATGGGGCAAGGTGTGGCAGAGGAAGATCCCCCAAAATTGGACTTTCCACAAATGTAGCTCTTCCTCTAGTGGAAAGCAGGTCCTCAGTGTGAATGTTTCTTGGCTTCAGGACCACTCACAAAGTGTCCCACTTTTAAAAGACTTTGTAGCACCATCTTTGTCATCTTCTAGCCAATAGCTTCTTTAGCACAGGTTATCCTCTCCCACTTTTAAAAAAACAAAACCATTATTTTCGATAGAACAGGAAAAAAAACAGTCCCCTAATAACTGGGTTTTAATAGGCTGTTACAGATTATAGAGATAAGGAATGATTTGCAGAGTGCTATCATGTGTCTCTTCAGTCTTCTCAGGGCTGAACATGCCCAGTTTTTTCAGTCTCTCCTCATAGGGCTTTGTTTGCAGACCCCTGATCATCCTTGCTGCCTTCCTCTGAACACGCTCCAGCTTGTCTGTGTCTTTCTTGAAGTGTGCTCCCCAGAACTGGACGCAGTACTCAAGATGAGGCCCAACCAGTACCGAATAGAGGGAAACTAATACCTTGTGTGAGTTGGAAGCTCTACTTCTATTAATACAGCCCAAAATAGCACTTGCTTTTTTTGCAGCCACATCACACTGTTGCCTCATATTCTGTTTGTCATCTACAACAATTCCAAGATCCTTCTCGCTTGTAGTATTGCTGAGCCAAGTATCACCCATCTTGTTACTGTGCATTTGGTTTCTTTTTCCTAGGTGTAGAACTTGGCATTTATCCCTATTGAATTTCATTCTGTTGTTTTCAGCCCAGCACTCCAGCATATCAAGATCACTTTGAATTTTGTGACCATATTTTGGAAACCAAAAAGGAGGACAACATGGCCGCCCCAGGGGGCGTGCCCACCAACATGGCTGTCCCCCAAGGGGCGTGTCCACCAATGTGTCCAGCCCCAAGGGGGTGTGCCCACCCAAACATGGCCTTAGTCACATGTCTGATTTCACAGCATACAATTAAGACAAACCGGTTCTACACAACATCTTAATGTTAAAATCACTGAAATAAAGAACAAGTGAGACATTCAATGTATCTGAAATTAACTTCACTCACTCCTACTTTTGTAGCTTTTGCTTTACTTTGAAGCTTTTGCTATACTCTGTGTGATACACTCTCCCCTTCCCTCAAATATATTTTCTGACTGCAAATCCTTCACTGGATGACCATAGTCTCAACTTTCCTAACATTTAATACTCTTTCCCCATCACTTTTCTCATATGCATACTCACAGATTCAGCATAATGCTACCACTGAACAAATGAAGCAGTTGACAAGTGCAGAAAAATCTAGTACAATGAACTAGCAACCTAGCATACAGGAAGAATATAAAATACGATTACCCAAACATTAGCTATGGAACAAAATGGATTAAAGGCTTGTTGCAGTCACCTCTCACCTCTTAGGTTGTTTCAACTTCTGCTTTATCAGTAAGAAACTAACCTAAAAATGTGTCATTATATCTCTGGTTCATTAGCCATGTAAACAAGATCATGGTCAGTGCAATACAAAGAAAGGCCAGAACAGATGTCCATTATCACAATGCTAGACAAAGATCTTTCTCTCCTTTTATCCAAGTATATCCTGAATTTACACTGCCTCAGTGTTCAGAGAACAGAAATTTCAGTCAGGGACCCAAAGAAAACTGCCCAAAGAAACTTTAGAAATAACTCTTGTTAATTTCAATAAAGCTTACTCCCAGATAAATGAATGTAGGATTACAGCCTGTTCACATCTGTTCACCTTACTCTAGCAAATGCAAGGCCGTCCTGTCAAGGACAACTATGCACTCACAGAACCTGGCCTCTTAGATCATGCAACCAGCAGGTGTTCTCCAGAAAGATACTTTCAGAGCCTAGGAGATCCAGATACACTCAAACAAGTCAAGCCATGCTATGCTATGCTGGGACAGAACAATTCTGGGACAAGACAATACTTTGCAAGCGACCAGACATAACAGTCATAAACATAAAAGAAAAACACTACTTCATTGACCTAGCAATACCTGATGACAAAAATATTGTAGAAAAGGAAGAGGAAAAGAGAGTCCCAGCAAAGGTTTTAGGAAATCTTGCTCATATTGGCATAGGTTGAGATATTTTGCTGGTCAGAATTTTCATCAGTAGAACTCCAATGGAAATACCTTAATAGAAATGTCTTTGTGACTTGTAATAATTTTACTTTGGGCTTTCAGTCTTCAGAAACTTTAGGTGAGCGAAATGAAATAACTAGCACAGGAGAAGTGAAAAACCCTTCTCCACCCACCCCCACCATGCCCATCGGCGCAAGAGCTAATAGTTAGATCCAAAAGATCAGTGAATTCATTGAAAAACCTTAGGAGAATTTGAAGCAGTTCTGTGATTTGGATCACAGCTTCAATATGCTGAACTATCCTTGTCATTTTATGAGAAGGATATGCATTAATGCTATAGATCCTTCAAAATGCCATAAGGTGTGCCATTCTATGTATAACAACTGCTTAAACTAACTTAAAACATAACACCCTCATGAGTACAGGAATAAAATGGGCTAAATACATTTACATGGGCCTTAGCACAATTTTGTTGTAGAAAAGGGTAATATAGTTTGAAAGTAAAAAATAATACAGTGTACATCTGTAACCATCCACATGGCTGCCCCTGGCTAAAAAATGTTTGGTTTTGTTTTAATAAGAAAAAATAAAAGATACTGTGGCAAGCATCTTCAGCCCTGAGCTGACCCCCGCATTCTCCTGCCAGCACTATGCTGAAACCTGTTTGACACTTCCCCATTAACTGCTCCTTTCTGTGGTCCCCTGAACTTTGGCTGCCTCTACAAGAGGCATTTAAAGCTCTTTCAAGGCACATTAAAAAATTTACCTCTACAAGAATGGAGCGCAAATCGGGCGTAGAGGCGCGTTTTCTCTCCGATTATGCGCATTATCGAATGCGCGTTAAATAGTGAGTTTTATTTTGCTCCGGCCGTTAAAGCGCATTTTGACTATGTGAACAAGCGATTCTCCGCATTAACTACTTGTAAAGAGCATTTGAAACAACCAGTAAGGTCACCCGTTGAGTGCTCAATTACCTCCTGCATACAAGCATTTACGATAAAGCGCTTCAGCAAATATGCGCATAATCAGATAACCAGGCGTAAAGCCGAATTCTTGTAGATGAGGCCTATGGCAGCAAAGTCCTGCCCTACTCCACAACTGGTAAGGTAGCCAAGGGCACTCTTCATCCCCCCTTTTCTTTAATAGTTTAAAGCTCCTTGCAGCAACTAGAAAGAGTAGAACCTGCTGCACAAGATAAATTTTTTCTCTCATTCCCAGAAAGAGGCAGCAACTATAGGATATCATAATGTATTGTTGTTTTCTAGGTAATTGTATTGTAGGGGGAGAAGCCATCTCCCCTCCCATGTACACATAGAGGCAGCCATACAGTGAGGGAGAGAGAGCTTTATAGCAACTTAGAGTACAATCCTATATATGTCTACTTTCAAGTAAAACCCAGTGAATTCAGTAGGACTTAATCCCAGGAATGTGTATATAGCATAGTAGCCATAGGCCAGATCTACATCAAGCAGGTCTCAGATCCCAGGTCCCAGATCCAAGAGATGCCATATAAATCAATCATAGATCTTGCTGGAGGAATCCTATTTGTTTACCTGCTTTCTTCAAACCAAAATGCACAAACACTGAGCAAGAAACTAATTATATTTCTGCAGAAAATGGTACGTGAACTAGTTCTAAAATGAGTGTTTCTGCAAGAGTTCATTAATGTCTTCATTATTTTGTGTTTAAAAATAAATATGGGCTATAAATTAAATCACCACTAAGCTACACTCTTCCTACCAGAGCTGTGATTTCATTCAGGTTAGACTGGGAACATGCAGAGGCTGCCAAGTCTGTAGAACTGAGGAAGGCAAGCATTAGGCCTTTATAACATGGGCGGTTTGATCCACACCCGCCGCGACTTTGATCCAATTCTTTCACAGGACGTCGTCCCCTTCGAGCTGGTCTAGCGCCTGGAGTGCTCCGTTTCCCTTTTCTCTTTCGAAGTATCCCTGAATAGGGATTGTCTGTTTTCTCCCCTCCTCTATAAGCTTAGCTGAGGTATCAGAGCAAAACCGACCACATGTGATCAAAAGGCTATACCCGCATTGGAAACGGAGGGGGAACCTGCATAAGCAAAACGGGTAGGTGTGATAAAGGCTTGAATGCGTTGGATTGCATTTTCCATGATGTCTGCGTTTCGCTTTGTCTGCTTTCTTAATGATAGCTTTCTTTAACCCTCTTTTTGCTACAAGAAAATGCTATTAAAAGCATTTTAATAGGGTACCTTGGTACCTTGGTTATCATATTAGCTTCATCTCCAGCTAGCACTTCCATTTGAAAGTTTCGATAAGCACTCTCAATGGTATTGATTTTATTTACAGCACAAGCTGTGAAGCACCTTGGATAGCCACTTTAGAGTTCTGAATGATTCAGAATGAAACCCAGATTGGATTCACTGCCACGCCAACATCAGAGTCCCCAGGCTCCACTGCTCCAGCCCCCTGAAAAGAGAATCAAGAAACCTTGCTGAACGGGGTCAGCTGTGGTGTAGGGAGATCCTCCAAAATTGGGCAGAGGCACCTTCTGTGAGCAGAGCCATATCATCAATGGGAGGCAGATCTTGGACATAACCCCAGCTCTAAAATGCAATGATTCTACAAGCATCCAGACCTCATTTTCAGAGCTCTCCATCTTTACTTTCGGCCAGTTCACATATGCCCATGTAATCCTTGGGCCACTTAAGAGCTGGGTTCATAAATGGCAAATGTCTTTTTCTTACCCTGACTAGAAAATTTGAGACTCAATTTTGACTGTGTCACATGAGTCCACAAAGGTGTACATAATCTCAACCATATAGTCACGCCAGCCCAATAAATGAAAAGGGTCAAATTTAAAATGGGAAGGAATCATAGAATAGTAGAATTGGAAGGGGCCTATAAGGCCATCAAGTCCAACCCCCTGCTCAATGCAGGAATCCACCTTAAAGTATACCTGACAGATAGATGGCTGTCCAGCTGCCTCTTGAATGCCTCTAGTGTGGGAGAGCCCACAACCTCCCTAGGGAATTGGTTCCATTGTCATACTGCTCTAACAGTCAGGAAGGTTTTCCTGATGTCCAGCCAGAATCTGGCTTCCTGTAACTTGAACTCTTTATTCCGTGTCCTGCACTCTGGGATGATCAAGAAGAGTTCCTGGCCCTCCTCTGTGTGACAACCTTTCATGTATTTGAAGAGAGCTGTCATGTCTCCCCTCAATCTTCTCTTCTCCAGGCTAAACATTCCCAGTTCTTTATGTCTCTCCTCATAGGGCTTTGTTTCCTGAGCCCTGATCATTCTCATTGCCCTCCTCGGAACACAATCCAGCTTGTCTGCATCCTGCTTGAAGTGTGTTGCCCAGAACTGGATGAAATACTCAAGATGAGCTTAACCAGTGCCTCAAGATGAGCCCAACCAGTACCTCACATGATTTGGAAGCTATACTTCTATTAATGCAGCCCAAAATAGCATTTACTGTTTTTACAGCCACATCACACTGTTGGCTCATATTCAGCTTGTAATCTATAACAATTCCAAGATCTTTCTCACTTGTAGTATTGCTGAGCCAAGTATCCCCCATCTAATAACTGTGCATTTGGTTTCTTTTTCCTAGGTGTAGAACTTGGCATTTATCCCTATTGAATTTCATTCTGTTGTTTTCAGCCCAGCGCTTCAGCCGATCAAGATCACTTTGAAGTTTGTTTCTGTCTTCCAGGGTATTCGTTATCCCACCCAATTTTGTGTCATCTGCAAATTTGATAAACATTTCCTGCATCTCCTCATCCAAATCATTAATAGGAATGTTGAAGAGCACTGGGCCCAGGACTGAGCCCTGCGGTAGCCTGCTCGTTACCTCCCTCCAGTTTGAGAAGGTAGCAGTGATAAGCACTCTTTGAGTCCGATTCTGTAGCCAACTGTGGATCCACCTAATAGTTGTTCCATCTAGCTCACTTTTAGCTAGCTTGCTGATCAGAATGTCATGTGGTACTTTGTCAAAAGCTTTGCTGAAGTCAAGATATATTATGTCCACAGCATTCCCACAGCCCACAAGGGAGGTTACCCAATCAAAAAATGAGATCAGATTGGTCTGACAGGATTTGTTATTGACAAATCCATGCTGGCTTCTAGTAATCACTGCATTATTTTCAAGGTGCTTACAGATTGACTTCTTTATAATCTGATCCAAAAATTTCCCTGGGATGGATGTCAGACTGACTGGTCTGTAGTTCCCAGGTTCCTCCTTTTTGCCTTTTTTGAAGATAGGGACAACATTAGCCCTCCTCCAGTCATCCGGCACTTCACCCCGACTTCCATGATTTCACAAAGATAATAGACAGTGGTTCTGAGAGTTCTTCTGCCAGCTCCTTTATCACTCTAGGACGCAGTTCATCAGACCCCGGAGATCTGAATACTTTCAAAAAATTAGGTGTTCCTTGACCATTTGCTTATCAATCTCAAACTGCAATCCTGCCCCTTCAGCTCGTACTTCACTTTTTCCAGGAGAAGACTGAGCCAAAGTAGGACTTGAGCACTTCGGCCTTTTCTTTGTCATCTGTTAGCAATTCCTTTCCCCACTCCCTGGCCCAGAGTCTGCTATGCTTCATGCAAATGAGCAGCTGCAGGTATCCATGATGTAACTCAGCAGCCTGGATATTTTTGCCAACACAAGGGGGTGGTGGCACCAATTAACGCTTCCCTTGCTGATGCATGAGCCAACTAGTCACACTCCCTGACATCTGTTAACACAGAGTGAATATTTGCAGGTAGGCTTCCATGCCATCTGGAAACCCAGTTGCAGAGTTCCAGATGGCATGGAAATCTTCATGTGCACAGTTGTACATGCAAAGACCCTGTCTCTGAAGATGTGCATGTTGTATGCACAGATGCCCCCAGTGGCATTAGCCAGTGCATGTGATATCTGTGGCGGAGTTGGTTGGGGTGGTCCTGCTCCTGCATTGGTCTTGTGTGCAGAGCATCATTATATAGTTTAGTCATACAAGGTGTCTTGGACCTAGTTGTATCTGAACAGAGAAAGGAATTTCCTGTTGCTGTTTCATTGTTGGGAGGAAGAGAGACAATAAAGTTATTGGCTGCCTCTTCATGGTGCCTCTTCCGGCGTGCCACAGCAGCGGCAGCAGTTGGCATGCCACGCATTGACACTTCTGCCATCAGTCTTCACAACAGGAGCACCATGGCAGCTTTTCCTGTCACCGCTGCCACCGCCGTGCCCACGCCCGCGCCTGCCCTGCATCAGCTGGAGGGGTGGCTGGGAGCATCGGCTCCCCTACTCTCCAGTAAGGTTTTTTGGTTTTTTTTAATGGGGGGAGGACTGTGTAGGTGGTGCAGCGAGCTTCCCTGGCCAGCCTGCTCTGATCTAAAAAAAAGTTGGGGTAAATGGCCGACTTGTTAAAATCGGAGCAAAGGGCCTTTGCCCCTAGATGGTTGTAACACAACCTCTGCCAGCACGAAGCCATATCGACAGAAAGTGTCCGTCTAGGGGTTGTCATGTTGTTTGATTTGTGTGTCCTTTGAGCCTTCCATGTCAGGTATGTCCCAAGTGAAAGAATGAGACTTAAGCTTTGTGCCACTACAAGCTGGAGAGAAAACAGGGCCATGACTTGGCCAGACCATGAAGAAAGCATGATGCTAGCAATGTGCTAAGTGATAAAACCTACCCAACCACACCTGCTGCTCACTTGAATCACTGATGCACAGGTGACCTGCCCCCCCATTCCTCCTTCATCATTTCCCCCTTTCCATGCTAGACAAGCTCTTCTGCTGTTGCACACTTCCCTCCCTCCTACCTCCCTCTATTCTCATCTCTGCCACTTCTCTCACGACGACTTCACCGTTTTGTTTGAGTAGGGTGACCATATGAAAAGGAGGACTGGGCTCCTGTAGCTTTAACAGTTGTACAGAAAAAGGAATTTCAGCAGGTGTCGTTTGTATGCATGCAGCACCTGGTGAAATTCCCTCTTCATCACAGCAGGTAAAGCTGCAGGAGGAGCTCTGCCCTCTTTTGCATCTGGTCACTCTACAAAAGAGGGCAAGGCTACCCTTGCTCAGTAGTCTTTATAACAGCTTTGTTAGCTGTCCCACTATTATCCCTGTCTTACTGATGGGAGAAATGAGTCAAGTTTGTGGTCCGCTTGGAACTTCCCAGCTAATGCTAATAACAACTAAGTTACACACCACTTTTTTTAATTGGTCACTCCACTATGTGGTTGCCTCTCATTCTTGCTTTAGCTTGATCCTGACTCATTGATAAATTTCAACACCACCTGATTAATGTAATGGAATGTTTTATTTCCACCATTAAATATATATTTATATACAAGTAGCAGATTTAAACACACAAACACCCAATGTCATAAATTTACTTCCTAAAAAAACAAACATTTAAAAACAAAATTCAAAACTCAAGATAGACATTATCTTGATACAGATAGAGTTAGAGGCTAACAGAGATTTATGCAAACTCTGAACAGAAGAACAGTTAGCCTTGGTGGACTGAAATGTATAAGTAGCACTGTATACCTCTCTAGCAAAATGCAACCTTTTTACTATGTTATTATATGTTATGGTTTTAAGCTTTGTCTTGTAAACTGCCCAGAGAGCTTCAACCAATGAGCAGCCTAGAAATGTAATAAATAAATAAATAAATAAATAAATAAACAAACCATTATGCAGGGGGAATTTATACTGCAAAGAAAAACAGGAGAAATAGTTTCCTGACCAGTTAGAACCAAGAACAAATCAAGAAAACTAGTCAAATTTTACACCTGACGCTAATTAAAGTGGTTTATAAAACAAAGACTAAACGTTCACAAAGGATACATTCAAGTAAAACTCAATAAATATGAGATTTATTACTTAAAAATAAATCACCGACAACATACAAAAAGTACTGTGAGACTACTCAAATATGTCAACATCAAATAACAATAAGTCTGTTTAAAAGCAGTGTTGTTTGCCAATTGCCAGAAGCATTTCAACTGTGAAGTCTTCTTCAGTAGTAAATTAAACCAATCTGCAAAACATCTGCTTCCTGCTTCAGCATGGATTTAAGATGCCCAATATAGGGCTTATGTTGTACATGGATGTACAGTATAAATGTACTGTATAAATTCATCTGTGTTGAAATTTCAGTTCAACCACACACTCTGGTTATTTTTGTAGGCTTGTGTAAAATGTAGCAGCTTGAAACAGAATATACCTATGTATTCACACAGTGTATATACTGTGCCCTTTAAGAGCTATTTAAGAAATACAACTCCCAGAGTACCATCGTGAGAAATTTACCAGCAACCTCCTGGCACCCGGCACTGCTCAGTGTGCTGTGGCCTGCCACCACAGCCAGGTAAGCTTGCCATGACCCTCCAACAGAGAGAGGACCCATCAGAGGGCAGCTTGCATATGGTCTCTAGAAGCTCGAGCTAACCCTGAGCGGCATCATTTAGAGGGATGGAACCATTTAGAGGGATGGAACTGATATATGAATGATGCGGGAAGACTTTTTAGTGTTGGCCCCTGGCAGGAGGGGGCAGGGCACCATTTGGTACTCCGCTTCAGGCAGGAAAACTGTGTAAAGCAATTTGCTGACTGCAGCAAGTGTTGGCAGTCATTTCAGAATTCTTATCTGCTGTCTGTGCACACTTGCAGTCCATGCACTGGATCCAGATTTAGTTATACTTAAGAGATGACCCACTGAAAGCAATAGGACATGTTAATCATGAGAAAATGAAGACCCACCCATTTATTAGGCCTACTACAAGTGCAACTAAATCTGGTAAGTATTAACCCATCGGTAAAAAGGATAAGGAGATGCACTGCAAGAGATTTCCAGAGGTGGGAACTCAAAACTGTCCTCGTTCACCTCCATGCAGTTTGGTCCAGCTACCAACAGCCAGTACTCTGGTGTTTAAATATTAAACAGAAGGTTAACTTCGTATATGTCTCAACATATGTGCCCACTGCAAGGATGCAGGTTTCTATTGAATGCATGTTGAGATCCCATTGTCTCGGACAATCACTTTAAACAAAGGTTCTATCACACATATAATCTGACAGCATCGACATAAATATTAAATAAGTGATAACTAACCAACAAAATTAACCAACTAACCAACAAATTTAAAATTCAAAGGTTGCTTTGTTAAAGGCACTATGAGTTGGATCCAGATTTAGTCATACTTAGAGCAGACCCATCAAAAGCAATGGGAAGTCATTTGAGTCCCATTGCTTTCAATGAGCAGCTAATCTGGATCCAACAAAATAAATAGAAAATAAATAAGCCCAATAAATTTTTAAAAACCCTAAAAACTAAATAATAGGAGCGTCCAGGTTCCTAGTGGCCACAATAACAAGACATTGCACAGCTATTCTGTGTTGGATTTCTTAGAGGGCCTTGTGCTTCCCCTTAGAAAGAAACCTCCCATCTCAGAGGCTTCACTGCTAAGCTGCTGTTGGCAGGGTGGGAGGATTGACACAGGCAATTTTCGCCTCTTTAGCCATTTACAAAAGTTTCCTCTAGGCAGGCCTTTGACCCTGTCTAGAGAAGGCACACTGCTAGAGGCTGGGGCTGGAGAGGTCATAGGATTTCTCATATCCCAGCCTCCCCTGTCCCCGCCCTTCCCATCATTTATAGGAAGACTTAAGTCAACATTCCACAATCAAAGACCAGTTGCTAAACAGTTTCCAGGGAAATCAGGTTAGAAAATCCCAGGAGGGTTCGTTTGGTACATTTAGCATTTTTGCCAAGTTTATGGAAGTTTGCAACATGTATGGGGAGGCACCTCACCACTGGGGGTAAGGTTCAGTTTGGCTGAGATTATAAAAAGCCAGATTGGTTCAGTGACAAGAGTGTTAACCAAAATACTTCCTGTTGATGGAAAGCAGCAGAGCACAACCAAATGACAGAATGGCCCTTTTATCCAGCTCTTTTGGGAGGGGGATGCTGTGGTTCCACTTCTGTGGATATTTTTTTTAAAAAAGGGCTTTTATTATATTCCACTTTCAACAAGGAGTGGCTTATAAATATTTAAAATATTTAAAATAAATAGATAATCAAAGTTAAGAAGCTGGAGTTATGTCAGCTGAAACAGGTCCATCA
The DNA here is from genome assembly GCA_029215795.1 of Anniella stebbinsi. Taxonomy (NCBI): domain Eukaryota; kingdom Metazoa; phylum Chordata; class Lepidosauria; order Squamata; family Anniellidae; genus Anniella; species Anniella stebbinsi. The sequence goes on from JARDYH010000008.1 coordinate 47,798,317, forward strand.
TTCCATCTCTCTTAGAGGACAGAAGAGCCAATTATACCCTCATAGGGGGCACAGGATGCTTCCTTGTGAGAGAATCTTCTGTGCTATCCTTCCCATCATGCACTGCAGTGCCTTAGTGCCCTGGAAGTTGCTTCCATGAATGTCTGGAGATTGCGGAGGACAATGTAGCTTCCAATTTCTCTTTGAGTTTCCACAAAGGAAAACTGGTTTTCTGTCTGTGGATAGGTGACAATGGTCAGCCCGCTTTCTTCCATCTGAAGGTGGGGTGAAGAATGGGGGAGAAAAGAGGAAACTTTGTGTTAATAAAAGGAGGCTGAGGAAGGCCCATCTTATTTTAAGGATGGAAACAAGTTTAACTTGATCTCTTATCCCACTTAGCCATGCTTAATTGTTGAAGTTTGATAAAGCAGCTCTCTAAAGAGAGGTCAAAAACCCCTTAAATATTTACCTTCAATTTTAAGGAAACAAAGTAATGCTTTAAATGTTTGCACAAGGTGAGGGGGTCACCAGAAAGGGGTGAAGAACAGAATTTTCATAGGAATGTCTGATCCATGGAAGGAAGGGGGTTGTGGATCACTGGGTTGGATCCAGATTTAGTCATCCTTTCAAGCTGACTGATTGAAATCAGTGGGAATTTAACTTAAATTCCAATTTCAGTAAGTCTACTCCAAGTATGACTAAATCTAGATCCAACCCATTAATTTCCATAGTCAGGAAAGCTTCTAAATAAAAAACACTTTGCCACCCTGACAGTTACAATAAAAAAGTTGGAATGGGAAAACTCAGGGGTTAGGTGGTTTTCCTATAAAATGGTATAAGGTGCTTAAGACTTATTGACCCCTAAGCTTTTCTGTCTTTACCTTTTGAATCAAGAACTTTCCAGTCCTTTCATATGATGCTTGCACATCAGTTATCCCTAAACCTGGCATTCTACTTGTGCAAATCATAGGTCAATTTCCATAATCAGTGTGGAGGCTAAAATATTAACAGCAATTCTGATTAATAGACTTCAGCAGGTGATATATATTTCAGTGTATCCTGATCAAGTGAGATTCATTTTGCCAGAGACAGGAGCAGATGATTTAGGCTTGCAGTAAATATGATTGCTTTAGATTCTAAAAGAACGGACGAGTTTGTGATTATTTCATTCAATGCTGAAATGTGTTTGACAAGTTTATGTTTGGAAAATATGTATTTCCACAGAAACTTTTAAGATGGATTGAACTTTTATTTCTCTCTCCTGTGTCACGAGTGTGGACAAATGGAATTCCTTCAAGTTGCTTTAGTTTGGAGCGAGGCAAAAGCCAGGACAGTCCTTGATATTTGATTTGTGCTTGGTACGTTACGGTTCTGTGCATGAGTAGGTTGAATATAAAACAGCTTTATATGATGATGACTTCTTGTTATTCACCAGTGGGTTAGAGTCTTCTGTATCAAAATTAATAAGTTTGATACTGTTGGTACACCTTCGGATTATACTATTAATTGGTTAAACTCTGAATTAATGCCTGAAGGTAATATCAAATCACCCAAAGTTGTTATTAAAAAGCAATTTCATTGGTGCCCAGAAGTGGTTAAGTAACTTGGGATCTTGGTGCCTAGAGATATCTCGCAAATGAACATAAGTGTGTTACTGGAGGAAAGATCTCTTCACTTGGAAAGATGGGCATCATTTAATTTAAGTGTTTGTGGTAAAGCTGACATACCTAAGATGGATATCCTGCCACAGGTAATTTATGTATTGCATAGTATTCATTTATATATTTCACAAAGATATTTTTAAAATGTTATGCAGCATTTTCGCTCAAGAGTTGTCAATTAAAGATGGGAGATATAATCTTCCAGATATTAATTTATATCATAAAGCTTATTTGTTAACCCACACCAATGATGGAAAAAACCATCTTTTTCTTTTAATACTCCTCCATGGGTTGTTTTGGAATCAAATTATTTGACACCTCTTTTTGGATAGATGGTGTTAAGTCTAGGTATATTAAGAAGAATGGAATGGCTCCACTAACAATATTAGCAATGATAGAGACTTGGAATGCAGTGTCTCATCAGCTGCAGTTTGATCCATATTTTCATATTAAATTAACTTTATGGGAGTTCCTTTTATGGGAAAGTACTGCTGCCAGCATTACCGTCACCACCACATACATGCAAATCAAATGTTTGGTTTTATTTTATTATTCTTTTCAATGTGTAGCCTGCCTTTGACCTACAGGTTTCTGGTGCCATAGTAGGAGAAGCTAGGGTGTAACACAGCAAAGGTGTGCTCACATAAGCTTGCTTTTAGTAAGCTGCTTGCTAAGAGAACAGGAAATCCCTCAGACTTCCTGTTCCCTTATTAGATCAAGAGTCTCCCCACTTCACTCCACTGCTTATAATACATTCATCACCTGTTTGGCCGCTTCCCATCCTAATCTGAGCAAATTGCAAGTCAGCATCTCACCTGGTGTTGGATGTTGGTGGACAGGTTTGAGCTGTCCAGCTGGAGAGAAGCCACTTGCTGAGCATATCTTGGTAGGATCTGGCCAATGTATGAGAGATAGGCACTGAAGGTATGGAGGCCGGCCTGTATCTGGTTGAAGCAACCTTCCTGTAAAAACAATATTTAAAAGGGGAAGGAAGGTTAAGATATTTATCTGGCTAGAACACGCATACACACCATACCTCTCTCCAGTTTTTTTTTTTTTGGGGGGGGGCGGGTTTAGAAGTTTTCCCCCTTCCAGAGTGTTGAAGGTGGTTTGAAAGAGGGTTTGCTTAATATAGTCCTAGGACAGCTAATATACACTCATCCCACTCTCATGTCTGCTGAACAGGCTTTTGTTGTTTTAAATAAAATCACAGCTTTGACCAGAGATGACAGTAAGACAAATGTGTATACGTGTGCATGCAATATGCCGTGGAAAGCAATGTCTTTCATACCATTCACACATGTACACACACACAGTACAACTGAGGTAAGGAGTGAGTAGTTAATCAACCATACTTATTACCTAGGATGCAATATTAGAAGTGGCTCAATATTAGAATATTAGAGAGGAAAGGGTTTCCCCAGAAGCAGGTAAGATGTTATTTTGTACAAAGCAATAGAGGAAAAGGTATGGGAGGCTGACATCTAAATTGTTGCTCCAGCTATCTCCTCAGTTTTCCCTGCACCCACTTTGTAGGCTGTTAGTAGCTAAGTTGTTAAGGAATATTTGCTGGGGAATTTTCTTTGCATGTTGTTATCAGTTATATGTATTTAGCTGCTTGGTAATGTTCCTCTCCTCTTGAGAGGCTGAATACAAATGACTGCAAGATCTTCATGTAGGGGGTATGGTCAAACATCCCCTGGAAGTACAGCCTAGCTTTTCAGAAGTCAGTTTAAGCCAAGGCCCGGTCTCAGAGTACATTTTGAGTGCTAGGATTAGGCCAAAGGAGGGACACAACATTTAAACATGTGTCAAGTCTTATTCCTTCACTGCTGATCACTTTTGACCAGCCTCTGGAATGAATGGATGGGACGTTTAGATTAGACATATTTGAGCCCCAACATCTTTTAGAAGTTAGCCTTAAAAGGGGAAGTAGTTTTAAGCTGACATGCTTTAATGTGGATTCCTGCATTGAGCAGAGGGTTGGACTCGAAGCCTTCTAGGCCCTTCCAACTCTACCATTCTATGATTCTATGACAACCATTGTACAAATTCAATTAAATGTGCAGAGAAGTAAAACTAGTTTTTAACAGAAAGTAGGCATCTGCCACTTAGTTTTGAAAGAGGCATTCCCTCCTGCAAGAAGCCCTAATCAAGGCCAGATACACCAAGCAGGATATGTCACTTTGAAAACGGTTTGAAAACTATATGGAGTGTGTCCTGGGCCCAACAGTCATCACTACTGTTATAAACTGTTTTACAGCAGTAGTGTAGATCCTGACCAAGCAACCATGTGAGACCCTAAAAAAAACTGGGGTATTGATGGAGAGAGATGGGGCAAACATGCAAGCCCCTTCCCCGCTGACATTGGCTCCATTTCAGACCTGCGTTCATTCAGCACATAGTTCTGAATTGGGCTATAATGATTGTGACTCCCGGCTAGACAAGGACTCCTGAGTGTAGTGTTCCTGCGTTACAACAGAAGCATTCAGACAAACCCACCTAAGTGCCCCCTTCAAACCTAAGTGCAGTTCCCAGGGAGGTCTGAAGGGGAATGCAAGACCATTAAGCCTAAAGTTACCTAACTGCACCACTGCTTTAAACGAGCTGAAAGACTAAAAATTTTGCTGCTACCGGCTATCACAGCTATCCCTCTGGAAGTAGGAAAGCTACTAATTTGGGGCTGAACCCTGAGATATTCCAGTTTTTCAAAGTTTTGTCCCCACCTCTTGTAACCAGACCAAGGTAGAAAAGGCAAAGGCAGATCCTGGTCCTGTCTCATGACAGAACCTTTCTGTTTACATACCTTAACCTTATCCACTCAAATTCTTTTCATCCTCACCTTGCTAACGTATTGCTTGCTAACGTATTGCCGAGCAAGGATTTCAAAATCAGGGCAACAAATGATTTATTTTCATTCAGTTCAGTTCCCAAGAAGTCCATAGTTAGAAAGCAGGCTGGGTTCTGTTCTGCCCGATATGAACAGTTGATATCACCAAAGATATTTTAGTTAAACAAAGGCCTTGCAAAACACACCCAATCTGAGATCCTGTTCCCCCTCCACAACCCCATTATGACTTCTTCTGTAATGGACCTATTGATAAGGAAGCAAACCCTTAACATTTCTAATAAGGTGCACTTAAGGCCAATGGTGATTTTAGACCCTGGATTTAATGGTCTTACATGGGGGAGTGGGCCTTTAGACAGCCATGTGTATGGCTTCAGTTATGAAGCACACCACTCACATTTCTTCAGAGAAATATACTCTGAGCATTTTAACATGCTTGATGACGCCTACATGAAGAAAATGTGGAGTTTGTTCCTGGGGCCCTGATGCTAACCACACTACTTGGGAACAAGCACCACTTCATTGAAGAAAAAATATATACTTTAAAAGTAAATAACAATAAAATGAGCATGTGTAATCCTGTACATGCCCAGCTGGCCACCCTGTCTAGGATTTCAAAAAATTTAAATAAGGATGCCACGGCAAGTAGCCTCAGCCCCAGCATGCCTCTGCCAGCCAACGTGCTGACTGACACCAGGTGTGCTTGCCCCTGCCCAGCCCTATCACCTGCTGTTCTCTGGGTGATCATTTGAGGGCCTGTGGGGCCCTGGGCTTCAGCCCCAAGGTCTGGCCAGAGCGGCACCAGTGCTTAGGGCAGAGGCAAACAGGCTTATTGAACATGCGTGCAAGAGGGCCATTCTGCCTGGCTGACTCACATCATCGTAGCCTTCTTGGTCTGTGTGGCCAACAGTCAAGCCATGGAAAGCAACTTATGGCCACTCCCCATCGATCCAGCGGTTGTCCCCACACCAGCAAGGGGATGGCATCTATGGGGGGGGGATTTATCCTGCCAAAGACTTGGGGTAGTTTTAAAGGCATTCATAATGTGGAGCTGTGATGTATGCTTCACCCCCAAGAGACCCATGTCCAGTTTGTAGCCAAGGATCAACAGTTGCCTTTGCTCTGACTCCATCTTGTTAAGCTAGGGTGACCAGATAAAATCCAGGTCAGGGCTCATGTAACTTTAACAGTTGTAGAGAAAAGGGAATTTCAGCCAGTGTCATTTGTATGCAGTTAGTTCCTGGTGATATTCCCTCTCCATCACAACAGTTAAAGGTGCAAGCACTATACTAGAGTGACCATATACAAAAGAAGGCAGGGCCCCTGCAACTTTAACTGGTGTGATGAAGAGGGAATTTCACCAGGAACTAATTGCATAGAAATGACCCTGGCTGAAATTCCCTTTTCTCTACAACTGTTAAAGTTACAGGAGCCCTGACTTGGATTTTATCTGGTCACCCTAGTTAAGCTCCTGGCCAGCAGTGGAGCTTTTGCTGAGAGCAAGAAGAGGAGAAGTGTGCCATGCCATGCCATGCCAAGGCTCCCTGCTCCCCTTCTTGCTCCAAATGACCGGCTGCCACAGTCTATTGCCACAGGTGTTGTACATCCACATGCTTTGGGAGTTTGCAATGGGTGGGGAGGAGGTAATAATAATAATAATAATAATAATTATTATTATTATTATTATTATTTATAACCCGCCTCTCCCTACGGATCGAGGCGGGGAACACAATACACATACAAGCATGACAAAGTTAAAAAATTAAAACAAGAGAAACACATCATTAAAACATTTAAAATTCACCCGGATAGGCCTGCCGGAAAAGAACAGTCTTCACGACTCTCTTGAATTCGTGAAGACTGTCAGTTTGTCTAACCTCCTCCGGCAGACCATTCCATAGTCTGGAACTGGCCTCCAGTTGCCAACATGTAAACTACGCTGTCATCAAGAGGGGCATTGGGGGGATTGCACTCCCTCATACACACACACACACACACACACACACACACACTGTAATTACACTTTGAAATTATTCAGGAGGGTGTGTGTGCAGAAAAGGGGAGAGTGAGCAATTTAGGTTTAAAATGACCAGTAGGAGAGATAACTAATCAGACTGGCCATTATTAATGTTACATAGCTGTGCAATTATTTTGTCTCCAAATGCCCCACCCTCATTGCCCACAGAAACAGAGCCCAGCCAATGAAGTGTTAAATCAGTAAATCAGTAGATAACAAAGCCAGAGTGGGGGAAGAGCCCACGCCCATCAAAGTACCACAACCAATGAACTGGAGGCTGAAGGAGAAGGGGCGGAATAGAGTGGAAGAGCAAACAAGCAAAAGGGAGGTTTCACAGTGCAGTGCAATACCACAAAACCACGTGAAAGGGACCAGTAGCTTGACACACTTATGAAACAGAGGTAACAAACACAGAGGCAAACCGGGGGAGAGATAGGTGTGATGGAGCCCTAAGCTTTAGGAGAGCCATTTCAACCTCATTTCAGAATGAGGGCAAACCTGCACAAACGACAAGAAATCACCAATCAATCGGTCAAGAGAAAGATGGTGGGGCCAGAATAAGGGAGCATTGTTATATTTTCGGCGCCAGGTAAAGACTTTCCTCTTCTCCCAGGCGTTTAACAGCATTTGATGAGGGTTTTGTATTGTTGTTGTTGTGCTTTGACCCACAATTGTTGTTTTAAAGGATATTGTAATTATAACTTGTTTTTATGCTTTATGGTTTTAAATTTTGTACATCAGTGTTTTTAATGTTCAGTGTTTTTAATTTTTGTAAAACACCCAGAGAGCTTTGGCTATGAGGCGGTATATAAATGGAATAAAATAAAATAAAATAAATAATTAAATAAATCTCGGGAATCAGAGAGGTCTGGATTTGGCCCTCAGGCCTGAAGTCCTGCACCTCTGGCATAAACAGATTGTGGCTGCTACTCACCACGTCACAGAGGTTCTTCCGGCAATGGGAAACGTCTACTTGCTCGATAGCCAAGATTTTTTGCACCAGTAGCAGCTCATCGTCACTGCCAAGCCTGAAGTCTTTATGCTGAGGGTGGGGCGGAGAAAGGATGGGCAGAAATAAGGAAGTGTCATCAGAACAGACAATTCTTTGGTACGGTATATACAGCTTACTTATCTCCCCCAGTAGTAATCCACAAATTCTCTTCCCCACCCCAACTATGCACTTTCTACAATACTTTACAACAGCATTGTGGTGCTATGAGAATGGCTCAGCAGGTGCTAAGTGAGCGGATCAGCTCTTGGCAGTGTTGGTTAATACAAAGCACTGCACCTTTCCCAGAACCCTTCTGCCCTGCCCACCTTATTTAGCCACCTGCACTGGAACAAGGGGTTCGTAATAAATATATGTATGCCAAGCGACTGGTTCTATCTATGGGATAGTTTGGAATGCACCAATAAAGGATGCAGTAAAATTGGGGAGTTGTGTGTGGAGGAGTTGGAGCACTCTACAGGGGAAACCAAACAGTGCAGAATGGTTACAGGTTCAGAATTTACTGAGATTCACGTTCCTTGAAGAAAAGGCAGAGGGGAAACAGAAAACAATAACAGCAACCAGTTTCCTAGGATGGGAAGCATTGCTTTAAGCTGGGCAATGACTACTAACATTTCAGAAGCAGGAGAGAGAGGGCTGATTCATAATATTTCCAGTGCTTTAACACTTCCTCCTGACTAATGTTCAGTGTTTTTAATTTTTGTAAACCACCCAGAGAGCTTTGGCTATGAGGCGGTATAAATAAATTCATGCAAGTTTATTCAGTTTCAATAATGTATATCAGTTGCAGGGTCCTCCTTTCTGACAACAGAATTTGGAGAGTCAGGATGAAGAATCATTGGCTCCAGATTTAGGCATGTGCAACTGTGCTGCCAGAAGCAAGCCTTTTCCGCCCCCTGAAAATGCTACGCAGAGAGTCGGAGGGCCTTGCAGAATGGGGTGAACTGTGCTATGGGAGGGGAGGAGTCCTCCCCAAAGCAGGCAATGGCATCGTTTGTGTGCAGAGCCCTTACAGCTGAAGAAGCCAGATTTTTAAGCATTGACTTCAGAGCTCCTTGCTGACATATCCTCTTTCAATATAAAGCACCAATATTTATCCATCCATCCATGCACCCCCCCCCACCTCACCTTGATTGACCCACACAATCCAGACTAAAGAATTTGATTCTAGTTCAGGAGTTGCAAATGAGTAGCAGGGATGGGCTTGCATTGCAGTGTGGTTTTTCCTCCAGTTTAAGTGAAGCTTGGATAGGAGCAGTAGGAAACGCACATAGTTTTAATTTGACAGATCTGGTTAAACTGGGCCCCAAGAGGAAGCTCGGGAGAATACAAACAAATTTAGCAAAGGTTTGGCAAACACATTTTCCCCTTTTGTCATCGAGTGATGACCTTTCCAGGTTGGCACAACCTGACAAATGCTGGGAAATGTGAGACCAATGCATTTGTGCAGATTAAAAATGGGGCGTTGACCAAGTTCACAGTGCTAGGAAAGAGAAAGATCCACTCAGTGTGGGGTTAAGACTCCTTGGCGGGGCAAGCGGTCATTTATAAGAAATGCTGGGAGGGGAATCCCCAGTCAGAATGACTTGCCAACTATTTTGTTTATCTGAGAACTCAGCCTGATGGGAAAAGTTATTTAAACTTGACTTTGCCGAGGCTCGAAGTCTAGAGTGGCATGCTAGGACTTTCCAGGATATAATTGTTTTTTCAGTTGTTATGTTATTAGGGAGATGTCATTGCAGAATAACGTAGGAGGTTGAAGGTTTTCAGGACTGTTCTCCAGACTTACTTTAGCCAATGCAAGCCATATATTATGGAGGAGTAGCCATATTAGTCTGTTACAGAAAAACAGGGCTGGATCCAGATTTACTCAAACCAAGGGTAAACCCACTGAAATCAACTGAATTAATCACTGAAATTAGCCGTGATTAACTTAACTCCCACTGATTTCAGTGAGTCTACTCCAAGTATGACCAAATTTGGACCCAACCTGAAGAGTCTTGTAGCACTATAAAGACCAACAAATTTATTATGACATTCATGGACTAGGGTCCATTTCATCAGATGCATCTGATTGGCATGTATTTCACAAAGTGGATTCTAGTCCACATAAGCTAACAGTAATAAGTATTTAAGATGTTTCTCAAAAGTCTTAGTTGTTCTTTTTAAAAAACGAACAAACAAACCTATCTACATGAGGTTATCTCAAGATTTGGAATGAGGTGCCTTGAGTACAGTAATGACACCTCATTCTACTTCCCTTTTTCAGGTGAAGTAGTGAAGTGCTGAATTGGTGACTGCCCTCCCCTATGTGAGAAACTGCCCCCATGCTAGGTATAGGTAGACTGACCATATGAAAAGGAGGTCAGGGCTCATGTAACTTTAACAGTTGTAGAGAAAAGGAAATTTCAGCCAGTGTCATTTGTATGCAATTAGTTCCTGGTGAAATTCCCTCTTCATCACAACAGTTAAAGGTGCAGGCACTATACTAGAGTGACCAGATACAAAAGAAGGCAGGGCCCCTGCAACTTTAACTGTTGTGATGAAGAGGGAATTGCACCAGGAACTAATTGCATACAAATGACACTGGCTGAAATTCCCTTTTCTCTACAACTGTTAAAGTTATATGAGCCCTGTGCTCCTTTTCATATGGTCAGCCTAGGTATAGGTCCTTCTCCAAGTCCCATCACCATCTAAATTTTGGCAGGTGGTGACTCCAGAGAGGTCCTTTTCAGTTGTGGCACCCTGCATTTGAGATACCCTTTCCATGGAGGCTCACCTGACACTGGAAGAATGTCAAAGACTTCCAGCATGTCATCTAATGATTTTAGTCTGGTGACCTTGGAATGCTTTTGGCTGGTTTCATCGTTTCCAGTGGCTTAGGTGCTTTGCTCTGTCATTTTAGCATCTTTCACATATGTTTTATGATTCCATGAGCTGCCCTGAAGCAGTTGTGAAACTGAAGGGCAGCACAAATAATTGTTTTCAATAATAATAATAATAATAATAATAAGAAGAAGAAGAAGAAGAAGAAGAAGAAGAAGAAGAAGTTTTACTCCAATTTAGCTTAATTTGGATGGGAGCAGGGCAAGACAGATACAGTTAAAACTTCAACAATGGAGTGGGGTTGTGAGAGAAGAGGAACCAGGAAATGCCACACCTGCCAGCTATATATTTTGTTGTGTTTTATTCCTTGCGATAGTGGGGTGCATGGGTGGGTGGTACTGTTGGCACTGACCACTCCCACAAGCTGCTTCTTTCTTTTTCAGCCACATAAGGGAATGTATGCACTGCCCAATCCTGTGCACATTTAACTCAGAAGCAAGTTTAAGGGAGCTTATTCCCAATCCTGCAGAGGTTGCAGCCTTAGAACCACTCTAGATAGACAGACTCCCCTTCCTTGTCCAACATTTCCTCATTTGCCTGTGACTTACCACAAGATTCTTCAGTGCATTGACGTCACTCATTATCCTGGAGACAAATTCCCGATTTTTCTGGACAAACTGCTGGAATCCTGGGTCCCCAGAAGACTCTGGGAGGGGTACAGCTGAGCAGAACCATGACCACAGTGCAACACTGATCAGAGAAAGAATACTACCTGAGAGGAGAGAGAATAGTGACATTAAAACACACACAGACACGCATCAAGCCAAACACTTAAAAATAATTAGCCATGTTGGTGCCTCTGAAATATCCAGCTGATACTAAGAGGTTCAACCCACTGGGAAGTTCTATTTATTATTCCATATATGTCATCTATTTCTATCCTGCCTTTTAAGGCAAAGCTTTGCAAGGCATGAGTTGGATCCAAAATTAGTTATCCATAGAGTAGACCTATTGGTTTCAATGGGAGTTTATTCATAGATCTATTCCAAGCAAGATCAAGTCTGAATCCTACCCATAGGCACAAACAACAAAGGAACAGCTTCATTTAAATGAACTAGGGCTTTTTCTTCAATGAGCACGTACAAGAGGACTTCCAAGTGCAATGCACCCTAGAGGGCAGATCTGCCAGCCTCCCACTCTTTAAAGATACCCCAAATCCACCACTTGCTACCGTACTGTACAATGTTCCCTTATAGGAAGGGGCACCTCAGGAAGGCAGCACCACCCTTTATATCAGGGGTGGGGAACCTCAGGCCTGGGAGCAAAATCTGGCCAGATGGCAACACCCCCTTTCCCTGCCCTCCCAACCACTGCCCACTTGGTGGCTTCTGGCTTTTGAGCAGGGTCCCTGCCCCATTCTAAAAGGTTGACATGCTTCTAAGGCTGAGTGATTGTCAGTAAGACCTTTAAACTGTGCTATGCTGGTAACATTTGCATTTTTGGCCCCAGCAGCCTTCATCCCCAGCCACCACAGGAATGCAGCCCCCGAGAACTTCTCTGAAACTGAATTCGGCCCTCAGGCTGAAAGAGGCTCACCACCCCTGCTTTGTCTTAACACACACTACTAACCAAATAACTCCCTTTTCATCTCTAGTGAAGCTACAACATTTTTGCACAAGGACCACCACTTTCAGATGGGATGAGTCAGATGTACTAATCCCACCCCCCAAATGGCCCGTTGCTCTGTGTCAAGTTGCTCTCAAATTTGCACACGATTTCCCAGACTGTATATTTGATCAGAACTCTATGAAAGTCAAGTCTATAAAAAGAACAACTCATTTTATGTTGCAGGAAATAGATGAACAAATAAGACACGACTGGGCATGAGGCGGGACGTTCAATGCATGGGGTGGGATATTCAATGTGTGGGGTGGGACATTCAATGCTGATGGGCGACTCAGCAATGGAATATGTTGACCTCAAAGGTAATAGGATCTCCTCCTCAGGCAACTCTCTGGTGTCCTTTAGGCCTATAATTTCCCATTTTGCGGCCAGAAATTACAACTTTGGGGAACAGTAATGTAGTCCAATAGGCAAGGCATCTTTTCTACATTAAAATTGGAGGCAAGTCACACTTTTTAAAAATAAACAAGCAACACAGTCTTTTCAGGTGTAAATATTAGCCATCCTTTGGAGAGTACACACCCTGCTGTGTGTTAGGTGTGGCCTCTGCCTGATTGAGTGGCCTTTCCATTTACATGTAGCCTGAAGTGCAAGACCCGGTTTGAGAGTAAATTATAGAGAGAGCACTTCAAGACTCTGGCAAATATTCAAGACTTGCTGATATACCTGGCGTTGCTCGGGCCCCTGAAGATACGTGTCTGCAAGGAAATCAACTTAAAGTAGTAGGCCGGTGCTAAGCCTGTGACCATATGTCAGGAAAAACTAGGACATGTCAGGATTTTTGTTAACAAATCCAGGAAGGGGGGGGGGGAATTATGAAATTTGAAGAAAAATCTGGATTTTTCCCATTCTCCCCCCACCCAAAGGGCAGCTCTACTTTATAGTCAATGGGAATTAACAAAAATGCTTACAGCTCTGTCATTTTTAAAGATAAAGATATGAAACTTGGCAACATGATAGCCCTTAGATAGACCTTTAGCCATGCAAAATTTGAAGCAGATACGGTCATCCGTTGATTTTTAGGAATTTTATAAAATTTGAGGTTTTACATTATTTTTTTTAAAACATTTTAAAGAAAAAGAGATGAAACATAGCTCCTATGTAGGACTTTAGCCATGCCAAGTTTGAAGCAGATCTGTTCATCCATTGGTTTTTAGGATTAAAACAAAACAAAGGTTTTGTTTTAATCCTAAAATTAAAACAAAACGGAGGTTTCAAAATTATTATCTTTTTTTAAAAAAAACTATCATTTTTAAAGATAAGGAGATGAAACATGGCATCATGGTAGATCTTAAGTAGGGATTTAGCTATGCCAAGTTTCAAGCAGATCTGTTCATCTGTTGAGTTTTAGCAAGTTTCAAAACAAAATTGAACTTTAAAAATAAAAAAATTAAAAGCCAGCCAGCCAGCTGGCAACAAGCCCTGTTAAGTAGCAGCTTGCAGCAGGATACAATCAGAAAAGATATTTGAGGGAAGGGGAGAATGTATCCCACAGAGTATAGCAACAAAGTACAGCAAAAGCTACAAAAGTAGGAGTGAATGAAGTTAATTTCAGATGCATTGCATGTCTCACTTGTTATTTCAGTGATTGTAACATTAAGATGTTATGTAAAAGATTTTGTCTTATTTGTGTGCTGTAAAATCAGACATGTGACCAAGGCTATGTTCAGGTGCCCCCCCCCCTTAGTGCTGGACATGCCCCCTGGGGCTGACCATGTTGTCCTCCTTTTTGGTTTCCAAAATATGGTCACCCTATGTGAGTTAACTTTGGCTGCCTCTACAAGAGAGGTTTAAAGCTCTTTCAAGGCGCTTAAAAAAATTTACCTCTACAAGAACGGAGCGCAAATCGGGCGTAGAGGCGCGTTATCTCTCCGATTATGCGCATTATCGAATGCGCGTTAAATTGCGAGTTTTATTTTGCTCCGGCCGTTAAAGCACATTTTGACTATGTGAACAAGCGCTTATGCGCATTAACTACTTGTAAAGCGCATTTTGGTCATCCGTTAATGCGCTTCGCCGCCTCTCGCCGCCTCTCATGCAGAGGGATTAGGTGTAAATGCGCTTCAGCGATTATGCGCATAATCGCCTAACCGGGCGCAAAAGCAAATCCTTGTAGAGGGGACCTTTTAAACAAATTAAATTTGTTTCTGTTTTTCCTCTCTCACCCTCACGACAACCTCACAAGGTAGGCTGGTGCTAGGCCTGTGAGGTAATTTTAAAATGAATTATATTCATTTCTTCTCTCTCTCTCTCTCTCTCACCCCTGATGCAGGGCAGGGCTGCCTGGAAGTTGCAGCTCTCATAGAGAAGAAGAATGATAGCCAAAGAGACCTCAGAGCAATCCTATGCATGTTTACACCAAAAGAAGTCCTACAACTCCCAGCATTCTCTAGTTAACCATGCTGGTTGGAGAATGCTGGGTATTGTTTAGTCAGGAAACAGCCCTACATGCATAGGATCACACCTTTAGATGCTCACCTGGATGGAAGCCTCCTTGAACTCAGTGGGGCTTGTTTTCCAATAGACATGTATAGGCACCCTTCAGGGGATGTCCCTATCATTTGGTAGTAAGTCCCAGCGTTTAACTGGTTGTATCCTGTCTTTTGTTTGCCTTAGGCAAATCAGCCTAATGGTCAGCAGCTTGCTGTCTAAAGCTGCAACCCACTAGCCAGCTACCTGGGAGTAGGGTTACCACACATCCCAGAAAACCAGGATTGTCCTGGATTCCAAACAATTCCAAAATGTCCTGGACGGTTGATCAAGAATCCTGGATTCTGTGGTCCAGCTGGCCAGAGAAATTCCAACCTCCAAAATGGTGCCTTGAGTTTGCTCAGCAGAGCAGCAGCAGAGAAAAAGACTGGATCAATCTGCCACCTTTTCCAGAGCCTTGCGACTCCTCCACAGGCTCAGATGAGTCACTCACCCTGACTCACCTTATTGTGCCTGCAGCTGCATAGAAAAAGAAGAACAGCAGGGAAAGGCACACATGCTTTCCTCAGGCTGCATGAGTTCCATGTGCTGCAAAGGAGTTTGGTAGCTTGGCTGGTTGCTGCCATAGCTTTGGGGTAAATGCCGGGCAGAGCCCCTGGGTTGTTTATGGGGGAATAAAGAGAGTTTTGTAGGGTGTGTGAGGGAGGGAGTGGGGGATGAGGGGGGAAGGAGAGGAAAGGAGGGAGGGGAGAAAGAAAAGTCCCTCCAAAAAACATTGGCCTTCAAAAATCCACCTCCTTGAATTTGAGTTGCAAGCCTCACCTCTGTTACTTGGAAGTAAATTGCAGTGAATGTAAGATGTCTGGTTTTACAGTTGTTGATGTTTTAATTTAAAATTGCGCTTTGCAAAAACATGCAGTAGCTTTCCTTCTATACACTTGTGTTATGTGTGTAGAAAAATATTTCTCAATTTAAAAAGAAAAAAACCAAAAACTTTACTTTGCAAAAAAGCAGACTTTCATTTTAACTGAATAAAATACAGTAGATTTTCATCTGGATTTTAAAAAGAAAAACAAAAAAATACACCTAATGGCACAATCCAGCTACTATTAAACTTTTAGCTGCCTAAACTTATGCATGTTTAATTAGAAGTAATTTCCACAGAACTCACTGGGACTTATTTCTGAGTAGACATGCAGTAAGTCTCATTGTCTGCAGAGGGGCTTGCTTCCAGGTAAATGTGCAGGGAAAAGCAGGCATTTAACATTATCCCATTGAAACCAATGAGATTGCAGAACCCTATGCATGTTTGCTCAAACACAAGCCCCACTGTGTTCAATGAGTCTTACTCCCAGGTAGGCATGCATGGAATTGCAGCCTGAAAAGTGCTTAACTTTGGTTGGATCATGCCTTAAGTTTAATTTGGGGTACGTGTATGTGGGGGAGGGAGGGAGGGAGTGTTACCTTTTAAATATGTTTAAGAAAATCAACATTATTGTTGTTACTATTATTTACAATTCATTATGATCTCTTCATCTAGTGGCACTGAACAGTCCATATTCTGTTAGAGCCACTACTTGAACATGAAGTAGATGGCTACTTTGGGGTTGAACAATATCTTTTAATGTTAATATCCTATGGTAACTACTTGGGCAATTGGGGTGGGGGTAAGTCTCCATATTGAATTCTCCTCTAGCTTTTGAGAACTAGTGGAGAAATGTAATTTAATGTCATTTTTTCTGTTTGATTGCTTAAATTGTTCTTTGCCTATTATTTATTTGCAGGTAGGTGCTTAAGTACTTTAGGCTGCAATCCTATACATACTTACGTGCGAATAAGCCCTATTTAACACAATAGAATTTATTTCTGAGTAGACACGCATAGGATTGCACTGTTAGATAACTAAAACTTAGATATTTCTTCCTTTCCCTAGACTTTTACATATTGCTCAGTTTTTTAAAAATCCTAGTCCCCCCTCCCCCCTCCCCCCTCCCCCAAAATTGTCCCGGTTTTGTGGATCCAGAATATGGCAACCCTACCTGGGAGTAAGTCCTGTTGAACTCAGTGGGGCTTACTTCAGAGTAGGCATGCCTAGGATTGCACCGGAAAAGTGTCGCCAAGCCTTTCTGAGCTCGTTTTGGGAAAACGAGGTACCAAGAGAAACGTTTTCCCTATCCACCCCTTAAGACTGACAGGGACTGGCACCTTGCTCAGAAACGCTAAATACACGAACACGCCCGACGTTTATTATCCTTAAAGCCAGCCCGGAGATATCGTTATCTCGACCTCACCCGGCCCCCATCCTTTCCACGACAATGGCCCTTTTTTTTGTTTTGTTACTGCCTTTGAGCGAAGAAGAGAAAATTCATTTAAGTTGAAAACTCTCCCTGCCTTTCCGCTCTCCACCACACCTATATGAAACGGACTTTAAGCAAGGAATACAGGAGGGGCGGAGAGAGAGAGATCTCTGCTTTATATATGATTCAATCAATCAATCAATCAATCAATCCAAGTGTGCGCTTGTCTCAAAGTAGCTAGAAGACCCGCCCTGCCCCAAAGAAGTCAGCAACAAACTTACCAATTCCGTATGGGGCTAGACCGCGATAAAAGGGAACTGACCGAAGTTCTACTTACTTCGTACTGAGTTCATTCTTCAACGTGCTGGGAACTGAGCTTCTGATCTCCTCCTACTTTTTTTATTAGTTGCTGGATGACGAGAATACAAGTCAAGTAGGAGACGAGGTTTAGCTGCTTCTTTGTCCAAAAGAGTCTGAAAGGTTGCCTGCACCATTAGTGGTATTTATAGGGAATTTCCGTGTAATGGGCAATGCCTAAAATTCCTAATTTATGAATGGGGTTTGCAATGACCTAGGCGGTTTATGGTTAAGTTGATGGATTGATTTGCATTTCCTGGTTCTGTAATTCAACTGCAATACGGACACTGGTTAAAGTGTACATTGGATTTGGGCAGGCTTCTTCCTCCTCCTCCTTCTTCTTCTTAATTGGAACGGCGATAATTACAATTTATTTATTTTTAAACTACCAAGTTGTAGCAAGGTAAAGCAAATGTCAACATTTGGAAGCAAACAATTAGTGAAACAATTATTTATTTATCTATTTATTACATTGTTATGCTGCCCAATAGCTGAGGCTCCTTGGACAGTTCACAATTAAAACCGTAAAACTCAGCAAGTCAGAACACAATATAACACTTTAAAAGTTAAAAACACCACATAAAACCAAAATAAACACAGCGGCATTTACAGCCCAGGGAAAGACTGTGCGAAAAGATATGTTTTCAGGAGTCATTTAAAGGATGTTATATTTTCTGCCTCCCAAACCGCATGAGGGAGAGTTTTGCAGAGGGTGGGTGCCACTACAGAGAAGGCCTGCTATTGAGGTTCTCTTGGTGACATTCTGTTCATTTTGGAATGGCCAGCAAGACTTCCTCTGAAGATCATAAATGTTGTCTGGGTGTATACAAGGGAAGGTGGTCTGCTAGGTATCCTGGTCCCTTTATAGGATAATAAAAGGACTTTGGGCATGACTTGGTAACACATAGCACCATCTCAAAATTGATTCAATGGTGCCTCTTTTCTTTTACTCTTATATAGCTGGTTAATTTCAGCATTAGTGAAGCTGGGGGTGTAAGTGAGTGTGTGTGAGAGAATGTGAATAAATGGTGCATTCAGGTCTGTGTGAGAGAGAAGGGTGGCCATACCTACTTTGATCTCTGGCCATATTAATTGCTTGCAGTAGCCCCCAGATGGTTTCCTAGATGACAATCTAGCCCTAAGACCAAAAATGTTTTCACACCACTGCATGAGAGGTACAAAGTGCTGCCCTGATTACGGAATACTCTCCTCAAAGAAGTTTGCCTGGCACCAACATTGCTATCATTTAGGCACCAAGCGACAACCATTTTTATTTACCTAGGGCACAATCTGATGTGGGTTTAGACAGAGAAAAGTCCTACAATTCCCAGCATTCCCCAGATAGCATTGAGATTTTTTTCTGTCCAAACCTGTATAGGATTGCGCTCGTAGTTGTATTAACTGATTTTACTGATGTACTCAAGTATGTTGTAGTCTGTCAGTGGTTTAAATTGCTGTTTTTATTATCACATATTGCTTGTTCCTTGGTCATCAAGAGTAAAACTGAAAGTTAAATTTTAGAATGTTTAAGGATGTTTTTAGGTTGTTTTAGGATGTTTTAATGCAGTTTTAATCATATGTGTCATGTTTTAATCAGTTTTATGTATTTTATCATATTGTTGTTCCCCACCTCGATCCAGACGGAGAGGTGGGTAAGAAATAAATTATTATTATTATTATTATTATAAACATTTTTACTTACCCTGGCCCCCACAGAGAGATTTGTGTGTTGGGTGGTATAGGAATGTAATAAATAAATAAATGGCCATGGAAAACGTCCATAGCTGATCAGGGCTTTTCTGCACAGAGTTTGGACATTTGACTGGTCAAGAAAAGTTTGCTCAATTCAGCCAAATACCATAAAACAATAGTTAAGTATTGTTAAAAAAAAAAAACGTTAGAGCAAGGATGTTTCAATCAGCAACACGTTTGATACTTAACTCTAACTACAAAAACAAATTAAGACTGCAATCCTATACCCAGTTGCTTGAGAGCAAACCTCACTGACCTCACTGAGACTTATGTCTCAGCAGACATGCATAGGATCACATTGTAACTGTTATTGTCAAGGATATACAAGTGTTGGTCTTAGTAGCCATCCGAAAGCTCGTGGCTGGCTCTTTTCTAGCCAATGGTTTGCATAGGCGTTGGGAAGATCAACAAGCATTTGAGCATTTATATATTTTTTAGTTAAGGCTATTAATCAAAGCATTTCAGTTTCAAATGCTAGAATTTTCACATGCTGATCATCACATTTTGAATTGTGTAACAAAGGGTGGATCCCACTTCCCTTTGCAAATTACTATTGCTGCTACTACTTATTGGGAAAGGGTGGGTACATGCCACTCAAGACCTAGGAAGTGGTGCTTCTGTCACAAATTTTCCATTCCTCACCCTGGTAGGATTGCTCTGTCCAGGAATTTTTTTTACATGGGGAATCTTTAAAAATGATTTTATTATGAATTTATTTATTTGCAGGATTTTTTTCTGAGAATGCTCAAGGCAGCCTGTTACAAACAATACAAAGAAAATACACTACAACCCATGACAATATAGGATGCCTCTACAAGAGGCATTTAAAGCTCTTTCAAGGCACATTAAAAAATTTACCTCTTCAAGAACGGAGCGCAAATCGGGCGTAGAGGTGCGTTTTCTCTCCGATTATGCGCATTATCAAATGCGCGTTAAATAGCGAGTTTTATTTTGCTCCAGCCGTTAAAGCTCATTTTGACTATGTGAACAAGCGATTCTCCGCATTAACTACTTGTAAAGCACATTTGAAACAACCGGTAAGGTCACCTGTTGAGTGCTCAATTACCTCCTGCATACTAGCATTTACGATAAAGCGCTTCCGAGAAGATGCGCATAATTGGAGGAACAGGCGTCAAACGGAATCCATCTAGAGGGGGTCTCAGCCAAGTAACTGAACAAAAGCAGAGTACAGCAAAGCAATCAGTGAGACTAATAGTTCAAACTAATACATACCTACTCAGAAGTAAGCCCAATTGATTTCAGTTGGCCTTACTTCCAGGTAAATGGGTATAGGATTGCATCCTAAAAAAGTCAAACAGAAGGCAAACCAGATGCTTGCCTAAACGAACAAAAACATTTCAGCTGACAGAAAAATATTACATGTGAGAGGCTATGATAGATCTCTGAGGGTAGGGAGTTCTGTAATCTGGACGCTGCTTTGTTTCCACCAGTGTAGCAGGATCTGCAGAAGGGCCACTCTAGCCCAGAGGTGTACAGAAGTTAAATCTGCTACTACAGTAGCCTGGCAAGAATTTTTGACTCTCACTTGTTTTTTTTTTTAAGAGTTTTATTGGTGTTTTATTGGTGTTTTAATAATGTATTAGTTTTATGTGCTTTTAATCAGTTTTATGTATTTTATATTTGATGTTGTTCCCCACCTCTATCCAGAGGGAAAGGCGGGTAAGAAATAAATTAATTTATTATTATTATTATTTAATAACAAAAGCAACACCAAAGTGACGTTTGCCTCCTAAATGAAGAAAGCTTGAGGTGTAACAAGGGGCGGGCACCTTTTTGTGAAAAACAGGGGCGGCCAACTTGTGGCCCTCCAGATGTTTTGGCCTAGTGTTCCCATCATCATTGGCCACGCTAGCTAGGGCTGTTGGGAGTTGTAGGCCAAAATATCTGGAAGGCCACAAGCTGCCCCCCCCCGATGCAAAAAGATGGTGAGCTCAGTTTATGGGTGGGGGGTGGGGGGCAGAATATTTGGCTCTGAATGTGCAGATAGGCACCTGTTCTTTCATTCTAAGTGTATGTCTTTTGCAGCTGGCTCTGGGGGATCTACTATTTCTTCGATTCTAAAACGCACTTCCCCCCCATAAACATCTCTAAAAACGGGGTGTGTCTTAGAATCGATGGCAATTTCCCCACACTTAGAATCAAAACTTTTTTTCTGTTGGTGGTACTGAAATTAAGGTGCATCTTACAATTGATGGTGTCTTAGAATCAAAGAAATACAGTAGTAAAAAAAAATTCAGTAGATTTGATAGGCCTGAAATTTGCCTGCCCTTAGTTTACCACAGAGAACAGGCTAGATTAGATAGGGGGTGGCTGTCCTTGAGGTATTCTGGCCCTAAATTGTTGTTGTTACCTTACATAATAATCTTATTATTATCTGCTGTAGCCAGGCAGCTTCCCTTCAAGTAGAAGGAGTCAAGGATTCCATAGCATCTGTAAGGAACCGATTGGTAGGCTGTTTGCAATTTTTCACCTTGTTTGAAATTTAGAGTGGCCATGTGTCCTATCTTACAGATGGCAGTCCTCTATTGGAACTGTCCTCAGTTTGAAGGGCTATTCAGATAGGCTGACCAGATAAAATCCAGGTCAGGGCTCATGTAACTTTAACAGTTGTAGAGAAAAGGGAATTTCAGCCAGTGTCATTTGTATGCAATTAGTTCCTGGTGAAATTCCCTCTTCATCACAACAGTTAAAGTTGCAGGCACTATACTAGAGTGACCATATACAAAAGAAGGCAGGGCCCCTGCAACTTTAACTGTTGTGATGAAGAGGGAATTTCACCAGGAACTAATTGCATACAAATAGTACTGGCTGAAATTCCCTTTTCTCTACAACTGTTAAAGTTACATGAACCCTGACCTGGATTTTATCTGGTCACCCTAATTCAGACCAAGTCCTTGAAGATCTATAACCATAAGAAAGGAGAGGCAGAGCAGGGGCCTTGAAGTTGCCCATCAGCAGTTCACACCTGGCCAATAGACAGAGCAGGTACACAGGTTACCTGTGATCCCACAGCTCGCTATGGGAGATGGAAATGTATTGTATTGGCATCTATATGTAATGGGTTTGATCCAGGTGTAGTCATAGTTAGAGTAGAGTCATTGAAACAAATGGACTTGAGTTAGCTATTTCATTTCAATTGGTCTACTCTAAGTATGACTAAATCTAGATCCAACCGATAAATTACCATGTGCAAATATTATGCAAATCTGTGTCTCCTTTTGTCCTCTGCTTGGTGATGGGTAAGGGGCCAACCCTATAACCATGTCTCAAAGGGAGGGAAAGCAACAGCCTTCGCTGGGAAATTTCAGTAGAGGAAAATTGATTGGTTTTTACACTAAAAGAAAGAGAGAAAATAAAAGTAAAGGGATAAGCCCAATGCCTGGAAGAGGGATTAATTGGGATTTACATCCTAAAAAGGTGAGTTTATTCAGGCACAACAAGAACTTTGCAGGGGGGGTTGGAGGGGCAAGGACAATTAGGAGGATGTAGTTGTCCATAGTCCCTCTGAGCTCTAGGTGTCATCTGGATTCAGGGGTCTCACTGAAGGAGATATCTATGCAGCCCCCTTTGGATGTAACAGCTCAACTAGGGGAATCAGGAGTATAACTTCTATGTGGCACATAGTTATGGTGCATGCCACTTTGTCTTGCGGACTGAAGTGGTGATCTGTTCTCTGTGCTTTTGTACAGCTTGATGGTGAACATTACTTGCTTAATGGCCTTTGATGGCCAGTGGCTACTTCATATCATTGGAATTTGTATTCACAACTTCACCTGCTTGTGTAGGGCTGCAATAAATGAGAGAGAGAGAGAGAGAGAAGCCCAGGTTTTGTAGTTGGCTGCTAGAAGCAGTTTTGAATGGCCACATTCTGTACCAGCTGAAATTTCCAAGTCATCTTTAAAGGCAGCCCCATGTAGAGCACATTACAGGAGTCTGGATGTAACTAGGGCATGCTAACTAAAGTCAGGTCCACTTTTCCTAGATAAAGTTGTGGCTGACATACCAGTCAAAGGGCAACAGTAATCCCTTTTCACTGGACACTGCTCCCATAAATGACTGAATGCATTGTCAAACTTTCTGCTCCCAGGGATCCCTTCTCCATTACTGTGATATGTATATGCTGCTAATATAAAAAAGCCCCTAAGTGGTTCACTCCATTGGCTGAAGAACCCCTGTGTGTCTACCTCAAACCACTGCACATTGCAAAGAATTCTGGACCAAGTTCTAGAGTGCCTGCCGAACGTGTCTCAGGCAATGAGCAGGTGTGCTGGACTTCATAGTTGCCCCACACTCTCCTGTGGCTGCTCATTGCAGGGGAAGTGCCCTAGCAGAGGCTCTTTTGGGGAAGCTTGTCTGCACTGGACCTTCTCTTTGAACAAGTTCTAATAGGCCTCTGAGAAATCCACACAGTTACCGGGAACACAGATTGGGAACTACTGCAATAGGAAAGGTGAGAAACATCAAATAATATGAAACACTTGTGAAAGTCTTCTGTTTTGTTTTATTTTAATTATTTGATATTTATAAGAGAGTTTACCACCTGCTTTTCCCACCAAATAGAAAGCCCCAAAGTAGACATCAAAGAGCTCCTTTTTTTGGGGTGAAATACCTACAAACAGGACATCTTTTCAATGGAATACTTTTGAGGGGTTTCCTGCAGTCCGGATGTTCCTGGAAATGATCTTGTGCTTTATTGTAAGTCAAACCACTCTCCTCTCAAGTTCCACTCTCTCCTGTTCTAACCTGTTTGGAGGACACAGTCGTAAGAGGATATGACGGAAGCAGATACAAAAAAAAATCCCACATCATAGCCAGTGAGTAAGAAAAAAATAACCATCTGATGTAATACTAGAAGCACATTTGGGATCGAAGAATTGGCTGGGTTTTTTTTTAAAGGCAGTTGCCTGAATCCAGAAAACCATGGAAATATTCAGAGGCTGCAATGTGTTCTGCTGTTGCCACGGACAAAAGTATCAAGTATAGAAGTTTGCTGGATATGTCCCTCCCCTACTGCAGATCTGTGCAAAAGACTTCTAATCTGAACACATAATCAGGGGTACTATTTAGGAAGGGGTGGTCAGGTTAGAGCAGGATCCCTCCCCATGTTTCAGAATGTGTGTGATTATTCCACAGGATTACCTATGTCTACAGCCACTCACTGGTTCTACATGCTGTAGGTACATGTAAAAGATGTTACCGCAGTGCAATGGGAGAATGTCTAGTGAACCCTTCCCCAACTTGGTGCCCTCCAGTTGTGCTGGACCACAACTCCCAACATCCCCCAGACATCCATGCTGTAGTCCAACACGTCTGAGGAAGGTTGATCGACTTACCTGTGTCCCGGGATATTATGGCATTCAGTGTTTCTTTGCCCCCTGCCAGTGGTGGCTGATGTGAAGTCATATGGGGTGGTGTTCATGGGGAAACACAAAACATTGGGGAGGGTGTCACACAACTCCCTCTAACACATTGAGGATCCCTCCTTGCGTGGAGGAACCCTATGTACATGCATCTGCATTCTTGCGGGTCTAATCCCACTGCCTCCCTTATGCATCAGGACAAAGGTCTACTAGGTACTAGCAGGAAGGTGGGGGAGGTCAGTGGCGCTTTTCACCAGCAGCTGTGTTTTCCATGTGACATCGAATTTGGCCCTGAGTGGTGACTGTAATAAACAATGAAGTTGTAAAATATTATATACAGTAAACTATTTGATTATAAACAATGAAGCAGACATATGGATAAATGTCAAAGGCACAAATCTCTTTTGGTTCCAAAGAACTGAGGATTATTTGACCCATGTTGGTTACTATAGGGGAGGGGTTAGGGGAGGGGTGGAAAGCTGAAGGAGGGCAGAACCTCTCTTTATATCCATTAGGCCTGCAGCAGTATGTGTGTGGGAATCTGGCCTTCCTGGGATTCCCTGGATGGCCATACATGCTTTTCCTGGCCCTAACCCTCCCCACAGATGGCACAGGGGATGTCTGGCTCCTGTCCCCCCCCTGCCAATTTTAGTAAGAGAAACACTTGTCATGATGTCATTACAGTCAGGGAGGTGGAAATTAGCAATGTGGGGTGGGTAAGAAAAGAAAGAACATGACATAAAACCATATCCATTCACAATAATTATTGGCAACATCATTAACAGAAAGAAAAGAAATTGGCACTCCTATTTCGGGTATATACATTAATATAAGCAGTCCATTTACCTAAATAAGCATCCAAATAAAATTCACAACTATTGGATATGCATTAAAATGTAGCTAGAGCAGAAAGATCTTCAGACTATGGAATGATAGGTGATGTGTGTTTATCTCTCCAAGCTTGAAGTATGAGTTTCTTTGAAGTTGTAAAGACTTTCAACATCCACTTTTGCTCTTAATCCCCACATTACAGGAATATAATTTAAAAGTGCATGATCATTCACAATTATCACAGATTTTCAAGAACAATATTTATGTAGGTGAAAACTTTCAACCAGGAAGAAACCATGTGAAGGATTGCCATGTATACAACTTTTGTTGTTCTGTAATATTTACTTTGTGTGTCCTGTTTGAGGCTATAATGTATCTGAGTAGGCATGGGGGTCTTGCTTTGTTACTGTCAAAGGTTGGTGTAGTAATTACTTAGTGATGTTCTGAAGAGGGAGAAAGAGAGCCTATCTACACTACTGCTTTAAAACGGTTTATAACAGTAGTGACAACTGTTGGGGCCCAGGACACACTCCATATACAGCTTTCAAAACGTTTTCAAAGTGTTTTATCCTGCTTGTGTAGATAGGCTCAGAGACAATTGCTTTGAATATTGTTAGATGGGGCTTAGTTCAGGTAAGTTCAATTTTGATTGGCTGGGGATTCTGGTTAGGTGGAAAAGACAGTTAAGAAATTGAGAGTTGACAGTTGGGAGTAAGTCTGTGGTAGTCAGGGAAGGAGGTCTGCTGTTTGGTTTGTGGTGTTTTAGAAAAAACTAGGAAAAAGATAAGGGGAGAGTGAATAGATAAGGCTTGGATGTTAAGCTATTCCTCCCCTGTAGGATAACCATACGTGACTGGTGAAGATCAGGTGTAGGGAGCAGGTGGCTGTGTTATGCCAGGAGTCTGGTCCAAGATCTTGCCAAAAGAAAGTTATACAAGCAGGCAGTAAAACCCAAATAAACTGTCCAAGTAGTAAGAAGGACAACAGGAGGAGCTTTGGGTCCCCTCTACAAGGATTCGCTTTTGCGTCTGGTTAGGCGATTATGTGCATAATCGCAGAAGCGCATTTACGCCTAATACCTCTGCACGAGAGGCGGCGAGAGGCGGCGAAGCGCATTAACGGATGACCAAAATGCACTTTACAAGTAGTTAATGCACATAATCGCTTGTTCACATAGCCAAAATGCGCTTTAACGGCCAGAGCAAAATAAAACTCGCTGTTTAACGCGCATTCGATAATGCGCATAATCGGAGAGATAACGCGCCTCTACGCCGGATTTGCGCTCCGTTCTTGTAGAGGTAAATTTTTTTAAGCACCTTGAAAGAGCTTTAAACCTCTCTTGTAGAGGCAGCCTTGGTGTCAGAGGAAGTCTGTACCCAAGGCCTAAGGGAAAAGAAGTCATGAAGAGGCTTATAGCATTAGCATTGTCTCTTCAGTCCTTAAGAATGTCACTAAGCAATCTTTTGAAAATTCTGAAGTAAATATTAGTATTTCCTTATGTACAGAATAAATTAACTTGTTTAACAGTTCATCTTTTCTCTCATGTGCAAGCCTCTTATACCAGCTACTAGAATTGGTGGCAGCAGAAAAGGGTCAGCTTATGGAACTCTGAGTAATTGTGGGAGTGGGTTTCCTAGCCCATGAAATATAAGCATTTTCTCTAAATAAGCCCACAGGTGGAGTAGGAACCCCATAGGTATTGGCAGCGTGGGGGAGAAGACATCTCCCAAATGTGGTAGCACCAGCAGTGGGATCGAATTTATTGGAACCACAATGACATACAGAGAGAGCGAGAGTAAAAAGTGAGTTTACAATTTGGTTTTAAAGAGAATAGGCTTATATCTTTAGCACCAACACCACCACAGCTGAAGGTAGAAATGGCAGAATATATAAATATAAAGAAAGTAGCTTTGTTCCAAGCTTGCAAAGAGAAGAACCTTCAGTAGGAGGGGAAATTAGTAAAAGTTTTCAGAATCATGCTTTTTAGACGCGATGATGCAACAGTGACAAATGTCAGTCCAGTGTTGCCCAGCCAGTGTTATACAGCTGAAATACCGAAAAACTCCAACTGGAGGAGACGTGGTTGCAGAAAGAGATGGAGATATAAGCAAGGCACTTACGGTTGGAGTCTGAGGATCATGACAAATGGGCAGCTGGAGGAAAGGCATATGCAGCTGGAGGCTGAACACCATGAGACACAGCATTCCCACAAGGCTGAGCAATGGAAGGAGCAACATCATCTCAAGGAAAAGCAGCTACAGCTTGAGGAAGAGTGTCTGAGCTTGGAGTTGGAGCAAAGCGGTGGCCCGCTTCAGCAGCAGTTGAACAGAGTGACCCCAAAGGACGTCACTTCTTTCATAGTGGGACAGGATCCACAGCAGTTTTTATCTACATTTGAAAAGGCAGCCAAGAACAGGGATGTAATAGGTGGATTTCATGAAATATCTTCCTAGTTTTATCACTGGGGAATTTGCTGAGGTTTTTAACAGCATGGCTGATGATACTGATGGTTCTTATACGGAATTGAAGGAAATGGTTTATGAAAGGTACCAGTTGGGACCTGAATACTTTTAGGAAAGGTTTTAAACAGGTTCACCCAAAGGGATCTCGGTCTGTGGTGGAGTTTGCAGTTAAACTGAAAGATCTGTTGTGGAAAAACATTAAAGCCTCCAAGGTAGATACTTCAGGGGAAAATGGCTGAATTAGTGGGTCTGGATCAGTTTTATTTTCAGAGCCTTAGGGAAATAAAGGTCAAGGTAAAAACAAAGTGACAGAAACCCTGATGCAGGCTGCAGAAATTGCAGACCAACAGATTCTCAATCATGAGGGATATGATAGTAGAACTTTGTGATTTGAGAGTGATAAGGAATTTGGTTACAGGGTAAAAAAGAGGGCTTTTCTACACCAGGCATTTATTGTGTGCTCATCATTCTTTACTCACGGTTGTGTAGAGGTTCTTTAGACAAAGTCATGACCCTCCAGTTTCACTTCTGTGTCACTTTCAGCAAGTTTTTAAAGCGCAGGATAAATATGGTATTTAATTGTAAAAGTGAACGAAACCACTTTTTAAAACTTGCACTATTCCACTGTACTGCAGTGCCACCCAGAGGTTATGTAGCAGAAAGGCAGGAAAGGAAACACTCTTCGTCTAGTGCTTTGATCTCAATTCTGTGATGAAACTGAAAGTAGATACAATGGATTAGCAGCCAATTAACAGCCTCATGTAGGAAAGCTCAGAATTTCCTATAAAAAAGGGGAAATAGTTTTTATCCTGGTGAAAAAGTAACACTTCACGAAAAAGATGAAACTCCTCGGGGGGGGGGGGATGTTAAGAGTTACTGTGGCTGTGGTCAGAAAGGTAGTTTTAAAGCCAGATGTCCAGAACAAAAAGGGACCTCTGGAGGTAAACAGGTACAGAGTGTAAGAAGAGGTGACTGGAGAAGAGGTGGTACAAAAAGTGAAACATACTTGTGACTTTTTAAGAACAAATGCTGAGGAGGTAAACTTCATGTGCAAAGTATCTCTCCAGGTAAGGGATAGAACTGCCATGGGAATGTTGGATACAGGAGCTTTTGTATCACTAATAAGAGCTGACTTGGGTCCCCTCTACAAGGATTCGCTTTTGCGCCCGGTTAGGCGATTATGTGCATAATCGCTGAAGCGCATTTACACCTAATACCTCTGCATGAGAGGCGGTGAGAGGCGGTGAAGCGCATTAACGGATGACCAAAATGCGCTTTACAAGTAGTTAATGCGCATAAGCGCTTATTCACATAGTCAAAATGCGCTTTAAGGGCCGGAGGAAAATAAAACTCGCGATTTAACGCGCATTCGATAATGCGCATAATCGGAGAGATAACGCACCTCTACGCCCGATTTGCACTTCGTTCTTGTAGAGGTAAAAAATTTTAAGCGCCTTGAAAGAGCTTTAAACTTCGTCCCCTCTACAAGGATTCGCTTTTGCGCCCGGTTAGGCGATTATGCGCATAATCGCTGAAGCGCATTTACACCTAATACCTCTGCATGAGAGGCGGCGAGAGGCGGTGAAGCGCATTAACGGATGACCAAAATGCGCTTTACAAGTAGTTAATGCGCATAAGCGCTTATTCACATAGTCAAAATGCGCTTTAACAGCCAGAGGAAAATAAAACTCGCGATTTAACGCGCATTCGATAATGTGCATAATCGGAGAGATAATGCGCCTCTACGTCCAATTTGCGCTTCGTTCTTGTAGAGGTAAAAATTTTTAAGTGCCTTGAAAGAGCTTTAAACCTCTCTTGTAGAGGCAGCCTTGGTAACCCAACAGGATATAGTACCTGGAAAACTATTTGAGGTAACAGGTGTGGGAAGCATTCTATTTGATATCTCAGTGGCTAGGTTATCACTGGGATAGAGTGGTTTGTATGAGGTTGGAGTGATGAACAATCAGCTTGTCCCATTGATTGTAGGAAGAGACATCATGGGCTCTGACACCACTATTAAAGTAAATACTTGTAATCAAACTAGAAATCCTCAGGTAAGCAACCATAATACTGCTTTGGTTGAAGAGGATGAAAGAGAGGGTGATCAGAACATAGAAGACGATGAGGAAGGTGTAAGTCCAGATGAAGTAAGTAACCCAGAAGAAAATAGATACAGTGTTTGGGTTTCTAAAAAAGGGAAAGTTTAAAGAAGAAATATTCAAGGACTTTAATGTATAGAGTCTCTGAGAAGTTGCTAGTATCAGGAATGCTAATAGAACATTGGAAACTTCAGGTTCCAATGAAAATAGAGAGACTGACCTGGGCTTCATCTTGATGAGCACAGCACAAAAGCGCATTACTTTTATCCTCCGCAGTATGATGAAATCAGCTCTGTTCCGTCAGTGTTATACGGCAGAGCTAGCTGTTCCTAAAACCTGGATTTTCAGTGCCGGGAAAAATATACTTCTGGGGGGGGGCATGCAGGGGAGTAATAGCTCCCACCCCTCTCCCCGTTATGCCCACTGTTCTGAGAAGAAGCAAAAATCCCAAGTTATTCAGGGCACGATTTGAAAGGAGGATCAGCACATTTGTGGAGGGAGCTTTTATCCTTTACTTTGCTGATGCACAGCTGTGCATCTCCAGTTTATAAAAATAGAGATCTGCTGCATTCCTTGACAGTTTGCTGGAATGGGGTGCGTGCTCTCAATTTTGCCCCATTAGTGCAAACTGTCAGGGAATGCAGCAGATCTCTATTTTTATAAACTGGAGTTGCACAGCTATGCATCAGCAATGTAAAGGATAAAAGCTCCCTCCATAAATGCGCAGTGTTGGATATAAATTGGGGCAAGTTATTGCAGTATCAGAGAAGTTAATTTACACAACCCTGTCCTCTGCCTGGCTTCTAGCAACCAATCAGGGATTGCCATCGGCCCCAGAGCGAGGTCACATGGCAGAATGGGTGTGGTGATCTCATTTTGATGAAAAAAGTTGAGGTAAGTTCCTGACTTTTTTACTGTGCAGCTTACACACACACACACACACACACACACACACTGCAGTGGTTGCGAGGTGGCAGCTGAGTCATATAACTGAACCAGGACCACTGTGCAGCCACTGTGGGGCTTAGAAGATGTATAGATGGCCTTCCTGGAAAGATGGTTTACTGTATAGGATATGGCGGCATAAAAATAGGGTCCTGAAATGGGAACCCTTAAAACAATTGGTTGTTCCAAATATGTTCACAGAATAGGTTTTGGAACAAGCGTGTGATATTCCTTATGCAGGGCACCTGGAAATTAGCAAAACAAGGAACAGGGTAAACAGTAAATATGCAACAGGTATTGCACACCATATATGAGCATATTTCGAGTCATGCAAGAATGCTAAAAGAAAACAGTGATTCTTATGTTTTGTTTAAAAATGGTGTGTATACAATGCTTCATGTGATAAGAAAAAATTAAAAAGACTAAATTCTTAAGGTACCAAATCAATCATTCAGGTTGGTGTTGAACTTAAAAAGAAATTAAAGGAGAAGCATGATCAGAAAGAAAGGAAAGAAACCTACAAATGAAACAGGTCAATAAGTTCATCTAATGAGTAAAAACAAGACTGATTTTTCCTATAAACCAGGCAGAAAAGGAAAAAAGTTTGCTCTGATCTTTCTTAATCATATGACCTGGTTGTGAGTGTATTTGGCTGAGGTGGAGGTTTAGGGAATTTGGCCTGAGGTAAAAGAAGTAATTAAGAGGCTTATAGCAGCAACAGTGTTTCTTGAGCACTTAAGAATGCTCATTAAGCACTCTTGTGAAAACCCAAAGCAAATATTAGTATTTCCTTATGTTAGGGTGACCATATTTGGGAAACCAAAAAAGAGGATACTCTGTGGGGCAGGGAGTGGGAAAGCAGCTTTCCAGGTCCTCCGGAAAGTGCGTAATTCCCCCGTCACCTTAAATGCCCCAATTGGAGCGGAAAAGGGGAAAGAGTGTCAACCGGTAAGGCCACTAGTTGTGCGCTCAATTACCTCCCGCATACAGTCATTTACCATAAAGCGCTTCCGAGAAGATGCGTATAATCGGAGAACCAGGCGTCAAACCGAATTCTTGTAGAGGGGGTCATGGTTGCAGAAAGAGATGGAGATATAAGCAAGGCACGTACGGTTGGAGTCTGAGGATCATGACAAACAGAGGCAGCTGGAGGAAAGGCATATGCAGCTGGAGGCTGAACACCATGAGACACAGCATTCCCACAAGGCTGAGCAATGGAAGGAGCAACATCATCTCAAGGAAAAGCAGCTACAGCTTGAGGAAGAGCGTCTGAGCTTGGAGTTGGAGCAAAGCGGTGGCCCGCTTCAGCAGCAGCTGAGCAGAGTGACCCCAAAGGATGTCACTTCTTTCATAGTGGGACAGGATCCACAGCAGTTTTTGTCTACATTTGAAAAGGCAGCCAAGAACTTCATAAAATATCTTCCTAGTTTAATCACTGGGGAATTTGCTGAGGTCATTTTTCTAAATGTAGGATGAAAGGGGAAAAGTTTGGACTGACCTTTCTTAATCATATGACCAGGTATCCTGAAACAGATTGGTGTCACTGGGGAACATTGTGCTTTCAGCAACACTGTTGAATGTGTTTTTCAGATGGGGTGCAATTGCATGGGTATTGTGCAAATGTGGGGGGACATGTGTTGGTCGTACGCATTATGCATTGAAATAGCTCCAGACCATGAGTAATACAAATACAAAATTGAAGAGAAGATCATGGATTCTGCTAGGGTTTAATGTTAAGGTAGAACATTTAGCAAGTGAGCAGAATATAATAGCAGAGGCATTACGTAGGAAAGAGTCATTTTACCCTTAGACTTTTAGAATGCTGTGCACAGTATCCTAGAGTGGAAGATGTCACTCCTATTGTTGATAAACGGGTGTGTGTGAAGAAATGCCATGTATAAAACTGCTGTTGTTCTGTTTACTTTGTTTTATTCCGTGAGGCTATATAATGTATCTGAGTAGGCCTGGGGCCTTGCTTTGTTACTGTCAAAGGCCTGCATTGTAGTTGCTTAGTGATGTTCTGAAGGGTGAGAAAGAGATGATCGATTTAAATATTGTTAGATGAGGCCTAGATCTGGTAAATTCATTTTTGATTGGCTGGGGATTCTAGTTAGGTGAAAAAGAGTGGTTGAGAAATGACAGTCAAGGAGTTGACAGTTGAGAGTGAGTCTGTGGTAGGTAGTCAGGGAGGGAAAAGGTCTGTTGGTTGGTTTGTGATGTTTTACAAGGACTAGGAGACAGATGAGGGGAGAGTGAATAGGTAAGGCCTGGATGTTAAGCTATTCCTTCTCTATGGGATAACCATAAGTGGCTGTTGAAGATCAGGTGTAAGGAGCATGTGGCTGTGTTATGCCAGGAGTCAGATCTTGCCAGAAGAAGGTTATACAAACAGGATGCAAACCCCCAAATAAACTGCTCAATCAGCCAGAAGCACAACAGGAGGAACTTTAGGATTCAGAGGAAGACTGTACCCAAGAGCAGGACCTGGTTGTGAGTGTAAGGGAATTTGGCCTGAGGTAAAAGTCATTAGGAGGCTTGTAGCAGCTGCAGTGTCTCCTTAAGAAGTGTCAGCAAACCGTCTCTTGAAAAGTCCAAAGTAAATATTAGTATTTCCTTATGTACAAAATATCCTTTTGATAAATTGCCTTGTGTAATATTTCATCTTGTCTCTAGTGTGCCCATCTCATGCCTAAGCCTCTTATACCAGGTACTAGTTTTTTAAAAGTATTATGATAGAATTGGAAGCAGCAGAAAATGATCAGCTCATGGAACTCTTGATTATAGGGGCAGAGAGTTCTTTAGGACCTGAAAAACCGTATAGGTGGGATTGCCTAGGGAATGAGCAGAACCGCCACAGGTGGCGGCACTGCTGGTGAGAGGAAATCCCCCATAAGCCACCACAAGGCATGCCCACATCGTATGTCTCAATGAGGCATTGGCCACATTACATTTTAGGAATCTAGCAGAATCTTCTTAGCAAACTTCTATGGTGTCCCATATATGTGAAAGATTCATTTTTGTTAAATCAGCCTAAGTTTTAAATCTGCAGAAATAGTACACAAGGAAGCTAGGGGTCACTCACTTTCCATTGATGGGGCTCTGCAGAGCATTATTATCCCTTATTCAATTGCTGTCTAACATTCTGAGCATCCACATTATTCCATTCCAAAAGGCATTTATAAACAGCTATTGAAAGCTTAGTTTCTGTAAAGAACCAATGGATTCCTCCAACAATATACAAAGTGCTGAAGCACTTATCACTGATGGTCCATATATAGACACCAATGGGTGCTGTAGTTGAATATATTGCCACCCAGATAAGTGGGATATAAGCTGCAATACTGAAAATTGGGGGGGGGGGAACCCTCTTCACTTAATCCTATTAATTGAGTATTAAATGAAAAGGGTAGTTTCCAGTCCGAGTTCAAAGATCAGCATTTTCCACTCTTGGAGAGACAATCCTGTCCCCCTAGAGAGCAACTGGGGGGACACAGGGTTGTTCAGTTTCTGGGATTGGAACCAGGCCTCTGATTTTGGCGCCCAGAAACCACGCTCCCCACTCTCTTGTTGCCAGAGTGGTTCTCTTCACAGTTTTGGAACGGGGTGGGGAGGAAGCGTTGTGCAACTTCCTATCAGGACTCCAGGCCCCTTCTCCCCCTCCCCAAAATCACCCATCTAGCCAAAATGTAGAGCAGCTGGAGCACGGAGGAGAGGATAGTTGTCAGATTCCGATTTCAGAGGCTGTGGACTATCCAGATAGCATTATGCCCTAAAAGGAACATCCATTAAATTGGAGCTGAGGTACAGAAACACTGAACGCAATAACATGATATCACACCTTTGTATTGCTAGATGTTACTGGAGAGATGGAGATTTGGGGGCTGTCTATATGGCCTGTATAACCCATGGTGGCTGTGCAGTGGCGCTGTGTAATTTATACACCACAGCTGCCAACTCGCACCCACCACGAGCTTTTCCCCCAAAATGGTGGACTTAAAAAGTTGCTGACTTACAGCAACTTTTTCATTTACTCTGAGGTCACCACTTTCTTTGCTCAACTGTTGGTGGTGACCTCACTTTGCATCAAGGCTGGGGGCTTTCTGGGGTGGGGGGGATTGAGGTTTAGGGTAGGTTGTGGGGGATGCGCGGGAAGTCCAGGCTCAATGAGCTGAATGGTCATCAGTGCTGCTCAGAAAGCCCACGCTTTGTCATCTTGCCAGTGGACACTATTTTTCACTATGTTTATTTTTTAAAACCAAACTTTTAATAAGTATTGTAATGCTTTTTCTGCCTTAAAAATAATAATAAAATATTCATGTAATAAGAGTTAAGGAATTTTATATCTCTAATTTTAAAAGTGATCTGTAAGCTCTTGCTCCTTTTCTATTTTACCATGAACTACATAACTTTCTAGCACTTTCACATTTTTTGTTTTTTAAAGATGAGATTAAGTTTTTTTCCACGAAGACCATTTTTACTTGTGGCCAGGC
Organism: Anniella stebbinsi; assembly: GCA_029215795.1. Lineage (NCBI taxonomy): Eukaryota > Metazoa > Chordata > Lepidosauria > Squamata > Anniellidae > Anniella > Anniella stebbinsi. The sequence goes on from JARDYH010000008.1 coordinate 47,833,384, forward strand.
AATATCTATATCAGGTTATGTTTTCTGTGGTTTTGCAACCTACGATCCCAGCTCCTTTTTTTCAGTGGGCGAAGTAGGATTTCACATCCGCACGAGGGGGCAGTCCATGAAAGAATGTTTCCAGATGAAGTCAGTGAAGGCTGGTATACCTTGGATAGCTCCTTTAGAATTCTGAATGATTCTGACTGAAACCCGGAGCAGATTCACTGCCCCACACTGACATCAGAGCCACCAGCCTCCACTGGGTGAAATTTCCCTTCCTCTCCTCCCCACCCCCACAATACCTTTTCTCCATTCTGGGCATGCTCGTTGATGAGTGAAACTTGCTGCACATGCTGCTTCTCTCTCTCTCTCTCTCTGTCTCTCTGTCTCTCTCTCCCCCCCCCCCAATTCCTTAATTTAGAATAAGGAACACAGTGCTCACCTGTGTCTACTAACTTCCTACTTGGTTTCCCAACAAAGAAGGCTGCTAGAAAGGGGGCCACCTGAGAGCTCCGTCACACCAGCGATTTAGTGCACTCTCCCCATGCCTGGTGTGCGGATTTGCATCACAATACTCACATGACGCCGTGCCTGACCTGATGATACCCCGCTTCTTCCCCAGCCTTTCCTAGAATGCTAAAAGTCTGGATTATTTTCCCTAAGCACATTTAATGCACCCTGAGAGGCAGCTGAGAACAGACCGGATAGATTCCCCTCTCCCTGATGAAAAGACTATGCATAAAAGACCAGGCAATTTGGAGGCCCTTTGAAGGTATTAGAGCGCTATATCATTCTAAAAAAATAAAAACCAGATATTTATAGGATTTCAGATGACTACACAACAAGCTATCTTGAAGGCCTTAAAACAACTTATGTTGGATTTTATGGTATAAATAAGTAAATGTGGGAAGAAGGTATCGGTGAGCAAATCTCAGAGGAAAATGGGTGACAGCATAGAACCAGGCATTGTCACAACTGGTCTCCAGACATGTTAGGGAATTAGCGTTTACATTAATTCATAGGTGGTAGATTACACCACTAAAATGTCCTCAAGTAGTGGGCACATCCACTGGAACGTTGGAGAGGCTGTAAAGGTAGGCTGACCATATGAAAAGGAGGACAGGGCTCCTGTAACTTTAACAGTTGTAGAGAAAGGGGAATTTCAACCAGTGCCATTTGTATGCAATTAGTTCCTGGTGAAATTCCCTCTTCATCGCAACAGTTAAAGTTGCAGGGGCCCTGCCTTCTTTTGTATATGGTCACTCTAGTATAGTGCCTGCAACTTTAACTGTTGTGGTGAAGAGGGAATTTCACCAGGAACTAATTGCATACAAATGACACTGGCTGAAATTCCCTTTTCTCTACAACTGTTAAAGTTACAGGAGCCCTGTCCTCCTTTTCATATGGTCAGCCTAGTAAAGGTGCATATTACCTCATGTAGTGGTTGTGTCCCTGAGGGGAGACCTTTTGGGATGACATCTTAAAAGAAATTTCATCCGTTACTGAAGAACAGATTCCCAAAGATCCCAGACTAGTTCAGTTGGGCATTTTTGAATAAGAACATAAGGCATAAGAGTATAATTTGTTCATATTGGTGGCAGCAAGATTAGTTTTCAGAAGACACTAGAAAAGTACTATTGTAATTTCAGTTGAGGTTTGGCGCATAGCCATTGCTGAGAAACTTAAAATACCAACTCAGGGCTCAGTTCTATGGGTTGTACCCTCAATGATCATAAGCCCCTGAGCTTGGAGGCTTTACGAGCATCCTGTGGAGGGTGGGAGGGTGGTGCAAGGCAACCTTCGGCCTCTGGCCCTGCATTTTTCAGACACTGCCTAAGAGCCTTAGGATTGCTCCCTACGGCTTCTAAAAGAACAAACAAGTGCAGATGCATTTTACATGATTTGGTACTCGTTTATTTCTTTCACCAATGTATCAGAAAACAAACGTACACCACCTGCCATTTATGCACAAATTTGGAAAATGTAATAATTGGTTTGATTTTCATTGGTAATCCAAGAATATTTGTCCTGATGTGTTTCAATTTGTTCTGTTGTAGTTGTTATTATATTGCTGAAATCTGTAACAGAAAAATTAGAAATATAAAGATATGTAAGCTACTTATATTGTTCTTTTATATATTCTAAGATTTACAATGAAGTGTTTAAAACTTGAAAAAAGGGGGAGAAGTCCTGAATGAATTGCTATGATTGCGAAATGTGTAGAGTAGTGATGAAGAAATCCAGGGTTTTTCTATAACTCTACTATTTAGCAGATGTATGGGCAAGTATGTAGGTGAGTCATTTTCTTAAAATAACAATTCTGCTGGCTACTGATCAGCAGTAATGCATGAATCAGAATACAGATGAAAGTTGCAGTCTAAACTTTCATCCGTATTTAATTTTCTCAAGAAACTTGCAATTGGTATAAGGGGTTCAGATAAATATTTGTTGCAAATTCCTTTCCCCAGAAGGAAGTCTCTTCTTCTACTAAGGCAACAGTGTTGGCCCTCACAATGATTTGCTGTCTGAAGTGGAGCTCAAATGATGCACCCCTCCCCCAGCAAAGCCATTGCTTTTCAAAGGCTTGCTGCACCGTTCAGACACTAATTTCTACCTTTATCTATTCTCTGCTCCCTTCCACAACCATGGAGCCTAGAAATCTGCATTGCAGGGGTATAAAATCTTTTTCGGCTCAGGGGCCAAATCAGCTCCAGATGAGCTCATTGGGGGCTGCATGCCACACACCGCGTTCATTTACATACTCCGATATGTATAGACTTGCACCCCCATACGGTCTCTCTCACACACAGCATTCACCTGTGCCATTTTTCTTGGCAAATCAATCAATAAAAATAAATACATTCAATAAAAATCAGTACATTTCCCCAGTGACAGCATATTGTAGTGTCAGGATGATGGAATATCCCCGGAAACAGAAGTGTCACCTTGAGGGGAAAAAAGAAGTAAAAGCTGAGGCAACTGTGCATTTATTAGTGTGACTGGGACTGGAGACACATTCCAGCTATATCCTGTGATCAGTCCATCTTGGGAAATCCTGGACATTCTAAAATGTCCACTCCCAGGATGCAGGGGGAGGGGAATAACAAACTGTGTGAAGCATCAATCTTCATTAGGAAAAGATGACATAACAAAATCACAGATGGGATGGAAAAATGTGTGATATCACTAGAAAATAATATTCTGTGAGTTGACCCATGCCTTCACTGGGTGAGTTGATTATGAGACATGGGCATCTCCTTTAATGTAGCCAGGCTGAGAGTAGAGGCTGGAGAGCCAGGGAACGCTCACCCTGCAAGTGCTTGCACCGTCTGCTGCCTTGGCCTGCCCCCCCCCCCCCCATGAGCCAGGCACTGCGAGCCCCTGCCAAGGGCTCATGAGGCTTGTGAGTGCTCAGCAGCTGCCCACCCAACTTTGGCCCTTTCCCCTGCTGTGTTAATGGTTGCCACCATCAACACAACGGGGGAAAGTGCGTAATCTGGAAGCCAGTGTGGACCTTTTTCCGAGTACTCTTGGGGGCTCACGAGTACTTGGGTGCAGGTCTGTCCCAGCACTGGGTGTGTCTGCCTGGGTCGGCTGCATGGGCGTCCACTGCCCTCACGGACCTGGCCAGTATTTCACAACATTCCTAGCTTAGAGTGGTACTGCTGCTAATAATGGTGTGTGGTACATGTAGCTGCATTTCCTAGCAACGTTATGACAGATGCTGCTGCCAGTAATGGTGAGAAATGTGAAAAGAAGTTTGGGGACAGGGAACTGTTTAAAAGATTATTAAGAGGCACCAAGAAAAAGTGCAACAGTAGTGTGGGAGTGGGGAACATATTGATTCTGAGCAGAAATTGGTTGCGAAATTTATTAAATTGAAGTATTTTTGTAAAACAGTGTCATTTCCCTTCTAAAAATGCTCACATAGACAATTGAGCTCATAAACCTGAACCTGCACCTTTTTTCTGGGGTGAAATGATGTTAGGAAGGTGCCTTTGAAACAAACAAGTAGTGTGCTGGAACAGGATGTTTAAGCCTTCCACTTACCAGTTCTTTCAACCTACAACGCCATCTTCACCAAGCATCTCGAGCAAGCACAGGTTCCTTCTGCAGCATGAGTGCTGGTGGAAATCTCAATGTGGTAGAGAATGAATATTTTCCTTTCAGATTCCTAACACGTTCTATCTCAACCAAACATGTATTAGAAAGCAACCCCATAAACCTTGCAGCATGCCTGCTGGTGGAAATCTCGGTACGGGGTTGAATGTTTTTTTTTTGTCTCATTCATGATGAGAAATGTAATATAATAATAACGGTGGTGGTGGTGATGGTGGTGGTGGTGCAGTTCAAAATCCAGGAAAAACAACTTGAATTCCACTGGAATTCAGTCTTACCTTATAGTGACACTGGTCCCAGGCTCTCCATCCTCCCAATCTGGATTTGGGAGGTGCAGAACTGTGGGTGTGGGTCATGGAGGGTAAGTTTTGGGCAAGTACAATTTATGACATTGCACAACATCATGACTGATCACAGGGCAGGGCAGATAAGGCAACAGTCTTTGCTTCCAATTTCCTGACTGCATGGAATTTGGACCAAGGTGAGAAAGCCTTATCTTCTGGTCTTTTAAACTGGCAGGTTTTTTAAATTATTGAATAATTCTGCTTGTTAGCCATGCTGGCATCCTTTTGCCCTTGATGGTACTTTTCCTAATAGTCTAAAAGCCAATGTCAAAATATTTACATTATAAGGTCCAAAAGGTTTGACTCTCAAGACATCTGACAAAAGTTGTGGCATCTTGAGAACCTCCAGTCTTATGAGCAATTGCTGGGACATGTAGGGGATAGCAGTTGCTCCTCCCCCAAAATATTTTTCCAGGGCCATAATTATGGGGCTGTCTATACGTGGGGAAAGCCCCATGGTGGCGCTGTGGCACTTATATGACACAGCCACTGCAGATCCATCTCAGGGCTTTCCCACAAAGCTCCAAAGTAAAAATGTTGGGGACAAGCAAGGCAAGGATGGCGCATCTGCCATCTATCGCCACTCCGGAGTCATGGCGGAGGCTTAGCTGGGCGGATGGCGACCCGTGATTGGTCGCCATTTGCCCAGGCAGAGGGGAGGGGGTGGCCAGTGAGCCAAATGGCTGCTGGAAAGTCCCCTTACTTCCTCTGGTGTGGGGAGGAGTAAAGTTCTCCCTCCCTTTGGCAGGTAAAGCCCCACAAGGTAAGTAGGGGGAAAGCGAGGGAGGGACAGATGACAGTGGCGGTGTGGGTGGCCTCCAATGGATGTAAACCCCATGCTTGCTCCTTGGTGTGAGGATAACCCTGCAGGAGGAAAACCACGGGGTTTGGGGGCTCGCGGCACCAATGCACCATCATCAAAACAGACCCCAGGCCATAAGGTACATGAATAAAACAAGCAGCATCTGTTGGGGAATAGTGCACATAATTCTAGACTGTCCAATCGCACCGACTTTGTTGTTCTGACCCCTCCAAAAAGGGATAATAGGGAGCATTAATTACATCCTAAAAGACATGGCTGAAATTGGTACCACTTTGTAGAGATCACTATCCTTCATCTTTAAATGTTCAGTCTGATTGCTTTAAAAGCAGCCAACCCCAAATCAGACCAGTTAACACGAATGGAGTCATAACAATTTCCACTGAACTGAATTAAGCAACGTAATGGTACTTCAACTCCAGAAATGTATTGGTACTTCTGTTTTTTGAGCTCACTGTGGAAAAGAGCCTGCATAATTACCAGCAGCCACCAGACAGGAAGCCATGGAACCCCCTAGCAGCAATATGGCTAGAGGGTGCTGTCATTAACAGATGCCAGCTGGAGCTACACAACATTGTTTCCCCAAGATGTGGTGTACGCTGTAACAAACTGGCATGTGAAGCCATCAAAACATCTCCTACATTGTGTCACAATAAGAAGTATCACTTATAATAGGAAGGCCCTTGATAGTCTTAATCATCTGGGACAGAGTGTCAGTTACAACTGTGCAGAAGTGGCACTGAATTAAAATTTGTATCACTTGATAAGCAGTGGGTCACCCTAGAAGAAATGCAATTATCATCACCATTACTAATAAGAATTGCCTAGGATGTGATGTCAAAACTATGAACAGAGAGGGAACTCTCCATGACATAGCTGGTATCTGTTTTCAAAATGTTGTATGGGAACTCTTAGAAGAAGAAACTGTTGACACTTTATTAAAGCCCTCAAGAGAAAATGGGAAGAAAAGGTCTCTCACAGCCTCTGGTTTGGAAATGAAACCATACAGGAAGAGGCCAGATTTTAAATCAAATCTTCCCGGAATCATTGTACTGCCCAGTTATAGTTATTAATGGTTGTGCTTTTAATTTTGATTTTAAATATTTTAAACATTTAACTGTTTTTGTGTTGACTATATTTGAATTTCTGATTTTGTAAACCACTTAGGTATGTATTTTGATATGGTAAGCAGTATATAAATTAAGGGTGTAATCCTATTAATGTTTAGACGGAAGAAAGGTCCTATAACTCCCAGCATGCCCCAAGGAACCATGCTGACTGGGCAATGGTGGAGGTTGTAGGCCTTTTTTCTAGGGATGTGCACTGACCCCCCGGATCGGATCGGATAGCGGATCGGAATCGGACCTGGGGGGTCGGATCGGATCGGATCGGAGGCTGGTCGGATCGGATCGGACCAGATGTCCGATCCGGATCGGACGCCATTTTGAATGCTTTTTCCCATAGCCAAGTATTGTTTTACAAAAACGCCTATAACTTTTTCATTTTTAAAGATAGAAGGATGAAACTTGGGCACATTGTAGACTGGTTAGGGGTAGTTATCTGTGAGAAATTTCAGAAAGATTGGTGCATGCATTTTGTGGCAATTAATTTTTTAATAAATACCCAGGAATGCCTATAACTTTGTCATTTTTAAAGTTACACACATGAAACTTTGCCACATTGTAGGGGGTACCTTGGGACCTATGTGTGTGAAATTTCAGAAACGTAGGTGCTTGTCTTGTGTGGCAATTAATTTTTAGAAAAATGGGTAGTAGTGGGGTAAATACAGTTACGCCTCCCATTTTTTTATTTTTGAAGATACAAACAGGAAACTTGGGCACATTACAGGTACCACTTGCCTTGATATGTGTGTGAAATTTCAGAAACATTGGAGGTTTCCTTGTGTGGCAATTAATTTTTGAAACAATGAGGAAAGAAACACCTATAACTTTGTCATTTTTAAAGTTACACACATGAAACTTTGCCACATTGTAGGTGGTACCTTGGGACCTATGTGTGTGAAATTTCAGAAACATAGGTGCTTGCCTTGTGTGGCAATTAATTTTTTAATAAATACCCAGGAATGCCTATAACTTTGTCATTTTTAAAGTTACACACATGAAACTTTGCCACATTGTAGGCGGTACCTTGGGACCTATGTGTGTGAAATTTCGGAAACGTAGGTGCTTGCCTTGTGTGGCAATTAATTTTAGAAAAATGGGTAGTGGTGGGGTAAATACAGTTACGCCTCCCACTTTTTTATTTTTGAAGATACAAACAGGAAACATGGGCACATTACAGGTACCACTTGGCTTGATATGTGTGTAAAATTTCAGACAGCTGGGTCCAGGCATGTGGTGGCAAGGTATTTTTGAAACAATGAGGAAAGAAACGCCTATAACTTTTTTATTTTAAAAGTTAGAAGTCTGAACATTGCTCACTTTGTAGATGGGTTAGGGGTAGATATGTGTCAGAAATTTCAGAATTATAGGTCCAGGCATTTGATGGCTATGGAATTTTTAAATTACATGTTTCAAAAAAATTTCTACAGAGGCCAGGTCTTCCCCTCCCGCTTCCCGCGAAGAAAAGGAAACACTCTCTCGTCTCGATCCCTTTGATCCTTGCTAGTAGTATCCATTACAGGGCTCGTGTTTCCTTTCCTACTTTCACTTTTCAAGCAGAACGGCTGAGCCTAGCTGAGTTTTGCAGCCATGCGTGCAAGGAAGGATCACTCTGGTCTCGATCCCTTTGATCCTTGGTAGTATCCATTACAGGGCTCGTGTCTGCTTGAGTACAAAGTGAAAGCAGACACGAGCCCTGTAATGGATACTACCAAGGATCAAAGGGATCGAGACCAGAGTGATCCTTCCTTGCACGCATGGCTGCAAAACTCAGCTAGGCTCAGCCGTTCTGCTTGAAAAGTGAAAGTAGGAAAGGAAACACGAGCCCTGTAATGGATACTACTAGCAAGGATCAAAGGGATCGAGACGAGAGAGTGTTTCCTTTTCTTCGCGGGAAGCGGGAGGGGAAGACCTGGCCTCTGTAGAAATTTTTTTGAAACATGTAATTTAAAAATTCCATAGCCATCAAATGCCTGGACCTATAATTCTGAAATTTCTGACACATATCTACCCCTAACCCATCTACAAAGTGAGCAATGTTCAGACTTCTAACTTTTAAAATAAAAAAGTTATAGGCGTTTCTTTCCTCATTGTTTCAAAAATACCTTGCCACCACATGCCTGGACCCAGCTGTCTGAAATTTTACACACATATCAAGCCAAGTGGTACCTGTAATGTGCCCATGTTTCCTGTTTGTATCTTCAAAAATAAAAAAGTGGGAGGCGTAACTGTATTTACCCCACCACTACCCATTTTTCTAAAATTAATTGCCACACAAGGCAAGCACCTACGTTTCCGAAATTTCACACACATAGGTCCCAAGGTACCGCCTACAATGTGGCAAAGTTTCATGTGTGTAACTTTAAAAATGACAAAGTTATAGGCATTCCTGGGTATTTATTAAAAAATTAATTGCCACACAAGGCAAGCACCTATGTTTCTGAAATTTCACACACATAGGTCCCAAGGTACCACCTACAATGTGGCAAAGTTTCATGTGTGTAACTTTAAAAATGACAAAGTTATAGGTGTTTCTTTCCTCATTGTTTCAAAAATTAATTGCCACACAAGGAAACCTCCAATGTTTCTGAAATTTCACACACATATCAAGGCAAGTGGTACCTGTAATGTGCCCAAGTTTCCTGTTTGTATCTTCAAAAATAAAAAAATGGGAGGCGTAACTGTATTTACCCCACTACTACCCATTTTTCTAAAAATTAATTGCCACACAAGACAAGCACCTACGTTTCTGAAATTTCACACACATAGGTCCCAAGGTACCCCCTACAATGTGGCAAAGTTTCATGTGTGTAACTTTAAAAATGACAAAGTTATAGGCATTCCTGGGTATTTATTAAAAAATTAATTGCCACAAAATGCATGCACCAATCTTTCTGAAATTTCTCACAGATAACTACCCCTAACCAGTCTACAATGTGCCCAAGTTTCATCCTTCTATCTTTAAAAATGAAAAAGTTATAGGCGTTTTTGTAAAACAATACTTGGCTATGGGAAAAAGCATTCAAAATGGCGTCCGATCCGGATCGGACCTCATCGGATCGGATCGGATCGGATCGGAGGTTGTCCGGATCAGATCGGATCGGATCGGATTTTCCCGATTTTGGGTCGGATCGGATTCGGATCGTGGATCGGATCCGATCCGATGCACACCCCTACTTTTTTCTGTCTAAACATGCATAGAATTGTGCCTTAAAGAAATGAATTAATAAACCCATCCTGGCTGTACAAATGAACAAGAATTTCTCAAGATTTGACATTGGAACAGTCAAAGACATCTAAAAAGAATTTTAGCATTCATCTATTCAATATGTGCCAAACAAAAATGAATATGAAGTCTTTTAATGAGAACAAACATTTTGAGTGATATGTATAAAGAAATTGGGCTTCACAAACAGGAAGATGTTGCAGCTGAATTGCAACTTGCCAACATGTCAAAAGATCATACACATTTGAAGAGCATCATTGTATAGACTGAAGAAATTCTAAATCCATTTGATCCAAATATCAACTCCTCACTGTTCAGTGTTAGCTGTGAAAAATTTGCACCAGCCATTTCACCTGATTTCCTGTGGAACAGATTCCACCAGGGAAATAAAGCTTGTGCTAACCAATTACAAGGTGACAAATAAGTATCTTTGCTTCTAAAGGAGCGACACTCAGACAATGGAAAAGTAGTTGAAGCCAAGATGGAGATTTAATGGGGTGGTTCCTGTACCTAGCACTACTAATGTATAAATCAGTTCTCACGAGGACACTTGAAAGTAGAACTGAAAGTCAGGAACCATCTTCCATAGAGTGCACATTGGTTGATGGAATACTCCTTCTTCATGGTTTAGGTGAGCTTCCTCCAACATCTGGAGGAATCTCAAGATACATTCCTGTAAAACTGTGCACCGTGAGTGGTGGTGATGCACAAATTGTTTTTGGCAGGTTAGTTACTCCATCAATAAAAGTCCCTGAATGAGAGCCAAGATTAGCTGCTGTGACCAGGAGTAAGCAATTTGTGGAGTGGAAATGACACAACCTTCTAATATCATTGGAACACTAAGGAATGACAAATTCAGAGGCTCTGATGCACATAAATGCGGGAAAGCTACCAGACTCATCCTTACCTAGATTTCATAACTTCACTGGATGTGACTACACAGCGTTTTCAAGAAAAGGGAAAAGTCAGCCTTTCAAAATTCTGTAAAAGAATTAGAATGCATTAGCTGCTTTTTCCTGCTTTGGGGCTGGAGTATGAGAGTGGGAATAGAGAGTTTGTTAGGATTTTTGGAGGTTTATATGTTGTTTTCAATATTTACATCACTGAAATAAATAGAAAAGTATTCTTGTAGCAAAACATATTTTACATTGACTTTATTGCTACAATAGTTCATAATTTCAGAACTGTTGTGCAGAGTTCCAATTTAGTCCACGGAAAATTGTTACTCCTTCAACCATATTTAAATAATACAGCTTGGGGTTGGCTTCATCTAAAGCCGTCACAATGGATATTTTAGGATGCAGGAGGAGGAACTCTACAAAGTGGTACCAATTTCACCCATGTACCTCATAGCTTAATTAATGGTCCCCAATACCCTGTCCCCTTTTAGTTTAACAACTCTTATATGACACAACAGGCCCTGGACACCACTTAATGATTAAGTTGCCTCCCTCTGGTCAGTTCCATGACCAACTGTTCAAAGGCACAGTCATTTAGGGTATAAACCTATGCTCCTGGAGAGGACATCCCAGGGACAATAGAATTTGGCTCTGCCCTTGGAGAGGGAGATCCAAGCTCACAAACTTGTGGCTGTGGAAAGGTCCACAACCGATTCGACTCTGATTTTGGAATAGACGAAAAGGTGTGCCATAGGCTGTGGAAGAGGTTGTGAATTGAAACCCCTCTCATTCTCCTTACATGGCCATGAAATGGTGGGGAAAACCACATCAATGGGGAAGCTGGCATAGTTTATTTTCCTCCCATTGGGAGCTTTGGGAAGATTTTAAAAATCCTACAAACAAAGGAAAAAAAGGGGAGATGCTGTCACCATCACCCTTCTGCCCTTCCAATGCATGCTTAGCAGGGCATATAAAAAAGGTGGTTCTTTCACCTGTTTCTCCCTTTTGCTCCCCCATACAAATGCTCTGGCTCAGTCCCTAGATATTTGTCTCTTTGTCATGACCTAAACACAAATTTACCCAGTCAATTCAAGAGTAATCAAAATCACCTATCCTTGAAACACTTTTTCCTTCAGATACCTTTGTGATTTATTTCTCAATTACCCTCAGCATTTTGACCAGGAATGGAGGTGATAGTATCTTCCCAGAATTAAATTATATTTTGAGCCTGGTATTACCATCCACAATGATTCTAATAGGTAGGGCTATGAACAGCCCCCCCCCCCCGAACCGTTCCAGACGATCTGGATCGGGCCTGATCTGATCTGAACCTCCCCAGATCCAGTCCGGAACCGGGTCTCCGGATCAAGATCCGGAAAGCCTCCTTTTCCCCATAGACTTGCAAGTCTATGGGGAAAAGGACTCAACGCCCTCCCCCCACTCTCCCTGCTTACCTGCTGCAGCATTGCCGCCGCTGTCCGCTGCTGTTTCCGTTCTACTGAGAACCAGGCTGCGAGGCCTGGTGCTCAGTAGAGCGGAAGCGGCGGCCAGTGTACGGTGGTGACACAGCAAGTAAGCTGGGAGGGTGGTGAGTCCAATGGACTCACCGCCGGCCTGGCGTCCCTGAGTGCTGGCTGTGCAGCCTGCACCCAGGGACCTGATCTGGACATCCCCCAATCCGGATTGGATCTGGGAGGTCCGGACCACCCCAATCAGGTCCAGATTTGGGATCCAGATCTGTTAACAGCCCTACAAATAGGTGTCTGCTCATTTTCTAATTCACTGAATTATATACACTCCTTGACATATAGAACTACACCACCCTTAAAACACCCCTATATCCAAGAATAACCATATTCCACAGATTCTCTCCGATCCATCAGGTTTCTGTTAACTGTGTTCTTGTTTACAACCAAGCACATCAGCCACTGCCCCTCTTGGTTTAGCGAGGCTTCTAGCATTGGCTATAAGCACTTATATATTGGCCGTGTTCATACATTCACACATGGCTTTATAAATCATGCTTGGAACCCATTGAATTCTCCCCTCTTGTTTCTTCCCCTTGTGTGCTGGCTTTGGTGCAGAGTTCCTAATTTGCATTATTCCATTGTTCCCCATTATTTCTGAACTAGGAAACTCTATCTCAATGTCAGTTACTAAATCAAGATCCGATCCTGGCTATTTATCCTAAGATTATGAAAGAATTCCCTGGTTCAAGATAAAGGGGATCTCTAGTTTAGTGCTAGATCTCTATGCTGAAGCCAGGCTGTAACAGAAAGACGGAAGGGTAAGAGAAGAGCTCATCTATGGCTCTGTACATGGAACAGTTAGCATTTAAAGAATTCTACTTTGGAGATGATTTCAGGACCACACAAATGTATGCTGGGTATGGAAGTATGGAATGTGGTACTGGGAACAAAATTCAACAGAGTCTGAGCTTTCATACTGCCTCCCCAATACTTTTCTTGCCCCTACAGCTGCAAATATATACTTAAAAAACAGGGAGGAGATGGAAAAAATGTGTGCAGTAGTTGGGGAAGGTCTTCTGTGGCAGGCATAGCTCCTCCCCTCACTTGAATTAACAAAGCCAGAAATAAACTTTGCAAATTATGGAAATGTGCAAAAAAATCTTATGCAAATTTACTCAAATTGTACAGACTGTACATTCAACCTTTTTTGGGGTCTGAGTTTGGACTGCCTGGATTCAATTTTTAAAAAATCAGTTGAGTTCACACAGCCCTGTTACACTATATTTCATCTATGTCAGAAAAGTTGTATAGACTCAGCTAGTAAATGGCAATTTGCATGATCAAAAGTACACTTCATTACTATTACTTAATATGTTTCAGGCTTAGCATGGGAAATAGGTTTTGGAGTTAACCCAAAGTGAGCTCTGGGCCAAATGTAAATCTAAGAGAGAGAAAACACCTCCAACTGGTTTGTTTCTGTGCCTGATTTACAGAAATCAGCACATGAAGCATTTCACAGCACAGAAATAAGCACGATCAACTGTTAATGCTGGCACTTTTTAAAAGTATGAGTGCAGAGGTTGGTAAAAAGAGTTGGTAAACCTAGACATGTGCAGTAGTACAGACTGGGGACACCCAAGGCCTCTGGCACATCAAGGATGTGTTCATATACAAAGCTTTTTGGGAGTCCCTCACCAGGGGATCCTCAGTAAACTTGACAGATAAGAGGTAAATTCATCTTTAGGATCAGTAACTGGTTAAAGAACAGAAAGTAGAGAGTAGGAATAAATGGATAATGTTCACAATGGAAATAAGTAAGAACCGGGATCCTTCAAGGAACTGTATTAGGACTAGTGCTGAAGTTCATAAATGATTCGAAGGCAGGGTTGAGCAATGAGGGGGATCAAATTACTCAGGAGGGTAAAGACTAGGGATGTGCAAGAAAATAATATTTTATTTCTCCATTTGTTTTTACTTTAGAAGTTTCATTTTTCCTTCTCCATTAGTTCATTGGTTTTCAAGTTACATTTTCTTTCTTTTTCTTTTTGCATTGATTTCAATGGGAGTCCAGCCTCTATTCTGCTGCCTGTAACTTTGAAGATTTATCACCAAATTGCCAGAGAACTTCAGGAATTCTACTACTACTGTCAATAGACAGGGAAAATAGAGGCTGAGTTTCCACCTTTTCAAGGAATTTCCTGTGAATTCCAAGACTGCTGCTCCACATAACATTCTGGACAAAAGGGATTCCATTTTCCCCAAACTTTTATTTAAAAGCCCTAAACAAAGTTTGACAAAGGCCTCCAACTGAAGTCACTTTGCCAGCTGAAGTTGAAGAGGTGCTCACAGTGCCACCAGATCTGCCAATGCCTGCACATACCCCGCCCCCAATCCCCAGGTTCACCTAAAACCAGTAAGGACAACAGCAGATTCATTTAGCCCCTTGTGGGGACATCTGTGGCTGAAAACCACAAAGCAACTTGAGTTTAGAAGACCACTTCTTCAATTTGGGGTGTTATTTTCTTTTCCACAGCAGCTCCAGGGTGTTTTTCCCCCTGTAGCACGCCCAACATGCAAAATATAGAAAGAAAGGCAAGTTCTGGGTTTTAGCCAGTAGACAATGGTTTGTATTGGGCAAGAAACAAAAACAAAACAAAATAAATGCAGTCATCCCCAGAGCATCAAGGAAAACCGTCATCATCATCCTCTGCCATTTCCTTGGCAAATTCTAGATCCTGCTGCTCACGCTCCCGGCGCTCCTGCAAAGCAAATACAATGTGATTTAGTGCAACTTAGTCAGCATGCACTGAGATGGAGCTTTGTGAAAGGCAATTCTCCAGAATAGGACGGATGGCACAACCCCATGGGGAACTAAAGGGGGATATCTTACGCAACAAGTTAAAAAAGGCTACAGATACTTCCTGAGAAAACTTGTTTAGAGTGGGTTGCAAACATGCATTTTCCTCTCCTTTTTAAGCTGTTGATATGGCTGACACAGTGCATAATGCAAGAAAGCCATTTTAAATAGAATACCAGCTACGTTTCTGGGGCCATGTAGCATGAGTGGTATGAGGGAAATACGTATTTTCTTATGAGGCTGCATCTTTTTAGTCACAGAGAAACAGCATTACGAGCCACAGAAAAACAACATCCACAAGTTCTTCCTACGGTTCTGGCCTGCCCCACACTTGAAAACATTAGTTACATTACTAACAGCATAATCCTGCGCATGTCAATTCCTGTGCAGCAACTGGACAGACACCGTTGTTTGGAACAATGCTCTAAGCACTACGCTCAGTGGTTGAGACGCCAAACGTTCGTGAGTACCAGACTGCCTCCTGTTCTCTATTTGGTCAGACAAAGGGCCCAAAAGAGAGTGCACAAGTGATTTTGCTGCTTCTTCAAGACGAGCCATCTTGCACGGAATTGAGGGGAGTGGTAAAAGAGCAAGAGCCTGCATCAAGAGTGAGGAGGCGGTGCTTGGAGGTCACATTACGCCATTAAACCATGATGTGAATGAGCATCAGCCCATTCTCTCGGACTTCACTTCTCCCTTCATGCAAGTGGATAAACAAACAAGGAGGGATAGCTTTGTGTTACATCGGAACCTATGGTTATTGATTTATTGATTTATTTAATACTTTTTTAATACTGCCCCATAGCCGAGGCTCTCTGGGCAGTGCGCAATTAAAACCATAAAATACAACAAGTATCCAAATAAATTTTAAAATGTAAAAGTTTAAAAATGCAGTATAAAATTAGGTAAAGAACAGTCCAAGGAAAGCCGGTATGAAAAGGTATGTTTTCAGGAGGTGTGTAAAGGATGTTACATTTTGTGCCTCCCGAACCGCACGAGGCAGGGCACTGCAACAGGGAAGGTTCAGCACACCCAAAGAAGCCAGGATTCGTAAGGCAACTTTGGTTTACTCACTTGGGAGTGAATAGGCTGCACGCACCAGCATGCTGCTCATTCCTGTTATGATTTATTACAACAGGGTTTCTGGCTTAATGTGATGTCCCAATGCCTGAGAGATTGGGCAGGAGGGATGGGACAGGATGGGACCAGGAAGGAACAGCAGAGAGATCAAAATTAATGGAGAGTGACAGCAGTGGCAACAGAGATAAATGTGAGGGTGGAGAGAAGACTCCCCCACTTTTATCCTTTCCAGAAGAGAGCTCAGGACTATTTACACATGGTATGTATATTTTCCAATTATTATATCGCTTTGTAAAAATGCAATCAAAAAGAAAAAAAGAGAGTATCTGAAGCGTTTCATGTTTTTAAACAAAAAAATGAAAATGGACTTTTTTGTGGATGTGAAAGGAATGCCTTTTTGCCTCATTTGTGGGAAAACCTTGGTGTCATGAACAAAAGCTAACCTTGAAAGATACTATACGACGAAGTATGGCAACTATGAAGACATTCAAGGACAGCTGCAAGAGAACAAAATAACAGCACTGACAACGAATTTGAATGCGCAGGGAGGAGTTTTCAAAAGACAAAGTGAGAAAATGGAAGGTGTTGTACAAGCCAGTTACACCATGAGTGAAATTCTGGCAAAAAAATGAAAAAAAGTATTCAGATTATGAGTTGGAAAACGTGTGTAGTGTTGTGACTGCAGTTTTGTTGGTTCTAGAGAAACTTTAATAAATCAAAGTAATGATGTGGCGCAGGATTTTGAGAAGTTTCTGAAAGATGCTGTAGCTGATATTGGGCTCTACTGTCTGGCTACTGATGATGACTTATAACTCTTTTGTTACTTTGCACTTTAGAAGATGACTGCACTCTCAACTTTGACTTACTTAATACGTCTCATCTGGACTTCTTTTGAACTTCCCCTGTCCACCCACTGCCAGCTCTGACCCTGCCCACTGCTGGCATGCGGCCCCTGACAGGTTTTCCACAAAGGAAAAAGGCTAACCCAACCTTAAAAAAAGACTTAAAATGTTTAAATAAAATTGCTCTGTAAAGGAGCAACCTAAGCTTCCAGGGAGGACAGTTGAAGGACGATTGGAAGTTGCAGATCTCCATCTTTGCCCAGGGAGGCTTTACCCTGATAGAAGCAAAAAGCTCTGCAGTTGGTGGTAAAAAATTGGGGATTCAAGGGTGGTTTGGGGGTTGCAATCCAACAGAAGGTAACTTTAAAAATAAAAGGAGAAGCATCGGGCAGGAAACGCAAAAGAAACCCCCCTACCCCCACACACAATCTTTGCCCTGGCCTGCACTATTAAGGCAGGGCTTGGAAAGTGGTAATTTCTATACCACCGATTTCACCCCCACCCTGACCTCCACAAGATTGTTCTGCAAATCTCATAGGTATTAGTACATTTTTATATATTAAGTTATAAATAAGTGGTGCCTTTGATGTTGTTCAAGCAATAAGATACATTTAGATTTGATAAGAAAACTTATTGCATATATTTCATTTTTTCCTTTAAAAAATATGGATTCCCTACACACACACACACACACACACACCCCACCCCACCAGGGCGTTAATATTTTTGGAAATTGTGTATCTTGAATTGTAGGGAAGAGCTTCAGTGTCTTTGCCTCTCCCATTACTAGCAAAGCAATAATAAATTATTCACAGTAGCAACAATTGCGGATTAAAATGGTGCAAACCTGCTCACCTTACATAATTATATAGGTTACAGGATTCAGCTTTACCTGACAATTTTTAAAAATCTTTTTACATATACCTGGGATATGGAAATGCAGCACTAGTTTAATAGTAACTCCTGATCCACTGGAGCATTCTTGTTCCTAGAAGATTGGCTTGGCTTAGAGAAGACCTACTGAAATCAGTGGGACATGTCAGCCCTTACAAAATTTCAATGGGTCTACTCTATGCATAATTAAGTCTGGCTCCAACCCACTGTCATCTAAATAATTTGAGGGGTTGGACAGCCACCCTCCCATCTAAGCTGCCATTCTGGGCCATGCACCTTCTTTTGGCTGTGCAATAGTTTAAATAAATGTGGTCACTTAACCTTCACAAGTTAAAGGAGATCATGGTGATGTGAGGAAGATGAACAAGTCTGCTGGACTATGGCAGGCTTATGGATCCCCTGTTGAAGCAAGGCATCCTAGAACTACAGTCTAGCGCAAAACTGTGCCCAAACCCAAGTAGCTTTCTAAGCAGTTGCCAGGGGAACCTCACCTCTGCAGACTCCAGGTCCTTGTTATAAGACTTCGGAGGGAACCTCATAGCCTGAAAATGAGAGGAGGCAGACAACAATGAATTGGAGGCAAGTCTTACAGGGCAAGCCTCATGGCAAGATGCCTAGACATAGAGAACTTCAACAGCAGATACGCAGGTACAAACAGGACTTTTACAGTAGGATGTCTTTGCTCTTTGGCTTGAGATTGGTCGGCAAGCTCCGTGAAATTTTCCCTACTGTGACTTTGGTGTCAGGAATCAAATCTTCAAGTCCAGTCTCTGAAGCACTTAGTCTTTTGCAACAGCAAATCACATTTAGCATTGATATGGTGCTAGTGTGCTCAAATCACTTCTCATGCTCTCAGTAATCCTTACAACATGGTTAGGTTAGGTCACTAATATTATTCCAAGGGAGAGAATAGTCTCAGGATGCAGAAAACAATTTTAATGATGAAAAGCCCGATGCGTTTCAGACTCTTTTGTTAACA
This sequence comes from Anniella stebbinsi, assembly GCA_029215795.1. Lineage (NCBI taxonomy): Eukaryota > Metazoa > Chordata > Lepidosauria > Squamata > Anniellidae > Anniella > Anniella stebbinsi. The sequence goes on from JARDYH010000008.1 coordinate 47,852,016, forward strand.
GAAGGCTGTAACAATACATATATAAAACATGAGACAACACATAAAATATTTTTTACAATCAGAAGAGCGCATTGCAAGCAAGGCCTGTGCTTTTCAACATTAAAAATCGTTTTCAGCATCCTGAGATTATTCTCTTCCTTTGTGTTCACTTTGGATGCTCACCCGCCTTGTACCACTATTATTATTCCTACATTGCAGATGGGGCTGAGAGAGAAAGTGGCTTACTTTAGATTACCTAGTAAGTTCACACTAGATGAGAGATTCAACTCAGAACTTCTGGATTCCTAGTTTAGCCACTACACCACACTAGTCAATCCATTTGATATCCATACCCCTGAGTTTCCTGAAGAAAGTGTAATGGAATCCAATTCCTATCATTACTTGATTTAATTGCTGGATGTTGCTAGGTTTCAAGCCCAGTAGCAGAGGAATGCATAAACTGTGGCATCAGCAAGTCTCCTGTGTCACTGCGTTCAAACTGTGGGATGAGGTTCCACTCTTTTCTACTTTGTGCAAATACAGCACATGCCCAAAACCACCCCTGTGAGATGCAGACTTGTTCCTTTACCTTGACAGACATATTGTGAATGTCAAGGCAGAAGGAGATACGTTGGTGGAAGGCCAGCTGGGGTTCCCGTGTGGAGTAGATGTCAGTCATCTCCTTAGACTGGACATAGCCCTTCTCATGGTTGATGCTGGCTTCAATCACACCATCCCGAATGGCCTGGGAACCACAAACAAACAGAGTCAGTTGCCTTCCAATGACAATATCCAGGAGCAAAACAAGATAGTGCTGAAGTAAAACCTTTGGAGCGCTCCCGAGAGGTCAGTTTTTAGAGAGGGGTTGTCAAGTCTTCCTAACCACCATGCCCCTCATTGCATATGTATGGTGGCAGGTTTGAATTATTTGCAGAGGGAAAGGCAATTACAACATGCTTAGAACCCCTATTTTATTTTGATTATTTAAAAATGCTTATAGGCCACTGATAGGACAAAAGAGCCCTCTCAAAGTGGCTTACCAAATTAATACACAATTAAAATCCAATTAAAACTTATGACAAATGACGGTGGGTACCGAACTTCATCTGACACATCCCATACTGCCAAGAGTAGCTCAAAAAGATCTTTAAAATTCTTGCTCACATGTTTCGAGTTTGAATATCCTATGTCAGAAAATAACAGCTTAAAGAGAGACCGTTATCAGGATTATGGTGGCCAAAGTTCTGGTATCCTTCTGTATCTCACAAGACCAGGACGCTAAGCCCCCAAATGGCTTGACAGATGAAGTACATTTGATTAAGGGTCAGATGATCACACATCTTTACTAGCCTTGGAAAGTGAAAGGATGAGAGGGAATTCCTACTAAGGCCAGCACCAGGGCTTCACTGCAGCCACTCACCTTCGCAACGATGAATTCAGCATCCTCTGGGCTATCTAGCTGCAACTTCTGAGCTATGTCAGCTAAGGAGATGCGTGAGTATGAAAGGCTTATCATGCGAACGCCTGCATGAGACACAAAAAGATAATCCAAAGAAAGTGAAAATGGGGTGGACAGACAATGGGACAGCCACCGGATACAAGTGATCTTTTCTCTCTGCTCAAGGGGTGCTTTTGCAGAAGCAGGAACTTGCTTGCCAGTCACATCTGCCTACCAAATGGTGGCAGGAGAGAGAAGGGGAAACAAGGGAACACACTCACTGCAACTGAGGAAAAGATGCATTGTTGAGTCAGGATTTTAAACATGGATCCAACCTCAAACCTCCATGCTGCCATGGGATGGGACATCACAACTCTGAGCAACTGCTGGTCTCTCACCTGTCTTAATCACATTGTGTCTCAGCCGGATGATGAGGGTGTAGGTTCCATCCGCTTGGAACTTATCGTCAAACTGATCAAGGACCTGGTTGAACTTGGCCAGGTTCCCTGTCCGAACAGCTGTGAGAACAGAGGGATACAAGGGAGGATAGAAGTGAAGAAGTGTGTCTGTGCATGCTAAAACACATGCGTACGTAACTGCACCCTGGGAATTCTAACTCTCTCTTTTGTGCTATAATATATCATCCTCCTTGCTGGTACTTTGGATTAGCATTATGAACATGCCATGTATCAAATATAGCCTCCATTATGGGCCAGACATGTGACCCTACTGAAAAGCATGCATTGATTCTGTTCTGAAAACTCATCTTGAGCCTTCATCAAATATAACGTAGTGTGAAATATATACCCATTTAGTATCTATACTATTACTATATGTTAATGATTTTATTTAATGAATGGCTTTATAGCTATGAAAAACTTCAAAGGCTCGATCATGCAGCATGGTTGTGGTAGAAATCATCATTCTTTAGAAAACTTTGCAGTTCCTTTAGTGTTTGCATGTTGTATTTTGTGGTGAAGTCTGTTCTCCAAATCCCTGCAGTGGATGTAGCCAGTAAGTGGAAAGAAACCTCTGGCTACTGATATAAGCAAACTCTTAACAAGGATGGTTGTTGTTAAGAGAATCCTTGGCAACCTGTGGTGTCTAATAACATGCAGACATGGAATGTATTATATTACTTCTAGGGCAATAAAGTCATTTCATTCACATGCACCAGGCACCTCACACAGCATGTCTGAAGTTATTCGCGGTAGAAATAATCAATGAGTGGCCAAGCCTTTTTGGTGAAGCTGTTTAGAATTTCTAAACAGAACAGCCCTATTCTGGTGTTTTGAACCTGAATAGAGCAAATGCATGAGGGGAGGAGATGCTCCAGCTCTGCTCCTGTCCCTTATTGCATCCATCACCCTCAGCTCATGGAAGGTGACAGTCCTGTATTCATGAAGGCTCTCCACGTGAGCCAAATGAAAAAATTGTGAGTTAAAGGTGACAGATGTGACGAAGGAGAGGGGTGCGGCTGGAAAGCTCCTTTCCCTCAGGTGTTTGCCCTATTCAGGTTGAAAACGTTTGAATAGGGTTAACTTTCCACTTGAATTTTAGCTTATGATGACTGGAATCCCTTAACTAAGGCTATATTCCTATAAACACTTACCTGGGATTAAGAACCCATTCAACTCCATGGGATTTAGTTCCCAGTAGAAGTGAATAACATTGTAAAAGGATTAGGCAATTTTAGGTATTTTAAATGTCATCTTTGAAAAGTTTGAACAGACAATAGCATTTACAGAGAAGGTGCATAATATGACATTTGCTTTAACTCTCAAGAAAGAATGAACTGAAAATATTGCCCAGCTTTCTTGCTTCTTCTTTTCGAGCATATGCTGATACATATCAAGCTCTTATAAACTAGAAAAATACAAGGACATCTATGAGCCCAAGCACATAATTCCTATTTTTAGATGCCATTACCTTTGTGTGTAGATTGTCCCCATTAACTTTGTTTTACTGGTGGCGCTTGTGTTTGGAGGTTGGGGAAGTGGATGGAATAAGTGGTCTGTACCCACAAGGGCTTTGTTACTAAGAAAAGATGTATTCTATTATGTACACCATAAGTATATTTCAATTTCTTATACTAAATGTAAAACAAAAACAAGTACCCCTTTCAAATCCAGCAATTACTGATGGCAAGAAGCATATGAGTATCTATGAGCAATATTTCAAATGGATTATGCTGTACAAGAGAATTCTGAAACATATATGGAAAAATCACCTGGTTGAAAACGATTTATTCCACATTCTTGCATTTTTCCTTCAGACTATAGCACAGCAATATCATTGACCATTGTTTTCACCACACTGATAAGTATGGCTCCAGCCATACTACCTACCCTGCGTCAAGAGGAAGTAGGGCATGAGTGATCTCTTCAGAGACGGCTGCCGAAACTGCAGTCTATCCGGAATCTCACCTAGTAGCAGTTCCACCACGATCAGCAGCTTATGGACCTACGGCACAGATGCACAGACCCATTCGTCCTGTTACTAACCACAAAGCAAAACTTCGGACAGACTGTCATAGAATTCTGCGTGCTCTGTTCTCATCATTGGCCCACAGCGCCACCTGGAGGAGCCAGTTTCTACTCACCGTCTGTTTGAAACCAACAGCTGTGTGTTGTGGTGCTTTCCGTAGGGCATTTGTCATGGTTCTCCTAGCTTCAGAATATTCCAGCTGGATGGCCTTGATGCGCCCTGGAAGGGAAGAAGAGCTCAGCACTAGGAAGGTTTGGTGTGGATGTAACAAACTATGGCTGCCTACAGTGATGGCTTCCCCCATGATTGATTTTACATCCCAGTGCTAAATTGGAATCTGGGGAGTGGGAAATGGATTGGGAGGTTCCTCGAGATAGCATTACTCAATCCAATGAGGGTTTCGTGCTATAGTCACTCTTAGGCACCGTGCCATCCATGCTGATCCTGTTGAATCCAATTTTCTACGTAACTTCTGACTGGCAGGTGCACTACATGACACACACCAATTCCCCAAAACACCTTCTGTTGGGGGAAGGTGCCCCCAAAACAGCTTCGCCTTGTAAAAAGGACATGTTGTGTCCCAATGAGACCTAGCCCAGCTCTTATACTGGCTTTCCTGGCCAAATCTGGGCCATGGTTCTTTGCTACCCCAGGTGAACTGAAGTTTCGCTACTGAATATTATTATGCCTAGATAGCCAATGGAGATCAGAAGGCTCCCTGCTGTGTTTCCTTGAGTGCAGATTAACCCAGCAGATTAGGTGCTAGACTGTCTCAGGAAGTACAGGTAGTAGCTTCCCAAGCTGTGTACAGAACAGAAGAATATATATTTGTTTTGCTGTTTCACATTTTTAATGTGATTTGCTCTGAGTATCCTATTTTGAAGAAAAGCAGTATATTTAACTTAAAATAAGGAAATGAATATTGTTTACAAGAAAATTCTGCAACAGTTAGCACAGAGAGAGAAGTGAGCAGGAACAAATTCCTCTCCCCACTGCCAAAGAAGCTGGGAAGCAAACATTTCAAGTCATTTCTCCATTACCAAGGCTTTGATCCAGCCAACCTTAAACCAAAGGTTGCTTGGCATGAACCTAGCTGGTATTGAATTTGGTATTCTGAGCTTCAAAAAAAGAAAAGCAGCGGCAGCAGCAGTTTTCTAGTCCTGGGTGGGGTGGGGGTGTTGGGAGGTGTAGTCCTATACATCTGGAAGGCACCAAGTTGTGAAAGGCTACCGCAAGGGCTATAGAAATAAGCCAGAAAACACATGGCGATGGTTCTAAATCTCAGAAATCAGAGGGCCACTGAGCAGGACAAGTGTTCAGGGAGTGAGGCTTTAGAATCCTACACAGAAAACCTGCTCCTTCCTCTTGGCTAGCAGAAGCAGAATAAATTATGCAAATGAGAGTACATGTGCCCAAATTATTCAGGTAATGCTATTTCACGTTCTTTGGCCTAAAACAGATGATAAAGTGGAGAGTACAGTGTTCAGGTGCATGTTTTGAGTCCTATGTTTGATTTCAGGCCATCTGGGATCTCAACAAGGGGTTAAGTGCTGCCTCTCACCTGTATAGTAGAGGTACCTGGCCCACTCATTGTTGTTTGCCTGCTCAGGGAACACTGATTTGGAGACCAGCTTTTCTGCCTGGTCATAGAGGTCATAGTGAAGGTAGTTCCTCAGCAGCAGATTCAGGAGGGTAGCCTGGCCATCTGCATCATGGCGGAGAGTTGCTGTCCTTAAACGGGCATGAAGGAAGCTTTGGAAGAAGGAATGGAGAGGCTGTGTCAGCTGGAGGCCTGGAAAAACACTACCATCGAGGATAAAGAAAGAGTTCGGCAACTTCTGATGCTGGAAGACTTACCTCCTGACCACATCCAGCTTGTTCAAGAACTCATAGATACGAGCATGGTAGTAGTAACACTTGGCCACCACCAGGTCAAGAGCTCGGCGGTTTTGAGGACTTGTCTTTTGCATCAGATCATCTGAAACTTTCTGGGCCTGGAGAAAGGAGAAAAACAGGGAAAACTTGCAAGGCTGCATCAGCGGGTTCCAAGCAGTGACACCTATACGTCTCACAGACATTTACATACAACAGTTTTCAATGCAGTACTCAACTGTTAGAATTCCTGCCTGGTCTGCAAAAAGCACCCCAGTTCACCCTGTATGTCCCTCACAGGTACTCTTTGAGGAAGCAAGACAGGTTGCTATAAATCAGACATACGGAAGCCTTTGTTCATCGTCAAGCAAAGTTCACTGAAGCCCATTGTAGCAGGTGGAATGTTTTCATTCCCCCATCCTAAAAATCTGATATTCTGATTAAGTTATGGCTCCCAGAGTAGTTCAGGAACTGCTTGATTATAGTTATACAGAAATTAAGTGTGTGCTGGGATGGAGGGAGCATTGCACAAATTTGGGAAACATTGCACTTGGGGAAATGTTTATAGACTATCTGAGGCAACATAGGCATTAGAGGATAAAAGAGCCAGGAGAAGAACTGAGACCTTTGCATAAACCACCAACAGTTCCTACGGGTTTAAGCTTTCCCATGGCTTTTCAGGGGTTATTGGTATCTGTAACATACACAAATACACCCACCCAAACAAACACACTTTGCCATTGCTAATACTCTAGCTTGGTGTAGCATGGCATTTATTTATTTTATTTTATTTTATTATATTTATATACCGCCCAATAGCTGAAGCTCTCTAGGCTTTTGTGTTTGTGTCAGCAGCTTTTAACATCAAGTTGGATTTGTGTGGAGAAAGAATTGATGAAGAATAGTGCCCCCCCTTTTTTTTGCTTCCTCTAAATCCAATCCCTGGCAGTTCTCCGATTTCAACTGCAGGAATGAGACACATAGGATACAGGTTCATTACCTCTTGGTAGCGTTTGCTATTCATCAGGTAGATGACCAGGAGAAGCTGGAGATATGCTTCTACCTCTGGCAAGAGAGGAGTGGAGGCTGCCTTTCCTGTGCGAGGCCGGAACTGTAGGTCAGCTTCTGTGTCCATAGGCTACAAAGAGGTGTGAGAGAGTTCTAGTTAGGTCACTGAGAGACTGTGATCCCCCTTCCCACATTCTTGAAAAGGGTACATGCTAGTACCATCATGGATCTGCCACAAAAGGTTGATGGCACAGTCCTCAATGGACTCAAAATTACTGAACAAAGTGACCACCCCACCCCTACAAAAAGCAAATGCTGATTTGTCTTGGAGTTGTAAGCGCCAGGCAATTAAGCATATTGCTTAAAAGGTAATTTGGAATCCAGAGAATTAAATAAATAATAAAGTAACTGGTACCAACAGAGAAGACACAAGCAAGTTCACAATGAATTCTGGGTACCTGGGATAAAAAATAATGGTCACGTTGGCCTGGATGATATCCAAAGAGAAAACAGTTCAGTTAAAATATCACTTGGGCAAACAATTATTTGAGTAATTAACAACTTGTGTGACTGTATTATTCTAGGTGAAAAGTGTACTGTTTTCACTTCTCAATTAAGGGTATATACAGATATGTGTGAATCCTGCACTATGGTTTATGTAAAGTATACTGTTCAAACAGTTTCTTATACAGATGTCTAGACAAAGTTAGGTTTAATTAGCAAATATTGAGTAACAAGGTATCTTCCAAAGGTATAATTTAAAAATGATCTTGCTAGAATTCTGGGTTGTCTCACTAAAGTTTATCCTCTTGGTAAGTTTGAAAATATAACATGTAATAAGTTGTTAAAATGAATTACAATAAAAGATAAAAGTTAACTACTTGCAAATAAATACTATAAATAAATACAAACATATAATGATTATCTTCAAAGATTTTATCTCTTCCTTTAGATTGAAAAAATAATACGTTTTAGAAAAGAGGTGCCTGATGTACTTAGCCTCTGTTCTAGTTGGCATGTCTGAGACATCAAAGTCATATAATGAAACATATCCAGCATATGATCTTGATGAGATATCTGGAAGTAATATAGAATATATTGATAAGAATGAAACCTGGAATAAAATCCATGAAGACTACTATATTCAAATACTCAAACGCTTTTGCTTACTGGCTACAAGCAAGAAAGAGAGAAACTCAAGAAGAAAATGTGCCATGTTTTAAAAATGATTTAGGGGGAGAAATTAGTAGTCACAATAATCCTTTTCAGGCAAGAAAGGATGTCATGGATGTGCCACAAAAGGTTGGTGGCACAGTCCTTAATGTAGTCAAAATGATTACTGAAGAAAGTGACTAGAGATGTCTAGAAAAAATTATAGACCTAGGTTTAATTAGCAAATATTGAGTAAATAGTTAATCTTCTCAAAAGTATAGTTCAAAATTGATTGTATCTAACCTGAAAGGTATATGTATAAGCCTTTTTTGTATGTTTTATTCTGTTTAAGGAATGCTTAATAACAATGAAATAATTAAGACTGTGAGCCCTAATTTATGGGACAGTAGATAATGTTAGTTATGAGGTAATTTCTACATAAACAGTATAAATATATGCTGACTTTAGAATGTGGAAGCTTCTTATTAGAAGCCCAGCAGACCTGTGTAGTTGTCATCTGAATAGCCTATTCAGTATGGGAACTTGGTACTTAAAGTTCGATCTCTTCTATTTAAGGTGAGACTAGAAGTCTAAAAATAAGAAATGTTTAGGAAATTCTATTTCCTGTTAAGCTATTAAGTTCTAAATGTCTTTAGCGAAGCTCTGCTTAACATCCATAAACATTTTAATGTCATTTTATGTAAATTATATTCTAATGTGATGCTACATGTATATTTCTAATGAAAATGAAAAATGAATCAAAAAGCCTTTCCTTTACTAATTATTTTTAGTACAAAACCAAAATTGAATCAACCTCAAACAATTTTGGGTGTATATTTTGTTTGAAGTATATTGATCAGCTATGGGTAGTTAACTGGCAGCTAAACACTTCCTAAATACTGGAAATACAAATTGAAAACACTCAGCAAAGATCTAAATCCATAGCAGGATCCACACATTGCCCACCTATTACAACTCAACAGCTAGTAATCTTGGAATTTATCACCCACAATACTGAGTAACAAAACCAAACATGCCAAAGCTCCCAAAAATAATGTTTAATTTGGCCCCAAAAAGGATCACATGTCAGGAGCAAAAGAAATATTTCCCTCAAATATTTGGCATTCTTCCAGTAAATCCCTTCTGGACTTGCCTCCTCCAGGAAGCTGATGAGGAAGTCTCGCACAATACTGTTAGATGTGAAAAACCCATTGATGGCTTTCTGGAGCACATTGGGATTGAGGCGGCGAGAAGTGGATGGCAATGCTCTCAGGGCACGCAGAACATAACGTGGTTCCTTCCCGGATACAGCTTTCTCCAACTGCTTCACGTGTTCCTTGATGTCTGCAATGGGAAACAAGGAACAGCAAGCTTAACAGTGGAACAGGTTAAGCAATATGAGATGGTGGTGAATGTCCACAACTGGTTGGATTGTGGAATGTCTACAACTGAAACCACTGAACTCAAGGAAGCTCTACAGTTATGTCAGGCAATGATCCCAAAGCCCTCAGAACCACAGCAGGTTTGCTCAAACTCCTAATTAATGATGGAAGGAAGTTATTTACTATATAGGTATATTTGAAGGAACTAAGAGTTAAGTTATGATGCATTTATATGAGTGATTAGCTATCAGGGTCAGGGTGCAGACATCAACCATCCTCTAAAGGACTGTACATAGCCATTCCTCTTAATGTATTACAAGACATGTTGTAATGCTTTTCTCTCCTACTGTTTGTACTGTTGTAGTGCTAGGCTGGAAGAAAAAAAATGTTAAGGGGGACCCATGGCAAGCATCACAATGGTGTACAAAAGACAAAAAAAGGTGCTAGCCTTAACCAAAAAACACAAACAAGGAATAACCAAAAAGTTAAGGTTTACAATTTTTTAAAAATATATATTTTATATAAATATGTCCACAATCAAATAGAGCAATTGATATACACATTCAAATTTCTCATCAGTGATGATCAAGCAAATTGATCTTTAGTGCATCATGGTTACTTTTGATTACAGGCTCTACTTGGTTAATTGAAATCTTCTTGTAACTACAAGCAGTATACAGTATAGCTAGCAGGTGTGGTTAATTACTATCAGCCCCTGCAACATGAACATATAAAACTCCCCCTGAATAACGTGGCTTAGATCACGGCATTTGACTTTGGGAAATGGAGGTCAGGTTTGTTTTGCGAGCACTTGCTGTAGGTATGTAGACAAAAACATTTTACATTCTTAGTGTATTTACTTTAATTGTTGACTAGGAAAGCATTCAGCACAGATAGAAACATTTCAATTTACTATTTGCAGGCTTTGCTGGTCTGGGGGAGTGATACAATTCGTCCTGCTTTCAGGATATTGTCAGGCAGCCCCTGTGTCTAGATACTTACATCTTTAAATATTTGAATTACAGCATCAGCTTGTGCCAGGTAATAACACCTTCTACTTATCTTCGTTTGTATATATATTTATATTTCTGTATATGCAGGTTATGGTTGGGAGATATATTCACCATTGTATAAATACATACATAGTACATAAAAGAATAGTATGACCAGTATCCTGTAATTTGCTAGTGTATTTTTTCATTAGTATTTGTATGTTTGTTTTAGTAATTACAGGCCACTGAAGAAGACTGAAAACGTTGAAACGCATTTGGCCTACCTCCTTCATTAATTTTTATAGAGCAATTTGCTTGATCATCACTGATGAGAAATTTGAATGTGTATATCAATTGCTCTATTTGATTGTGGACATATTTATATAACATATATTTTTTAAAAAATTGTAAACCTTAACTTTTTGGTTATTCCTTGTAGGCATCACAATGGGCCATTCTGGAGTGTTGCTGGGGTCCCACAGATATCAGATGTATACACTGGCAATACTCCAGGCAAATCCTGTACAACACAAGGAGAGATTAAGGATGTTGCCAAAGTAACGATGCGCAGCCTGAAAGTTACAGAAAAGTAAAAATGTTCTATAGAAGCAATATGATAAAGTGCATAGTGGTGCTTTAGAGACCAACTGGATTTCTGTGGAAAGATGTTGCTTCAGACTGCACATTCACGATCTCAAGTCAGTTTAGTTATCCCTTTGCATCCAATAACCATCTCTCAGGTTATGCTCACAGGGCAGATAAACAATGTATTATTTCTTCACCATTTCAATACTTGTGAGTAAACTTGATTCCAATCCATGTTAAGCCCTATGCAGGGGGACGTGGGCATGGACCCTCCCCCCCAAATACGGCAAGCTTCCGGTTAGACCTTTGTGCGTTGAAGGTTAGGTCTGTATAGGGCTTTAAGCAGGTTCAGCTGAATGTGCTTACAGAGCCCTATATAGGCCTTCATGCTCAATGCGCGAAGCTCTGACATTCAAATGCACAAAATACACCCAGATCTCCCTATACCCTTTTGACTGATGTGCAAACAGACAAAAAATGCTGGAGAAATGCTGGAGATGATTATTGGCTTATGACAGAAAAAAGGGACATGATCTTGTACATGCAACTGCAGGCATTTTTGTGTCTACTTCATGCATCTAATGAGGTGTTGCCACAGTAATGCACAGCTCTTGCCACAAGGAATGGGCCAGTTGAAGATACTATAGTACTCTTGATCTGTGTAGTGAATATCTCCAAGAACCCAAATCCACCTTATCTGCTTCTGCATGCTGCTCCTAGTTGTCAGTTTCTGATTCACCTCTACCCCCACCCTCTGCAGAACTCTAGCTCTCTTCATCTTTTATCATAATTTAAATTAACAGCCTTCATCTTAACACATTTGCCCAGCTCCCTGGGAAGCTCTGTGCTATTTCTGTGTTGTCTACAGCAGGAGTGGGAATTCCCAGTATGTACTCTCGTTCTTTACATTTAAAATAAGTTGGTGGACCACAGGTCTCCTAGCTGGAAAATAAAAGAGCACCCAAGGCTGAAGCAAGTTCATCCCTGCTGTACAGAGTTTAGTTAGTATTCTGCTGGTGCAAAATAAAATACCTAGATCACAGAAGATCTATGGTGGTACATATGTTAACATTCATGCCCACTTTCTTCCAAGAAGGAGGTTCTAGCACTACCCTACTCTCATCATAACACACTCCTGTGGCCTATTTATAGCTTGTTATTTTTAAATATATAACCTAACCAAGATGATCCAAAACAAATCAACAAGAAACAGAAGTACTTAAACAGAAGAAAATCAGTCCTATAAATAAATACCATGTTACAAAACTAGTGTCAACAAATAACACCCCCACATGCAATTAAAGTAAGAACATTTTTGTTTTTTAAAATACTGCAAGGCTGGTTTCTGGCAGGTCACCTTAGAGAAGGACTTCCAAAGTTGCAGAACCACACTACATTAGCTTATCCTGCTCCTCTTACTGACACAACCTCATAAAAAGAATCTGAAGCAGGACATCATTGATTTATCTTTATAAACTTTGTGTGTGTTCATCCTCATTTTTTCTCCATGAAGCTCACAGTGGTCTCTGTTAAATTGAAAGGGGGCTCACTCCTAAGTATGCATAAGAAGGACAGGTGAAAACACACATCACTATTCCTAGCCATGTTTACCCACGACTCACTTCCGAAATAAACATGATTAGTGTGCTGGTTCATGGCTGCCTCCTCCCGCTGGGGTAAACAACCCAGAGATGCTCTATACTGTGATGCATGAAGCTGGAACTCTGGGATGTTGGGAGGAGAGCCAACCCAGAGTTGGAACCCATGGTTAAACCGGACCCAATTTGCACATTGCAACAACCCCTGTTAAACAAAGAGCAGATTGTTGAAAAGACAAGCAGAAGCAAATCAGGAGTTCCAACTCTGGGTTGTCTTTCCCCAATAACCCAGAGTTCTGGGTTCGGCCGTCATGAGAAACAACCCAGGGATGGGGCTTCTCTGGATTACTTATCTCTCAATGGGAGAAGGTGCGAGCTGGAACCACTCCTCTTTTTAACAACCCATAATTTGTTAATAATATGCAAACTGTTATGATTGCTGAAGGAAACCACAGCATCTCCTGCGTGCACACATCTAAGAAACCTGACAGGCTAACGTTTCCCAAACACATACCCGCATCCTCCATCGCAGGCAATACCGATGGTGTATCCATTTGCCCACTGTAACTGTGTGACATGCATAGCCCCGCCCTCCATGAGCTTCAGTTGAACTAGCCCTTGGACCTCTATTTCCTTTGTTCAAAACCGACCCTCCAGGCGTTGCACCGCCACACTGACTCCCTATCAACCAACCTCCACTGGGTCGTCCCGCCCCTCCATGCACGACTATATTAGGCCTGGAGGGCAACGGGAGATTAGCCCCACCCCCACGTTTGAGAACAGGACTCCTGAGGCTTGTCTGCACCTCCTCCAAATAGGCCTGGTTCGGACGACACGATAATCAACGCAACTGACGATTGCTTCCCCCCTTGATGATCGTGTCGTGCAAATGCTGCCATAGAGACACGCGCACACTCGCTCTGCTGGCCAACCGGAGGCCCTGGGAACGGACGCTCGACAGCCGGCTGGCCACGCCCTTACCTAACCCAGAAAGGGGACTGACGAGGGGGTTCAGGCCACGCCCCCTTACCCCCCCAGCTCCCCCTTTCGCCTCGCCCGCCGATTCTACCCTCTCCCCGCCCCCCTCCTCCTCCTCCTCCTTCTTCTTCTCCTCCTCGGTCTCCCTGCTCACCTTCGAGCGTGACGGCATCGAGCTCTCGCTGCGACTTCTCCGCCGAGGCAGGCTCGGCCGAAGCCGCCTCCTCGGGCATCTCCACATCGGCGGGCGGCGGCTGAGGGGGTTCCGCGGGCTTGGCCTTTTCGGATCCGGCGCGGCGCCGAGAGCCGCCTTCCTGCTTCATGGCTTCTCCCTTCTACACACCGGCTACCACCGTGACAGAGCAACAATCGCGGGGCACGACGGGAAAACCGGAGCAGACTCGACCAGCCGATCGCCGAGGGGAGGGCGTCAGGAAGAGTCATGAATGGATCCCCGACCCTCTCCCCCCCCCCCCGCTCGCAGGGAAGGAGCACCATAGAGATACGAAGTTAGAAAATCACGCGTTCCGTGATTTGGGGTCTCCGTTCTACGTCGTGGAAGAGATAGAGAAGCGGGAAATGTCGGCGTGAAAGGGAATAGAGCAAGCATGGGTGAGGGGTAGAGATGTGAAAGGCCGGAAAACCCCCGAAAAAAACAGTTTTTCCCCCTTTCTCCCCCCCCGAAAATGTTCGGTTTTTTCCTGTTTTTTTTTCCGAAAAAAAACCGGAAATTTTCGGAAACAAAATGAAAAAACTTTTTTCCCGAATTTTTCCTGTTTTTTTCCGGGCCTTCACATCTCTAGTGAGGGGGCGGCGGCGCGGAGGGCAACGGCAATTTAACTAGATTGGTCATTGCTGCAGTTGGACACTTTCGCTTGGACTATTAGACCAGTTCAGCCGATAATAAGATTATGCTTTTCATCAATGCCTAAAGTCTGAATTCTGACAGCCAACCTTGTACATAGTTACCCTAAACGGCAGGTTGGAACACGCAATATTCTGCACTTCGAGCAAAAAATAAAACCAACAAGGTAGCTACGTATTCAAGCCAAGTGGAGCATTGTACTTGGCCTGTTGCAAATTCCAAAGATTTGATTAATTCATTTTAAACAGCCAACCTGTTGAAAAGGCTGGTCATATGGATCTCTGCAGGTGCCCCTGCCCCTGTGACTTCAGCTTTGCTATGGGGCTTAAAGACCCAAGGAAAAGTGTGGATGTGCTGATCTCCTTTGTCTCGTCTAGTTAGACTCTTGGCCCCATCTCAAACCTGAAAGATTAACAGTAGACTACATTACTGGGCTATCGTAATACACTATCTCTTAGCACCTACTGCCAAACCTATAATGTTGGGAGTAACACTGGACTATGTTGCAGGGCTGTCATAAACTATGCTCTCACTGCCTGCAATATAAGCAATTGTAAGGTGATGCATGTTGGGGTAAAAAAAACCACCCAGCTTCAAGTATAACCAAATGGGGATCTGCGTTGGTGGTGACCAAACAAGAAAGAGATCTTGGGGTTGTGGTGGACAGCTCAATGAAAATGTCAACACAGTGTGCAGCCGCTGCAAAGAAGGCAAATTCCAGGAACTGAGTATAAAACTGACAGTATCGTACTGCCTTTGTACAAATCCATGGTGCGACCGCACTTAGAATATTGTGTACGATTTTGGTCACACCTAAAAAAAGATATTATGGAGCTCGAAAAAGTGCAGAAAGGGGCAACTACAATGATTAAAGGGCTGGAGCATCTCCCTTTTGGGGGAAGGTTACAACAGCTGCAAGTGTTTAGCTTGGTAAAAAGGAGGCTAAGGGGAGACATGATAGAGGTGTACAAAATTATGCATAGTGTGGAGAATGTGGATAGGGAGACATTTTTCTCCCTCTCTCAAAATACTAGAACCCAGTGGGGTCATCCTATGAAGCTGATAGGTGGGAGATTCAGGACAAATAAAAGGAAGTACTTCTTCACACAGCGCATAGTTAAATTATGGAATTCACTACCACAAGATTTAATGATGGTCACCAATTTGGATGGCTTTAAAAGGGGGTTGGATACATTTCTAGAGGAGAAGGCTAATAATGGCTACTAGCCCTGATGGTTATGGATACTTCCAGTATCCAAGGCAATAAGCCTGTGTGGGAGGAACATGGGTGGGAGGGTGCTGTTGCACTATGTCCTGCTTGTGAGTCCCTGGTTGACAGCTGGTTGGCCACTGTGTGAACAGAGTGCTAGACTACATGGACCTTCAGACTGATCCAGCACAGCACTTCTTATGTTCTTAATATAGAAACTTTACTTGCATTAGCAGGGCAATTTTAAGGTTTTTTAAAAAAAAATTACATTTACCCCTCCCGGTAAGACCTATTCTGCCTTGGCTTCTGTGTTTTGAAAGGATGATAACTTGCTGCTGTGAAATCAGAAATATAAAGTTCTGGATTTCTACATTGTCTCCTATGAGGAGCTGTCACTTTGCTAACAAAATAATTAAAAAGGGGGAATCAAAAGTGACAAGAAAGTTCTCTCTCTTGACCAGGGGTGCATAACCTCTTTCAGTCTGAGGGCTACATTCCAGGGGTGGGTGAGGCCAAAGACAAAGGGAACAGGGCTCAGAATTACCACCAAAACTACCACTGGTTTTGCCTCACTTCGAGTAGTGGATTTTGCCAGCAGGAGTTAGAAGAACGACAGGATATGCTCTGCTCTCCAAAGGATGGCTAATATTTATACTTGAAAAGACTGTGTGGCTTGTTTGTTTTTAAAAGAGTGATGTTCATCCAATCTTAATGTTGGCTATTCGTCAAAATTAGTGTACTCCAAAGTTGTAATTTCTGGCCACAAGATGGGACATTTTATATGTAAAGTGCCCAGACAGTTGCCAGAAGAGGAGATCTTTGGGGCAGAGGGAACGTATTGTACTGGTGAGTTGGCCAGGAACATTGAACGTCCTCCCCCATGTCTATCTCTTAATCTGTGGTCTGCAACTTTATCAACTCAGTTTTTATAGAGCTCTGATAAAATATAGAGTCCGAGAAATTTTGTGCAAATTTGGGAGCAACTTGACACAGATCATCTGTATATTGGGGGGATTAGTACATCTGACTTATCCCATCTGAAAGTGGTGATCCTTGTGCAAGAATGTTGTAGCTACGCTAGAGGTGAAAAGGGAATTACTTGGTCAGTACTTTGTGTTTATATGAAACAAAGATGGGGAATCAATTTCAGCTTGATTTGGCCCCCAGGCTGGAGGTTCTGCACCCTTTGTTTACACAGAGAAATTGCCATTTTAGCATTTGAAGTCTGAGGAAAACTTGCTCATTTCTGGCTCATCACTATTGTCCTTTAGTAATTTCCAGAGCCTCGCTCAAGCTTCTGTTCACCATTTAGGAATTTTCATTGTCATTCGCTGTGTTGTCTTACCTTTCTTGACTTTTTGTGTTTTTAAGATGAATGTGTTCCTGGGAGAATGGCTTGTTGGAACCATCAAATTAAGATTTGGATAAACCATTAAACGAAGAGAGGATAAAAAAATGTTCCAGGTCAATTGGGATGCTTGAGTTAAATTTGAGATATGGTTTTCCGTTATCTCTGAACGGGGCTTATTTCTATGCCTATAGCCATCTAGCTATGTTGGACATTTTATAAAAAGGTGGGATATTTATCTTAATAAAATAAACATATGCTTCACTTTTTTGGGGAAAGGAGGTTTGGAATCACTGGGTAGGATTTTACATTTTTGGGACATGGGTGAGCATATTTGCAACCTCCGGGGTGGCTCTCCTTGGGTTAACAGTTCATATCTCAGCTTCTGGTCACTATCTGTAAAAGAGTAACGATCAGTGAAAAATATGACAAAAGGTACCTAAAGTGAAGCAGTGTTCACAAGTATATGCAAAAATTAATAGTGAAATACTGATCAATCCCTTCCTAAAATAGGCACAAGCCTTTCATTCCAAGTTCAGTGTGCCCAGGACGTTTGGCAACTTTCTTGGGAACAGAGTGGTGGTGAAAAAACAGGCGACAGAAGAGATAGCACAGCCTGGTTCCTGAATCACACAACTGGATATCTAAAATGTATTTAACTGCTCCCTGAATTAAGTGCATATGGAATAGAAATAGGTGGGTGATGGCTGTTTAACCTTTCTCCTGGGGCTTTTCCCTCTACCTTTGGTGTCTAAAAGTTAAGTGGGAGAGCCGTGTCTCAACCAACACTACTTATTCTCTCCTCTATAAATAAATCCAAACTGATTGTTATATTATATTCATAAAAAGACAAAGAAACATAATATAGTTTTGTTACAAATGTACAGAATAACATATGGTCTTATAAATTGGTATGTCTCAAATTACTCCAGAAAGTATAAAAAGGTTGCAACTTGCAAGTATCAATTAATGTCTATCATATTCTTAGAATTGGATATGGAAAAATGAACTTGGATATGTCCATTTGGTAAATGTACACATTTTCTCTTTGTGAAAACTTGTCATGGTGAACCTCAGACATATGCATACCCCACCCCCTCCTCCTCTTTCACATGCTAGATGAGAAGAAAGTTTCTACTTTCTGTTTTAAACTAACCACATTTCCCTATGATGCCCAAACCCAGGGAATTAACCATGGTTTTAATCAGCATGAGGAACTGTGGTCAGTTTAAAATGGAAAGCAGAACCTTTCTGTCTCCTTGCAAGTTGCAAAAAGAGAGGGAGTCGTGCAGGGAAAGCTATATAACCTCTTCTCGAAGCGGAAAACCATACATCTGAACTGGGTTTTAGATACAGATAGATTAGACATAGGATTCAACAGTCCCCAATGTATAGTCAATATTATCAGTAAACCTTGTTGATGGCAATGACCCAATGGTTTAACCATCAAAATACCTATTGGGTGATAGAATGGATATGATGTTAGGGGGGAAAAGTAAAAAAGCCAACCAAATATGGGTTAAATACAACCCATTATTAGTACCTGGAATTTTCCCATTAATGTCTATATTTCCTTTGAATTGTTTTCAGAAAACTAAGATATATTGTAAGTGCAATTGCTGGAATCAAACAGGGCTAGAAAGAATATTTATTTTTTTGGAGAGATGAAATTGAGTTTTTACAAATCAGAATTTTAAAAATCCAGAAAAAAAGAATACATACAAAGATATAATCCACCACGCTACCTCAATTCTGAGATAAATAAGCATTGTGGTCTTTTGTTCTATCTAGTGGCCCTCCATTTAAGGCATATAATAAAAAGCTTGCCCATATTTAGTAATAAACCTTTCATGTGAGTATCACCATCTAAATCAGGGGTCCCAAACCCTTTTGGACCTATGGGCACATTTGGGAAGTTAAGAAGCTGCTATGAGCATCACCACAAAATGGTTCCCAGGGAGGATGTGGCTAGTCACATGGCTGCTGCTGGGGCCTGGCTAGTCAAAGGTGAGCTAAAGAAGGGTGGAAAGATCAGGAAATAGCAAGGCAACGGGGTAGAGGGGAAAGCAAGAGCAAGACTAGTGGCTGGGGGAGGGAAGAAAACAAGATGAAGGGGCAGAGGGAGAAATAGGGAAGCTAGAGGCTGGTAGGAAGAAACATCAAGGGAAAGGGGTAGACAAAGGCAAGGTCAGATGCTGGGAGGGGGAGAAACAGTGAGTTAAAGAGGTGGGGAAATAGTAAGGCTAGAGGCTGGGAGGGATGGAGGGGGAAAGAGCAAGGCAAAGAGGTAATAGGGGAGAGAAAGAGCAAGGCTAGAAAGGGGAAGAAAAGAAGTCTACCATCACATTTTCCAAGCTTTACTTTAAAACCATATTTTTGGAAGAGGGCACGGAATGGAGGTCCCCGCAGGCACCAGGTTAGGGATCCTGTATCTAAACCAATAGCTGAACTCGTTTGTTCATTGTCTTTACCCAACCATGCTTTAAATCTCCACACAACAGAATCCCTGATCAGAGATATACTTCTACAGTGTACTGTAAAATGTGTTCCAAATGTGACCAAACTTGTTTAGCATTGTAATTTATACATTTGGAAGCAAAGGTTGGGATAGGTATGTAAACATTTAAACAGATGAATTTTAGTTTAAAAGTACCCATTATTTGTTAATTTTAAGTCTTTTATATCCAATTGGATATCTATAGAGATAAGAACGGTCAGATCTGCATTTCCACATTCATTTTTGGGTGTTTTAGGGTTCAATCCTAGGCATGTTCAAACAGAAGTGATACAAAACTTTCAGCATGCATGAGATTGCACCCTTAAAGGCTGGAAGAGCCAATATCTTAAAGCCTTTGCAGATAGATGGCATTAGTGTCTGCAAGCCAGGATTCCTCTTGAGAAAGTGCATTAAATTATTCCATATAGGAGATAAATTCAGGATCAATAAACTTGTCTGCCCATCTTCCTGCACAGGGTTCCTAACCGGTGCTCAAGCTGCTTGCTGTTGTTCCATCTGATTTAGGAGGCCTAAGATACGTTAAAAAAAACCCCTTCCATTATTTACCTTAGTGGCTTCTGTATAATTGTACCTATCATCCTCTGATCTTTGCTGCAGGTTTCGCTCATCTAATTTGTGTGGTTCCAAA
This sequence comes from Anniella stebbinsi, assembly GCA_029215795.1. Classification (NCBI taxonomy): domain Eukaryota; kingdom Metazoa; phylum Chordata; class Lepidosauria; order Squamata; family Anniellidae; genus Anniella; species Anniella stebbinsi. Next base: position 47,872,056 of record JARDYH010000008.1, read on the forward strand.
TATCAAAGGGCTAACCATTTCTTATCCACCAGTAGTATCCTGGTATTTGCTCTATTACTTACAGAGCAATTTTTAATCTCTGCCTCAGCAATTGTCTGAATATGTTCCCTTTTGCCTGGAACTGGCCATCAGCTACAAACAATACTGATTAATGTATAAAGTTTGAAAATATAATGAATAACTACAATTCCCAAAAGGAGTTGTTGTCCAGGTTATGATACATTAGCCATGTTCTCACACAACAATAAACCAGAATTCTTAGCTTACCATATGCTTAATAAGTTGCAAAAAAAAAATGTACAAAGCCAATGCATTTTGTTGGAGCTGCAAGCAACGCTGCAGATTTGAAACATTTAATTCAGTACTGATACCAGAACACTCAAGAACAGAATGTTAGTAATGAGATATTAAAATTGTATAAAATGAATTGTGAACAGTCTGATTTATGAATATTTATTAATGTCTTATATATGGTTTCGCTTAGTCTAGGGGTGGGCAACTTGTGGACCTCCAGAGGCTGTTGAACTACAACTCCCATCACCCCTCATCATTGTTTATGCTGGCCAGGGCTGATGGAGTTGTAGTCCATTAATATTTGAAAGGCCACAAGTTGCCCATCCCTAGCTTAGTATTTGGTCAACCCCTCTGTGAGAGATTGATGTCTGTCTGGTGTTTATATCTGTACATACAATTTTTAAAAAAATATACGACCTATTAGCTGGGTTCAAATAATACGCTAACCCAGCCAGTGTAGGTTGTTGTTGAACTGTGGGTTATCCTGTTATCTGAATGCAGCACTTTCTCCACAGAGTGTGTTATTGTGTTGCCTGAACCCAGTGCATTTTCCACAGGGTTGCTTATCATGTGATGCAGCTTGATAACCACACTGAACCCAACAATAAGCCATGGATTCTCAAGGTGGCTTGTTTGAGAAAAATAAACTAGATTGCTTGATTAACAAACCACCCTGGGGAAAATGTACTGCATTCAGACAACACGATAACCCACCCTAGGGAAAATACGCTGCGTTTGGACAACATGATAACCCATGGTGGGTTGTGTGAACCCAGCCATTGTGGAATTCTGGAGTATCAGAAAAGTGATTTAAGATGTTATGAAATGCAATGTGAACCAAAGATAGGGATTGTATGCTTGTATGTATTTTACAGCACAATCCTATTTTATCTACTTAGAAGTATGTCTAGAGTTACTGCAGGATAGGTATTAATGGGATTGTAACCTTAATTTGTATATCACGCTCTTCCATCAAGAAACGCAGGCATGAGGTTGTTTCTTTTGTAGAATCAAACTAACTTATTAGGCCTAAAGGTTTTTGAGCTATCCTCTTATGTGGATAGGAGACTGAATCCATACAGAGCCACATACAGGGCACTGAGGGCTGTGAAAGCAGCAGGCTTTCCAGTCCCCAAAAGGCGGGGTCCATATTTTTGCATGGTCACTCCACTCATTTCGATCATTGCTCCAGTTATGTTCAAGTCCTCTTCGTTTAAATGCTTGGCATGTACATCAAAATTGCTTTCTGTGCAGCTGACATTATTTTCCAGGATGCTTCCAACCTTTACAAAAAAAGAAAGAAGAAAAAACAGAACTTGTTGGTCTGTCATATCAGCACTTGATCAGTAATATAATTGGGTACACTGAAAAGTAATTAATATCAAAATACCATGAGATGTAAGATGCCTCGTTAAAATGTAGTCATGATATCCTGGGCGTACTACGTGCAGCAGCATTGTATGCATTTTTATTAGAAGGCAAGCACCTTAAAGTTCAATGGAACACCTTTCCCAGTAAGCATGCAAAGGATTGCAACCTTAAACATGGAATCCTTCAGCTTGGCTAGAAGCTACGATATATTTCAGAATGGCACAGCCATAGAGAAGGTTCATGTGCAATGCTCTGATGGGCCAAATCTAAAGGTCTCTGCAGCCTTTAGCCTTGTGCAGTTGTAGTACTGAGCCTTTCTTGAATTCTGTCCAATTTCAGGAAGTGTATCTTCCTAATGTTTCTGCCTCTGCCATTTTTTTTAAAAGCACTGCCCCCTGAAAAGTACAATAATTATTTGACAGGAACTCTCTCTTACCAGTACCAGCTGCTGAGAGACAATCTTCTTCCCCACAGATTCTGCCAGGATTATCAATTGGTCCTCTGTCAATTCTGGAAAAGTGAGAAAAAACAGTCAGAGGAAAGGGTTCCATTCTAGGAAATGCATTGTCAAAGCAGAGATGGCAACAATAGCAATAATTACCATAGTTCTCAGCTGGTTGGGATATCCAAGAGAAGAGAAGCACAATGTCCCCTCTTATTTGTTGTTAAATTATTAGTTTCAATCCACAGATTATTGGCTTCCCAGAGAAGCGATTCAGTAGCAGCTTGGCAAATCAGTTAGAATATCTATGAAGATATTCTCTCAGCAACTTCACTATGATCTCCTACATTTCTTTTAAATAGGCTTAGATATACATTTTATTTATTGATTTTGCTCAAGAGATTGCCTCTCTATTGGAATTGTTTTAAACTGCTACCTTTGCCTGTTGAAAACCTATAGGCTGCAAGTCCCCCATGCCTTCTCTCCAATCATTCTTTATCCTATGTATCAGCTGCCTCTGCCCAGCTAAAACACCCTAGGGTAACATACTTGTTGCAGCCTGCCAACAAAGAAATGGAAAAAAAGATTTTAAAAGTGATTGAATCAATGTTGTCCATCATTGTCAGAACTGTGAGAAACCAGTGCAGACATTCTCCTTAGACATGTCTGTGCTTTCTCAGAATATAAATCAGAAAATGTCCCACAGCTGAGGAATTTGGGAATCCTTAAATGCAGCTAAAATTTACATTAATGTCTCATGTGATTATAATTATGGCAGAAAGTTGGAGTGATCAAATCCATCACTTTAGCATATGTTCACCCATCAGTCCATTCCATCCAGTTTCTGCAAACATAAGACGGCAAATTATTATGAAATCCACATCAAAAAAACACATTGGCTCAGTTCACACAACCCATTTCTCTGCACAGTGTGAAAGCTCCACTCAACGGTTGAGTTTGTAGGGAGTACTCCCCACACATGTTCCAACTCCAGTGTTGTGTGAATGTGGGCTCCCGTGGAGTTGAGTAAAAGTCAACGCAGTGTTTGATTGGCAGTTCCTCCACCTTATCTCCTCCCCAGTCCTCCTGATTGTATCCCATCAGCCATTGCTGCAAAAAACAGTAGGAAAAGTCAACTCAACGCAACAGGAAACTCCACGGAGCTCTCCACACAACACGCAACACAACGGTTGTACAGGAACTCTCCTCTGAACAGCATGGAAATTCAGTGTGGAGTGTTTTCCCTCCAGACAACACATTTCTCAACAGTGGTAAAAACTCCATGGTGGAGTTCTAAAACCACTGTTGAGAAACGTGTCTGAATGGAGCCATCCTCTCTCAAAACATGTATTTTAATACATATTTTGATACATTCTTTAGCCAAGAAATGTAGCAGACTATCTGGGGACTGTGAAAACTAATGGATAAATATGTTCCAGTCTACACATTATTTCAGAATGTCTGGATCACGCTAGTTTGCACCTGAATTCAAAAAGATAGAGTTCTTAAGCATCCTTAATATAAAGCAAGATGCAAATACTATTGCTTATCAAATCCAGTGGCATTACTGGTTAGCTTTAGGTTGCAATTCTATGCATGCATAGCACTGCCCCTTTGGCTCTGAAATCCAAGACTGTCTTAAAGGTGAGGTTTTCTCCAGTTGTAATTGCAACTGCTCATGAGCACAGAGGTCCTTTGGTGAAATCCATCCATCCCAGTGCTTATTGCATTTTGAGTGATATAATTCTTACCACCTAGAGCTTGAAGAAAGTACAGGGCCGCCTCAGCAAGCTCAGTGTTCATGGCTCCACTGGAATTATATAAATTCTCCACCAGGCCTTTCAACTCTGGTTTGTCTGCCTTCAGCTTGGATTGATCACTGTCTTCAATAGCCTGTTCCAGCTAAGAGTTTTGGGAAGAGGAAAAGATATTAATGCCAACCTGTTACATACGGATTTGGTGAAAGGAGGGCTTTCTCAAGGTGATGAGATCTGAGTATAGCTTTTTATGTAAGTATTGGTGAAGTTCAGGATTTGGACCAATTCATTTGTATTTAGATGTGGCAGATCTTAAATCCAATAGAGCAGGGGTGGGCAATGTAAGTCCCTCCAGATATTTTGGCCTACAGTTCTCAACTCCATTGGCTATGTTGGCCAGGGCTGATGGGAACTGTAGGTGAAAACGTTTGGAGGACTGCACACTGGCCACCCATGCTATAGGGCCTAGAGACCTTAGGAGAAAACAGTGTTTAAAAATTCTGTAAAACAGAGACACAAGATATTGTGGACAAAACTGGGAGCAATGCTAAAAACAATGTTGTTGCTTACTGCTTGTGCCCTGCCAGTTTTCAACGTTGATTCTAATGTTAGAGGAACAGGACTAAAGTGACTTTGAGGAGGAGGCTTTTGCCAGAGGAGTGATGATTGATGCTGCATGGGCAAAGTAGGGAGAACTGTAGTGCTTAAGCTGATGCTCTACTGACAGACTGGGGGGGTGGGGGGTATCATCACGGTACTGATTTGGTACTGCATTCCCCCCAAACCCTGCGATTTCGCTCCTGCAGAGTTGCACCCCATTATCCCCATGCAAAGGAGAGAGCAGAGGGTTTATAGGGACTATGGGAGAGGGGGAGCTGCCACCACTGCCATCCCCTCCTGGCTTTCCCTCACTTACCTTGTGGGGATTGAAGCCAGGGGAAGGGAGAACCTCCCCACCGCAACAAAAGGGAGAGACTTCGCCGCACGGAGGCAGCACAGAGACGTTCTGGTGGCCATTCAGCTCTCCAGCTCACCCCCTCCCTGGACAGACAGCGACCAATCAGGGGTCACCATCTGCCTGGCCATGCTTCCAACGCAACCCAGGAGCAGTGGTGATGCGCCATCTTTGCCACGCTCCAGACAAAAAAAGTTGGGGTTAATCCCCAATTTTTTTTGCTTTGGATCTTCAGGGGAAAGCCCCCGAAGCTCCAAAGCATATAATCAACCCCACACCACCATGCACCCACCCCGGGGCTTTTGTCACTGTATAGACAGCCCCTGGGCCATGTGACAGATAAATAAGGCTTTGATTTAACATTAGGATACTGCAGGCCAAAAATGTTGCACCTCTATTAGTAAATAAAACACATTACTGAATGTGGAAGATAGTAATGGGAGAAACCAATGAAGTAAATATGGCAACTGACACCTTAAGGCTACAATTACTGCTGAAAGTATACAGTGTGGGAACCATGAGACCCAAAGGAAAAGAAGAGCTGCACTCGCGGACTTCCGGTGAAGATATGGTGGCCGTGCCAGCAGAACTTTTAGCTCTACTGTGACTGGACGGCGGTAGCTCTCTTGGAGCCTCCCAGATGGAGCTTAAAATTCCCCAGAAAAAGGGGAATGCATAGAGCATGCCACAATGGGTCCTGTAAGCTCATCTCATGGGGTAATGAAGTCGTTTCATTGGAGTTTCAACATGAGGGAGTGGGACGGTGGATAAGACATCGCTCAGATGCCATTCAGGATGGGAGATCGCCGTCTTCATTTCTCGAATGGATAACATCGGAACCTAACATCGGAAATACGGGGTGCCTTTGGTGCAGTGAAGAAGAGGGGTTACATCTGGTCGGCAGGTACTTAATCACCCTCCCCAAGTATGTAGTGGAGGAGTTATTTCAAATAATGAGGAATAATGAAGAAAAGATCTGGAAAAAGAACAGGAGGAAAGGAAATGGAAGTCTCTCTCTGTCGGACAGCTCCAGATTTAAGCACAGGAGTGAATGATTTGTATATTTTTTTTATTCAACGGAGTGAAGTATAAGATAAGAATTATGGCTAATTACATACAAGATTGATTACTTTCATTCCCCAGCTAATTGGACAACGTTGGTCTGCAGAGATAAATAAATATTTTCTCATATAACTCGGTGGGTGAGGTATTTCACTCTCTTTTTATCATTATTGTTTGAAGAAGAAGCATACCAAAGTGTCATTTACTTTTGGAGAGAAATATTTAAGAAAAGTTAATGACTTGGAGTTTAATGTGTTTTTAAAAATGGGATAAAATGGACGACACCACGAGATGAAGAAGAAGGAGACAAAGGAAGATGGCGGTTGTTGTTAAGGAATGAGAAAAGAAAATGTGGCTTTTGGGGGGGGGACAAACGAAGTGTGTTGAAAGAAGAAGCTTGTAAATTGATGGACTGTGGCAGAGAAAGGTGGATTGTTTGCAGGAGGGAAGGTGAAGTGATTATTGAGGCGACCCGTGAGTGAATGGGGACTTTTTGTTATTTTTTGGATTTTTTTTGTTGTGTTTATTTTTAAGTGGGCCAAAAGATATATCTATAACATGAATAAGAACAAATTTAGTGATGTTAATGGATTGAAACAATAGAGTTATAAGATTGTTGTATATGGGGAGTAGAGAGTTATTTTATATTAAATGGAAAATGTTATATGAGAAAAGAGGTTAGGAGAGAAGCGGGGCCATTTTTTCTTCTGTGTGTCTTGGGGCTGTGACGGGGGAGGAGAGACGTTGAAGAGTATCAAAAGATTTTTGTTTGATGGGATTTTTATTATTATTACTGTTACTTTATTATTAGTAGTAGTATTTTTAGAATGTATTTACAATATGAATAAGAACAGACACAATGTTGTTGGGAAGAGGATATAAAATTGCTTAGTTATTAAGTAATGTGTACTTGTTTAAAAGAGTGGGGAGGATACAAGCTTAAACTTGTTGTGAGTTATAAGATTATTTTAAGAATAAGTTTTAGAAAGAATAATTGGATATTTTTAGAAGAATTGTGATGGAGAAAGAAGAATTTACAAGAGACTGGCAAGAATCTGGAATTTCTTTGAGATGGAAGATTGGAGACATGTGGAAGTTTTTTGGACTCTTGCTGGGTTTGGGTTATTTTTTATTTTATTAAGTCAAATAATGAAGAAATTTTAGGTTGTAATAAGGGAGAAATAAGGGGGGAAAAGAGAGATAGGCTTGGTCAGCTTTATAATTTGTAAGAGAAAAGAAGAGGGTTTTCTTATGGTGAATGAAAAAATTTATAAGAGAAGAGAAAGGGGTTTATTTTTATTTGTGGTCTGTTTAAGGAATTTTTGATAATGGGGGAATAAGAATGTTAACAAGTGGTTGTGTTAAAAGGGGAGGATGGGTTTGTTTTTTCTTCTTTTTATGTAGTACCTGCTTTTAAAAGGATTTATAAAATTTGCTGTGGGAAAGGTAGGGGGTCCTTTTAAATGTTGTATGTCTTTGTAAGGTTTGTTTTTATGTTTTTAATAGTGAAACTGAATAAAAATTATTAATCCAAAAAAAAAAAAAGAAGAGCTGTAGTCACAAAAGGAAGACATTTACCTGAAGCTCAAGTTCTAACAAGAGGTCGGTCTCCGTCATGATAGCCACAAATCCAGTTAGAAACTTGCGACGCAGATTTGCAGATAACAAAGAGAACATGGCGTATTCCTGCTTAACTTCTTCCTCTAGGTTTTTCTCCACCACAGACTGAGAAGGGAGGTTTGCTGCTGTTATCCCAGGTAATGAAAGGACAAATCATAAGACTCAGAATTGGGATATTATCATTCTATGTAACTGCACATAATCTACTCAGACCACCGTGTGAGCCCAACATAAAAAGTTATTAGTGCATAGTATTGTTGCCCAAAAGTAACAGGCTCTTTTCCTAGGAGATATGCCAATTCCCACTAAGAAGCACAGACTCCAAAGATCTGATCCAATGCACTTTTATTACGTTCAGCTGAGCGGGTGCACTCTAGCAAGCTGCCAGCTCACCAGAGTCACACCTAGGGGCACGCAAGCCCCCCTTTTATACTATATAGCATAAGATCTACGTCACTGCTTTACACAGCGCAAGCGCAAGCAAAACCCAATACATTCCAATGAGAGAGTCACTGCCCTTTGACACACTGTTGAAAGCTACTGCGCATGTTTCAATTGTTGCTGGGGTACATTCTGTAGCTTCTGATAAGGTGCGCTGATGGCCTTGCATTAGGCAGACAAATGCTATAACCAGATGAAACCAGGCTTGTGGCAAGGCCCTATCTGCTGCATATGCACTTTGAATTTTCCTTCAGCCTTGAGCAAGCGTTCCCAGCATTCTGTACTTGTAAGCAAAGATGGCTACACTTTGGCTATCAGTATGATCACTAGGATGAAAGGAACCCTGTGAAATTAATTTGCAGCAGATTTTACACAGTGCAGTGCCTTTGCAGAGGATTTAAAGTTTGATTTATTAATTTTATTACAATTGATATCCAAAACACCTGCGCAGTGTGTGTATTTCTCCTCCTTCTGCCTTCATTGTGGGACTAAATAGCAGCGTTGGAGGGGGAGGGATTTAGCTCAGGAAATTGGTTTAAGCCTTTCCTCCACTGCTCTGATCAAAGCTGGAATCCCTCCTTCCCATATTTACATTTAAGTAAACGTAGTGTCAGGAGATCAAATTACAGATCTCCCCCATCTCATGTAGTTTTGCCCTAAGAATATTGGGCTTCTACATTTGTATAAAGAGCATCTCCATTGAGGACAAGGTCCAGAGAACTGAAGATCACATAGATGAAAATCTAATTTAATTGCTTCGACTGTTCTGCATTTCCACATTGGGATTATGACGGTGAATACCACAGTTGCAGAAAGCCACTGAAGTCTAGCTGTTGTTACACCAAAATCACATGTTGGAACACGATTTTCTTTCTATCAATGCACTGTGGAAGCATTTTTTGCACTTCTGAAATTGTGGAAGTCACATGCATATTTTTTTATTCTACCACCATTAATAAGCTGGTGTCAAAAATTATAACTCAGGAGTAGTTCTATACAACTACAGCTATAGTTTAGCATCTGCTAAATTCATAAACCTAGACACTGAGCCAGAACAATCCCAGGCTCCAAGATGCCCCACTGCTTGCAGTTTGTGAGCATGGCTAGTGAACAAAATGTCTGATACCATCTACTCTGTACTTAATTTTAGTGTCCAGGAATGTCACATTATTTTCTAGCTCTGTGTCAGACTAGTAGACTCTTCACACATCTGTTAAAAACAATATTTTTTTTCTGTTCAAACTTTTAAGTTTTTTTTATCTCACATTGCAAAAAAAATATTGACTTCATTGTCAATCCTCAAAAACATGTTCATTGAGGTGTTGTTGTAATGTATAAATGTTATCAATGCAAAGTCTGCTAAAGCAGTAGTTTTCAATTTTTGACCCCAGGGCCCGCATTTAGCCCCAACCTGTATAATGAAACCTACTCTGCTGTTTTGTTCCCTCCTGCTGTGAAAACTTAACAACAACAAAATAAAACACAACAATAGTAGAAGTGCTGCTTATGTGACCCAAATTAAGGTGTGGCAGGAATCAGTTTTGGGTGTGACCCACCTGCTGAAGACTAGCAATCAACGATATTGTTACTTGGTCAACAGCCATAGTACCTTCCCAACTGACTTGCTATAAGTATCCAACAGAATTAGAAACATCTACTAGAAGCTTTTAGTTTTGGTTCTAGAAGTCCTTTAGATTTTCTGTCACAAATGATTTAGGTAGTTAATAATTTGAAAGGATGAGATTCTGCACAGCACATTTACTGCAGAAATGCTGCACAGAACACACTCTTCTGTTAGCAGTTACAGTGCTTTGATTCATTGGTACTGATAGTTTACAAACTTATTGCCCTCTGAGAAGTTCTGCAGCTTTCAAAAACTGATTTTCTTTTTTCAAAAATAACGATAATAATGATGATGATGATATGACAAACAGTTTTAGAATAATGAATGTTCATGTTATAATTTGTATTCACTGTTTAAATTTGTATTTTAATCTGTATTAATCTCTGCTGCTTGGTTTTATTCTGGTTGTTTTTTCTATATTGTATGTTATTTTGTGTTTATAGATTGTGGTTTGTTTTATATTTCTTAAAATGATTTCATGGTTTTAATTTTTGTGAACCGCCCAGAGAGCTTCGGCTATAGGGTGGTATAAAAATGCAATCAATCAATCAATAATCAGGATGTCCTTAAATGATATGCCTGATAGAAAAAAAAGAGAGAACTCTGATGTCAAGAAAGGATAAAAAGGGTTTTACCTGCATCAGACTGAAGTGTCGAATCTTCTTAAATGTAAAGGAATCATAAGGAGGGGTTGGAGGTGAGAGAATCACAGACGTGTTAATAGTATAATCACTGTCAGATGTCATTTTAGTTAGTTTTACTTTCCCTCCCCAACGTAATACAACCCCTGTAAATGATCTGCCTATGTATTTCCTTATGCCACCCCTGCATGCAATGAATATATATTGCTATTTGATAGGAATTACAGTGCAATCCTATTCAGAATACCCACTGATGTCAACAGAGGTTACACCCAAGTAAATGTGGACAGGGTTACACCCTTACTGTCATACAATTTTAGAGCAAAGTTTTGCAACATACAGCCCTTGTCACACATTTATATATTTGCTTGTACATTCATACCCTCCCCACCACCCACATTACACACAAGTCCTTTAAATGTTAAGGTGTGTGTTTGAAGCGGGGGGTTATGAACATATATCTGACCCTTTAAGGCTTAAAGGATCAGATATGCAATGTGTGTGTGTGTCTGTATGTTACTGGATACAGATTTAGCTATGGGGACCAAAGTGACTTCAATGTCTCAAGAGTGCCTTCCACCAACTTTGGTCGGAGATGGAAGCCTGCTCTTGCCATGGTTATCCATGTCCTGGAAATACTTTACTTAAATTATAGCAATGTAGGACTGCCTATGAACACCATTTAGAAACTTCTATTTGTTCAAAATACAGCAGCCAGATTATTGACAGAAATTGAGAGGATTTATCATACTGTGTCTATGCATAAAGATTTGCTCTGGTTACCAGTTCAGATCTTGGTGCAATTCAAAAAGCTGGTTTTGAAACGTTGGTTAAAGCTGTAAAGTTTTCTTGGACAAGGATACCTGAAGGACTGCCTGATCCTATATGCTCATGCCTGAGTGTCCACAGGATCTCCAGTGGAGCCCCTGTTTCAGCTGCCCCTATCAGAATGAAATGCGGTGGGCAGCTACCATGGCCTTCTCCGTCGCTTAAAAGTATATTTCTGGCTTTCATAGCTGTGCCAATACTGTTGAAATGTGATGCCATATGCAGCAAAGTTTCAAACACCGGAACTTCCCTAATTCCTTATACTTTCAAATACAGTAATGTCTATGTCTCTTTTCATGGCTTGTAAACTTATTTGGAGAGGATGTGTGTCAACAATTCTAGAATCTATAATAGCTGCAGCAAAAAAGCCACAATGGGAAAATTTCATAATTTGGAGGAGAAAACAACAACCCAGAGATTTATAATTACAAAATTGAGTGCATTAAGACTGTGGCCATCATGCTTTATCTGATACATATTTCAGTTATTCAAAATTCACTTGTATGTGGCAGAGTTGGTTTTCCTTCTTTCTAAACTCCCAGTTTAATTTCACCTGCCAGCAGACTGACCGATCATTAAAGTGCGTCAAATACCTGTTCTACCTTTGTATTTGCCAAAAGCAGGATTAGATGATCTTGCATTCAGAACTAAACTATCACATTATATCATTGCTGAATTAGTATTAGTAGAAATAGGTTCTTATACAGAAGACTTCTGTCTCTTAGTTCAGTAGCGCCTATAAACTACGACCATGTAATAGGGGAAAAACATACTACAGTCATTTTTTAGCGAATGGAAGAATCTGGTTTGGTTTGATTCAAATTGGTTGTTGAACCCACATATTTCACTTAACCCAAGAGTTAAGTTAAATTGGTGCTAAGGCATGTAATATAGCAACCAACTCTGTTTTTGAACAAAAGGGTGCTTTTACAAACATTTTTACAAACATTTAAAATCTTTTCCCCCAGAAGTTTCAAATGCTCATCTTTTCAACTGGAACTTTTAAATTGCTTCTAGTAGTTTTAATGTTGTTTTAATACAGTTTTATTGTCGATTTTATGTTTCTATGTTATTACTATTGTTTTATTTCATTTACTGTACACCACCTTGGCGGCTCTTATGGAAAAGCAGCATAGAAATCTCTTCCATAATAAATAAAAGAGGGTACATGTGTTTCTGTCAGGGCCATTGTGCCGGGACTATAAAATGTGGACACTGAAACTTGGCATGTATACTAAGGGGACTGTAGCACTATGCACCTCAGGCTTATTTGGTTTTTAAAATGCATTAAAACAAAATAACGATCTTCAGTCACTAACCAGCACGTAGCTTTACAGTCGAGAGAGTTTAAAGTGGAGAGAGGAAGGCAGCAGAGAGGTCCGAAGGAACAGAATTATATGGATGCCTCCTCCTGCTGCTGTGGGGCAGCACCCACTTCAGTGAAGTAGAATGAATAGGCTCCTCCCTCAGTAGGTTGGCTATCATGGTACACCATGGCAGGAGCTGTGGCTAGAGGTGCTAGTGGGTGCGGCTTCACACAGAAGGGGGCAGGCACAATGTGTCCAACTCTGACAGCTACAAAAATTTACTTGAAGACTTCGCTGTGTCAAACTAAGGATTATTCCAACCCATGCAAAATGGGATTAATTTGCCAGTACAACAAATAAAATAGATAAGCAGATGACATTGTTACATTCTGAAGTAACATGCTCGGTATTTTATAAGTGCAGGAGAATGCCTGGTGCGTGTGCTGTAATGGACCAGACTGTTGGTTTGGGATGTAGGAAAACCCAACACTGACTTACATTTTTCTTAGCAAGCATGTTTGCCACAGAAAGCGCTGGATACATAAAGTGTGAATGGGAAATACGCTTCTCCAAATAGTTAAGGGTACATGATTTAAATGCCAGGGAGCTGTCCTTGGTTGCACCTGTGGTTGGTGGCCAGTGGATGTTTTCAGCAGTTTGCTTTCCCTTAACACTTTTATTGGGTTCACCACAGTGAATTCCAATGTGCAAGTGGCATAGTAGTACACCTGCATTTTAAAAAGTGCAACCTGGTTCTCAGCTATGGAGCTTGCTAGGTGGCCTTAGGCAAGTCTCTCTGTCTCCATTTAAATCTACCTCACTGGATTTGTGAAGGCTGAAAGCCCATTCAAAGGCTCTTTGAAGGAGAGACACCATCCAAATACAATGTGCTAATGACTTTAGCAGCACAGTCCTGATGCTATACTCTATTCCAGCTTGCTAGATCATTGTCTTATTCAAATATGACAACCATGTAAATAACAACTACGATTATGTGCCTGCTGATCTTCATTTGTTGCTGACAAATGCTGACATTTTCCTTTAATTGAATGTGTATCACTGTATTTTTGGACAGTCATAAAACCTGTCTGCGATTCGCTTAATTATGGACATTTACAGAAACGTGTTAATCCTTCACTTTATACCAGAGGTGCAGAACCTCAGTCCTGGGGGTCCAATCCGGACTGCCTGGGGTCCCAATCTGCCCCTCTGGGGTTCCACAGACAGTCCCAGCCCCTTCCATGGCCCCACCCACTTTCCAGCAATCCTCCAATTGTCTGGTAGTTTCCCGGCTTTTGTGCATTTTTCCCCACATTCTAAAAGGTTCAAACTAGGCTGACCAGGTGGCTCGGGATTTCCCGGTCCTAACCGGGAATCCAGAGGCCAACCGGGCCAGCCGGGGGAAAACCGGGGTGGCGGGGGGTCATGCGGCGGTGGCAGCGAGACCCGGTGGCGGTGGAGGAGCCTGGGAAGCGGACGCCCCTGCAGGTAAGCACGAAGGGGGGCACTTACCTGCTGGGGTGGCTGCTTCCCGGGCTCCTCCGCCGCCTTTGCCGCCGCTGCCGGGCTTGTAAGGCCAGAGGCTGCACGGAACAGGCAGGAGAGGGCCGGATCCGGAAGTGACGTAACCGGCCCTCTCCCGCCTCTTCCGCGCAGCCTCTGGCCTCCTTGGGGCTCAATCGCGATGGCGATGAGCCCTGAGGAGCCCGGACGCCCACGCCCGCCTCTGGGCTCCTCGAGGCTCGTCGCCATCGCGACGAGCCCCAGAAAGGCCAGAGGCCGCGCGGAAGAGACGGGAGAGGGCCGGTTACGTCACTTCCGGATCCGGCCCTCTCCCGCCTGTTCCGCGCGGGCGGCGACGGAGGACCCCGCGCGGCCGCGCGGGCAGCAACAGAGGACTCTGCGCGGGCGACGGAGGAACCCGGCGGTAGGTCCAGGCTGGCTTTTTTGGGGGGGGGGTGGCTTGGTGGGGGGGTTGTTTTGGGTGGGGGGGCAGGGGGGACCGGGATTTTGACTTTTAAAATCTGGTCAGCCTATTCAAACACCTCACTGAAAGCTTAGTTACCTGCAGTAAGTGCTTTAAGCTAAAATATCCTGGTAGTTTTTTGTATTTCGACCCAATCCTTTTTGCCTTCAGTCCTGCCCACCATTGAAATGTGCCCCTCAAGTGTTCCTCCATAGCTCTCAGGATGGTTTAAAACCCCTACTTTATCATCACACAGTTAAATTCACAAACTGAGAGATGTGTCAATAGGCTTCCACAGCGAGCTACCCCCTGGTTCAAGTCAAATCAAGTAAAACAACAACAACCAGAAGAATACTTGTTCTCTCTCTCAAACATCACCTCAGAGGAGAAAACATGTGTGTGTTCTGTGGGCAGTGTTGGTACAATAAAACCATTTCTATCACTACGTATCCAATGTAATGTCCATAGGTATCAAATAAAATGTGCTTACCAAAAGTTCTTGTTTTCGTATTTGGATAGTAGTAAAGGCCTGGAGAGAACAGGAAAATGGTAATAATTAAACAAAAGGGGATTAATAATGGTAATTTATTTGAAGGTTCACTTTTGTGAACTTGTTTGAGAACACCTTTCCAATAGTGTCTGAACCTGGAAAGGACAATGGAGTACCATCTAGAGAAAGTTAAGGTTTAACTTAAGTAAGTCCCATTGAACTTAGTGGGGCTTACATGTGATTAGGTGTGTGTAGGACTCCACTGCTAAGTGTATTTTGGGCAATTGCCCTGCAATGCCCCATCCCATATTGTTTAGCAGGGCACCCCCTACCACCCAGAGTGGCTTTGGGGGCAGTGCAAATGGCTGCAGAGGCTGGAAGGGATGAGATACTTTCCTTCCATGAACTTCCTTGAACTAACTTATCTTCAGATAAATTCCTCAAGCTTAATGTATCTTCCAAGCCAACATTTGTCAATTTTACATTAGTTGTGCATCACTTAAATCCCACTGAAAGGATCTTTGGATTATGCCTACATTCAAGTAGAACTGGATGTGCAAGACCATAGCAGTATGTGTTGTGAACTAGTTTCCAGACCTGTCTATTAAGAACACTTCATACTCTGATCCTTGAGCCAAGATCACCTGCCCAGAAGGTCACATAACTCCTGGCTTGGCCAAATGTAGAGCCTGAGATAAATCTTTCTGAAGAAGAGGATGGGACATCCATCCCCCACAGCCATTTTCTGTCTGAGGAACCCCTAGTGAAGCTGGCAGAGGGCATGGTCAAAGATATGGTAGAGGGCAAGGCCAAAGATATTCAAGAACTCCGCAGCATGAGGCTTCAGACCTCAGCATGATCCTGTTAGGTTCTCTGCAATTTTGCTTGAGTTAAGCTCTGGCACTCCTGGGATTGGAAGCCTCAGTTAAGCTATGGACACTGTTACACCAGCATCCATCTTCCTTGGGAACTCTCCCAGCTTCTGGAAGTGCACTAAGAAAAGCCCTGCTGAATCAGCCAGGTGTCAGTCTAATCCAGCACCCCATTTCCATCTGTTGCCAGCCAAATGACAGATCTAATAACCATGAGAACTCAGTTTTCTAGAATACTAAAAACATTCTCAACAAAGCAAGGTAACTGATCTTAGTACTATTGCTCTCACATAAACTAGTACTTACCTGCTGTATTATCTTGGATTCGCAGTTGCTTAACTGCAAATGCCAAGATGCAGGTTTTTGGGATGACAATTGCTTTCTTAGTGTCTCTGGCACCCTAGAATATGACAAGGAAACTTAGATCAACTACATGGAACAAAATATAGGTGAAAGGAGATGTTTTGTTTCTCTCCTATTCCATGATAGGACTGAAATCAGACCTTCAGCTTCATTTTGATCCAGGCTTCGTAAAAGATGCTGCCTTCTGCTTTGCTGGATTCATCAAACTGTGTCTCTTCCATAACCTCTACTGCTTCCGAGATCACATAAAGGTTCCTTTGAAGCTTCTTTGATTGTTTAATAAACTCATGGCACATGTTAATATTCCTGAAGTAGGAGATACACATCCATTATTCAATATGTATCAAGCAGAACAGTTTGCACAAAAAGTTATGCATATAAAAAGCTCCGAATGTGAGGAGCCCCAGTGACGAAGCATCTCAGTCCCAGTGATGAAACGTCAAGACACATGCAAGTTAAGCAACTGGATGAGGGAAGGGAAGTGAAATTACTTAACTAAGTATTTAATAACCTGAGGTAATTATTTTTAATTTAAAATTCATAAACAGCTGCTGAAGCCAAAACAAGGCCACAGCAAAGGGAGCTAAATCCCAGAGGAGTAACCACTTACAAACTCACAGTAGAGAGCAACTCAAACCAATGACCCATTGAGTAGAGGATCTCCCCTGAATAGTCCTCCTTCCTTAATAGGAATCATCATTCCTGGGGGGGGGGGGGGCAAGTGACCTACATTCCCAGCCACCGAATGCTAGTGCTGATCAGGTATTCACACACAGCTTTCCTTGCTTTTCAAATGAGGTCTTCCAATCAGATTCACTGTACCGTCAGTTGAGCCCATCTATAAAAGCAATTCATTAACTAAAACAAGTTTAAGAATTCAACTTATCCATTCCTTTTTATTTATTTTTAAAAAACAAGCTCATACACACAGAAATAAGACTCACTCCTTGCTAGCTTCAGTTTAGGCTCAGGTATTGGGACTTAAAGAGCTTAAAGTTTAAATTCTTAAAGTTTAAGAATTCAGTTTATCACTTACCTTTAAAAAAAAAGAATAGAAAAAATAGAATAATAATAATAATAATAATAATAATAATAATACTCACATCTTGCAAGCCACATTCTTCCCAAATTAACAACCCATTGAGTATAGGATCTCCCCTAAATAGTCCTCCATCAAGTTAAGCAACTGGGCAAGTTTAGCAGCAGGGCCAGGAAGCCAGTCAGTAAACTCTTCCCTCCCCACTCATAATAAGTAAGTAACTTTAAATTTAATTAAAAAAAACAAACAAGCTACAAGTCAACTACTCACCTTCTCATAGTAACAATTAGTTCTTTCCCTGTAAACTAACCCTATAACAGCACAAATAACAGTTAGAATAACCAGTTATGAAGGTAGAAAGACAGCAGGGGGTGTGGGGGCTTCCAAGTGTATTGCGCTGCCACATGTACAACTATGCTTCCTGGACAGAAGTCATGGGTGTGTGCTCAATGTAATGAGCTCCTGGCTCTCCGGGAGAAAGATCGATCCTTTTAAGTCAAGTCTGTTGACCTGGTGAAGCTAAGGGAGGCGGAGAGGTTGATAGATGAGACCTTCAGGGACCTAAAAGTGACGTCCCACTCCATCAGTGACAGTTCCTCTGCAGTCATGGAGAATGTGGGTCTTGAGGAAAGAGGATGTCATTCTGAGGAACAGGGAAACGATCCCTTAGAAGGGACCAATTCCTCAAAAGACGAGCAAATATCCTCTTGGTCCGAGGATGTGCCTCTGGGGGGAGGGGGGCTTGTGGTAATGGGAGATTCGATCATGAGGCACATAGACAGATGGGTTTGTGATGGGTGTGTAGACCACATGGTGAATTGCCTGCCTGGTGCGAAGGTTGCGGATATGTTGATACCAACGATATGGGGAAATGTAGTCGTGAGGTCCTAGAAGCCAAATTTAGGTTGCTAGACAGGAGGTTGAAATCCAGGACCACCAAGGTAACTTTCTCTGAAATGCTACCAGTTAGACAGGCACAGCTGAGAAGTCTCAATGTGTGGATGAGACAGTGGTGCAGAGAGGAGGGGCTCAGATTTGTTAGGCGTTGGGTAACATGTTGGGACAAGCTGGGCCTGTACAAAAGGGATGGGCTCCACTTAAACCAAAATGGAACCAGATTGCTGGCACTAAACATAAAAAAGGTGGCAGAGCAGCTTTTTAACTAAATCTTGGGGGGAAACCGACAGGAGCTGGGAAGCATCCGGTTTGGGTTAAATCATCTGAAGGAAATGAATATGAAAATGTTTTTGATTGTCCCAATGTAGAAGGGGAGCAAATTGGCCATGAGTACAGGATAGAACATGATAGCCAATCAAAGAGGCTAAAGTATCACAGTAAAAAAATGGACATGCCAGGGGGACACCATGTATAGGTTTTTCTATGCAAATGCTAGAAGCCTCCAAGCCAAAATGGGATTATGAGGAGCTCCAAAGGGACCTCTCCAAGCTGGGAGTGTGGGCATCCAAGTGACAGATATGGTTCAATGTAAGCACGTTGGGGCAAAACCAACCCAACTTCAAGTATAACCTGATGGGATCTGAGCTGGTGATGACTGAAAAAGAGATCTTGGGGTTGTGATGGTCAGATCAATGAAAATGTCAACCCAGTGTGTGGCCACTGTAAAGAAGGCAAACTCCATGTTAGGCATTATTAGAAAAGGAATTGAGAATAAAACTGCCAGTATCATATTGCCTTTATACAAATCTATGGTGTGACCACACCTAGAATACTGTGTACAGTTCAGGTCACCATACTTTAAAAAAAGATATTGTAGAGCTGGGAAAAGCGCAGAAAGAGGCAACTAAAATGATTAAGGGGTCGCAGCATCTCCCCTAGGGGGGAAGGTTACAACAGCTGGGACTGTTTAGCTTGGAAAAAAAGAAGGCTAAGGGGAGACATGATAGAGGTGTACAAAATTATGCATGGCATAGAGAATGTGGCTAGGGAGACATTTTTCTCCCTCTCTCAAAATATTAGAACCCAGGGTCATTTCATGAAGTGATTGGTGGGAGACTCAGGACAAATAAAAGGAGGTACTTCTTCACACAGTGCATAGTTAAACTATGGAATTCACTACTACAAGATGTAGTGATGGCCACCAATTTGGATGGCTTTAAAAGGGGTTGGATAAATTCCTGGAGAAGGCTATCAATGGTTACTAGGCCTGATAGCTATGTGCTACCTCCAATATCTGGTGCGCACCAGTCTGTGTGCACCAGTTGCTTGTTAACATGGGTTGGAGGATGCTGTTGCACCATGTCCTGCTGTTTTGGTCCTTGGCCGACAGCTGGTTGGCTACTGTGGGAACAGAGTGTTGGACTGCATGGACTCTCGGCCTGATCCAGCATGGCACTTCTTATATTCTTAAATACAAATGTTCCCAGTGTTCTATAATGTATTTTTTTAAAAAAAATCAAATAAATTTATCTTCATCTGAGATTTGTTTACAAGTTTGGCTTTCCCTCCATTTTGTAGTTTGTGCCACGTTAGCGTGTGGAACTTTTGAGCTACGTTGTCTGACCTATTTGGATTAAGGTTAGGAAAAAGTAGATACCGTAAAAGGGATTCTGCTCTTGGAGTTCGACATTAACTCTTGTTGATCTTGGAATCTGAGCATATATGAAAGACAGTGGTGATGAGAGATTATGTGTTTGGTTGGGTATACAAAGTCAATACTCATAACATTGTTTTCTTCCAGACTTACCCTTTGCTTGTTAAAGAGTCAAGGACTCCAGAGGGAACATGTATTTTTTTCACCATCACAGACCTTGCATGGGATAGGCTAGCAGTGCCCTTCACTTCTACTGCCATTGCATCAACATGTCCGCCAAAATCCCCCTCCACTGTTCCATCTACCTTGTCCACAATAGTGATTGGATCTGAATCTTGGACATCTGGAGACAAAAATTGAGACATCTACAGTAGTGAAAGGAACATTAGAAAGGTGAAGAAAACAGCAGTGTGATAGAATAAGAGTGTTCTGAGCACACAATATACCTTAATGATGTAGATGTGAAGCACATAAGTTATTTTTTTTACCCACTGGTCCCCAAATATATTATTGATACTGCCTTCTATCCAATGGGGGCTTTGTCTTCACTCCACACCACTCACACAAGTCAGGGCACCCAATTTTCACCACCACCACCACCCTCACTAAGGCCCCCATTTACTCAAAAAGCTCTTCCTGAGGTTTGGGGATCCTCTGGAACAGAAAGTGATATGATATGGAACCAACAAAAATCAGGTGTTCCAATTCGCATGAAGCACCCTTTGCTACAGCAAAGCCACTGAGATATAGCCAAGTGAATTTGGTAGGGTCTATGTATATGCAGTAGTAAGGTTGTAAGGACAGCTCTCATATGAGGGAAGGTTACAACAGCTGTGATTGCTTAGCCTGGAAAAAAATGAGGATAAGGGGAGACATGACAGAGGTGTACAAAATTATGCAGGTATAGAGAATGTGGATAGGGAGACATAGGAACAGCCATTCTGGATCAAACCAAGGGCCCATCTAGTCCACCACTCTGTTCACACAGTGGCCAACCTAGCTGGTGACTAGGAAACCACAAACAAGACATGGGTGCAACAGCAACCTACCGCCTATGTTCTCCAGCAACTGGTGTATACAGGGTTACTACCTCCGATGGGAAACATTTTTCTCCCACTGTCAAAATAGTAGAATGCAGGGTCATCCCATGAAACTGATTGATGGGAGATTCATGACAGATAAAAGGAAATACTTCTTCACACAGCTCATAGTTAAATTATGGAATTTACTACCACAAGATGTAATGATGGCCACCAATTTGGGTGGCTTTAAAACAGGGTTGGATAAATTCCTGGACAAGAAGGCTATCAAAGGCTACTAGTCCTGGTGGTTATGTGCCACCTCCAGTATCAAAGGCAGTAAGCCTCTATATACCAGTTGCTGGGGAACATGGGTGGGCGCTGTTGCACCTGTGTCCTGCTTGTGGGTACTTGGCTGACACCTGGTTGGCCACTGTGTGAACAGAATGATGTACTAGATAGACCCTTGGTCTGATCCAGCATGGCTTTTCCTATGACTATTCAAAGTTTATATGAAACTTCACACTTTGTGTGTATGCAGAAAAATGTTTCAGCAAAGCTTCTTCCTACAGACCACAAAATCCCATTTAAGGGCAAACAAAACAAAACACCCCTTCCTAAAACTATTCTGCCTTCAATTTATTGAAATAAGCATACGCACACTTGAAACATGACCATTTGAAGCAAACATGAACACTCCAAAGTGAGGACAATTCAGAATGCTGACAACAAATTTGCACATTGATTCCCAGCCAGGATTTGTAAATAAAAAAAGACATTGGCTGAATTTGGATGACACAATAAGCAATTGGGGGGGGGGGGGGACGATCGTCAGTTGTATTGACTATTGTGTCGTCCGAATGCTGCCATAGTCAACTCAGCGCTGATCCTAATCCACACCACAGTTGATTATTTATTACCATGTTGTGTGGGGAGTACCCCCTAGATGAACAACTGTGAAGTTGATTATTACCCACCATTGACTATTGTGTTGTCTGAATTCAGCCACTGAGGAAGAAAAGTTCCTGAAAGCACAGGTGCTTCCAAACAAGGCTTTTATTATGCATTGGCCAAACCTTCTTCACTCAATTTTACCAAGGTTTCAGACATCGTTGTCATCCACCTGTAACCCTCCCATGTTTTCTCACTAATTTCCCCCCCTTTTTTCTTCTCTCAGAAAATCTTTTAGGGGGGAGAAGAGCAGAAGAGCAATGAAATTTCTTTGCAAGTGTGGACAGGAAAATACATGATTGAGGCACATCGGGAGGAGTTATTCCTGGGAATGTGGATGTTGGGCTTGGGATATTCCTTATGAGGACTTTCAGATGGGGGAGAAATTGTGTTCCCTTACCATGGCTCTGCTTCCTGTTTCGCTTCCGCATTTGAAATGAGCTGAAATTACACAGGGAAGAGAGTAGCGACCATGTGGCTTGTACAGTTCAATGCAGTTCAGTGGGCATTTTATTGCACAACTTCACATGTACACTGAAGGAAATCCTGACATACAGTATCTCAGAAAAGTCGGGTTTTCTGAGGATTATTTTTTAGCGTTAAAACCTGGAAATGGAGCGGAAGATATGCAGGAGGCTCGCATTGCCAAAATGACCCACGAACATCCATGAGTGGCCAGTCACAAGCGTGCTTCAAGACGCTTGTTTAAAGAAGCCCTATTTCTCTATTGCTTGCCCAGCATTTCCTGTTGCAGAACCATTTGTGTCACGCAATGCAACTTGTTACCTTGTGCTCAACCCCACACACTGAAACAAGCAGAGCACCACATCCCAGTCTTCAAAGCAGCTCCTAATTAACGATGCTGGATTTCCAGCCTTATGTATTTTCTAACTTCACTAGAAAAGGTGCTGCTATAAACATCAGTAGTTGCCTTCTTCCATGCACTCTGGGCTCAATCTAGATGTTGGCACTTGTAACTGGATTGGCAGAAGTGGACTTCTCCATCCTCTCCTCTCCATGGCAGCCCCTCCCATTTCCTGAAAATGCTATACAGAAGGGTCGGGAGACCCTGCTGAATGGGATGAACTGTAGGGAGGGTGGAAAGAGGGACCCTGAAAAAGCAAGGGGGACACCTTCTGTGAGTGGAATCCTCCCACTAATGGAAGACAATGGCTTAATACATTGCCTGTCTCTCTTGCCTGGTTTAGAGCCCAGCTCTTCATCCCAACAAAGCGGAAGGACTTAACTCTCCCCGAGAAGTAGGAGATTCATTACAGACTTTTGCAGATTAGCCCAGATCTGTTTGTTGGATTGTTTGGAACTGCTTAGTTCTGGGATGGTGGGACCTGTGCCAACATTTCCTTCCATTAGAGTGACCAACTCGCCGGTTTGCCCCAGAAATCTCTGGTTTTTGGGGGCACGGGGGGGCGCTCTAGGGGGAATTTTGAAATCTTAGTAAAATCTCCAGGAAAGGCGTGGGTGGGGGGAGCAGGTTACATGTTTTTCGCCTCAGGAATGTACACAGATTGCCTACGCCATTAGCGTAGCTGGAAGGATATCTGCACACACACAGCTATCTTTCCAGCTATGCTAATGGGTGGCCTATCTGCATAGTTTCCATAGGCCCGTTACGCACGCCTGGCTTACTCCTCGCCCGTGCCAACTGAGGCTGAAAGGGTCTCTTAACGCTTGCACTAAGATACCCTTTCAACCTCAATTGCCGTGGGCGGGGGGGGGGGGGGCAAGCCGGATGCACGTTTGCCGGACCTCGCATCACTCCCGGGAGTACCCCTTCTCGCATGACTTCTGGGAGAGCCGAGGAAACTGCCGCTCAGTTAGATAAGAAAAGAACACGGAAGAGGAATTTTCTCTTACCTGCCCACATGACTATGTTATACCCACTATAATGCACCCACCCACACGCTGCTGCCAGGAGGTGGGGAACTGCACTATGTACCAGTGAAAATTATGATACCTCCTGTCATGAAGCAGCTATACTCTTGTTTTCCTTACACTAGTGTGACAATTAAGCCAGTATCTATCTGCTTTGCTAAGTGAGCACTGACAGTCACTTTACACATTACATTTTTAAAGAAGTTCATGTATAATGCCATGTTCCAGAAACAAGCCCCATTTATGGAGTGTCTTTTCCTGAGAAGTAAGGGAGGCATCGATTCTTTCCATCACCCTAGAGACAGTTAAAACCCTTTCCACAAGCCCTGCTGGACCACTCCCATGAAAGCTCCTCCTCCCTCAACTGTCACCAGCAGCAGCCATTACAGCTGGCTGAGTTGCTGGAAGACTACTTAATTTTTTGCCCCCTTTCCACTTTCCATTCCTTTCCCCTTGCAGGTCGTGTCTTTTCAGATTGTAAGACTGTGGGCAAGGACTGTATTATTTTACTGATTGGATATAACCTGCTTTGGGAGCCTTTTCAGCTGAAGATCAGGGTGAAAATACTTGGAAGGAAGGAAAGAAGGAAGGAAGTCAGTGGTGCTTCCAAGCAACTGGGCTTTCCACCCCTACCATTCAGAAGGCATTGTACAGCTATTCTGTCTTTTCTTCCTTAATGGGAAGAGGAAAAACTGAAGCAGCAGTGGAAAACACAGAAGAGCTATAAATATAATATGTCATCTGAATGCCCTATCACATTCTGTGAATGAGGAAATGCAATTGCACAATCAAAGCCTCATCCGCAAGTAGTAGGATTTTACTACTGCTGCTTGTGAATTTTGAATTTTACTCTTGGTTCAGATCCAGTCTAAACTAAGTTAGTTGCCCATAGATTGCATTGGAATCGATGTGAACATTGATTTGTGACCAACACACGTCCTGTTGGTTTCAATGGGACCTTAGTGTGACTTAGTCACACTGCCCACTTGGCAACCAAAGAAGTCTCTGCCCCAAAACCAGGACTGAAGCCAGACTGAAATGGATTTAGATAATTTGTCTCATCCAGAAATCTCTGGAGCGGAGAAGCCATGACACGTTCCAGCAACTTGTCCAAGAATATAATATTGGAGGACATAAATTATTCAATACAGTGAGGTTTAAGGAAGGTTTTCTTTTTTAAAAACACACACACAAAGGTCTTACTACCATCTCCTTTAGGTAAGATGGAACCACAAATTGCTGTACAGAGGAATTCACCACTACACTTAGCTGCTCAGCCATTCTCCCCTTGCTGATTCTTTAAGCCAGGAAGGGCAAGGGTTCAGCACACAAGTGGTAGGCCTCACCTCTCCAAGATCCTGCTCACATCCTCCTCAGGTTGTACAAACTGAAAAGTATCCATTATAACCAGGCAAATAGGAACCAAAGTTACATCCCCTGGAACTGTATCAACTCTGACATCCAAGTTGGCACAGATACGATCATTTTTATCTGCAAAGTCTCTTGCAAATTCATCACTGTGGGCTATCAAATGGTTCCCTTCTTCTTGCGGGCCATAGCACAACAGTTTTTTACTGGCCGACTGAGCAAATGCAATGGTGGCAAAGTACATTTTCTTCACCATTCGTATTGCCATGGAGTAGGCTTTCAAATGAGCTCTAACCCGTGTTTGATCGCACTCATACAGAGTTTTCCACCAATGTTGCGCTTGCTAATATCCCACTCATTTCATTGCCTGCAGTGATCTGCAAAACCAGAGAATTCACTGGGCACCACTCCATGGGAGAGAATGCTCAGGAGCAAGTATGTCAACTGCCATTCCAGAGATCAACCAAGGCTTCAACAGAATCACCTGCCGAGGTGACAGGAGAATCCCCCAAAATCATCAGAAAATCATCTGGCTCCATCAGTCTTCTGGGACAGCCCATCTTAATTGCCCATCCATCCCATGCAGAGGTTTCATGTCCCAACAAGTCTAAACCCCAGCAATTTTCCGCTCTCCTACTGGCACCTGTACTCTCCACACCCTCTCTGGGGAGGTCACAGATCTTCCCAGAACAATGTGGGATTGGGCACAGAGATTCACTGGATGTGGGGGAAATTGCCCCACATTTGCTTGAATCCCAAGATATTAATGGATTAAACTTTTCCACCTTCTCCACTCCAGAGCAGCTGTCCATATCACATACCACATTGAACTACATTGTTCAGGATGGCCCACTGTCCCTCTGGAGATACAAAGAGGAGGACGGGATGGGAAACGTCTTTTTCATGAAGTAGTGGGGGCCACTGGTAAAATGCAAGCGGTGGAGCAGAAGAGAAACAGAGAGGGCATGTCCCCCATTGGATTCTGCCCCTCTGAGATTTTAGCAGACATTACTCACATGCTCTTGTGCATAGTTTGATAGCCAAGAGGGATAGGAAGTTGTTGTTTTTTTAAAAAATCCTATTATGCTCAGGAAACTGGATTCTGCACCCAATGCTACATTCTGCATTTTTCTGTGCTGTCAAATCATGGCATACACACAGCCTTGTCAATAATGTGTTAGAGTCAGATTTAGTCATACTTAGAACAGATCAATGGGACTGAAGATAGCTATGGCTAACATGTCTCATTAATTTCAGTGGTACCCTATGCATGCCAAAGGGTGTTTCTAGACTCTGCTTTCATGGTGCCATCACCCCTGCCTCATTCATAGACATTTATGGGGGTCCAGACAATGATGTCTCCCACTCTTAACTCTCCTATGTTTTCCCACTGCTTCTTCTGGTTTCTTTCTTAAGGAAACAAAAGTGGGAACAGCTGCACAATGCCTCCGCATTAGTAGTGCAAGAGCCCTCTGTCTGGAAACTCCTGAAGTGTGGATCCAACTCAGTTGTGTAAAGGAGATTAAATCTTGGAGATTACCTAATTTTGCAGCATGGTCTTCTAATAACAGCACATCACATAGTTTATATCCAGTTTTATGGAAAGGACAGTTCTGCCACCATGAATTCTTTGTCTTCCTTTGAACCAGGCAGAGAGGTCTAAAATGATTTTGGTATATAATGCTCTCTACTGGGATCAGATCTCCTTTTGGGTCCAATTGTTTTGCCAAAGATTTAGTTGCCTTATAGAAGGACATTTCCAGGACTGATGCAGTTTACTCTAAAAGGGAGAAGCAAGGAGAAGAGAAGCAAAACCATGAATTGCAATGAGTTGTGCAATATGTCAAAGAATGCCCCCCCTTTTCAAATGATCTTTCCTCCCAGTCATGATAGTAATTTAAATCACTCAGTGCCCTTTGTGCGCCCTCAGAGGTAGGCAACCTGGTGCCCTCCAGCCAGCATGGCCAGGAGCCATGGGTTATGGCAGTTGTAATCCAAAACTTCTGAAGGGCACCAGGTTGCAATTCTCTTTCAATCTAATACTAAACATGGATTGACCTGTGCCTTTTAGTTTTGAAATGAAATGAGGCCACTCAAAATAAGGCAGTAATTTCTATGTATTCATTGCATTCCCTATATATGCATTATTCATTTGTAAATTAAATTTCGAAGGATTTTTAAAGAAAACTCAAATAACCTGACCAAGACTTGTGAGTGTCAGATCCATGTCAAGTTGAGGGCAATTAGACCACCAAAAGTTGATGGTGTCAGGTCAAGGGGGGAAATTAAAGGAAAATGGAGGAGAATAATAATAATAATAATAATATATTTATTTATTACCCGCCTCTCCCAACGGATCGAGGCGGGGAACAGCATTAAACATAAAATACAAAACTGATTAAAAGCACATAAAACCAATACATCATTAAAATACCAATAAAACACCAATAAAACACTTTAAAAAGGGGGGGGGATTAACTTGCTCAAGACCCTAGTACATTGCTATGGTAGTGGAACATCATCAGATTAAAAAAAAAAAGCTTTCCGTATAGTATACAGGAGTTAGTATAGAATGGGGGGAAAACTCTTCTCAACATTTTTATCTTTCCTCTGTCTTTTCTACTTTGAAAATGGGGGTGGGCAGGTGGGGAGAGAGAGACATATCTGCTAGACCCAGATTAAAAGTCATGTTTGTTTTGGGCCTGAGATTTAGGGCACAATCCCACGCATGTTTGTACAGGAAAAAAAAGTCCTACAACTCCTAGTATTCCCTAGCCAACATAGCTGGCTGGATTCCTGGGAGTTGACAGTATTTTTCTGTATAAACCTGCACAGGCTGACGTCCTTAAGTGCGCACTACCCAAGCACGTGGCACAGAAACACCGCCCTCTCCCTCCCTGTGCCAAATCGGATACAAAAGATTTTAACCTGCTACTCTAAACATGAAAAACGCAAATTCTACATCAGATTACTATCGGCGGTTTTACAAACACTGGCTTCTCCTTTAAATATAACGGGATTCCCTCCCTTCCTCTTTATCAGTCTGTTTGAAGAAAAAAACTAACCAGAGAACCGCAACAACATGAGATGCACGTTTGCTCCTGCCCAGCCTCTTGGTCACTAAAAGCCACGAAGACAAATAAACACCGCCGAAGGCGTATCAGGGATTATCAGCCAGCCGCTCCACTTCCCTTTTACTGCGAAGTCTCAACCCTTCTTACCTCTCCTGTTGCTTAAACGGAGGCTTTTCTTTCAAATCAGGTTCCTCGGCTTTAGGCAACAGGGCAGTTTCGGTATCTCGTGCTTTCGACACCTCAGTTGCAAATAAGGGAATCTTTTCTAACTTCCGGTTGCGACAGAGAGGGAACTTTCTTTTTCGTTTCATTTTCCTTCAAAGTAGCTGAATATTGCAGTCATTCCCCCCCCCCCCCCGCCCAAAATCTGGAAAATAGGTCTATAGGCACGCGTTGACTAATCAGCTGGCAAGGGTACTTGTGGCGCCAGGCGCCCTCTCCGGGTGGAAACGGGATGAAACGGGGAGCCGTTGAAGTCTGTCTGCTGTTCGTGGCAGATTAGCTCAAAGGAGAAAAAAGAGCCAAGCCAGTTTCTCTCAAAGCGGGAGAAGGCTTCTTGCTCAAGCATTTTAGCAATACCAACCAGTTGGAGGCCGTAAACAGCACTGGTTGAAAGCAAGTCGGGATGGAGGGGGGAGCTTCTTTCCCCCGTCGTACCGGCTGCAGTTCTTGTAGCCACTGAGAAATGTGAAAAGGGGAAGCGTTTCTCCTATCTGTGAGGGGATAAATACAAATCAAGGATAAAGAAAGAAATAAAACAGGGTGTGAGGAAAAGACTCACAGAGGTTAGATATCTCCTTTCTTTTCTTTGTATATGTAGATATCATGAACATGCTACATATTGTGGCATTCTAAGGGGGGCAGAAATGTCATTTGGAAGAAGCCTATAAAGTGCAAAGTGGACTCCAGTCAGAGAGTGCATACATGTATTTTAAAGTGCAACCAGCCTATATCTATCGACTCAGAGCTCCATGGGCTCCATCACATGTTGTGTTTATTGCACTCCCAGAGGGCATGCTTTTAATCGGCCAGGGCAGTTTTACAACTTACTTCCTCCTTTTCATCTTTGGACACCTTAGGAATTGGAAGAAGGGTTTCAGTGCTCCAACTCCCACCCCCTCTTTTTTTGGCTTCCTTCCTTGTTTTGCTGAACTCCTGTCCTGTTGGAATTGCAGTACTTCACCATGGGGCCTAGCCTCCTTAACCTTTCAAACCACTCTGATCCATCCTCATACATCCATTTCTGTGGGCTTCCATCACCCCTCCACATGCCTTATAAATCTTCCTAGTGGTTCTCTTCTGTTTTGTGTAATTATTCTTCCTCCTATATTATCCTATATTATATTATCCTATAGGGCTGGAGAAAACATTTCCTGGTGCTAGTTCTAGTTCCTTTTACTGCCTGAAATCTTTTTAGGCAAAGCAGTTTAATACAAAATCAAGCCCACAGGATATTTCCAAGGAGACCTGATTTGCAAGACAAAAGGCTATCCTTTCCAGTGAGTCATGACCAGTGAATTGCTAGCCCCCCTTGGTAACAGATTAACATCTGAAAGAAGGTAAGAGCCATCTGTCTGACAGGAAGAGAAGGCAATGTAACTTTGAAGTAAAACGGAGGTATGTGGGTGGGTAGGGGCGAATTTAGTATGACTTGGATGTAAATACAGTTGAAGTCAATGGCATTTAGTTTGGAGTAAGGGAATCAACCTTCTCTATTTTATGAACTGGAGATGCTCAGCTTCTCATGATCAAAGGAAAGGAAAAGCGATCCTTCACAAATGCAAAGAGGTGGAAGAGCGCACGAACAGATGTAAGCATTCTGGTTAATTTGCATTTTAAAAAATCCTAAAAATCAAGGCATGGACCTATCTGATTCAAACCTGGCATGCTGAAAGCTCTACTTAAGAGCTCTTAAGATCCCAAGTTTCATCTCTTTGGCTTTAAAAATTACACAGATGTAAGCATTTTTGTACATCCTAATAGGAGCTCCAGTGAGCCAGGGGGTAAGGCTGCCCCATCCATCACAATGTCCATCAACAAGAACCAATGAACTGGAGCGGGAAGGAGAAGGAGCGGGCGGGGTTGAGCAGGTGCAATAGCAGCCAGAGAGCAAAACCAGAGTTCACCAGTTTAGCTACCATAGTGAAAGGGAGGAGCGCTTAGAGTGCTTCTGAAATGGAGGTAAAAAAATGGGGGGAGGGAATTGATGTGATAGAGCCCCATAACACCAGCGTTTTAACGCACTCTCAACATGCCTAGTGTCCAGTTTTGCAGTGCAACACTCACATGAAATCTCACCCATCCTGCTGTGATCGCGTCGTTTCCCCCTCCTCTTCCATTTTATTTTGGTATGGGGGAAAATTCTTTTCTGCATCTGCGATAACATCGTTGTTCCATTCAGTGTAATTTCCTTTTTGATGCTAGTTCAGATTGCTGGGGGGGGGGGTGTCTGTGGAAGGGCATGTGTGTAGGGCGTGTCGCTGATGAAAGCAGAGGGTGGGGTGGTTCTCCAGCATGCCATTTCAATTTCCTTTCCTCATAGTCCCAGAGCCAGACCAGGATTTATTTACCCGAAGAGTGCAAAAGCTTTGTGAATATTTTTTGTTTATATATGACAGAAGTGTCTCAGAAAAGCGAGTCTTACAAAATTCCAGTGGTGGGGGGCTGCGTAATGACATCAATATGGCTGCTGCACTATTATGTAGTTGCCATATTCAAATATGCATAACTTCTCACTTGTTTATGCTACTGAGATGATTTTTTTTTCCTGAAATGTTTCAATGACAAATACTTTTTGTAATTACACATTTTTTGTTAACTCCATTAGTTTTTGAGATAATTTCATTTGAACGTATAAAATCAGTGTTCACATTGGTTATGTGTGACGTTTAACTATGATTTACTAAAAAACTCTATGACTTTTGAAAGAATACTCGAGAACAAAAAAGTTGCATCTTTTAATGAGGATTAAGAAAATGTATAATAACATGGGGTTTACCCCAACGCTTAGGGAATTATGAGTGATAACTCGTTATATGTCCACTTTCTCAGGATTGAATGGTTTTACAGTTTATCATGCAGGGCTTTCATTTCAAAAGTATCCACCCTGAATATCTCTTGATCTGATGCACAGATCATTTTGAACATGTTCAACTGTGATTTTTACAGTTGAACACGTTCAAATATTCTTTACAAAATTTCAAACAGGACAAGTATGATGATATATAAAAACAGACTATGTATTAGGTTGAATTGTTTTTAACAAATGTTTTTAAAATCTTCAGCAAAAGTTTACAATTTACAAAATAAA
Organism: Anniella stebbinsi; assembly: GCA_029215795.1. Classification (NCBI taxonomy): domain Eukaryota; kingdom Metazoa; phylum Chordata; class Lepidosauria; order Squamata; family Anniellidae; genus Anniella; species Anniella stebbinsi. The sequence goes on from JARDYH010000008.1 coordinate 47,903,294, forward strand.
AACTATGTTCTGTGAGAAGGGTTAACAAATACATTTCATTGGATGTCCTCTTCACTGTCATTGGAACAGCTATCATCACTGACAAAATCACTTTCCTCATCTTCTTTTTCACTGTCCTCTCCTGTGACCATTTCAAGATTTTCTGGGAGTGTTGGACCATCGTACCATTTTATGTGGTACCTGCCATTTTCCAAATACCAGCTGTGTTCAGTAGGATGAAGCCTGACATCAGGTTTTCTATAATCTGCTCATTTTGACAATCTCTTCATTTGCTTTGGATCATTCCACATAGAGTTAGCCTACTTTGGAGCTCTTGGATATTATCTCAAAGGTTCAGGGATTGAACATATTCTTTCAGAGAGCAACGTTCTGGCATCTGGTTCAATACAAGGATTTTTCGGAGGAAAGCATTTCAACAGATGTAAATGAGTACACATCTTACTTTACCTGTCTCTTGAAAGCTGCCTTTTCCAGAAGTTTATAGAACAACTACAAAACAGTACAACATTAGAAGAACCAAGATCAGGTGAAAAAACTGAATGATGACCTTTCTCAAGATACTTTAGAAACGTTTATTGAAAGCTCAAATATAAAGCAAGTGTATGATGAGTTCAACAAATTCAAAGCAAAAACAAGATCAGGATTTCATGGAAAAACAGCTCAGTTGTATCAACAGTACATTGATCTTGTTAACATCTACAAATTCTTCAGCAGAGCCTATAGGACAAGTAACCTTGAAATGTATACGGATGCCCTGGAGAAAATGATTCCAGCTTTTTTTTTCAGACAAGAGGCTGAACTATGTTCGATGGATGACAGTGTACCTCCTGAAACTTCTCAACCTAGAATTGAATCACCAGAAGTCATATATGCACTTTCTCTTCCTGCAAGTGACCTTTCTTTCTTTGTGGCCTCGTTGGTGAGCATGGAGAGGGAGGTTTGCTGTAATTTAGGGTTGGACCAGGCCAGACCTGTCTAAAACACCCATCCCCTGCTTAAAATAGTAAATTCTGTGATATAATAATTAACATGTATATTGAGAATGGGAACAGTTTCATTCCCATAAAGCAAGAGCACATTGCAAACTGAACTCCACAGACTCTATTACTATAGCACTGTTTCCTTTTCCTTCTTCATTTTCCAGAGAAAGGCCAGGCCCTTCAGACGAAAAAGGCAGATGCCATTATAGCAATCTTTATGGTACACATGAAATTCAGATGGATAATTATTAACTCATTTGTCAAACCCATAAACGAGAACCAAAATACATGAACCAATTATCAGAAATGAAGAGAGTAGGATTGGGAAAATGTCAGTCTCTAATTAAAACCACAGTGCTTTTTAATATGCAACTACAGTTCTAATACATACCACATTCCAACGTAATTGTCATTCTTGAAATAAGGTTCTAGAGCTCCAGGGCTGGATTATTTTTCCTCCCTTCTCAGTAGGGTGGGTGGGGGGGAATCAGCAGAGCAGGAGGGTTTTTGATACTGTAGATCCAAAGCCTCCTTTGTTCTGCCCCCAGCAGTGGTAGAAGGACACAGCAGAGGTTTCCACCCATACAACAAGGAGGCCCTCTCTGCCCACAGACCTCTCTGTCCAGAGAGAAGAGTCCAGAATAGCCTGTAACCTCTCTCCTGTAGAAAAACAATTCATTCATTTTTGCAACTCCTAGAATTTGTGGTTAGACTACATGCACTGAATTGTGTGAATTGAATTATTGTTCTCTCATTTGTTAGTATCACCACTTAAAAAAAAATTCTTCTGAAATTCCTTAGGTGGTTTCCTAACAGTATTCAGCAAAATCCAAAAAGTTGTTGTGGCACATTAATGACTAACAAATTTATTCTGGACCAAGCTTCTGCGCGGAGGGTTACCAAGAGTTCCAGTTATATACATATGGTGCTTGTGGTGCTGGTGGAATTGAGGTCAGGAGTAAATTAAATGCAGAAAGTACTGACAGTAATAATCATCTTATTCAAAGTTGTTGCTGATAACACAAACATCCTGGCACTTGGTAAGCCAATTTACTCCTATAGTGTGATAAAAATCCCTTATCCTGATTCAAGCCTGGTGATAGAATATGGATTTCTTTATTAAAAAAAAAAAAGATTGTTCAGTCCTCTCCAGAAAACATTTAGAATTCACTTGGTATTCTTTTGGTTTCTTTTTTGCTGAAATCTGCTCATACACAGCTGAAATCCGGGCTGAAAGCTCCAATATGCTCCCTCCCCTCAAAAACCACAACAACAACCAGACAGCAACCAGGGTGGCTGTGCCATACGACCTCACAAGTGCCAGGGGCATTGCGAGGCCTGGTCCCAGATCAATTGCAGAAGCCAGAGAGTACTAATGGTGCATACTTCCATTGTGCAAGAGCACAATGAAAAAGCACACCAACAAAATATTTGTGCATGGTTCTACTGAAAAGAAGTGACAGAAAGCAGATGTTGTGAGAAAAGCCATACGGTGAGAAATCCATGATATTTGTGTGTCAAGATTAGGGCTGTGCATTGCTTTAGATCTGGATCTGAATTCTGAACTGAAGCAGGGGTAATTTGGACTGAATCGGTCTGGATCCGAAGCGAGTCCTGTTCGGTCTGAAGTGGATCAGATTGGGTCCGAATCTCATGGGATCAATCCAGATGATTCAGAAGCCCAGCCCGACAGCCTGAATGGATGGTCTCACTCCTGCTGAGCAGCTGCTCCTGCTCACTTCCTCTGGACATGCCCAATGTGCACGCGAGCTGTGTGAGCTGTATGAACTCCGTGCTCCTTACCTGGACCATGAGCACCCACAGCCATCCATGCCTCTTCAAGGGAGTTGCCATTTTCTCATTTATTTCTGTAAAACAAATCCTGCCCAAATGGTGGCTGTAAAGCAGCCATGTACACAACATTCCAGGCATAAATATATAAATAATGTATAAAACGTTTATTATCCTCCAAAAAATCACAACACTCACTAATGGTGATCTGCTTAATTGAGTAATACCATTAAAAGTGCAACATGGGATTGAGGAGAAATCCCTACTTGGGCCTGTTGATGAATTCTAACTCAGCAGTCTTTCAATCTAATCTCCCTTTGAAATATACATTTTGGTTGTATAAAATGTAGCTGCACTGGACCGAACACCCACGTTACTGAAATCTGGGACAGCAGTGCCACCTTATGACTGCAATTGAAACATCTTTCTTAACTATTATTTAGTGGAATAATGGTGAGAAAACACGTCCCTAGTGTGGAAACATTATTATTATTGCACATTAACTGGAACAGTAGTGAAATGATTTTGGATGGTTGCTATATTTTAAAATCTTTTTTCTCTGCAATTTTAATGTTCTGTGTCCACTTCACTTCATTTTGCTTTATTCCATTTCTGTACCGCCCAATAGCCAACGCTTTCTCAGCAGTTCACAAAAATTAAAACCACAAATTCAGCATAAATCAATATAAAAGCTTAAAACTACAACCCAAATAAAATGCAGTAGCAATGCAGAAATTTAAAATACAAATTTAAAACAGCAGAGCTAAAAGACTAGATTGCTAAAATGCCTCAGAAAATAAAAAGGTCTTCACCTGACGCTGAAAGAAGTACAACATAGGTACCAGACAAAGCTCTCTCTAGGGAGCTCATTCCACAACCAGGGTGCCTCAGCAGAAAAGGTCCTCTACCTCTTAACATGTTATTAGCCACTTTTTAACTTGTTCAGATTAAAAATAATAATAATGAAGAGCTCAAGGATTTTTAAATAAAATTATGCATGGTCTGGAGAAATGGATACGTAGACTACCCCTGCCCAAAAAACCTGAAGGGGAGTAGATTCACAGATGACAAAAGGAAATCCTTTTTATACAACATATAATCAGTTTACAGAATTGTCTACCACAAGGTGTGGCAATGGCCATTACCATGTGAACGGGGATTCGATAAATTTATGGAGGATAGGTGATGATGGAATCATTGTCCTGACAGCTAAATGGAATCTCCATGTTCAGAGGTAGCATATCCCGGATTACCAATTGCCATGGTGAAAACAGCATAGCAGGTCTGTTCCCTTCATACCCTTGCTTGTGGACTTCCCACAAGCATCTGTTTGGCCCAAAATGCTAGATTAGATGGGACCATTAATCTATCGCAGTACGGCTCTTCTTGTGTTCCTACACAACCCTAGACTTAAAGAATATACACAAGATACTGCAGGAATACTGATAGTTTTTTTTATTAGTCTGAGAATACGGTAGAAAGGACTCATAAAAATAAAATCCACACTTTTATCTTAGAAAGTTCTCCAGATGAAATACTTCTTTCTTACGTGTGCACAACGAAACAAGAGCAAATCCAGGAATGAAAGGGCAGGGGAGAAACCAACACAATTCCATGTCAGACACAAGGATGTTCCATGTAAAAATGATAAAGCTAATTGAGAATGACATTCATGCACATTCTAAAAATTGGATTTCACAGATAATGGCAAACCAATGCCAGTAGGATTTTTCACTACAACAAAGAAATAACCCATACACGTGTCACAAAATGCAATTTGTGACAGTCAATTTACCTTGCTCTTCCCTAAAGAACTTAACACCATACTTTTAAAAAATAGCTGGATTATTTTTGTTTGCAAATTAAACCCTTGTGAAGTATGCTGCCTAAAACTAAATGAAAACCCAGACCTCAGCTAGACAGTCAACTGATGTCAGCTTGCCCGTTTAAATCTACAGGTGTTAACTCCTATAGCAAACAGTAACTTGCATGGGTATTAGCGAAGTCATGAAAGGAGTCTGGTCGTAGTGTGGGGTGGGGTGACCCTTCTATTTCTAGAGTTCCAGAAGTTCTACATGCACCCTTGAGAAGGGCCCATTAAGTACTTTTGAGTTTTCCCCACACATTCATGGATTGCCTAGATGAGCCTGCCATGGTTTGCCTAGTAAAGAGCAGGCAACTTGCACCAGGATCTACTCACTGTGAAAAATTCTTTGAAACAAGTTGCTTTACTTTTCAAAGACCTTGGGAGTGGACCATTGTGCAGTCAGATATTCCTGTTGTTTCAGCCACATCAGTCACTCTTTAGTACTTCACTCTCCTGGGTTCTTATGGTCAGGAAGAAACTAAATGTCAAGTGTTGTAGGGCTCAAACCAGGAGCGCTACAGGTCAGGCACAGGTTCCCTACTAACCAAGCCACTCTGTGCTGGTTGGGAGAACTGCAAGCAATTTGGTCCAGGACTGCTCCCTCTACATTCAGATCAGAACACTACTAGCACCACAGGCGAGAAGTATTCAAGTGCTAAGGGATGCCTACTGAGAACACGGGTGTTTCAGCCCAAACTGAAACAATTACATTTGACAGTATAGAAACAGCCTTCCCTAACCTGGTGCCCTCCAGATGTTTTGGGCTCCCGTTCCCAGTGTTCCAGACCACAGATTAAGCTAGCTGGAGCTGATGGGAACTGAAGTCCTAAACATCGCGAGGGCACCTGGGGGGGGGGGGAATGCTGGTGTACAAAATGTTGCCTCTTATGGGAACTAAACTTGATGAAGAAGCTCTTTCTATTTTACCCCACAGGAAACACCTAACAAAATCATTGTGAGCATTTCGACATGGGGCTTTTATTGCTCGCTTGTGATTGGTCACTCTTGGACATTTGCAATTTTTGTGCAACATCATCAACCTCCAGGGAGTCTCGTGTGCATTTTGACCTTTATACTGCTTTTAAAAAGGTTGGAGATAAAGCAGCAAGGAGAATTATTAATCCCATATACTGTCTGTGTGTAATGACGGAGCTACACTATACTGCAGTGCCATCTAGTGGTTGTATAATGAAACATATAGAACTTGCAGATAAATGAATCAAAGCACATGTCCACCTATGTAAAGGAGCTGATTTTAATCCCGCAAAGAATTTGGAGGCAAAAGCCCTGGTTGTGGTAAAAAAAGCCTGCTGTGATGGCAGCCTACATGAACTCATATGTCATGTGCTAGTAGCAGCTTTATCAGGGAATATGGATAACTGTGGGCTGGATGCCATATTGACTGATTCCCTTCATTTTCAAAGTCAGGATTGAGCTCAGCAAATGAGCATATAGGATTGGCTACAGATCAGGCTCTTCTCTCCACTAATTGTGAAGCAGTTTACCAAAAAAATCTTCTCAGCTGAGCGTGCACTTGGCCTTGACCTGGCCAACATAAAAGCCATTTAGCCACATACCCTCTGAAACAAGTTATTTTAGGGTCCACTTTTTTCCAGAAGCCATCACTTCTGTCATAAGAGTGAGCAGATAACTCTATATTATAAAGGGTTTTGTTTAGTTTTCCATAAAGGTAATTCCACCCTGCCCCTCTTAGCTGTAACAACAGCAGTACTATTTTCAGGAACTCTTCTAGATAATGAAAGAACATCACCTAAAGCAGGGGTAGGCAACCTGGTGCTCTCCAGATGTTTTGGATTATAACTCCCATAAATTCCATCCACTATGGCCAAGGGTGAAGGAGTATAGGAGTTGTAGGCCAAAACATCTGAAGGATACCAGGGTGCCTACCCCAGGTCTAAAGGGATTCAACCGGACTGTTTCTGGTGGAGAGACACTCTGGTCAATGCTCTCGTACCTAGAAGAATGAAAATGTAGCGGTGGGAGAAAGTGCTTGTGGAATATTTACAAGAAAATGAACTGCTAAACAGACATGGCCTTAATGAGCCCTCCTTCCTTTTCTTTTTCTCCCTTTATTTTACAATTTGTACTCTTGAAGAAATAATGTTCGTCAGTTCTGTTTTAGAAGAGTGCAGCTTTGAGTTGTGTTTAAGGTCTTGGCCACCTATATACGAACAGTGTTAATAAATCATTTTAAAGTTATCTATATTTTAAACCATATGTAACACTGATCAGATCTCCATTCTCAGCAATTTAAATCAGAGGGGTTGGCTTCCTCCAGCTATTTTGCTCTGTCATCAAAGCAAGAGCTGGGGTTAAAGTGTGCATCCATTCATGTCTTAAAATCACTACTAAAATTCAGCTTTCAAAATTCAACATGGGAGACAGGTGTCAGCCTTCCACTAGAATGTTAATGTCTCAGTAACTGTTTCTTCTCAGCAGAATGAACAATGGGGGTGGGGAGAGAAGAAAATTGAAGGGGAAAAAATTGAACTCAACTGAAGCAGCACCCCCATATCAGCCATCAAAGAAATTAACAAGTTCTGAATTTGTATTTTTAAAAATGGGAAGAATGAATGACACTCCAATCCACCCCTCTGCTTCACTATATTTTACATGCTGTTGTCTTCCCTTTTCATGGATATTTAAAAATGCCTTGTCTTCCAGATATCTTAGGAGTAAAAGTGCTGGCTTTAGTCAAATCAACAGCAGCCCAGAAACTTACCTGTGCTAGGATTTTGGTGAATAGTTTACAGTGTTAATCCTCTTTGCCACTTGTGCTGAATGGTAATTTACTTCTCTCAGAGAAGAATTTTATTGGGAAGATCCTGCCTCTCTCTCTCCATGTTTAGATGACACGTTCTGAACAAAATCTGTCATCACCGGTATAGATTAAGCATCATCAGACGGGGAAATCGTGTTTTTCCTACCTTTGCTTTACCTCCTGCTGATGTCCCACAATAGCGACGAGCAGCTTCCTCTTTCTTCACACGGGGAAGAGAAAGCAAGTAACGACCACATGGCCCATTCAGTGGGCGTTTTTATTGTGCTGCTTCTCCTGCACACAGCAGGAAATGGTAGCAAGTTTCACTATAGCCCAAAAGATCAGATTTTCTCTCTTCTTTTATGACGGAAAAAAAGACCAGAAGGAGTGGGAGGCGGACGGCATTGTGAAAAGGACCTGCAAAAATCCACTCGTCTGATGATATTGTCTAATTTTAATTCTAAAGTTGCCTTTCTAATTTACAAGCTCATATGCTGACATTTTACTATAATTGTCCAAGTCAATAATAATCGGAAGATGGCTTAGGAGCTGGAGGCTAGACTGAAACAGGAGGACAGATCAGATGCTCTGTTAATCAAGAAGGGGTTAACCATTTAGAATGGTTAAAGATGCAGACAGGAGAAATAAAGTTAGAGTTACAAAATATTTTTTTTTAGTAAAATACAAAAGGATCAACTGAAGGATATGGAAAATCCCATCCTAAGGAATATCATAGAAATTTGGGGAAGGTATAAAAAGAAATTAATACCAGGAATTTCTCCTCTAACCCCAGTTGTTTTATTGGAAAACTTCCCAGGTAATTTGAGAAGAGAATTGGAAGGGCCACTGAGGGGAAAAAAAATAATTAGAGTGAAAGACTGGCTAAAGAGACTGGTTAATAAAAAGCAAATAGAATAAGTTCTAAGAGGGCAAAAAAAAATATGGTTTAAGTGTTTACAATTGGAACAATAGACACAGAAATGGAAAAAGAAAATAAGGATTGTAGAAAGGAAACAAGATTTGAAAAGCTAATTAAGGCAAGAGAGAAGGAGGGGGAAAATAAAAGTAAAAAAGGTATAATAAGTGAAATATATAATATATTGTTAGAGGAGGGAGAGTCACAAGAAATTTTGAAAACAATCTGGGAAGAAGATTTAAAAATTCAAATCACTGGGGATAGATGGGGGAAGATATGGGAACTAAGAACTTTAAAGTTGTTATCAATAAGGATAAAAGAAAATCATTATAAAATAATCTGGAGATGGTATCTCACTCCTGTAAGATTACATCAGATAGATAAGAAAATGTCAAAGCTATGCTGGAGGTTGTCAAGAAGTGGGGACTTATTTCCATATGTGGTGGACATGTGAGTATGTAAAAAAAAATTGGAAAAGAGTTTTTAAAGAAATAAGTGAAATATTGGGTAAGAAAGTGGAAGCAAGTCCAAATATAGCTTTATTGGGGATGTTTGATAAAGAATATGGGAATAATAATATAAGAGAATTGATAAACAACCTCCTGACACCGGCTAGATTAATGATAGCTAAAAGTTGGAAAATACAAGGGAATTATAGTATAGAAGAATGGTACAAAGGAGTGTGGGATATTGCAATTAATGATAGATTAACATGTAAAATTAAAGTTAGGATGGGATTATCCAAAAAGAATGATTTTGAAAGTATTTGGGGATCATTTATAGAATATGTTTTAGTAAAGGGGAGAGGTTGTACACCTTCAAAAGAATCACTGCAATTTTGGGAAAATGTATAATATAACAGAGCAAGGAAGGTCTCAAGGGAAGGATAGCACAGGGGGGATGTTGAGGGTTTGTTTATGTATTGTGTTTATTTTATGTATTATATGTTGAAAACTAAATAAAATTATAAAAAAAAGAAAAAAAGAAGGGGTAACTGACCAGGCTCCTGGCATTTATGCTCGGCCTGGCCAATCCTGAGGTCTCTTCCCGCCTGCTGATCTTGGGCATCCTTATGTTTTATTACAGTGGTAGGCAACATGGTGCCCATGCGCACCAATACGTGCCCCGGATACTTTCTTGGCGCCCATCGAGGTGCCCTACCGCTCCCACTTTTATTTTCAATTATCACATTTTTTTACCGGCAGCTGGGATTGCTGTGAAATTTCTGTTGATGCCGAAAGCTGTGGGTTCAAAGGAGTTGTT